>CM024639.1:44039996-45239996 GCA_014182715.1 Eucalyptus cloeziana
GCGATGTTGCATGTGTTTTTTTTTTTGCAGCCTCGTTGATGGTAGTAGATCAGTTACGTCTATCACGGGATTGATCACAGTTATTACATGAAAAATACTGCGCGCCCCTTGGCTTTAGAAAACTGGTGTGAATGTTCCACCGCTTCCAGCCACATTGTGTTTGATCATTTCCATTGTATTGCGATGAATTATAAGTACAACGTCATCTTAGCTTGATCCTCCATTCCACGACCGTACAAGAAAAATCCCATGCATGGGTTTTGATTGTTATTGGGCTCGTGAAATCTACGTTTTCTGAAGATGCAAGCTCTGACGACACGCCTTGTTTCTTCAGAGGCCTTTTGACGGTAAAGGAACCCGCCTACGATACTCTGCAAGAGCCCATGATTTCCTGAAACGCAAAATTATCGACAATTAAGAATAACACCGGGCAAAGTTCGTGCTTAGATCGTGTTTCGTCGTAAGGCGATTCTTACCAATCGAGTTCTCTATCTAATTCAATCTTTTTTCTTTTTTTCTTTTTGCAATAGTTCGGGATGATGTTTCGAGTGATTAAACAAATTGTTTGTAAGATAATATGCGTGGATGATGTTCATGTCTAGCTTCTCCTCATTGTATGATTTAGTGATAGGAAATTCGTTCCAAGAATGGAAATTATCTTAAATAAGAGTTTGAAATGTGTGCATTTTCTCAAAAAGAGCCTAGAGTGACCCTCATAACAAATATGAGCTTAAAGTAATCCACTTAGTTTCAAATAAGGGCGAGCTCCTGACCGGCTAATTTGCACGTGTAACTCATGTGTTTATTTGGACAGTAACATCAAGAAGCCGAGAATGACTATCAGTCTATCACTTACGTCAGTGATATTAAAAGGATAATTTCCTAAGAACCCTCAAAAAATTTCCCTAAGAAAATCCCTCGAAACACCCTAGCTTCTATTTGGGAATTCCTCAAACGGGGTCAAAGCAGAATATTTCTAACAGAATTTACCATTGATGTTGCCGCCTCGCCGTCAGATTAAGCATGCAAATCGTACGTGCAAGTTGGCCAGCAAAGATTTGGCTTGCCGACGAATTCAAACTTTTATTTGAGACTAAATTATAGAACAAGATCCATTCCTAGTCATCTTTCGATAAAACGACCTCTCTTCATATTCTTATTTGAGACTGAGTTAATCACGTTATGTATTTATTTAAGACAATGTCTACCTTAGATCATCTATTGAAAAAAAAATCCAACATCATACTCTTACTAATTTTAAATCCTTTAATAATGTTCACAAGACGACGTCGAGTGCGCACGTATCACTATCGACCATTACGGCAGGCTGCATTATACGTGAAAATAGGGAAGGCAAAAAGGTCCACATAGGCAGGCGAGGAGACGGATCTGATGTCTGTTTGTATTCTAGTTGGCACTGGGTAACGACTTAGATATCACAAAATCTAAATAATAAATAATTACAAATTTACGTAAAGGGATTCCTCCAAAATTTGTAATTCACAATAAGTTATTATAATAGCCCAATGACTGTTACGCTAATAAAGTTCTATAAAAATTCATGGATGATTTATCTCATGGATTATATTTTTAATATTTGTATTAGTTGCTAATATTAAATCCGAAGCAATTTGTCTCCTCAAATGCCCAAGCTATCATAATCGATCGGTCAATCGCTTGATGATCTTGCTCGATTTTATGCTGGGATGCATGCATCGTGGGTATTCACATGTTCCTTTTCAAACGCGGCCTTAATTAGATATTAAAGTGAGGGATAAAGCGTTAAAATAGTTTCCTTATTTTCCTTCAAAAATCTATTTTGACGACACTTGTGATTTTTTGGTTAATTGGACAACTGAATGTCAAGGCGATTATTTCAAATCAATCTCAAACCCAGTGAACTGAAGTATACATATAAATTGGATACAGATATGGCTTTCATTAGCTTAATCTTCTGTGGCTTCCACATGAAATTGTAAGGAACTAAGAATAATATAAGTGCCATAACTTTCATATGGTGTTCACTTGAGTGCTACGGTTTCTTCATAAAAAATAAAGTTCACTTTTAATGTTATAATTTTCAATCGATCAATTGGTGAAGCGTAACCTTTTAAAAATGTTCATCCGAGTGTTGAAAATCTGATGTAGCATGACATTGATGATACATATTTATGGCATTCAAATAATCGATTAAAAAAAGTATATGTCATTCAAGTAATTGGAAAAAAAATTATGACACTCATTTGAGTGTAATATGAAAGTTAGGATACTCAACTGATGGACTTTTTATTGTAATTCTCAAAGGAGTGCCTTATAAAAATTACAATACATGTGGTGTCCATTTCCCAAGTTGTAATATCATTGGTCTAAGCTTGTTAAGAGTCTATTCGGTATAAATGTAATATTATTGTAACATGTTCTCAGTAAAATAAATGAATCGCATGGTACGTGTTAAGCGTATTTAGCAACACATTTTATAAGACTGGATCACCTTAGAAGCCTCGTTTGCTTTATAGGATATGGAATCGAAGTTGATGAGGATGTAAGTACAACTTTTTGGAAGAACATCCGGCAAAATAAGAATACGATTCTAGAGGATATAACAACAACTAAAATATGACATTCGATTGCTCTCATAGTCCTGTTATTATGATTTCAATTTCGTAAGTTCCTAATTTTGGCGTGGATTCTGCATTGAAGAAATGATACGTTAAGTTTTGACTTTCAAATTAGAGATAATGATATTTTAGACTATGGACTTTTATTTAAGGGTTTTTGAAGGAGACTATAAAGGAATGTGTTTAATGACGCATTTATAACCCTAGCCTCCACATAATTTCCTTCTTTTATTTTTTCCTATCTTCTTCTTGGATCTTTAGATCTAGTGGTTTTTTTTTTTTGTCGGTCATACTATTCCTGATACACACTCACGCGACTCACCTCGCTTCGCGCGTGGAGCCGAAACCGCTCTTCGAAACTTACGCGTCACCCACCCCATTCCCCGAAGGTGGGGATTTGAACCTCACGCTCCCTTCCATATCGGAAGGGTGGCGACTAGGGCGGATCCACGGTGGTTCGCTCAGTGGTTTTGAGCTTTTGGATCGTACTCTCGTATTCTTTGTCAAGATATTCCTTCTCTGTCCATGTGGTTTTTCCCATTTTGGATTTCCACGTATATCTTGCGTCACGTATAATTTCGATTTTGCTTTTTCAACCTTTATTACTTTTGCTTCGATCGGTGCATCTCTTGGCATTTTTCCGCAACATGACGAAACTTCACGTTATTATTTAAACTTTCTGTTTCAATGCTGTGACAATCACGTACGCCCTCACACCTAAATTTATTTTTAATTGACTCTGTACACGGCTGATGTAAATCTGTAGCTCACTAATCAGATTTTTTTTTTCTCAATTAGGGACGGAGGAAAATAGAACCCGATTCTAAGAGTGAATTACGAATATAATCCTACCTGTGTTTTTGACAACAACAATACAAGAAGGTCAAGGCAAAGAAGCTTTCTAGACGTTTAAAATTGATGCGTTAAATTATGAATGACCATTGAAAAGACTGGGCCGTACGTCACACCTCAATTAAAATCTTGATTTACATGGCTTAAAAAAATTTGAGCCCATAAAACAAACCCAATCCTTCTCTTGGATTGCATTAAAGAGCAATTCATGAAAAAGACCCACTTTTCATTTAGAAAAGATTTAAATCCAAAATAAGAATCATACTCAAGACTAAAGAAGCGGATATTTTTCATGAATTGTATTCAAGAGGCGGCTTAATCACGACTTACATTATGGAGCAATCTAAAAGCAAAAATTTAGGGATGCGAATACCTAGAGTGCCAAAGTTTGACACGGGAGACACTTGACTGTCAAAAGCTTATAAAGGTACATTTAAGTGTTAAAATCGGAGCAAAATAGATCAGTTAAGTGCCAATAGTGAGAAAATTCGGCTAAAATACTAACGTGGTATTTTTCCAAAGAGACAAGTGCAAATGCTTCGTGTGACTAGATAAGCCGAAAACGATATCGTTTTATATATTGACTAGGGGTATGCACCGAAGCTGCCCAGAACAAGGAACCGCCTAGGAATCGGACTAGTCGGTTTTGGACGATTCCCAAAGAGGGCGGTTCGGTTCCCGGTTCTCGCTTTTGAAACCGGTGGCCGGTCAATTTCGTTCCAAGGTGGGAATCGGACTGGTTAATTTTACATATATATATATAATATTTTTTTAAATTTCTCAAGAAAAAACCCTAATTTCTACAAAATTTTCCTATTTTTCATTTTATTTTTGGCCTAAAATAGTAAATTTACCATCTCCATTGGATCAAACCAGACCAGTTGGTCAGTCCGGTTCCCGATCTCGAAATTTGGGAACCGGTCCTCCCGATTCGGTTCGAGGTGGAATGATGTCGTTTTGCCTTAAATTTGAATTTTAATATAAATATTAATTAAATTAAACTAAAAATAAATTTAATAAATAAAAAGAAATAAATAAGGAGAGAGATTGCAGAAGGCGAGAGCTATGCAAGCCCTCACCGTTATGCAATCTCCTCCCTTTTTTTTTTTTTTTAAATTTAGTTTTTAATTTAATTTAATTAATACTTATATTAAAATTCAAATAAGAGGGCAAAACAACATCGTTTTTTAGTGTCTCTTTGCTAATTCAACTCTCCAACGAGCCATGTAGACAAATTATATTTAAAAAAAATGTTATGTAGGATTTCCGGTACCCTTTACTGAAGTTGGCAAATGTCCCATTTTTTAAAGAAAGTAATACTTATATGTATATTTCGTAATCTTTTACACTTAAATGTCCCATTTGTCTATGCAAGTTTGGGCATTTGTGTTGTACTTCTGCCCCAAATTTTATATTGTTGGATGCTATGAAAATCTCATGTGTAATTCTTTTTGTAAGATTGAAAAGTATTTTTGAGAAGTTTTGAGGACTAAAACTATGCGAGTTATCATGATGTAATTGGGGATTGAAAACACTGAGAGTATCTGAATGTTTCGAGTGTAGTTGCAATATTCGTTATATCGCTCAATTGTGAAACCCTACGCTACTCTTCTCATGAAGGAGGTGCTGCGTTACTAAACACCAATATATACACGTGTTCATGAATCTAAGAATAGTTATGATAGAATCTTACATAGATCAAATGGGCTATATCTACACATAATAAATAGAAGAACCGTCATGTCTTGTCTTGTGTGTCATTGCGAGGATAAGAAAGAAGAGTAGACAAGAACGACAATAAAATTAAAATGAACAAACACCCACTAATCTTGTATCGGCACCTATTCTCATAAAAAGGGCAAGATGACATAATCAATTTTTACTCCACCCCAGAAGAAAAGGAAATGAAAAATTATGTAAGATGATGCTGTATCCATAGTTCATCGTAATCTAATCAATATTATTGACGAAAATAAAGTTAAATGATCAAATACAAGCTTTTACACGTTTTATCTACACCTTATAGGGCGCATTAGAGCATCTGTATTGTTTCTCTTCCTTCTCTTCTATCATACAAGTAAAACCACAGACATAGGATTTGAATTCTGGTGTGCTTATGAAATCTATGTTTCCTCAATATGCAGGCTGTGACAATATGCCTTGTTTCTTCAAACAGCTGTTGACGGTAATGGAACCCACCTCCGATACTCTGCGAGAGCCCACAGTGGGTATATGTTCCTGTAATTGGGATAGTGCAACATGCAGTTCTTGTTGAAAACCCCAGTGATTTCCTGCAATGCAAAGTTCATGCTTAGATCATGTTGTTTGGTTGTAAGGCAATTCTTACCGAATCAGTTCTCCCTCTCATTCAGTTTTCTTTTATTTGCACTAGTTCCTGACGATGTTTTGAGGAGTTGAACCAATTGTTTGTAAGTTAAAAAAAATGCGTGGACCATAATCATCTCTAGATTTTCCTAGTTGTATGGATTAGTTCGCAGGAAATTCTTTCCCAGGATATTGGTGGCACGCACTCTCTTATTTCCTGAGATTTTAACCCTGTATCAAATCAACTTTCTGAAAGGTACAAACCTGTTGAGGGTAATCACCGTCTTCCATTTGAGAATTGATTAGCAGCTTTGCAGCATGGTGCAGGGGGAGTCGGATCCCTCTCTGCCTGATAGTAGATGAACCAAAGTCAGAAACTTCACATTGAATATTGATTTTTACTATCACCAAAGAATGTTTAATGCCATGGAGACCAAAACGACACTATCATCAACTGACCTGCCCCGCGTGAATCAGACCCATCATAGCCCAAGCGGTTTGCACCAGATTTGATCTGTTTCCTTCAAGCGGTACATATTCCTACATCAACCCATTTGGCAAACAGAAAATTCAAGATTTCCGTGTTGCCAGAAAAGCGTGCAACTAAAACAGCTAAAGCCAAACATGCGGTGGAAGGTTCCTCTAGAAACTACCTTCTTTGGGCAAGAAAGGTAGCTCTCCCCACCCGCCATCCTGCAACTGTGTTCGTAGAAGAAAAGCGACTCCTTCGCGCATAGCTGCGCAATTGCTATATGTCTTGCCAGCAGCCGCTAGTCCTCCAAGCGCAAACCATGAGCCATATGTAAAACAAACTCCCCAGCACCCATACCTGTAAGAATTGCTCAGTTAGTCAGCTGTTTCTTTAATTTATCTGAATTCTTCAGCAATGCCCACTGGAAGAGGAACATACCACGAGCCATCTGGCTTTTGTACATTCTCCAGATACTTCACGGAATTTGATATAAAATCTGCAATCTCCTTCTTCCTGTGCCCAGGATACAACTTCCTAAACAAAACTAAAGCTTGGATAGCTGAGGACGTGCATTCAACGTATTCATGCTCGATGACAATGTCCTCAAAGAACTCTGTCGGATTTAGGAGCTGCAAGTGACAAATGATGAGGAAGAAGTCCTGCTATAGTAATTTATGAACAAACAAACATGTCTTAGTCCGTGAGGACCACCAAGGAATTCCAAAAATTTATCAAGTACTTACTTCTAGCCAAGCTGGAGCTCCTGCAGGCTCCCATGCCGGCAATCCGCCATTTTTACTCTGGAACAAGTGGCATTCATGGACGATGTGATGATATTGTAAATATAATCAAACTCAACGAAAGAATTAAGTGGCAACGTGATTTTGGGATGCGTAGAGCAAACAAAGTAGCCAATATTTCTTGTTTGATCAAAGATTTTCTCAAGTCTTTGTCAAGAAAGAAACACAATGGTATACTCACTTGTAGAGAAAGCAAAATGTTGACAGCGTCATACAATTTCTCTGGCTCCATCTTCTCACCAAAAATTTCAGGTGGCATCGTTGAGAAAAGCAAGCAACACTGAATAAACAGGGAAAAATTCAGTGAGAAACTGAGCAATTTAGGATTGGATTGAACCTGCAGATACAGTGAAGACATTCATTGGAGTATTACCTTCAGACCTTCTGCAGTGCAATCGGAGACTTGCCAACCGTGATCTTGATCCGAAAATGTCCAGGATCCTTTAGTAATATGACGGTGCATGCTTTTGAAATCACCAGAAGGATTGTCCTTGACCTGGAATATTATGAACAGATCGATGCACTTCAGTTTATCCGAGGAAACAAAAGAAACTAGGAAGATGTTTGGAGATAAGCGATGCTCGCAACAATCAAAGATCAAACCTGAGATTTTTTATGAAGTCGTGTCCTCTAGCTAATACCGGTGCTATCTCCTCAGTCATATTACTGGCAAGCAAAGCTTGGATGGCAAAGCCCGTGTCCCACTCTTGGCTACCAAAACTCTGCATATGAATGAGCCAACCACCAAACTAAGCTTCCCTCTAGACGGTCCCACTTTACTAAATTAATCTTCTCCTTATTATAAGAATGCTTCACTTTTCAAATATGCAGCATAAGCACCTATCATTTCGAATTAAGCCCAATTCTGCCATAGCTCGGTGTCACTACTACTAACCTGCATCTTCATTCCATCTTCGGCAACCCAAAGGTAATCCGGTATCCTAGCAAGATGCTTCTTGAAATAGTCACTGTCTGGGTCTTCTACCCAGCAAGCAAGCATGCATAAAACCTGTCCGAGTCCAAAGCAAACGACAAATTCTCAGTAATGTTCTCCCACGATGCGAGAATTTTACACTTAATGTGTCTTTCTCCTCAAATTTATGTATTCATTACCTTTTCTACACATCCGATTGTGATATATCGACTGTTCTCATCTTCGTAGTGAATGTGTTTCATCGTCACCTGAAGAGCCTTTTCTCTAAGTTTATTAAACGGCCAATGGTTGAGAAGAGGCTCTGTAAATATGTAAAGACTATCCCAGATCAGATCCTGTACTAAGGGATGGGGATAGTAGAGATCCTCCTGCAACAACAATTCGAGTCATTTTGTTAAAAATTTTCTGACTCGTAATCCATCTGATTCTAGAACGATATCTTGGACCTGTTATGGATACTTGCCTTGGCACAAAGATGGCAGACTTTTCTCCAGCAAATCGAGTCGTAGGGTTGAGTATGAAGTTCTTCTCTCAACTGTTGAACAAGCGGTGTGATGGGGCCGACGAACCTTTTCCCATACAAGTACGACATGGGCATGTAAACCATCCGACAGTAGCACCACATCTTAGCTACATCATTCAAAACAGGACATTCAGACAACATATCCATACAACTGAGGAGAAACGTAGTCACACGAAACAGAAGTTGAAACTTTCTATATTTCAAGGGGAATTCTGGAAGGGGCCATTTCAATATCAAGCCAATGCCATATTCTTGTTCATTCAGCAAAAACACCACCTTTTTCAATTTGAAAATATTCCAAAATTATATATGCTAGACTACTATAGAATACCATCAAGGACAAGATCAAGAAAATCTGCAAAAACAAACCTGGGTGCATGGGCAGGAATGAAGGCAAGATCCAGAACTCTGGGGGCATTGGGTTGGTTCCAGACCAATCGAAAAGGCCAAAAATCTACATAGCATGTGACAAGACAACACACATGCACAAGCACAATGTCACACATCCAATTCACCCAAACACCTGCACAGAACAATCTGGAGCACAAATTTTTGTCAATTACTGAAGGAAGAGTGAGAGAGTACCGAGAGCCAAGTCTTGCCCCAGGAGGGTATGTAGGTGACCCCACCACGGTCAAGAATCCACTTCCTGGCCCGAGTACAAGCATTATCCTGGCCACCATCAGGCCCTTCCCCGAGAATGCGCATGCATATGTAGCTCAGGGCCGTGCAGAACATGGTGCTGTGACCTTCAATATGGAAGCCCCACCCACCATCTCCATTCTGCAACAAAATTAATGCAAAACACACAAATAGTTTCAAGTCGAAGTCTTTCAAAGTTCCTCTGCTATTTTCTCCATCTGGGTGTCTTTCTTTTGCGAAAGAAAGAGTAACCTGATGGTTGTAGAGGTAGCGGAGAATTTCTTTGCGGTGCTCGGCAGGGAAGACGGCGTTGAGGTGGCCGGTGATGTAGACACACATGACTAGGGGAGGAAGGAAGTAAAGAGGCCCGGCAATCTCGGCAGGCCAGTGGCCATCACTGGCCTGCAGTGCGGAGAAGAAGTGGACAGTCCTCCTCAGGGCGGTGGACGCTTTGTCGTACGTGATCTCCTCGCCGTTCTCCACCCTCACCGGCGAGATCGTCTGCTTGAACTGCTTCTCCCTCAGAAACTGCCCAGAAATCAGGCACCATGGATCAGCTGTAGATTGCCCATTACTTCGTATTGCCACAGATTAACAACAGTAAAAATTCCAATTGGCGTATGAGAGTTACTGTCTTTCTCATTTTCAGAACACAATTAAAATTCAAACAACTCTCCCATTAGTTTACAAATGATATACCAAGGTTCTAAAGTGATTTTTGTATGTGGAAGACATAATTCCATTCCTCCATAAGTGTGTTTATGATATGATTTATGATTTTGTAAACAGCTTTCGGTAAAAATATCTGTCCCTCATCGTTAGTAGGGGCAACAGAGGATACAGATTAGTTATCTACAAACCCCAAGTCTCGAGATCGATACGATTGCTCAGCCCGACTAATGCATGAGATCCAGCATTCCTTCTTTGAATATGGTGACAAGCTCATATTAAGAACACAGCTAAGAATTTTCACGTTTTGGTGGACTTGGGGGATTGAGCTAGAGCGAAATTTTGGAAAGGAAGAAGAGCCCTGACGAGAGGGCGTGTGCCATGGATCTTCTCATTCAAAGTAGAGGCCCGACAGCAACTGGATAGCACGCTATCTCCGTCACTGAGACTAAATACAAAATTAGCTAACGTAATTGGGAATTGATTCTACCTATCCATGTCAAGTTTGATATGTATGCCCGTGTACAATGTACAGTTGCCTCCTAGTAAGCCTGTTGCTACATGAGAACGAGTAGGCATGTATGTGTGTTCAGGTACGTGGTGTAGATTATGTATGGGTGAGCAATTTTAGGTTCTGTATAGGTTCTATATAGAATCTGAAATACATTTGCTGAAACAGGTTCCTCAATTTTTGAAAATTAGATCCTACCCCACATACGTTAGAACTTGGAACTTATCTTGCTATAGGTTCCAAGATCAGTTTCATGGTCTACTCAGATTCCATCTATATTATCAATTGAACCATTATAATGAATTAAAACCCTTAATGACCATCACTTGCTGTACAATTTACTGACTATAAAGACAAGAAAAATATTAACATTAATAAAGTAAAAGTCTCAGTCATAAAATGGAAGCTCAAATTAATACTTTCAGATTATACACTTATCATCGAATAGTATGGGATGTTGTAAGATCGCACGAAGACATGAATAAAAAAAACATTAAAACTTATTTTAGGTTCTAGGTTATAGGTTACAGATTATAGGTTCCAATTTTTGTATTCCTCCAAGTAAGAACTTGGAACCTACCCGTCAAAATAAATCCATCATTTTTTGAAATTTGGAATCTACTCTGCATACCTTGGAACCCGAAATTTACAAGTTCCCATCGGTTTGATTCTTAGTTCCAGATTTTACCCTAGAACTATGCTCACTCCTAATATTATGTACCTGCATGCGCCAGATGAGGTCGCCACAGGGCTTGACTTGGTGGCGGTGGTCGTAGAAGTGCTGGTAGGTGGCCTCAACCTCGGCACGCTCCTCAGCGTTGCCAGCCTCATGGTCAAACTCCCAAGTCTGCCTCCCCACGTAGTTGTTGGTGCTGTACAAGTAGGGGCCATCCTCTCCTTCTGCTATCTTCAGCCTCCACATGCTGAGGTCTTCTCTTTTTCTCTCTTCGTTCAGCTGATTATATCGGGACTCTCCTGTACTGTCCTTCCTGATGATCATGCAAACGAACAAGTAAAACAACCCGCACAAGAAAATGATGAATCAGTTGCCAGTTGCCACAAACCAAAACTCATCGATGAACAAGGTCGCTATATATCCATGAACTATGCTTGTTCTCTAAGGTTATGTCACTACGTGCATGCATATCGCATTATAGATATCAAAAGATATCCCGCAGCGATCTTGGTTTAGCATGGCTAAAGCATGAACTTATCACACAGACAGACAGAGAGACACCTCTTTTGACAGTGAGGGATATGTGAGAGTTGATGAGAAAAGAATCGAGCTCTCTCCAAAACCAGGTGTTGCTGTGGTCTTTAGGAGAAGAAAGGGACCTCTATTTATACTCACGTTTTGAGTCGCCAGCTTCTTCCTACTTTCTTTATCTCATTTATTACTTAGGGTTTGCCAAACAAAAGTAAAATAATGCTAGATATATCATCCTATCATCCCTAATAAGAGCCATGGCTTTTTCCATCCTCTGATTGGGTAGCAATACTGGAACGGGCATACAAACTCGACCATGAATAGCTTTCATAAGCTCAATCCTGCGGAGCTTCCATATCAAGTTGTAATATCATTGGTCACCGTCCAGAGTCTGATATAAATGTATTTGTATTATAACACATTCGTAGAAATGAAAAACGTATAATACATAATACGTTTATTTGGCCACACATTATGTAGAATCGCATCACCATAGAAGCATCGTTTGCTTCACGGGAGGAAATGGGATCTAAGTTCAAAAGAATGTAATTACAGCCTTTTGAAAGTACATCCTACAAAATAAGAATAAGGTTCTTGAGAATTCAAATCCAATTAAAATGCGGCATCAAATTACTCTCATAGTCTTGCTATTATGATTTCAGTTCCGTGGCTTCCTAATTGTGATATGTATACTTCTTGTAATAAATGATGAAAGATGTTCGTGTACTCCCCCGTATAATTCAAGTCATGGGTGATCCAGGCAACAAATTAGTGCTGACCTACGGGCATGAGCTCCTTTCCTCTGTTACTGACATAGGGGATTGAGATTATATGATTGTGGATACGGATAAGTAAATACCATCAATCTTCTCAAAAGTATGTGACAAAAATTTTGGCTTTACTTTGATAATACTCGAAAATTCTGTTATCATGTAAATATACCGACCATATTATGGATGAGAAAACTTACAAACAAAAAAAAATGACCTTTTGAATTACAAGATTTTGTGAAAAAAACTCACATTTGCCTACTATCTAAAAATAAATCAAAGAAAACTACATTTTTGTGCATTGATAGGTCGTGACGCTACCATAACTTTGATTTATAAATGACAATTGAATTGGCATTTTGTTGATTAATAAATGAAAAGATGTTAACTAAATTGAAAATCGAAGTAATTTTTCCAGAGTACATTAAGGCATGTGCTCTATACATGCATACTACATTATACTTTAAAAGAACAAGTATCTTCTAAAAGTTTAGTGAAGGTGTGAAAGGGGACAGGATTTTGTTAAAAGTCATGTATATATGCTTAATAAATGTAAGAACAATATTCATCGCAAATTTAAATATTTCATTAAATTATAACTAGAAGATTACTCTTGAAAAACGTTAACATTTTGTTATGAAAATCTATTATCATAGTTCACACCACAAGTTAAAATAATCAAAAATTCTGATTGATGTGAGGATTCAATAGAGTAGCTAACTGTACTTTTCTATGTCAAAATCAGTGAGACTAATCAGTGCCCCTTTCGTGCATTTTTCTCCTGTTATAAACATGTGAGAGGTGGACAAAGGCAAGAAGGTCCTTAAAGGTGGGCGAGAAAAATCTGACCTCGGTACGGGAAGGTGTGCAATTAGTTGGCATTTTGTTGATTAATAAATGAAAATATGTTTTTTTTTTTTGTCAATTCTACTCTATTTCTATTCTACACTCACTCTCAGACTTTTGCCATGCCTCTTGTAGGACGTGGGAGTCGAAACCCACTCTTGAAAACTTAAGACATGCTCTATACATGCATACTACATTATACTTTAAAAGAACGACTATCTTCTAAAAGTTTAGTGAAGGTGTGAAAGGGGACAGGATTTTATTAAAAGTCATGTATATATGCTTAATAAATGTAAGAACAATATTCATCACAAATTTAAATATTTTTTTAAGTTATAACTAAAAGATTACTCTTGAAAAACATTGAACTTTTTGTTATGAAAATCTATTAACATGGTTCACAAGTTAAAATAATCGAAAATTCCGATTGATGTGAGGATTCCATGGAGTAGTTAACTGTACTTTTCTATGTCAAAATCAGCGAGACTAATCAGTGTCCCTTTTGTGCATTATTCTCCTGTGGTAGACATGTGAGAGGGGGACAAAGGAAAGAAGGTCCTTAAAGGTGGGCGAGAAAAATCTGACCTCGGTTTGGGAAGGTGTGCAATTAATCCTCGTGGTTTCGTGGATATCTTGATTTACTTTACCGAATATTGTCCAAACTCAGCTAAACATCAAATTTCGGATGCCGACATCACCCTTCGATGTGAATGGTGTGAAAGAAAAGAAGTCGAATGTCAAATACCCGAAGTTAAAAAGAAGCAACGATGATGCCGCATTGGCCTATGACTCGATAAGTCAAGCGTTTAACTGGGTTTTCAATGGCTTCTAAGTCATGACTTCCGTCTAGGATCTCCTTCCCTCCACAAGTGTCACGCACTAGGCACTGTTTCAACGCTACTCAGCACTTTAGATCTCCGGTCTCCGCGAAGTTGCTGACAAGACACGAAGAAATTTCGACCGAGAATCCTGCGTCCCTGCCTCGCCAGCCTCAAGGCACGGTCAAACAACGCCCCCTCCACCCACCAAGCTCCTCCAAGCGTGGGAAAAATTCGTACAGTTGACGGTGGATCGTGAACGATACAATGCCTACATATCCCTTCTATTTCGTGCCTTCAGTTCTGGAGAACCTAGCTCGTGCCTCAATCATTATCACCTGCATTTCACGAGGCTCGTGAGGCGCGAAGTGCGCATAAGAACCCGTTTGTTCATGGGGGTTTCAAGGTCCCGCACGTGAGACTTACGCCTGCCTTTGTGGAAAGTCGAACCGCGAGAGACTTTCGACCCGGCAATACAATTTTCATTTTTTGTCTCGACTTTTCAGTAAAGCACCTGGGCCATGTCTTTGAACTTAGCGATGTCGAGGACGACAAGGAAAGACGGGCTGCTGGTGCCGTATCAATATGGCTTTCCACACTCATAACTGAAATAACTTTTGAGTCCATCCGAGTGTCCCCAGCCAATCGCTTATCGATTCATCCGTGGTCTCACGTAGATGTGGCAAGATCGATGGTGGACCCATACTTTAACTAGTAATTAATCTCGTCGGTGATGTATGAGTTACCTAATATTTGAAATATAGGTAAGAATGAGTCTAATAAACCAAAAAACCAATTAATGATAGGTTTATGATGGGTTAAGAGAGAACCCGCTTTCAACCCATTTAATCAAGGAGTAATGGGCAGGCATCTTGCTCTCACACTCTCTAATGCAACATTATAGAAAGCAAGCTGTAGTAACTTCTTCAATTAAAAGTACCACCAAGACATGCATGCATATTGGGAAATCAGATATAAATTACACTGGTTTTTTAAATAATCTAAATTTTTTAGAATAAATAGTGGAACGTTCAATTATAGGAATTAAAAAAATAATGATAAAAGGAAGACAATGACTTGTTGAAGTTATTAAAAAAAAAAAAAAAAAAGGTCTGTTTATAAAGCTTCTTTGAATTATATTACAATGACTTATCAAAACACCATCGTCTTAACTTGGGTCCTCTATTCTAGGACTATAAGTCCAACGGATCTGTCTTTATGATAACAAGAAAAACCACAAAAGTGGGTTTTGATTCTGTTTTGTATTTATTATATTTCAAAGTCCTTGCCTCTCACATGCTCAGTTTGAATCGTAGGTATGTTACGCTAAATTAATCCAAACTTGCTTGCTGCTCACACCATAAGCGTACTCGTTTTACTCGATGTAATGAGTCGAGGTGGACCGACGTATTCATGTAGTCTCATGAGGATGCACTCAAGAGCACAGCCCGTGATGACTGTTCAATCCTCAGGAACGAGAGAATGGTGCACCGGAGAGAAACCAGTGGAGTGCCAAAAAAGCTTTGCCCGACACGCCATTCAAGTCACGCTCGATTCGGGTCCTATATTCCCTCTAGCCTAGGTTGCAACGAATTAGTACCAACCAATGGGCATGAGCTCCTTTCCTCTGTTAGTCACAGGATGGAAATTACACGATGCGAGATACGGACGGATGTAACCGTCATAATACATAGGAATATATAAAAATACATAGTTTACACAATACTGTCTACCACACGATATCGGGAAGGACAGTACACGAGAGTCGCATTATAATCAGTTGAAGAGAGGAAATGAGAAGACTAGCATGTGGAGGTTGAAGATACCAAAATGAGAGGACAGTCCATTTTTGTACAGCACCAACAGCTACGTGGGGAGGCGGATTTGGGAGTTCGACCCTGAGGCCGACACTACCGAGGAGTGCGCTGAGGTCGAGGCCCGCTCTCCGGCACTTCTAAAACCACCGCCACCTCGTCAAGCTCTGCGGCAATCTCCTCTGGCGCATGCAGGTACATGACATATGCCACGCCCATAAACACGCGCTCGTTCCAATTTCTTAGTTGTGTGTATGCGGGAAAGAATTGTCGAGCACGTCTTTTTTTTCTTTCAGACTTTAATTTGAGGACGAATCGAGCCGCAGGCACACCTAGTGATACCGGACACTGCATGCACGTACGTTAGTGGGTAATTATGATAGCGTGGTAGCCAGTTGCTATTGAGCCTCTGACATTTGAAAGAGAAGATCGTGGCCCGACAATCTCTCGGGTGAAAGAATTGAGCCACATCGTCCCCCGACTCAAACCAGACACGCTCTAGCTTCAAGCCTTCCATCCCCCGACATCCCACCAAAACGTGAACATTGGAGTCGTGCTCTGAACATGAGCCCATCTCTACAGCCTTATGAGAAATTCTAGACTTCCTTTTGGCATTATTTCGGCGAAGCGATTGCCTCGACCTCGGGACTTAATATTTTGTAGATAGTCCGCATCATTTTGCTGCAACAGCTAGCGAGGAGGGACGGACGAAAATGCTTGTGGAGGGAACACGTCCAGATCTCACTTTCATCAAGTTTAAAACTTTGGTATATCATTTGTGAACTCATCCGAGAGTTGCTTGCGTCCCTGTCATAAGTCAACATATCGATTGTGTTATGAAAACGAGAAAACACATACACTCTTGTTATACTTTATTAATATGTCCATGATGGGATGCAATTAGAACGCACCATTTCGTCTTGATATGTTATGATGGAAAGACACCATTTGAAAAGATACGAGCGAGTCATATAAAAAAATTCTGAAAATAACCGTTGAGATGGTTGGCAAAACATATGTGCAGAAAGAAATTGTTCTTTTTTTCTCTCCCATTTCCATTAAAGAAAAAGAAGGCGTTTCATTTCTCTTTTACGAAAACAATTGGCATTTACGCTACGGAAATTAGATGTTTTGCTCGTGATTGCATTCACACCAACATGAAGTAATATGTTCGTCATTCATCCGCAATTCAATGTTCGTTCCGGGGTAAATTGTCAATTGCGAATCAGAAATAGGTAAGTTGTCTTCCGCTGACTTTCTTCCAACAACTCTCATGCACCAATTGGATCTTGCCTTCTTTCCTCCCGTGGATCCAGGTTTGCTTCGCAGATTACCTTGATCTTGTCTTTGATTGTATTCTATAATAGTTCTCTACATGTAGATGTGTCAAAATAGGTCTTAAATCTATATATGACTCATTTAAATCATAAATGGGTTATATAGAAGTCATTTGCATTTTGAAAAGATTAGTTAAATGGATTTAAAAATTAAAAGTTTAAGATAAACGGGTCTTAAATAGGTTAGACTTAGAATTAGAGGCGTCAAAATGGAAGTTTACCCATTTAAATAAGGAATAGATTATATATGGGTCACTTACATTTTGAGGAGATTGGTTATGAGTTTAAAAATTAAAAACTTAAGATAAACGGGTCGTAAATGGGTTGGACTTAGAACCCATTTCCAAGACAAGTCTCACACTCTCTCTTTCCCTTTTTAATTTTTATATTTTCTTTTCTTTTTTTCTTTTTTCTTTCTTTTTTCTTCCTCCTTCCTTAGCCGATGGTTGACATGGCGATGATCGGCAACTAACCAGGCGAGACTTGAGTTTGCCAATTTGGCGAGGCAAAGGCCTCGTTGACGCGAGCTCGAGTCTTGCCAGATCTAGCAAGCTTGAGCCTCACCGACATTTGATGAGACTTAAGCTCACTAATTTGGCAAGGCAGGCCTTGCCAACGACTAGTCAGCCTCAAGCTCGCTGACATTGGGCAAGCTCGATCTTACCTATGGGAGGCTCATTGGCATCAAGCAAGCTCAATCTTGCCTATGGCCCGTTGCTGGTCGTCATCATAATTGATGGCCGACCAAAGAAGGAAAAAAATAGAAAAATTAAAAATTATATTTAAAAAATAAAAGTAAAAAAAATTGAAAATTTGATTTTTCAAAAATAAAAATAATTAAAAATTCACCGTCTGGGGTTTTTGGTGGTCTTTTTCCATATTACTTTCATGTCAATTATTCGCTTATCAAACTTTTTCTTATCGAGAATTCTTCAAAATTATTTCAATTTAAAGGTTTTTCACATTTTTTTATTTTATTTACTAATTTTTTATTGTTTATTTACTTTTTTAAATTTGATGTGAAGTTTTTATTCAAGTGACATATATTTGAAGAGCTTAAAGCGAATTAAATGGTTGCGTATGGATTAACCTAAATTGAGTTAATTATTAATGTGTATTTGGTAATATGGGTTGAGTTGGGTATGAATCGGGTCGGGTATAGGTCATCGAATTTATATTGCATGAAAATTGATCAAAACGGATTAAATTCGTCAATATGAGTTAGACCATTTTCGACCCGACCCACCCATTTGAAGGTCCTATCTATATGTAATTTTGCATAAGCATTAAAACAAAGTTGTTGGACTAGTTTTCAAATTGAAACCACAGGGCATTTTTGCTACGTCAACAAGAATATTGCATTGGCTTGTTATTGAAGAGGCCACCCTTCCATAATTCCACTTAGAAGATAGAAAGTTTCAAATTCTGTTTTATACTTGCTTTTATCCTTAGGTTCATGGATGTGTTGTCTAAATAGTCCCGTCTTGAATAATTTAGCTTTGATGTGGTGCCACTGTCGGATAATTTACATGCCTGCATCATACTTGTACCGGAAAAAATTCGTTGGCCAGATCAAGCCTCTTGTTCAACAGTTGAAAGATGAACTTCATACTCAACCCCACGACATGATTTGTTGGAGAAAAGTATTTCTAGCTGTTCCAAGATATCAATCCCGAATAAGGGAGTAGAACCCTAAGTATCAAAACTTGACATGGATGGACATATAAGTGCCAAAATTTTAAAAATATACACTTAAATACCAAAATCGAAGAAGAAAAGAACACTTAAGTATCAACGGCGAGAATTTCTGGCTAAATAGCTAACGTGACATCTTCTGACCAAAACTTTAAATGATATGGCATTTCTTAAAATAAAAATAAAAAAATTATCCACGTGGCACTAATGTGACTACCAAATTTGATGGCCCTTGCTGATTTCCCTTTTTTTTAAAAAAAAAAAATAGTCTTTTTAATTTACTAATATTTATATTTATATTAAAAATTAAATTTGAGGGCTAAACGACATCATATTGGGATAATGCTTGTTAAGTAAACATTCTAGCAAGCCACGTAGACAGTTTTATTAATAAATTAACGCCATGTCAAATTTCCGTCAAGCCTCACCGGAATTGCCTTTTAAATATCCAATTTAAAAAAAAAAAAATAGCATTTAAAGTGTACTTTTTGGAAGTTTTAGCACTTATGTGTCTGTTTGTGCTAAATTTTGGCACTTTGGGTGTTTTTATTCCTTCTTAACCATTGGCCGTTTAATAAACTTAGAGAACATTCTTTTCAAATGACAATCAAGGACATTCATTACGAAGATGAGAACAATCTACATATCACTGTTGGTTGTGTAGAAAGGTGATGAATACAAGGAGAAGAGAGACACAAAAGTTGCAAAATTCACAAATCATGGGAAGAAAGATCGAAAGGGGGGCCGGCGATAGAGGAGGGAGGGTCGGCCGGGTTGGCCGGCCCTTGGCGAAGGCTTGGTGACCCCGGCCGATGCTCCCCCCACCGTTGCCAGCCCTTCCCGGCGAAGGCGGGGGCGGCAGGGCTGGCCACCTTGGTGACCCTCCCCCCTCCGTCGCCGGCCCTTCCCGATAGCGACGGGAGGCGGCGGCGGCAAGGGCTCAGCCCTCAACCGCCTCCATTCGGACACCCCCCTTTTTGTTTTAAAATTTTATGTTTTTTATGTTTTTAGAATATTTTAAATAAATTTAGTTTTAAATTAAATTTAATTAATTTTATATTAATTATTTACACATCGAGAGAAAACGACGTCGTTTTTGCATTTTCTCGCCACGTCAGCATGCAAAACGACACCGTTTTACACTCACCTCGCCAAAAAATTGCCACGTCAGCAATTTGTCCAAATTTTGGCTAGAGCGGCACTTAAATGATCCATTTTACTCTGATTTTGGCACTTAAGTGTACATTTTCAAAGTTTTGGCACTCCAAGTGTCCATACCTCAACATTTGCCATAGTTTCAAGTTCTGACTGTTGGACCAAAAGCATCTGCCATATGATCTTCTAACCATACCGTCCTATCACACAATACAACTAGCATGCCAGCATATGAGAGAGAGAGAGAGAGAAAATCTAGTTGTATGCAAGCAATGTATTCATAAGATCCATCATTTAAAAAAAAAAAAAAGCTCATCAATTTAGAGTTACCAAAGCGGGAGAATTACCAAAAAAGTCATAAACCTATTGCAATTGTGCAAATTTAGTCATAATTTTTTTTTTTGCCAATTTAATCCTAAATCTTTTACAATTGTGCTAATTCAATCCATCGGCCAAAATTGGCCAGCCGGACGCTAACATGGACACTAGCCATCCGGTGAACGCTAACGTGGCAATTTTTAATTTTTTTTTCGAAATTTTTAACTCTTTTAATTCTTTTTTTCTTTTTTTCCCCCTTTTCTTCTTCCTTTGGCCAGCAGCCAGCTAGAGGCTAGGGCCAGCAAGGCTCGCCCTCGCCATAGCGAAGGCAAGCCTAGCCCAAGGACGGCGAGGCCGCTGTCGCCACATCCAGTGAGGCTCAGCCTTGCCCGGCCATGGCAAGGTTGAGCCTCGTCGTCCCTAGGCGAGGAGCCTCACCAGTGGCCGGTGAGGCTGCCGTCGCCAAATCTGGTGAGGTCGAGCCTTGCCGGTGGCTGGTGTGACATCTTTAATTTCAAGTTCTATTTTCGATGGAATAAGTTGGGATTTTCATCGATGCGCCTATAGTTCTTTTCCCTAAGTTTGCCACTTACGGGATAACTAGCCTATCAGATGAAGCTGTTAAGGGATTCTAACGCAATAGATTTGAAAATTCAACCAGAAATCAACTGCTCGACCGTGCTAATCTGCAAGGGTCATTACGGCCTTTGTCAAATCAACCAGAGACCGGAGATAAATCGGTTCGACAGAGGTATGTGATTAGTGTGTGAGTGATTCCACCTAATTGCAAAATTATCGTCGAACGGCACTAGACCGATTTTTCTGTCATTTCTGTACCATATGCCCGTATTTGAAATTTCGAGATTTTCACTACAACAAAAAATCGCCAATATATCGAATATGGCCAATGTATCGAATATGTACAATGTGGCTCGAAAATAATCGACCATGGGTTAATTGCACTAACAATTCCTAAAAACTACCCAGTAGGTTAGGTCACGCTAAAATCGCGTCAGATTGAAATTAACCACAAAATTGAACTCAATTTCAGAAATTGAAAGTTCTGTCGTATCACAACTTATTTTAGGAACGTCGACTCATCCTTTGAAGAATTTTCGGTGAGCCCAGGATTTTTACAGAAAATCGATTCGGACGATTCGGAAACGAAAGGAAATTTGGAGTGGCCAAAGCAAGTGGATTTTTGGCCTTTAAAAAGGGACTAGTTGTGAGAACAAGTGTGGAAATTGTGTAGGCTTCCTCTGTAACAAATTTGGCCATCAAATTGGAGAGATTTGTTAAGAAATTGAATTTAAGATGAATCGGAAAAAGGAAAAGAATTCGGATGGGAGAGAGAGCGGTCATTTTTGCTATCCAAGACTTGTTATTTGTGGGAATTTACACGTGAGGAAGTAAGTGAGGACCAAGTATATTAGTATGGAGATTTTTTGGGGACTAAATTGGATTGAAATTGGTGTCTGATTTGATGAATTTGTAGGCTTGAGGGGCAGCTGTATTTTGATCCTCAATTTAACTCTAGTTGATGAAGTATTATGAAGAAATTGGCCCTAGGGTGACTAATTGAGATTGTGGGCTGAAGATAAGGGTGACAAAGGGGATGAACATGTGGAATTATTGGGGGACCAAGCATTAATGGGGAGATATTTTCCATTTGACTTCTTTCCTCTCTCTCGCGGCTTCTCACGCACGCCTCACTGATCCCCCTCCTTTGGTCTCTCTTCCGCGCACGCCAGCGCAATCAACTTCTCCTCCTTTGCGACTCCAGCTTCTCCACTTTTCCTTTTTTTTTCTTTTTTTTTCTGTAACTAAGCACCCCCTCTTTCATTGCCAGCATTCCCTTCGTTTCTTCCCTTGCTACCAGCCGCCTATCTCCACTGATTGCCCTGTTTCTCTTCGTGTCGTCACCCACTAAGTCAACAACCAACAGCCCTCACGAAGTTGACTCCATTCCCTTCATCCATGGCCACGTCCAGCCTTAAACCAAAGCAGCTCTTGGATCTAGCCCATTCTCCCATGCCAGTTGCTCTTCTCACCTCCTCACGCCCGATGTCCATCACCACTCACCGAACCGTCCAGCCCATTTCACAGTCGCATGTTTGTGATTTAAACCCCCCACCGAGTCAACCTTGTCCCCCAGCAAAGTTGAAGTTGACCTCGCAAATCCAGCAGCAACGTTCCACGAGCCGAACAGCCATCGTCCCTTGATCTCTCCCCTGTTTCCTTCACGGGTCACTCCATTTAGCCGCGTGATAGCCCAAGTCCAGAACCGAGAAGCTCAACTATGGGCTTTGTGGCCTATTTCGGGCCCTCTTGAGCTCCCGTAGGCGCCATCGTGAGTTTGAGTTTCGGTCGCTGTCGCATGCCATCGCCGTGAACTGGTTTTTATGCTAAACCGGTGAGTTTACTCACTAATCCCTGCTTAGGGAGTTAATTATGTTTAAGATTTGATTAGTTTAAGTTAAGCATGGATTATGTGGTTAGTTAGAATAGATTAGCAATTTAATTAATCGTTATTGCATGTTAGGTAGTTAGAGTAGTGTAATTAGAGGCTACATAATCTATAGTATTTATCTAGTTAGGTTCGGAATTTTTCTGGGCCCGTTTCAGTATTTATTTAGGCTTTTCCGGCCTAAGTTGCATTTATTGGGATTTATTAATTAATTTTCATAATTATTTAATTAATTATTATTTTCCGGAAATTAGACCGAGATAGTCGGTGACCGGAATTTTGTGCTGATTGCAATGGTGTGCTTGGTTTATTTAATTGAATGCTGCATTGTTCAAATTGAGTGAAAGTTGGAATTTTGGGTATTTATCCCAAAATTAAGTAATTTAAGTAATTAATTTGAAAATACCGAGCATCAGTTTACAACACCCAAAATGTGTTTATGGACTATATTAAATAGTGGGATTTTCTAAAAGAAAGATATTGTATTTTTAGCTTAGGTCGACCGTGTACCCACACACAATAATTTTTATCGGGCATTTTTAATACGAAGAAAATAGGCCAAGATATTATTTTAATTGAGGAACTTAAGTGCGAAGCACCATGTCCTTGGCCGGGAGTGAATAACCGTGTGATGGTTTATAGTCAAGGCAAGTTGACTATTGAAAGTTGAGGTGATATGCGTCGTGTTGAGGGAACCCAATGGGTCGTAAGCAGGTAAATGACTAAGTATTACACGAGGATGAGACTTCGTGTGAGTTATCTTTAGTGCCTTATACTATTGCTTATAGTAATCAAGGGCTAAGTGTTACATGGCGACTTGAGTCGCATGGGAATTACCTCTAATGCCTTGCAGTATTGTCATGTATAGTGAAGGGCTAAGTATTACACGAGGATGAGATTTCGTGTGAGTCACCTCTAGTACCTCTTACTATTGCCTAGTGCAATAAAGGACTAAGTACTACACGATAGCGAGACTTCATGTGAGTTGCCTCTAGTGCCTTATAATATTGCTTGTTGTAATCAAGGGCTAAGTGTTATATGGCGACCTAAGTCGCATGGAAATCACTTCTAGTGCCTTGAGTTTGATCTTGAGTCTGTTATTGGAGTATTAAGATTGAGTATTAAGTATCGAGATTTCAATTGAATTTGAGTATTGATTATAGAATTTGAATATTGAGAGTGAATATCAAGTGTGGATTGAACCACCGATATGATTTACCCGCGCCTGATTATGGGACGAAATTGTGTGACACGGAATATGATATGTCATAACAATTTGGCCTTATAATTGGGACTCTTATGGATTGATTGATTGATGGATTGACTAAGATTGATTGAGACGTTCTAAATGCTCGGGTGTTGTTACTACACTTATGTAATATATGAATCGTGCTAACATGCAGGAATGAACTGAGACGATGTAAGTTCTATGTATTGTGTGGCTAGGCCACGCTTGAGTGTTTTTTCTTCCTAATTGGGGTTTAAGGGGTGAACTTACTGAGACAATGTCTCACCCCATCATTGGCTTAACTTTTCGGGTCCCTAGTGTGAAGAACCCAGAGTTTAAGGCGGAAGGGTCAGAAGCATGGGTGGCTCAGAAGTTCTTGTTGGAGATAGACCTCTTGTACATAGGCCCTAGAGTTGGCCTCTGTTTGTAAACCAAACTGTGGTTTTAATAATGTGTTGATTTGAAAATTGTTGTCTTGTTTTTCTATCCCATGTATGTTTCTGTCAGGGGATTAGTTTATATGCTTCTGCATATGCATTAAAATGAATGGGTCGGCGACGCATCCTGAGACGTCGACAAATTTTATTGACCACCGAGGGATGGGCACATGCTCGAGGATCGAGGCGTGACAACCGGCAAGGCTTGACCTCGCTTGTAACATCCCAGATTTTCAACTCTGTCTTCTACTGAATAAATCGGGCATTTCATTGACGCGCATATAAGGCTGTTCTCAGAACTGATTACTCTCGAGATAACTAGACTATTTGAATAAACCATTAAGAAATTTTAAGGTAATAGACTTGAGAATTCGATCAAGAATCAGCTTCTCAACCATGCTTATATTTAGAGGCCATTACGGCACAATTAAAAATCGATTTGAAATCAGAGATAAACTGGTTCGACAGAGATGTGTGGCTAATCGTGGGTGACACCACTAAATTAGAAAATTCTTGTCAGCCGACACTAGACTGATTTTTGTATTGTTTTGGTACCCTGGGTCCGTATTTGAATTTTCGAGATTTTCACGATAACCGAGAGTCGCCAATGAGTCGAATGGGTTCATAATGGCTCGAAGAAAATCAACCACGTGTCATTCCTACTAAAAATATCTGAAAGTTACACGATAGCCTAGGTTACGCTAGAAACACGCCGAATGGAAATTAACCGTCAATTCGAGTCCGATTTCAAAAATTGAAGTTTCTGTCATATCACAATAAATTCTAGAAGTGTCGATTCAGTCTCAGAAAATTTTTCTGGAACTCGAGACTTTTTAGGAAAAAGTCATCACCGGGCCATTTTTGTGCAGAAAAAGCCGAGAATTATTTTTGGTCGCACCTTTGAGATGCAAGATGGATTCTTGGATGAGAAAAATGTCAATTGAGCATTGAGGTGTTAATTGATTTTATGGAGGCCAAATGAGGTGGAATTGAAGTAGACCAAGCCTCCAATTGAAGTCAATTGGTGCCAAATTCGTGTGCCCCCTTGGCCTTGCCCAAAATGGACCAATTCAATGTTACAAAGGAGGCTTGGCCTAGGTTGAGTGTAGAAGATATTTGTTGTGGAAAACTTGACATGTGGCCCCCTCCATCTCTCCCTCATCTCTATCTTCTCACTCTTTCTCTCAACGGGCCAAACCCTCCTCTCTTATATCTCTCTCAGCCCCTGTGACCACCAGCAGCAAGAAGCAGACCAATAGCTCATTGCCACTTGGACGTCATTGCATGCCAAGCCGTCGCCGGAGTCGCACCACTCGCCCTCTACCCAGCCACACGCTATCCGCTCCTCTCCACCCAGCCGTGCTCGTCTAGCCCTTTGTCCAGTCATCCAACCCTTTGTTCAGCCGTTACAAGGGGCTGAGGAAGCCCGCGGAGCCGTTGGTTTGGACCTGAAACCACCTTATTGTTCATTCTCGAGCTTTGCCGCTCATTTCACCTTGTTTCCCCCTGTTTTGCAACTCAAAATAGAAGGTTTTTGTGTGAGTTTCCAGCCACCTTATAGGCTCGATTTGAGGTGTTTCCGGGCCCTGCACCTTAGGCTCGCTTTGGAGAAAAACATCCCCCGCAATGTTCCCAACGTTTTAATCCGAGCGGATTGTTAAACAAGTGAGTTTAACTCACTAAACCACGCTTAGTTTGCTAATGATGTTTAGGGGTTGATTAGTGTTAATTAAGCATGTAGTAGCTTACTAATGCATGTTAGGTGGTTAGATATAGTCATTAGCAAGTAAATAGGCTTAAGCAATTATTGAACGAACCTCGGAAATTTTCCGAGTTCATCTCGGCTTCCAATTAAGCATTACGGGCATACGCTGGATTTTTAGTATTTATTAATTAATTTTCGAAATTATTTAATTATTTAATTATTTCCGGAAATTAGACCGGGATGGTCAACGACCGGAATTTTATGCTGATCATTGTGGTGCGGTCCATTTATTTATTTTAGCTTTAATTTAAGCTGAATTGAATCATTTGTAATTTTATGATTTTATTCATAAATTATTTAATTTAAATAATTGATTGGAAATTAAACTAGCATCGGTCTATAGTGACAGCAATATGTGAATTGGGTTATAGAGAGTAGTGAAAAGAGAATGTTGTATGACGTGGCTCGGTGATTAGTGAAATCGCCTCAGAAAATGCATGTGACTTGTTGATTGGATCCATCACCTCGGAGAATGCATGTGACTCGGTGATTGTGTACATCGCCTCGAAGAATGCACATGGCTCGGTGATTTGGATATATCGCCTCGGAGAATGCACGTGACTCGGTGATTGACTACCTCGTCTCGGAGAATGCACGTGGCTCGGTGACTAGATATATCATCCCAAAGAAAGCATGTGGCTCGGTGACTAAGTACGTCGCCTTTGTGAATGCATGTAGCTCGATGACTAAAATGACCGAGAAATGGTCTGATTGACATGTAATCGACTAGGTCGATTAATCGATGTTTCGATATGTGATTGATAGGGTGCTTATTTGAACTGTGCTAATATGCAGGTGGAATCTGAGGCTAAGATAAGTCCTCTGACCCATGTGTGCATAGGTAACCCTTATGGCGTATTAGTTTACTAATTGGATCTTAGGGGGTAGAACTCGTTGAGACGTTGTCTCACCGGTTATTATATAACCATTTTAGGCCCCTAGATAGTAGTACCTCCACCTCCTCGTCCTCCTATGCATTTTGGCATCCTTGAAGAGGTTATAGAGATAGCATACCACTTCCATATACATCCTCACCCAGAAGGACTAGAATATGTGCTGGTTAAGTCCACTGTCTGGGTTGACATTAGTCAGGACGCCCTGAGGCCCCATGAGTATCGATCGTGGTACCGTCATTACTTCGATGGGTGGAGAGAGGGTCCCATACCTGAGGGTGATGTGCCTAAGTATGTTCGAGAGGAAGTGTTCGAACATGGGACTGCCGATCATAAGGATGGGTCGGTAGTGGATGCTAAGGACCCTAAGGAAGAGGATGATGCTCATACTCTCGTGTACTCAGTCAATGACGACAACTAGAATGGAGAAGAAGGGGAGATCGTAATGCAGGAGGAGTGGCAGGAGGATGAGCCTATGGAGGAGGAGCCTAAGGACGAGCCGGCGGATGAACTGAGGAGGAACTGGAAGAGGAGGAGTCTCAAGAAGAAGACCTTGAGGAAGAGGAGTCGGAAGAGGATCCAGAAGACGATCCAGAGTATGATCCCGACGAAGACTGAGACCTCTAGCTTGTTTTGCAAACCTGGGTTGGGAACTAATGTGTGATAGTTCAACCTTTAGTGAATAGTATTATAATATATACTATGTGGTTTGCTTTGTATAAAAGTATAGTTGTGGTTTTTCAGTTATGAAAAATATGGCCCTACTTTTCTATTCCATTGTTTTATTGTTTGGGAATTCTATTATATGCTTCTGCATGCGCATATTAAAATGACAGGGTCGGCGATGCATCCTGGGACGTCGTTATTAATCTACCAAGTGAGGGATGGGCACGCGTTCAAGGATTGGGGCATGACATCGCCAGATCTGGCTATGGCAGCCTCGCCGACCACTAGCGAGGCTCCTCGTTGGATGTGGCAACGGTGGCCTCGCCATCACTGGGTGAGGCTCGCCTTCGCCAATGGCTGACGAGGCTAACCTCGTCGGCCCTAGCCCCTGGCCGGCGCCGATCGGCCAGAGGAAGAAGAAAAGGGGGAAAAAAAGAAAAAAAGAATTAAAAATTTTGAAAAAAAATATTAAAAATATTAAAAATTGCCACGTCAGCATTCGCTAGACGGCCGGTGTCCACGTCAGTGTCTGGCCAGCCAATTTTGACCGAATGAACTGAATTGGCACAATTATAAAAGGTTTAGGACTAAATTGGCAAAAAAAAAAATTATGACTAAATTAGCACAATTGCAATAGATTTAGGACTTTTTTGTAATTCTCCCTTATCAGAGCATAGAGATTTGTGAATTACCTTCATAAAACAGTAGAAAGCTCTATCTGAGTCCTCCCAAAGCCTCCAGGCCAATACAATACATACTCTCTAGCTGTCAACAATGGAAACATTTTATTTGTTCGACCAATTTCAGTTCCATTATTTATATCCATATGCAATTGGAAATGCTCAGTGACAGTTTTGTCCTGTTGCTGCCTGTAAAAATTATCCATGTGAAAGTCTCGCAGCAATTCAGGAGAGCAATTCTCAAATACTGTCGCACTCAGGTATTTCAGGGGCCATCCTGTAAGCAACCAAAAAGAGAAAGGCAAGAGATAGCTCACAATCAGCTCATGAAATTCACGAAAGCAAAGATATTGTCACTAGACCATAAAGAAGCAGACACACTTTCTGAGATTGACTCTGATGATGAGATTATTCAGTCAAAAGTGAAACAATATGATCAAGCACTACGAATTGTTATGATACATCCTAATGTATAACCACGTAATGGGGTACTCCTTGTTCTTTCACCCAATGTAAACCTCCTTTTTGTAGGTATCAATAGTTTCTTTGGCACTAGGTTTAAAGTCGCTTCTCGGGGGAGGAGGGCAGGGCCGAGGACAAAGCGAGCGGCGGCTTCTTCGCGTGGCTTCCGCCGCTGCGTGACGCTCATCATCTCTTTCTCTGTCTCTCTCTCTCTTGGAACTCGCTCCACGCGCCGCACTTGAAAGAGGAAGGAGGGAATTTCTTAGCTTGTGTTCTAGTCTTTTCTTTGCCTTTTGCGGGATCCAATGAATGGGAGGTGGTGGTTCACTGGTTGTTAGCATCCATGTCTAAACGATCGAGAGAGTCGCACCGGATTATCCCGACATCATGTGGCCGAGCGCGGCTCTCCCGAGGTTCGATTCCACGCCCCCGCAAAGCATTCCCGGGCTTTCTAGGATTGCGTTCCCATAAGTTTCGATAATTTTAGAATTCCTAATATATATAAATAAAAAAGACCTTAGGTGAAAATTGGGAAAATTTCAAGTAAGGGTCCTAAAATATCCTCATTTTCTCAAATAAGAATCTAAAGTGAATCTCATTTTAAATAAGAGGTTGAAGTATTGTCATTTTCTCAAATAAGGACCTAAAATGGAACTTGTTTCAAATAAAAATATAAAATAACTATATCAATTTCAATTAAGAACATAATCTTCTAGTTGGTCAAGAGTATTTTCTTCTTTTATCTTTTTTGAATTTTTTTCGCTTTTTTCTTTATTTTTTCCTTTTCTTTTCGAGTTTTCTCTTCTCCTTCGCCAATGGCCACGACTGGCTACCGGAGATGCCTGAAGAGGGCTGGGTAAGGGTCACCTTCGCCCTCACTAGGAATCAATCTCGTGTGTCATTGCGAGGATAATAGAGAAGAGTAGACAAGAACGACAATAAAATTACAATGAACAAACACCCACGAATCTTGTATCGGCACCTATTCTCATAAAAAGGGCAAGATGACACAATCAATTTTTACTCCACCCCAGAAGAAAAGGAAAAGAAATTATGTAAGATGATGCTGTATCCATAGTTCATCGTAATCTAATCAATACTATTGACAAAAATAAATGTAAATGATCAAATACAAGCTTTTACACGTTTTATCTACACCTTATGGGGCGCGTTGGAGCATCAGTATTGTTTCTATTCCTTCTCTTCTATCATACAAGTAAAACCACAGACATAGGATTTGAATTCTAGTGTGCTTATGAAATCTATGTTTCCTCAATATGCAGGCTAAGACAATATGCCTTGTTTCTTCAAACAGCTGTTGACGGTAATGGAACCCACCTCCGATACTCTGCGAGAGCCCACAATGGGTATATGTTCCTGTAATTGGGATAGTGTAACATGCAGTTCTTGTTGAAAACCCCCGTGATTTCCTGCAATGCAAAGTTCATGCCTAGATCATGTTGTTTCATTATAAGGCGATTCTTACCTAACCAGTTCTCTCTCTCAATCAGTTATCATTTATTTGCACTAGTTCCTGACGATGTTTTGAGGAGTTGAACCAATTGTTTGTAAGATAATATGCGTGGACCATAACCATCTCTAGGTTTTCCTGGTTGTATGAATTAGTTTGCAGGAAATTCTTTCCAAGGATATTGGTGGCGTGCACTCTTTTATTTCCTGAGATTTTGACCCTGTATGAAATCAACTTACTGAAAGGTACAAACCTGTTGAGGGTAATCACCGCCTTCCATTTGTGAATTGATAAGCAACTTTGCGGCCCGGTGCAGGGGAGTTGGATCCCTCTCCGCTGATAGTAGATGAAGTTCCAAAGTGAGAAACTTCACATTGAATATTGATTTTTTACCATCACCAAAGTATGGTTAATGCAATCGAGACCTGATGGTTTTTATAGTAGATGGGCTTAAGGCCTGTCCCATGATGGGCCTAAAGGCCCGGTCCACGGGAATAAGGCCCGTGGAAGGGAAATGTATAAAAGGGATGAGAGAAAGGGAGAACGTACCTTTTGGCATAATTCAACGTACGTTCTCCTTTTCGTCCAAAATTCTCTCTCTCCAAGAAGCGACGCCATCTTCCATTCAACGACGATTTTTCGACATCGATCGAACTGGACTGATTTCTCTTCCTCTTATCGGCGTCGGTGTCTAATCTGTGGCTAACAAGGTACGCTCGAATCCGTGGTGTGCTTTTCGATCGGTGATGTGTGACAATTCCCGGGCTTATCTTTCGCATTTGATTTAGGGGTTCGGTTTAGTGCCGAATCCGATTTTTTGGGGATCCGACGATCCCAACATTGGTATCAGAGCCTTAGTTCACGTTTTTCCCGACCAATTTACTGTTTATGATTGATTTTTCGCAAAAAACCATTCGGCCGTACGGATCGGGGCGAGAAATCCCGACACCCGAGCGTTGTTCGCCATTTTTTCCGACTTTAAGTAAATCGAAATCAAAATCTGATGGCATAGGGAGGAAAGCGACGTCGAGATGAGTCCGGCGACGTGTTGCGCGCCGCGCGCGGCCGGAACGCGCGCGTTGCACGCGCTGACTCGGCTTCCCCGCGCGAAACGCACCGTTTCGCCCAGGCGCGTGCAACACACGCGCGCGCGAAACGGTGCGTTGAACGCACCGTTTCGCCCGGCTCGTGCGGCGCACGCGCGAAGCGAACGGCCCGCCGTTTCAGCCCAGCGTGCGATGCACGCGCGCGCGAAACGGCGCGTCGTTCGGCCCAGGCACGTGCCACGCACGTGCCGGATGACGTCATCGTGACGTCATCCTAACACGCGCCTAGCACGTGTCGGTCGGTTCGTCCGATCGGCCCGACCGGGAGACCGGCCCGACCGTCTGACCGGCCGGACCGTTGACCATTGACTTGACCGTTGACCGTTGACCAAAAAAAAAAAGGAAAAGAATGTGTTTCTTTTTCAATTATGTCTATGTGGATTATATGTAATCCATTTTTTGTTCTGCATTTGTTGCAAGAACAATGCCTCCCCGTAAGCCGCGCGCATCTATGCGCACAATGTCAGATGAACAAAAGGAAAGGCTTTCAAGGTTGATAGCCGATTTGAATGGTTATCGATGGGAGAGTAACGACATAATTGATCATGTCATAGAGGTCAACAACAAAATTCAAGAAGTCATTTGGAACGGTTGTCCCATGCCAGATATTCAGATGATGTGATTCTTTATGAACACTCTTCCGCTAGAATGGCAAGGAGTGTTGAATCGCCTACGGGAGATCAAAGGATTTACTAGCTATAAGGCGCTAGTAATGGAATTTGTGGATGAATATCATCAGGTTGGAGCCACAAAGACTGCGACCCAAGGAATGACTTCGATTAGGCCATGAATAAATGTGCGTAGGAGAAATCCTAAGGGATATCCATCTGTTTTTCCGTGGCTGTCAAGAATGCCTGAAAATTTTACAGATAAAAAAGCAAAAGAAATTGAACCATGTAGCTGTTTTCCCTATTAATTGTATGATGCCTCGTTTTTAGATGTTATGATTGGTCTTTATTTAGTGTTCTTGGTGGACATCTTATGTAATATTAGCTACCTGATTGTTGTTGATATAGCAACCTATTTGTTAGCAATATTGAGTGAAAGCATTATTATTATATTGTATGTCAATTATCTGCTGCTTTCTGTGATTGCTGGTTGTTGTGGGTAGTTAGCTGTGGGTAGTAATAGAAGTTTTTGTAGCTTCATAGAATTGATTTTGCATATGACAATCATATTAATGATAATTTTTAAGTTAGGATTTTTGGATGATAATTGGAAACATAGTGACCTTTTGATTCTGAAACCTTACTTAAAATTATTAATTAATATGATGGGTTTGTGCAAAATAGATGCATAAGTGATAAGCATTAATATTTCGTGCATATGTGTTTGATATGTTCAGATCCATGGATTCAGCAAATAAGAACATCATTGCTGATTTGAATAAAGAGGACAAATTGAATGGCGAGAATTGTGAAATATTGAATATGAGAATTCAATATGTGCTGGAAAAGCAAGAAGCACTAAAAGCTCTTGACCATGTTATGGAAGATCTAGAGGATGTTGTGCGTCACCTTGAGCTAGCTGATCTACCCCTCAAGGCATTTGAGCAGGATACAGATTTTTGCTATGTTGCTTTAAGCTCAGAAGGGGCTTCAAGCTCTAAACGCAAGCACATTGATTCGTTCAATATGTGGGAAAGCAAGGGATCAAGTCCTTCTTGCAAGAAACCAAGAATTAACCAACGAAAGAGAGGAAAACGTCCTCATGTGAAGAATATCTCAAGGGTGAAGTGTTACAACCGTGACCGAAGGGTCACTATGCCCGCGATTGTCGTGAGCCAAAGAAGGTACACACCCTTGGTACAATTGGGAACTTTGCATATGTGTCAAGTTCTGTATTCTTGACTGAATCTAATCCTTTGTGGATTGTGGATTCAGGAGCAACAGACCATGTAGCGAATGATAGAGGATCCTTCATGGAATTTCGACGAGTACCAATTAGAACTAAATGGATCTATGTGGGAAACAACTCCAGAGCTGAAGTGAAAGGAATTGGCACATGCCAATTGAATATGCGTGGTGGACGCACTTTATTCCTACGTGATGTGTTGTATGCTCCGGAGATTCGTCGAAATTTAGTGTCTGTTTTAGTGTTGGTTAAATTAGGTTTTAATGTGAACTTCCATAATAAAGGTGTAGATTTGTATTTGGATACAAACTACTATGGTCATGGTTATTTTCTGAATGGTTTCATTGTATTAAATATTGACTATGTTAATGCAAATGTTTGTTATTCCCTTCTCACGTCTCCTAATACATATGATAATGATGTGAATGTATGGCATGCTAGACTTGGTCACATTGGCCAACAACGTATGAATAGACTAGCCAAAGAGGGCTTGTTGGGCAACATTGAAAAAGTCGATTTGCCCATATGTAAGCATTGCCTAGAAGGGAAATCGACAAGGAAACCATTTGGAAAAGGTAAAAGAGCTAAATTTCCTCTACATTTAATCCATTCGATGTCTCGTGGTCCAATGAATGTGAGAGGAAGGCATGGGGCTGTTTATTTCATCACTTTTATAGATGATTATACTCGTTTTCGGATATGTCTATTTGATTTCTCACAAATCTGAAGCAATAAGTTGTTTCAAAAGATTTATGAATCTGGTAGAGAATCAATTAGACAAGAGAATAAAAGCATTGAGATCCGATCGAGGTCGAGAATATTTATCTGATGAGTTCAGAAAATTATGTGATGAAAAAGGAATAGAAAGACAGTTATCTATTCCATATACTCCTCAACAAAATGGTATTGCGGAGAGAAGAAACAGAACCCTACTGGAAATGGTTAGGTCCATGATGGCGCATGCTAACTTACCTATCACCTTTTGGAGTGATGCGTTGTTAACTGCTGCCTATATACTTAACCGAGTGCCTTCCAAATCAGTTACTTCCACTCCATATGAGTTATGGACAGGTAGAAAACCGAACTTAAGTTTTCTTAAGCCATGGGGTTGTGCTGCCTATACGCATGAGTCCTTTCACAAGTTTGGGAAATTGGGTCCCAGAGGAAATAAGAGTATTTTCATAAAATACTCGGAACACTCGAAAGGGTATGTGTTCATAGGTGAGCAGGAAAGTGGGAGTATAACTGAATTTGAATCACGGGATGTCACATTCTTAGAGAATGAATTCCTAAGAAGGGCGAAATAGGGGAAGACAACTCCCTATTTGAAACCTCGGATCAAGATAATGATCTTAGTGGAGTTCGTCCAAGTGGGAGTAATATGAGAAGTGATGAATTGAATTCAACTCATTCTCAATTGCAACCACATGATGAGACGACATCATTATCTAATCCCAGTGGGAGCATAATGGGAAATGATGTGCAAAGTGTATAAACTCCCATACGGCGAACAAGTCGCCAAAGTATTCCCCGTCGACGTTTTGACATTGAAGGGAAACTTTTATGGTTGCTCCACAAGATGAGGATGAGCCTAGAAATATTAATGAGGCTCGAATTGCCCTAGTAAGGAAAAATGGATTCATGCAATGGAAGAGGAAATGGAGTCAATGAAATCAAACCAAGTTTGGGAACCTGGTTGATCCTCCAAAAGGACGCGAGCTATTGGGAACAAGTGGGTTCTCAAAATAAAGCGAAAGGCTGATGGCTCGATAGAAAGACATAAGGCCCGCCTTGTTGCGAAGGGGTATAATCAACAGGAATGAATTAATTATGAAGATACGTTTTCTCCTATAGTGAGATTTACCTCGATTCGCATTATTCTGGCAATAGTAGCGAGTATGGATCTTGAATTACATCAGATGGATGTGAAGACTGCTTTCCTCAATGGAGAATTAGAGGAAGAAATATACATGGAACAACCTACTGGTTTCATAGTGAAATGCCAAGAAGAAAAGGTATATCGACTTTTGAGATCGATATACGGCCTTAACGATCATCGAGACAATGGTATATACGTTTTCATAATGCCATAATGGCATATGATTTTACAATGATTGATGAGGATCATTGCGTATATATCAAAATATCCAAGGATCAATTTGTGATCATATCATTATATGTTGATGATATACGATTGCCGGAAGCAATATGGAGTTTGTTCATACTTGTCAAGAGTTGGTTATCTTCCAACTTTGAGATGAAGGATATGGGTGAGGCTGCATACATTCTTGGAGTTAAGATTTCAAGAGATCGTTCGAAGAGATCGTTGTCTCTTTCACAAGAAACATATATAAATAAAGTTCTTGAACGATTTCGTATGCAAAATTGTAAACCCATAGATACTCCTATTGCAAAAGGTGAAGGATTGAGCCATAGACTGTGTCCGAGGACTCCACAAGAGAAGGAACAAATGAAACATGTTCCTTATGCTAGTGCAGTTGGGAGCTTGATGTACGCTATAATGTGTACAAGACCCGACATATGTTTTGCAGTTGGAATGGTGAGTAGATACCAATCCAATCCAAGTCCAGCACATTGGAAAGCCGTGAAGAGAATACCGAGGTATCGAAGGGAATTGCTGATTTCAAGTTGAATTACTAAGGAAAGGATCTGCGACTTGAAGGCTACTCGAGATCTTTGATTGGGGAGGAGATTTAGATGAAAGGAAATCTACCTCTGGATTTACTTTCTTATCGAACAATGGCGCCATATCATGGAGCGAAGAAGCAAACGTGTATAGCCTTATCCACGATGGAAGCTGAGTTCGTGGCATTATCGGCAGCAAGTACAAGAAGGAGTTTGGCTTAAGAGATTTTTGGATCATTTAGGTGTCATTGAGAAAGCTGCACATCCGTTATTGGTTAACTGTGATAGCCAAGCAGCTATAGCGTACACTAAAGATCCAAAATATCATGGCAAGACCAAACATATAGATACCAAGTATAACTTTGTAAAAGATATGGTTGCACGAAAGGATGTGAACTTGCGGTACATATCTACGCATAGAATGGTAGCAGATCCTATGACAAAACCAATACCTAGAGATGTGTTTTGTGGTCATGTAAAATCTCTAGGATTGCGTAGAGTCGATGTACTTTTGGATATTGTAATTTCCTAAGCTGTTCACATTTAATGAATTTATGTTTTCATCATTAATGCCTATGAGTCTTTGTTTGATCTTTATGCATCTTAATGCTTAGTGCATTATATTATGTTGAGAAAGTATGTCGGACAGATAAGAGATTAGCCCACTCACACGGGTAATCGTCTCTATTTACTATGTGATAGATAGAGATGAGACTGTTTTTAAGCTTATTATCTAGGTGATAATCGAGAGCTCAAGCTTAAAATACGTATGTCGCCTTAACGAGTGTTAAGATGAGGACATAATACTTACGATGTCCGAAAGTAAAATAACCCACACATTTTACTTTATCTGTCTAAGATGTCGATGTGAGTTCTGATGAATTTTGTGAATGAGTAAATACGTGAACTCAAGTTAGACATTGGGTATGTCTGAATTATCATCTGTACGGTATTGATGATGTAGACATACGCTCCATGGGAAAGGAGTTAATACCGTAATACGTATTTCATACTACGTATGCATGAGACGACCTATAAGAGTGGCAAAAGTTTGATCTCAACTTTTAAGACGTGTGAGACTCTTGAGGAATTGAGTTCCTCAATTATAGTGCCCTCATGACTCTTACTTATTCTCAAGATTTCTATTTGGTGTTTGCTATCTTAGAATGTTGCCAATGGTCATGAGTTGATTCGATCTAATGGGACATTTCTAGAAAAGCAAGTTGAACTGAAATTGAGAGTTTGAAGAAAAGAGAAAGATCGGATTTGTAGAATCACATTATGGTTTTTGTTTTCACAGGTCGACCAATTATGACTGTCTTTGGGATAATCATAATTGTGAATACAATAAATATATTATTGTTCAAATGAGATTAAAGAGAGATATAAATGTGATCGATCGATCTAGGGTACTGCATACTAAATGTACTCGAAAAATGATGCCCGATATGAGCTACTATATATTCCTAACAGATGTATAACAACGAGCTCTCAAAGTATGCTGATCGCACGGATTATTCACCGGTATGAATGTTGAAAGAGGAAAAGAGGATTTTCAATTGATGGGCCTAAGTTGGGCCTATCCGCCCATGTTGGTTTTTGGTCCACCATGTGCGAGTGGGAGATGATGGTTTTTATAGTAGATGGGCTTAAGGCCCGTCCCATGATGGGCCTAAAGGCCCCGGCCCACGGAATAAAGCCCGTGGAAGGGAAAGGTATAAAAGGGATGAGAGAAAGGGAGAACGTGCCTTTTGGCATAATTCAACGTACGTTCTCCTTTTCGTCCAAAATTCTCTCTCTCCAAGAAGCGACGCCATCTTCCATTCAACGGCGATTTTTCGACATCGGATCGAATTGGACTGATTTCTCTTCCTCTTATCGGCGTCGGTGTCTAATCTGTGGCTAACAAGGTACGCTCGAATCCGTGGTGTGCTTTTCGATCGGTGATACGTGACAATTCCCGGGCTTATCTTCCGCATTTGATTTAGGGGTTCGGTTTAGTGCCGAATCCGATTTTTTGGGGATCCGACGATCCCAACAAGACCCAAACGACAATATCATCCACTGACCTGCCCCGCATGAATCAGACCCATCATAGCCCAAGCAGTTTGCACAAGATTTGATCTGTTTCCTTCAAGTGGTACATATTCCTACATCGACCGATTTGGCAATTAGAAAATTCAAGATTTCCGTGTTGCCAGAAAAGTGCAACTAAAGCAGCGAAAGCCAAACATGCCGAGGAAGGTCCCTCTAGAAATCACCTTCTTCGGGCAAGAAAGATAGCTCTCTCCCCACCCGCCATCCTGCAACTGTGTTCGTAGAAGAAAAGCGACTCCTTTGCGCATAGCTGCACATTTGCTACATGTCTTGCCAGCAGCTGCTAGTCCTCCGAGCGCAAACCATGAGCCATATGTAAAACAAACTCCCCAGAACCCATACCTGTAAGAATTGCTGAGTTAGTCAGCTGTTTCTTTAATTTATCTGAATTCTTCAGCAATACCCACTGCAAGAGGAACATACCACGAGCCATCTGGCTTTTGTACATTCTCCAGATACTGCACGGAAATTGATATAAAATCTGCAATCTCCTTCTTCCTGTGCCCCGGATACAACTTCTGGAACAAAACTAAAGCTTGGATAGCTGAGGACGTGCATTCAACATATTCGTGCTCGATGACAATGTCCTCAAAGAACTCTGTCGGATTTAGGAGCTGCAAGTGACAAATGATGAGGAAGAAGTCCCGCTATAGTAATTTATGAACAAACAAACATGTCTTAGTCCGTGAGGACCACCAATGAATTCCAAAAAATTTATCAGGTACTTGTTTACTAGAACAACCATAGAAGGAAGGTTGGCCTGGCGAATTCCGCTCACCAAGTGCCGCACGGGTTATTTCCACGATTAAGGAACTATCGACCCATGGCACATGCATTCCATCCCATTGGAAGGGGAAACTGACCCATAATATGAGTTGAGTACGACAACAAAACAATGAAATGAAAGAACCAATCCACAACCATTGAGGGATCGTATGGTATCATAGGCAACGCTCGATATTCACAAGAGTATTCGAAAATTATTGAACTCTCCCAATTACGACGAAGTATTTCAATTCTTTCGACGTAGTGATTGCATTTGTATATTAACTATTGGTTTTGGAAATAAATTATATCTTTTAGATTGAGATCCTCTAAATTCAGCATACATAAATCTGGGCTCTTAAGAATTGGATACTGTCAGCTGCAGAGCAAATAGACAATTCGGATCGATTGTCTCTATTTTCTTTTATTTTTTCCTTTTCCTTTTCCCCTCTCTTTTATCCTATTTGCTCTCTTCCCATTTTGCTTCTACCCCCAACGAACTGGTCAAAACTCTTCTGATCCTATTGAAGATGGAACAGAATCAGACTTGACCTGCAACCTCCGGTGAATGGGGAGGCCGCGAGAGACTTGTAAGAATCACTGTCACACATGATATCATTAATTAATGATTTAATAATTTTTTGAATGCTATACAAAAAACATTGGTAGTCAGAAAGTGCAACTCTTATGAAAAGGTGTAATTTTTATTAGATTGTGTAATACTTATGAAAAAGCGCGACTCTTATGAAGATACAATATGCTTTGATGGAAGACACCTATTGATAATTTATATAAATAAATAAATAAATAAAAAGTCTACTCCTCTCTCCACCCAAGACAACGAAAGTTGATTCTGCATTTGTCTAGGAGAGTGAATGTAGACTTAATATAAGCTAAATCACTTAATGTGTTTACAATATCTATTATCTCTTCATTCGTTTTATTATCTCTTAATAGAATTACTTGCATTTGCTATTGTTAAACTGATTCTGCATCTACCAGAGTTTAATATGAAGTATTCCTCGAATAATTGTCAAAAGCATTTAAAACAAATTATCCATTTAATTTGTATTGTTTGCCTCAACACATATTTATACAAATTAAATATAGAAAAAAATGGGAATTCCTAACCATTATCGTTCAACATAAACAACTGTTTTGTTGTAAAATAATGTGTAAGCTAATGGACCGTGCAATTCAATATTAAACACAACGAGATGAAATTGCAAAGAACTCAATAAGGGACCATGAGGACATTCGAAATAAAGGCAGTTCAGTCTAAGTGTTGCTATCTAGAGACTCAACCATGAAGGAAATTCACTATGAATTGCGAGAATTACAAAATTATAATCACTTAATCGCTGAAGTCTTTGGCAGTCTCAGATTAGTCTCGAAACAAACTCACAAAGTGTTATCTCACAATATCTCATAAAGAGTTCACTCAGAAAACTCATAAAGGAGAAATCCCAACACTCTTATTTGCTTTAAATAGGTCAAAAAGCAAATTTAAACCTCGCGTGTTTGACGTCGGTCCAAGACCCGAGCAATGGGCACTTCCCTGAACTTAAGTACGTGTTTGAGATGAGCAAATGCGTATGTTGGTGGTGTGAAAGGACAAGGACCCACATTGGATGTCCAAAGAAAGATTAAATAATCCATAATTTCTAATTGACCGACAACTCAATGAATTGTATTTCTTAGTGAAGATAGATTTAACTAAATTGTCAATAGGCTTAAATTTTGGTTTTCCTCTTGGATTTTGGTATTATGAAGGTAGCGCACTTCTACGGCACTTTGATATAATAGCCGATGATGGTTAATCAATGGCAACTCAATGTGCATTGGTATCCTGGATTATATAAGGAATCTCACGGATCTTCGTGATTATCAAGTACGTATTGCCATCACGGTTAGGCCCACAAGGAGACCATGGGTGAAAAGCATGTTTGCATCGATTGGCAATGATTGGAGATTTGGGTCAAAATTTGTCGGTGCAAAGGAACATCGGACTTGGATTGAGGGGAATTGGCCCAACGTGGTAGAGACTCACATGTGAGGGGGAAAATGTTTGAGTGCTCAAGTGAGTTGTATGAAAATAAAGTAGTCCCATATTAGACGTCCAAAGTTAAAAGAAGCAATTGATAATACCCAGTTAAGGAGGACCTTTCTTATTTATGAAGCCCGTCTAATGAAATGCCATAAGAGGAACTCAATCACTAAATTGATTCATTAAAATAAATAAATACACCCTCATCTATGTATACACATGTTAATGGATCTAAAAGCAGTCATAATAGAATCTTATATAGATAAAATGGGCTATATCCACGTATGATAAATAAAAGAACTATTTTGCCTCGTGTATCATTAAGAGGATGAGAGAAAAGAGTAGGTCATTAAAGAACGACAATAAAATTAAAATGAATAAATATCTGTGAATCTTGCATCGGTACCTATTCTAATTAAAAGGGCAAAATGACATAAACAATTTTTACTCGATACAAGAAGAAAAGGAATAGGAAAAAATGTGTAAGCGCTCCAATGCTTTCAGCCACTTTGTATTTGACCATTTCCATTTATTTCAACACCAAATTAGATTACATAACAATAAATTATGGATACACGGTTATCTTTGTAATAATGAGCTGTTACACTACTTAAGCCCATTATTATGTTAGCCTTAGCAAATATATTATTTAAGGACTTCTTCTTTCCTTCTTCGTTAATAACAAACGAGAAGGACCAAGAACATTATAAGGAAATAACAGTGAACATACACTAGGAGAAGAAAGAAAGGAAAAACCTAACCAAGGGAACTTGATTGCCTTTGTCACAGCGTTAAATTTGACCATAGTTAGACACCAAGTATTAGATCAGTCCATGGAATGAATCATTAACATTTGACTTGTTTGAGATTAATCAATGGAATAGACTATTAATGATTAACCTGTTATTGTGAGTTGATATTATTGATTGATCTTATACGTATAAATTTTCATTGGAAAGATTTTATCCACTTTTGATATTTTACTTATATCTTATACCGGATCTTGGATTGTGAGTTATGATATCGATTTATAATAATTTGCGTATAAAAAATGTACTACTTTTTGGGCTATGATTACTCATTTTTTTCATCTTACTTGCTTTTCAGGTTCTTCAACTAATCATAAGCAAGTAAAATGAGAACATTTACATTATCGGGATGACATTTTGGATATTATATCTCAGATGAACTCTTGAGTTTAGTTGTTAGATTGACATATACCTATTCTTTTGATGGTTTATAGAAACTCTAATATTGTAATCAGATAACTCTTTATCGCACATATGGATGTATATTTCGATAATAGGTTGATAGTAATTATGCTTAAGGTAGCATCTTTTGAGTGAAAGGATGGCCATGTCATTGCCCTTGTACTTGTAGAATTGGGGGTGTGACAATCCTCTATTCTATGACCGCAAGTCCTTCGGATCTACATATATCATACAAGTAAAACCACAGACATAGGATTTGAATTCTGGTGTGCTATGAAATCTATGTTTTCTCAATTTGCAAGCTGTGATGGTATGCCTTGTTCCTTCAAAGGGCTGTTGACGGTGAGGGAACCCGCCTACAATACTCTGCGAGAGCCCACAATGGGTAAATGTTCCTGTAATTGGGATAGTGCAACATGCAGTTCTTGTTGAAAACCCCAGTGATTTCCTGCAATGCAAAGTTCATGCTTAGATCATGTTGTTTGGTTGTAAGGCAATTCTTACCGAAATTAGTTCTCCCTCTCATTCAGTTTTCTTTTATTTGCACTAGTTCCTGACGATGTTTTGAGGAGTTGAACCAATTGTTTGTAAGTTAAAAAAATATGCGTGGACCATAATCATCTCTAGATTTTCCTAGTTGTATGGATTAGTTCGCAGGAAATTCTTTCCCAGGATATTGCTGGCACGCACTCTCTTATTACCAGAGATTTTAACCCTGTATGAAATCAACTTTCTGAAAGGTACAAACCTGTTGAGGGTAATCACCGTCTTCCGTTTGAGAATTGATTAGCAGCTTTGCAGCATGGTGCAGGGGAGTCGGATCCCTCTCTGCCTGATAGTAGATGAACCAAAGTCAGAAACTTCACATTGAATATTGATTTTTACTATCACCAAAGAATGTTTAATGCCATGGAGACCAAAACGACACTATCATCAACTGACCTGCCCCGCGTGAATCAGACCCATCATAGCCCAAGCGGTTTGCACCAGATTTGATCTGTTTCCTTCAAGCGGTACATATTCCTACATCAACCCATTTGGCAAACAGAAAATTCAAGATTTCCGTGTTGCCAGAAAAGCGTGCAACTAAAACAGCTAAAGCCAAACATGCGGTGGAAGGTTCCTCTAGAAACTACCTTCTTTGGGCAAGAAAGGTAGCTCTCTCCCCACCCGCCATCCTGCAACTGTGTTCGTAGAAGAAAAGCGACTCCTTCGCGCATAGCTGCGCAATTGCTATATGTCTTGCCAGCAGCCGCTAGTCCTCCAAGCGCAAACCATGAGCCATATGTAAAACAAACTCCCCAGCACCCATACCTGTAAGAATTGCTCAGTTAGTCAGCTGTTTCTTTAATTTATCTGAATTCTTCAGCAATGCCCACTGCAAGAGGAACAGACCACGAGCCATCTGGCTTTTGTACATTCTCCAGATACTTTACGGAATTTGATATAAAATCTGCAATCTCCTTCTTCCTGTGCCCAGGATACAACTTCCTAAACAAAACTAAAGCTTGGATAGCTGAGGACGTGCATTCAACATATTCATGCTCGATGACAATGTCCTCAAAGAACTCTGTCGGATTTAGGAGCTGCAAGTGACAAATGATGAGGAAGAAGTCCCGCTATAGTAATTTATGAACAAACAAACATGTCTTAGTCCGTGAGGACCACCAAGGAATTCCAAAAAATTTATCAAGTACTTACTTCTAGCCAAGCTGGAGCTCCTGCAGGCTCCCATGCCGGCAATCCGCCATTTTTACTCTGGAACAAGTGGCATTCATGGACGATGTGATGATATTGTAAATATAATCAAACTCAACGAAAGAATTAAGTGGCAACTTGATTTTGGGATGCATAGAGCAAACAAAGCTTAGCCAATATTTCTTGTTTGATCAAAGATTTTCTCAAGTCTTTCTCAAGAAAGAAAGACAATGGGTATACTCACTTGTAGAGAAAGCAAAATGTTGACAGCGTCATACAATTTCTCTGGCTCCATCTTCTCACCAACAATTTCAGGTGGCATCGTTGAGAAAAGCAAGCAACACTGAATAAACAGGGAAAAATTCAGTGAGAAACTGAGCAATTTAGGTTGGATTGAACCTGCAGATACAGTGAAGACATTCATCGGAGTATTACCTTCAGACCTTCTGCAGTGCAATCGGAGACTTGCCAACCGTGATCTTGATCCGAAAATGTCCAGGATCCTTTAGTAATATGACGGTGCATGCTTTTGAAATCACCAGAAGGATTGTCCTTGACCTGGAATATAATGAACAGATCGATGCACTTCAGTTTATCCGAGGAAACAAAAGAAACTAGGAAGATGTTTGGAGATAAGCGATGCTCGCAACAATCAAAGATCAAACCTGAGATTTTTTTATGAAGTCGTGTCCTCTAGCTAATACCGGTGCTATCTCCTCAGTCATATTACTGGCAAGCAAAGCTTGGATGGCAAAGCCCGTGTCCCACTCTTGGCTACCAAAACTCTGCATATGAATGAGCCAACCACCAAACTAAGCTTCCCTCTAGACGGTCCCACTTTACTAAATTAATCTTCTCCTTATTATAAGAATGCTTCCACTTTTCAAATATGCAGCATAAGCACCTATCATTTCGAATTAAGCCCAATTCTGCCATAGTTCGGTGACACTACTACTAACCTGCATCTTCATTCCATCTTCGGCAACCCAAAGGTAATCCGGTATCCTAGCAAGATGCTTCTTGAAATAGTCACTGTCTGGGTCTTCTACCCAGCAAGCAAGCATGCATAAAACCTGTCCGAGTCCAAAGCAAACGACAAATTCTCAGTAATGTTCTCCCACGATGCGAGAATTTTACACTTAATGTGTCTTTCTCCTCAAATTTATGTATTCATTACCTTTTCTACACATCCGATTGTGATATATCGACTGTTCTCATCTTCGTAGTGAATGTGTTTCATCGTCACCTGAAGAGCCTTTTCTCTAAGTTTATTAAACGGCCAACGGTTGAGAAGAGGCTCTGTAAATATGTAAAGACTATCCCAGATCAGATCCTGTACTAAGGGATGGGGATAGTAGAGATCCTCCTGCAACAACAATTCGAGTCATTTTGTTAAAAATCTTCTGACTCGTAATCCATCTGATTCTAGAACGATATCTTGGACCAGTTATGGATACTTGCCTTGGCACAAAGATGGCAGACTTTTCTCCAGGAAATCGTGTCGTACGGTTGAGTATGAAGTTCTTCTCTCAACTGTTGAACAAGCGGTGTGATGGGGCCGACGAATCTTTTCCCAAACAAGTACGACATGGGCATGTAAACCATCCGACAGTAGCACCACATCTTTGCTACATCATTCAAAACAGGACATTCAGACAACATATCCATATAACTGAGGAGAAACGTAGTCACACGAAACAGAAGTTGAAACTTTCTATATTTCAAGGGGAATTCTGGAAGGGTGGCCATTTCAATAACAAGCCGATGCCATATTCTTGTTCGTTCAGCAAAAACGCCGCATTTTTCAATTTGAAAATAGTCCAAAATTATATATGCTAGACTACTATAGAATACCATCAAGGACAAGATCAAGAAAATCTGCAAAAACAAACCTGGGTGCATGGGCAGGAATGAAGGCAAGATCCAGAACTCAGGGGGCATTGGGTTGGTTCCAGACCAATCGAAAAGGCCGAAAATCTACATAGCATGTGACAAGACAACACACATGCACAAGCACAATGTCACATATCCAATTCACCCAAACACCTGCGCAGAACAATCTGGAGCACAAATTTTTGTCAATTACTGAAGGATGAGTGAGACAGTACCGAGAGCCAAGTCTTGCCCCAGGAGGGTATATAGGTGACCCCACCACGGTCAAGAATCCACTTCCTGGCCCGAGTACAAGCATTATCCTGGCCACCATCAGGCCCTTCCCCGAGAATGCGCATGCATATGTAGCTCAGGGCCGTGCAGAACATGGTGCTGTGACCTTCAATGTGGAAGCCCCACCCACCATCTCCATTCTGCAACAAAATTAATGCAAAACAACAGTTTCAAGACTAAGTCTTTCAAAGTTCCTCTGCTATTTTCTCCATCTGGGTGTCTTTCTTTTTGCGAAAAAAAGAGTAACCTGATGGTTGTAGAGGTAGCGGAGAATTTCTTTGCGGTGCTCGGCAGGGAAGACAGTGTTGAGGTGGCCGGTGATGTAGACACACATGACTAGGGGAGGAAGGAAGTAAAGAGGCCCCGCAATCTCGGCAGGCCAGTGGCCATCACTGGCCTGCAGTGCGGAGAGGAAGTGGACAGTCCTCCTCAGGGCGGTGGACGCTTTGTCGTACGTCATCTCCTCGCCGTCCTCCACCCTCACCGGCGAGATCGTCTGCTTGAACTGCTTCTCCCTCAGAAACTGCCCAGAAATCAGGCACCATGGATCAGCTGTAGATTGCCCATTACTTCGTATTGCCACACATTAACAATTTTTAAACTTAATGACAAGCAACAACAGTAAAATTCCAATTGGCGTATGAGAGTTACTGTCTTTCTCATTTTCAGAACACAATTAAAATTCTGAATTATGACAGGGATTCAAACAACTCTCCTATTAGTTTACAAATGATATACCAAGGTTCTAAAGTGATTTGTGTACGTGGAAGATATAATTCCATTCCTCCATAAGAGTGTTTATGATATGATTTATGATTTTGTAAACAGCTTTCGGTAAAAACTGTGTCCCTCGTCGTTAGTAGGGGCAACAGAGGATATAGACTAGTTATCTGCAAACCCCAAGTCTCGAGATCGATACGATTGCTCAGCCCGACTAATGCATGAGATCTAGCATTCCTTCTTAGAATATGGTGACAAGCTCATATTAAGAACACAACTAAGAATTTTCACGTTTTGGTGGACTTGGGGGATTGAGCTAGAGCGAAATTTTTGGAAAGGAAAGAAGAGCCCTGAGGAGAGGGCGTGTGGCCATGGATCTTCTCCTTCAAAGTAGAGGCCCAACAGCAACTGGATAGCACGCTATCTCCGTCACTGAGACTAAATACAAAATTAGCTAACGTAATTGGGAATTGATTCTACCTATCCATGTCAAGTTTGATATGTATGCCCGTGTACAAGCCTCCTAGTAAGCCTGTTGCTACATGAGAACAAGTAGGCATGTATGTGTGTTCAGGTACATGGTGTATATTATGTATGGGTGAGCAATTTTGGGTTCTGTATAGATTCTATATAGAATCTGAAATATATTTGTTGAAACAGGTTCCTCAATTTTTGAAAATTGGATCCTACGCCACATACGTTAGAACTTGGAACTTATCTTGCTATAGGTTCCAAGATCAATCCCATGGTCTACTCAGATTCCATCTATATTATCAATTGAACCATTATAATGAATTAAAACCCTTAATGACCATCACTTGCTATTACAATTTACTGACCATAAAGACAAGAAAAATAGAAACATTAATAAAGTAAAAGCCTCAGCCATAAAATGGAAGCTCAAATTTATACTTTCAGATTATACACTTATCATCGAATAGTATGGGATGTTGTAAGATCGCACGAAGACATGAATCAAGAAAAACATTAAAACTTATTTTAAGTTCTAGGTTACAAGTTACAGGTTCCAAGTTTCGTATTCCTCCAAGTAAGAACTCGGAACTTATTCGTCGAAATAGGTTCCTCATTTTTTGATACTTGGAATCTACCCTGCATACCTTGGAACCCAAAACCTACAAGTTCCCATCGGTTTGATTCTCAGTTCCAGATTTTACCCTAGAACTATGCTCACTCCTAATGTTATGTACCTGCATGCGCCAGAGGAGGTCGCCACAGGGCTTGACTTGGTGGCGGTGGTCGTAGAAGTGCTGGTAGGTGGCCTCAACCTCGGCACGCTCCTCAGCGTTGCCAGCCTCAGGGTCAAACTCCCAAGTCTGCCTCCCCACGTAGTTGTTGGTGCTGTACAAGTAGGGGCCATCCTCTCCTTCTGCTATCTTCAGCCTCCACATGCTGAGGTCTTCTCTTTTTCTCTCTTCGTTCAGCTGATTATATCGGGACTCTCCTGTACTGTCCTTCCTGATGATCATGCAAACGAACAAGTAAAACAACCCGCACAAGAAAATGATGAATCAGTTGCCAGTTGCCACAAACCAAAACTCATCGATGAACAAGGTCCCTATATATCCATGAACTATGCTTGTTCTCTAAGGTTATGTCACCATGTGCATGCATATCGCATTATAGATATCAAAATATATCCCGCAGCGATCTTGGTTTAGCATGGCTAAAGCATGAACTTATCACACAGACAGACAGAGAGAGACACCTCTTTTGACTGTGAGGGATATGTGAGAGTTGATGAGAAAAGAATCGAGCTCTCTCTCCAAAACCAAGTGTTGCTGTGGTCTATAGGAGAAGAAAGGGACCTCTATTTATACCCACGTTTTGGGTCGCCAGATTCTTCCTACTTTCTTTATCTCATTTAAAATAGTACTTAGGGTTTGCCAAACAAAAGTAAAATAATGCTAGACATATCATCCTATCATCCCTAACAAGAGCCATGGCTTTTTCCATCCTCTGATTGGGTAGCAATACCGGAACGGGCATACAAACTTGACCATGAATAGTTTTCATCAGCTCAATCCTGCGGAGCTTCCATATCAAGTTGTAATATCATTGGTCACCGTACAGAGTCTGATATAAATGTATTTGTATTATAACACATTCGTAGAAATGAAAAACGTATAGTACATAACACGTTTATTTGGCCACACATTATGTAGAATCGCATCACCATAGAAGCATCGTTTGCTTCACGGGAAATGGGATCTAAGTTCAAAAGAATGTAATTACAGCCTTTTGAAAGTACATCCTACAAAATAAGAATAAGGTTCCTGAGAATTCAAATCCAATTAAAATGCGGCATCAAATTACTCTCAAGTCTTGCTATTATGATTTCGATTCCGTGGCTTCCTAATTGTGATATGTATACTTCTTGTAATAAATGATGAAAGATGTTCGTGTACTCCCCGTATAATTTGAGTCATGGGTGATCCAGGCAACAAATTAGTGCTGACCTGCAGCCTGCGGCCATGAGCTCCTTTCCTCTGTTACTGATATAGGGGATTGAGATTACATGATTGTGGATACGAATAATTAAATACCGTCAATCTTCTCAAAAGTACGTGACAAAAATTTTGGCTTTACTTTGATAATACTCGAAAATTCTGTTATCATGTAAATATACCGACCATATTATGAAAACTTACAAACAAACAAAAAATGACCTTTTGAATTACAAGATTTTGTGAAAAAACTCACATTTGCCTGCTATCTAAAAATAAATCAAAGAAAACTACATTTTTGTGCGTTGATAGGTCGTGACGCTACCATAACTTTGACATATTAATGACAATTGAATTGGCATTTTATTGATTTATAAATGAAAAGATGTTAACTAAATTGAAAATTGAAGTAATTTTTCCGGAGTAAATTAAGGCATGTGCTCTATACATGCATACTACATTATACTTTAAAAGAACGAGTATCTTCTAAAAGTTTAGTGAAGGTGTGAAAGGGGACAAAACATTAACTTCTTGTTATGAAAATCTATTAAGGTGGTTCACAGGACAAGTTAAAATAATCGAAAATTCCGATTGATGTGAGGATTCCATGGAGTAGCTAACTGTACTTTTCTAGGTCAAAATCAGCGAGACTAATCAGTGCCCCTTTTGTGCATTATTCTCCTGTGGTAAACAGGTGTGAGGTGGACAAAGGAAAGGTCCTTAAAGGTGGGCGAGAAAAATCTGACATCGGTATGGGAAGGTGTGCAATTAGTCCTCGTGGTTTCGTGGATATCGTGATTTACTTTACTGAATATTGTCCAAACTCAACTAAACATCAAATTTCGGATGCCCACGTCACCCTTCGATGTGAATGGTGTGAAAGAAAAGAAGTCGAATGTCAAATATCCGAAGTTAAAAGTAAGCAATCGATGATGCCGCATTGGCCTATGACTCGATAAGTCAAGCGTTGTTTTTCTTCTTCCCTCTAGGATCTCCTTCCCTCCGCAAGCGTCACGCACTAGGCACTCTTTCAACGCTACTCAGCACTTTAGATCTCCGGTCTTCTCGAAGTTGCTGACAAGACACGAAGAAATTTCGACTGAGAATCCTGGGTCCCTGCCTCGCCAGCCTCAAGGCACGGTCAAACAACGCCCCCTCCACCCACCAAGCTCCTCCAAACGTGCCGAAAATTCGTACAAGTGACCGTGGATCGTGAACGATACAATGCCTACATAACCCTTCTATTTCGTGCCTTCAGTTCTGGAGAACCTATCTCGTGCCTCAATCATTATCACCTGCATTTCACGAGGCTCGTGAGGCGCGAAGTGCGCATAAGAACCCGTTTGTTCATGGGGGTTTCCAGGTCCCGCACGTGAGACTTACGCCTGCCTTTGTGGAAAGTCGAACCGCGAGAGACTTTCGACCCGGCAATACAATATTCATGTTTTGTCTCGACTTTTCAGTAAAGCACCTGAGCGATGTCTTTGAACTTAGCGATATCGAGAACGACAAGGAAAGACGGGCTGCTGGTGCCGTATCAATATGGCTTTCCACACTCATAACTGAAATAACTTTTGATGATGCATTGATACTAGAAATGTTTGGCATTGAATATTTGATTGGACCTTGGAGTCCCTGAAATGCTGGGCTCATCACTTTCCGACCCCCTCAGGCCGCTGCTATTGCGATGGATCATGCGCAATCGTTGGAAAGACCAGCCCCATAAGCATGTCGAGATTTAAGAATCTCGACACACGTTATTTACGATGCTAGATTTGCGGGGACTTAACCTTAAAGTATTCAGCATTGTTTTCGGTCTGTTTTCATTGAAAATCATTAACGTGGATGCTAGCAATTTTATATGATACGATCGGACGGCTAACGCTAGTATGGATAATTTTAATTTTTATTTTATTTTTTTTCCTTTTTTAGTTTTTCCATTTTCTCTTGCTAGTGGTCAGCAACTAGTTATGAACCACACCAAAGGCGATGGGCAGTGAGGGTAGACCTTGTATGGGCAAGGGTTGGACTAACTAGATTTGGCAATGGTGCCCCCCCATTGGCGCTCTTCCTTACCCAGGTAAAACTTGACAACGGGCAAAAGGAAAATGGAAAGAAAAAGAAAGAAAGAATTAAAAAAATTCAGAAATTTTTTAAAAATTTCCAAAAACTATCAACATCAATGTCGATTATACCACATAGAATAGTCAATATTCATGTAAGCGATTTTCAATCAAGATTAGTCGAATGGATTATATTGGTAAATCATCAAAAGGTTTAGGATTAAATTAGTCAAATTAAAATGTTTAAGACTAAATTGGTATAAGTGCAATGAATTTATGATTTTTTTTGGTAATTTTTCCTAAAATAACACTAAGGCCCTGTTTGGTAACCATCCCAATAATGACCAATTCTGATTTTTGTTCCCGAGAATAGTTTGGGAACGAGAATCGCATTTAGTAAAAATTTTGTTCTGGAAACAAATTTCTATTTTTTTGTTCTCGGAAATAAATTTGGAACAGAATCAAGAATAAAAAAAAAGTTGATTCTTGTTCCGGGAACAAATCTAAGAATCAAAACCAACTTTTCTTTTTCCATTTTATCTTTTCTTCTTCTTCATCGACTACCATCCCATGGTTGCTGTCCACCACCGTCCGCCGCCGTCCATAGTGGTCATATTGGGGTTTCTCAAAGGAAAGCCCTTCTTGGGGCTTACTCATTGAAACTAGAATGTGTGACACTCTTGCCTTGAGCAATTGATTGTTGGCACTCTTCCTTGGTGACCATAGGGAACGATTGAGAATTTGAGAATGAGCATTCACACAGATCTCCAATTTGAGACACTTAAGAAATCGGTAGATCTTCTCTACCTTTTTTTAGATACTTCGTGACTAAAACATAGGTACATTTTGGGATATCCTCATAGTCATTGAGTTCATCCCATAAGACCTTCAACTTGGTGTAATATTCCACTATCGGTAGTCCTCCTTGCCTATACCAACCTAATCTCGATTTTGGTCTCGTGGATGCGAGGTCTGTTCCCTTAGGCGGAACTCTACTTTAGCTTGTTCAGCATTACCTTTGCTTCCTTTACATATATTATGCTTCCTTATAAACTATTGTCGAGATAATTGAAAATCCATTAAGTTACCATGCAATTCATGTTGTTGGATCTAACTTCTCTAGCAATCCAACAATAAACTCGAGTTTTCTTTTTGCTTGCAATGCGCATCTGGTCCCCTTTGACCATATTGTCTAGTGATCCGCACTCACAAGGATTGTCGAATGTGTTGAGATAATATGGTAAGATAGCGCAATTGCCGGTCAAATTATCTAGTGGGTTTTGATCTCTTCGCTCTAACCATGATAAAAATCACAATTGCCTTTTGTTATTTGTCGTTGCAAGGTATTGCCCAATAGAAGCGGCAAGCAGAATCTTCCCTGATATTCCCCAATAACTATAAGAGAACCAGCAGGTGTTATACTAACTTTTAAAAAAACTCTTCCACGATATCAGAGATATACCAAGTATTATTCTTTTTAAATAAAATCACCTGTATTATTCTTCTTTGAGGCCGTAAGCTAATTGGGTACAAACCCGTGAGAGAGGCAGGCAAAGGCAAGAAGGTTGGTAAATATAGACAAAATCGGAATTTTGTTTTAAAGTGGAGGATTCGATTGAATAGGTAGCGCGAAGCGAATGCGCCAGCAGTGACCAAGCGAATGCGTCAGCAGTGACCAAGCGAATCCGTCAGCAGTGACCATTCTTCACATGGGCGGGGAGGGAGGGAGATCTGGTATCGGAATGCAACGAGCATCTGAAACTTTCGTTTGTGTTGGCGACTGATTGGTTGTTCGAATTTCTTTGACCAATGTGAACATCTTTGGCCAACCATTTTAGGTTGTTGTGCATTTCCGTGGTTGATTTTTCTTGTTTCTTTTTTAAGGTTCTGGCATTTGGGGCTATTAGTATAAGACTACTAATTCCGACAGTCAAAAGAAATTCCCGCTTGATTCACATGTGGATGTGTACCGTGTCGTTTTGTATTTGTTGCTGATCGGATGCGGATTACTTGGACTCAACTTGGCACTCAAATTTCATAAAGAAAATAATAGGAATTGGCAAATGCGTGGTGGAATTTCTTGGGATCACTCCACTAATTTGTGGGCTATCTACGCGCAAAGCCTGGAGGAAATCAATGACAGATCACATCCATGGCTCGTTCTCAACTCAAGATTTATATATCTTTCACGGTCATTTTCGAGCTATTGTCAACCCACACAGGGTGAACCTCGCTCTTGTATTGAAAGTTTGAGGCAGTTGACATGTTCCCATTTTAACTCCTCAAGTTAAAAGATTCGGACATGAGGAAGTCTTTAAACAGCTGTATTTGAGATCTTGTGTGGATCTCGGCATCCCTTGAATGTTGAATATAGAGAGGGTAGAGGCAGGTGTAAAATCTATAAAAGAGAATAGAGTGCGGTTACTCACACGTTAAAATAAAAAATGAGGTCTGGCAGCCCGCTATATTAGTGGACAGGCGCATACAGTCTCTGTTTAGTGGAATATCACCCCGTCTTGTAACCGATACCAAGGATCAAACTCAAAAGTTAATGTCGCGCAAAAAGTGCAAATGAAATGGATGTTTGGTTTGACTTTTGGGCTGTGGCTTTTGGCTAACGATGTTTTTACTTTAGTTTTAAGAATAATATATGGCTGCCGGCCGGTTGGTAATGTACTTGCGTGTGAAAGTGTCCTGCATGGGATATTAGAAAGAAGTTCGTGGGTTAAATATGAGAGGACTGTAGTGATTGTCATTAAAAAATAAATTAAAAAATAAATATGAGCTTTCAAGTGGATCTATGAGCATGGAACCGCCTCCATTATGATCGATTTGATCTTAACTCGGTTCTTGTTGACGCCTAAATTTCGTCTTCTTAAATTAAGTTTTTTATTAATTATCTTTTTTCCTTTTTCGGATAATAAATAAACAAAACAAAAAAACAAAAAACAAAAAAGAGAAACAAAACAAAAGCAAAAGCAAAAACCCCCCCTCCTCTGGGCCTCCTCGGCCCACTTCCACCTCAGCCCGGCCCAGCCGAGTCTCCTTCTTCCTCGCGCCATTGCAGCACACGCGTCGGAGGCGCGACGCCGGAGCAAGCGGAATGAACAGCGACGCACGTGGAGCGGTGGCACCGAGACGGCAATGGGGCGCGGAGCGGTGGTAGGCCCCGGCGTCGGATGGGATGCCGGTTCGGCCGGCGAGGGCCGCGGCAGCCACGGTCAAGCTCCGTCGACCGGCCGCCCCTCGGCCTATAAATAGGCCTCCATTTCCGTCGTCGGAGACACACGGAGCGAGGGGAGAGCCGGATCGGGGCTTGCCAACCTCGGACAACCCACTGAGAGACTTCGGGGGAGGTCCGAGGTCGGCGGCCACGAGTCCGAGCTTCGCCAGCGGAGGAAGAAGCGAGAGAGAGAGGGAGAGAGAGAGAGAGAGAGAGAGAGAGATCGTGGGTATCGCCGCATCGCCGTCCGCCGCTCAAGCCACCGTCCACGGCCGGGTAGGCTGCCGTCATTGTCGCGCTCACTACCCCCTCCCTGTCACCACCGTCACCGCCACCGCCGTCGTCGTCGCCACGTCGATCCGCGTCCTCCTCCTCGGCGCCGCGAATCGGGAACCCTCGGGTTCCCGATTTTCCAGGTCGCGACCGGGTCGGGAACCGGGTAGGGTTTCCCCCTTTCAAAAACGACGCGAAGACCGTTTTTAAAAAAAAAAAAAAAAAAAAAATAGCGACCGGGTCGTTGGGTCGGACCGGGTCGGGTGCAGTAGGGTTTCACTGGTTCCCCCCAAACGGCGCCGTTTCAAAAAAAAAAAAATAATAAAAAATAATAAAAAGTCAAAAAAATGAGTCGGGCCTGCATGCGATCGGCCTTTTTATTTTTTTTATAACATTTTAAATAAATAACTTATTTTCCCAAAAAAAAATCAAAATCAAAATAAAAAATACAATTTATTTTCGAAAAATATTTTATTTTCCAAAAAAAAAACAGAAAATATTAAAAAATGTTTCATTTTCCAGAAAAATCCAAAAAATAAAAAATGCTTTATTTTCCAAAAAAAATATTAAAAAATATATTTTATTTTCCGAAAAAAAATCAAAAAAATCAAAAATATTCCATATTTTTCCAAAAATACCAAAAAAAAAATCCCTTTTATGTTCGAAAAATTGGAAAAAGGTTCAAAAAATATTTCTTTCCAAAAAAAAAATGTGGAAAATCCCTAAAACATCCAAAAAAAAAAACCTCAGGGTTTAAACAAGTTTAGGTACCGAAAGGGCATTAGTGATTAACTAGTGTAATCAAGTCCCCGATCATAATTTCTCTGGTTGCGCAGGAGCGAATATTTCTCCCAATATTTCGCATGGGTTTCTAATCAACCTACCCCAAATTGATTAGTAGCGACTCCGTTTTAAAAATTAACTTACAGGTTAAAAACTTAGACTATTAAAGTCGTGAATTGGTAGACTTAGGAGAGTCCGGGCTTAATTAACCTAGCCGAGCCATTAGCCTCCTTAGGCGCCCGCCCCGATCAGGCGCCGGAAAAAAAGAGGTCGCGACAGTGCTTGAGTGATAGTGAGGGCATTGCTACCCTTTAGCTTCAGATAATTTTCGTAAAAGTTATATGGTAATGTTAGAATGTGCCATCATAATCAATAGTAAATTTTTTCATAATAAGCAAGTTGTACGAAACTCTAGTATTGTAATGAACAAACACATTTTACATGGACTAAACCTCCTCAAAATGGTACTTTGAGTAATCACACAAGTTGGTGACTATTTAGGGACTCTTTTTATTCGGTGAGTGCTCTAGTCCATTCCAATTCCCTCCTCTATCTTAGAAGTTTGTCAAGAACCGTATCTTATCTGAACCCTCTCATCTCGACACTATACCCACTTGTCCAATTTGATACAAGCTTGGTTTGTTTACAAACCACACTCCTGCTAGGTATCCTACTTAAGTACCATATATAAAGATCTGGTCATACAAGGTGGTGATCATGTAGGGTGGAATATTGACTTATAAATCATTCAATGAGATCTCCCCTGGCCGATATCCCACTGAGATAGATCTGAAAATTGTCTCTAATATTTCAAACCACGTAATATGTTCTCATGGCTTGGTGGTGACCAAGCTTGGTTGACAGCAAGAGAGAGTCAACGGTGGCCTAATCAGTGACAGCAATGCAGAGCGATTTGACAATGTCCGAAGTGGTGACAACAGCGATGATTATTTCACGACTTATTAACATGCAAAAATATAGCTTTCTCTTGATTTTCTGTTAAATACCAAAGTAACCACACATTTAAATTAATAGATGCGAGATTTTCACAGAATCTTGTAATTTGAAAGGTCCTCCACATGTATGCAAGTTTTTCTTATTTATAATATAGTTGGTATAAACCTACGATGACATAATTCTTATATGTTATTAAAGTAAGGCCTAATTTTTGTCTCGCGCTTCGGGAAAGTGACAGTAAATATCCATCCGTATCCACATGGTGTAATTTCATTCCCTATATTAATAGCAAAGGAAGTTCATGCTCACAAGTTAGTATTGATTTGTTGTAACCTAGGTTAGAGGGAAATGCACAAACACCTTTGCCATTTTTTTTCTTTTTACTTTCACGTTTGTTAAAAACAATTATGATATATATATATATATATATATATATATATATAAATTCCTCATATCTCTCGGGGTTGTGTATATATATCTCTTAATTGTGCATGTGATTGCTTGATTAGAATCGATATTATAATATCTTAGAAAGCCAATACTAATGTACTATTCATTATAATACACAAGAATATATAAATTACATAGAATTTTGCAATTCTCTCTTCAACATTGTTATTATGAGGATTTTGAGAAAGTTTTGATTGCATTGGGGACATGACATTGTACATTTGGAGCACCCACAGCTTCTTATCTCATTCTCATTTTCAATGACAACTAATATCCTTCTTTTAATGTCTATCTTTTATATAATTTGTGTCATCTGATAGTCATGTCAGTAGTCTATCATGCAGTCACATCATCCTCAATTCTCTTTTCAACATTATTGTAATTAATGTCTATCCTCAATATAATTTGCATCATTTGATCGTCACGTCAGTGGTCTACTACATGGTCACGTTATCCTCTATTGTCCGTGCACGGGAGCCGTGTTAGCCTTCGCTGGCACCCACGTCAGCCTTTACTTATTTTGCCGCGTAGCCTACAAGCAATCACGTCAACATGTTGTCCAATAACTTGTCAGGGCGATTTTTCTACCGTTTGTTGATCATACCACTGATATATTCAAACTAAAGTTAAATTATTCTACCCCATCTTAAGGAAATATTAGGTATAATTAGGATATTTCCCTCAAAAAATTATGCGCATATCTCTATCAATTGCATATATTTCTAATTGATTAGAATCTATATCATAATTTCTTATTGCTTTAGAGTGTCATCTCATAAAATTTATAAATAAATTAAAATACTATTCATCATAATACATAGGAATATACAAAAATACATAGTTTACACAATTTTGTCCTCCACATGATATCAGGAAGGACAGTACACGAGAGTCACATTATAATTAGGGGTGATCAAGTTCAAGATAGATACTATCCAAACTTGGAGCCTGTATCCAACCCTATTTGCACTCAACCCTGTACTTGAACTACCATATTTTCACCGGAACCTATTTTGTAATCGTCCGACATCCTATACAGCTTTGAATTATACATTAATACTCGAGAACATTTTAGGGGGAGACTAAGGTCGACACCAAATTTTGGAATGGATGAACAAAGATTCACCAATTGACAAATAATCAATGGAAACAATCTATATAACAAGCAGTGCATTTGCACAAAAGAGCCTAACAAATTCAAGATCAAAAAGATCGAAAATTCCTAACCTCAATAAAATTGGTGAACTTGGAATCTCTGTTGATCACCAACCAATGAACCTAGAAATCCATCAAACCAAGCACACAAGAGAAAGAAAAATTACAGCCAAACAAAATGCCAATTCGGCCCGAGAAACGGGGAATGAGTAGAAAATCGAGCGAAAGGGGGGCTACCTCATACTTGAGCTTGTGCTACCTCATACTTGAGCTTGTGCTTCTCGGAGTCCTCAAGGGGGACATAGTACTTGGCGAGGCAGGTCTTGCCACATTGGTTCTGCAACAGTATGAATGGGATCACAGGAATTTGGTGATTACAAATGCCGTCCGTCAAACGATGCAAGAGGGAGCTGGCGATGGACGGTGTGACAGTGAGCCGATGATGGATAGTGCAATGGAGAGCCAGTGACGGAGGGAAGCGAGCGAGGAAGAGGAACCACGAAGGAGGAGCGCCGAGAGGAAAAAATGACGTGCGACTACGAGAATAAGAATAGAAATAAGGGAAATAGTAGGATTTTAGAACCGATTCCCGAACCGATTCAAACGGGTTCCAAATTTTGGGAACCGGTTCCACCCAATCCTGTTTTCCTGGTGGATCAATCCAGTTCTCGGGTATATCTGGCCCGATTGCACATCCTTAATCATAATCGGTTGAAGAGAGGAAATAAGAAGGCTAGCATGTGGAGGTTGAAGATACCAAAATGAGAGGACAGTCCATTTTTGTACAGCACCAACAGCCACGTGGGGAGGCGGATTTGGGAGATCGACCCTGAGGCCAACCACCGCCACCTCGTCAAGCCCTGCGGCAATCTCCTCTGGCGCATGCAGGTACATGGCATATAACACGCCCATAAACACGCGCTCGTTCCAATTTCTTGGTTGTATGTATGCGGGAAAGAATTGTCGAGCACGTTTTTTTTCTTACAGACTTTAATTTGAGGACGAATCGAGCCGCAGGCACACCTAGTGATACCGGACACTGCATGCACGTACGTACGTGGGTAATTATGATAGCGTGGTAGCCAGTTGCTATCGAGCCTCTGACATTTGAAAGAGAAGATCCGTGGCCCGACGATCTCTCGGGTGAAAGAATTGAGCCCCATCGTCCCCCGACTCAAACCAGACACGCTCTAGCTTCAAGACTTCCATCCCCCCACGTCCCACCAAAACGTGAACATTGGAGTCGTGCTCTGAACATGAGCCCATCACTACAAGCCTTATGAGAAATTCTAGACTTCCTTTTGGCATTATTTCGGCGAAGCGATTGCCTCGACCTCGGGACTTAAGATTTTGTCGATAGCCCGTATCATTTTGCTGCAACAGCTAGCGAGGAGGGACGGATGAACATGCTTATGGAGGGAACACGTCCAGATCTCACTTTCATCAAGTTTAAAACTTTGGTATATCATTTGTGAACTCATCCGAGAGTTGCTTGCGTCCCTGTCATAAGCCAACATATCGATTGTGTTCTGAAAACGAGAAAACACATTCACTCTCATGCACCAATTGGATCTTGCCTTCTTTCCTCCCCGTGGATCCAGGTTTGCTTTCGCAGATTACCTTGATCTTGTCTTTGATTGTATTCTATAATAGTTCTCTATATGTAGAGGTGTCAAAATAGGTCTTAAATTCATATATGACTCATTTAAATCATAAATGGGTTATATAGAAGTCACTTGCATTTTGAAAAGATTAGTTAAATGGATTTAAAAATTAAAAGTTTAAGATAAATGGGTCTTAAATAGCTTAAACTTAGAATTAGAGGCGTCAAAATGGAAGTTTACCCATTTAAATAAGGAATAGATTATATATGGGTCACTTACATTTTGAAGAGACTAGTTATATGAGTTTAAAATTTAAAAACTTAAGATAAATGGATCTTAAATTGGTTGGACTTAAAACCCATTTCCAAGACAAGTCTCACACTCTCTCTTTCCCTCTTTAATTTTTATCTTTCTTTTTCTTTCTTTTTTTCTTTTTCTTTTTCTTTCTTTTTCTTTTCTTTCTTCTTCCTCCTTCCTTATCCGATGGCCGACACGGCGACAACCGGCAACTAACTAAGCAAGACTCGAGTTTGCCAATCTAGCGAGGCAGAGGCCTCGTTGACGCGAGCTCGAGTCTCGCCAGATCTAGCGAGCTTGAGCCTCACCGACATCTGGTGAGACTTAAGTTCATTGATCTGGCAAGGCCTTAGCCTTGCCAACGACGCGAGCCTCAAGCTCGCTAACATTAGGCGAGCTCGATCTTACCTATGGGAGGCTCACCAGCATCGAGCAAGCTCAATCTTGCTTATGGCCCATTACCGTCGTCATCATAGCCGATGGCCGCCAAAGAATTAAGAAATTAAAGGAAAACATAAAATAGAAAAATTAAAAATTATATTTAAAAAAGAAAAAAATTGAAATTTTGATTTTAAAAAATAAAAAATTATAAAAACAATTATAAAAATTATAAAAATTGTCCATTAAATTTATATTGCATTAAAGTGTTTTAGCAATAACATTTTTTATATTGCATCATGCAATACAAAAAAAAAAAATGATTTTTCACATATAAGTAAATATTATTTTCGTGTCAATTATTAGCTTATCAAACTTTTTCTTATCGAGAATTCTTCAAAATTATTTCAATTTAAAGGTTTTTCGCATTTTTTATTTTATTTACTAATTTTTTATTGTTTATTTACTTTTTAAAATTTGATGTGAAGTTTTTATTCAAGTAACATATATTTGAAGAGCTTAAAGCAAATTAAATGGTTGCGTGTGGATTAACCTAAATTGAGATAATTATTAATATGTGTCAGCAACATGGGTTGAGTTGGGTATAAATCGGGTCGGGTATAGGTCATCAAATTTATATTGCATGAAAATGGATTAACAAATTAATTTGGTCAATATGAGTTGGACCATTTTCGACCCGACCAACCCATTTGAAGGTCCTCTCTATACGTAATTTTGCATAAGCATTAAAACAAAGTTGTTGGACTAATTTTCAAATTGAAACCACATGGCCTTTTTGCTGCATCAACAAGAATATTGCATTGGCTTGTTATTGAAGTGGCCACCCTTCCAGAATTCCGCTTAGAAGATAGAAAGTTTCAAATTCTGTTTTATTCTTGCTTTTCTCCTTAGGTTCATGGATATGTTGTCTGAATAGTCCCGTCTTGAATAATTTAGCTTTGATGTGGTGCCACTGCCGGATAATTTATATGCCGATTATCCGCATCGTACTTGTACGAGAAAAAATTCGTTGGCCAGATCAAGCCTCTTGTTCAACAGTTGAGAGATGAACTTCATACTCAACCCCACGACATGATTTGCTGGAGAAAAGTATTTCTAGCTATTCCAAAATATCCATCCCGAATAAAAGAGTAGAACCCCAATTATCAAAATTTGACATAGATAGACATATAAGTGTTAAAATTTTAAAAATGTACACTTAAATACCAAAATCGAAGAAGAAAAGAACACTTAAGTATCAACGGCGAGAATTTCTAGCCAAAACCAAAACTTTAAATGATATGGCATTTCTTTTAAAAAAAAAAAAATTATCCACATGGCGCTAACATACCAAATTTGATGGCCCTTGCTCATTTCCCTTTAAAAAAAAAATAGCCTTTTTAATTTACTTTAATTAATATTTATATTAAAAATCAAATTTGAGGGCAAAACGACACCATCTTGGGACAAGGATTGTTAAGTAAACATTCTAGCAAGCCATGTAGACAGTTTTATTAATAAATTAACGCCACCTTAAATTTCTGACAAGCCTCACCAGAATTGGAATTTAAGTATTCGATTTTCAAAAAAAATAGCACTTAAAGTGTACTTTTTGGAAGTTTTAGCACTTATGTGTCTGTTCGTGCTAAGTTTTGGTACTTGGGGTGTTTTTATTCCTTCTTAACCGTTGGCCGTTTACAGTATTTTCATATGACAATCAATCACATTCATTACGAAGATGAGAACCGTCTACATATCACTGTTGGTTGTGTAGAAAGGTGATGAATACAAGGAGAAGAGAGACACATAAGTTGCAAAATTCACAAATCATGGGAAGCATATATCTTTTGCTTTGGACTTGGTCAGGTGTTATTCATGCTTGCTAGCTGGGCAAAAGACCTAGACAATGACTATTTCAAGACGCAACTTACTAGGATATCAGATTACCGGTGGTTTGTTGAAGATGGAATGAAGATGCAGGCTAGTAATAGTGTCACCGAATTATAACAAACTTGGATTTAGGTTGAACTAATAAAAAAACTTATGCTGCATATTTGAAAGATGGAGATGTTCTTATAATAATCTAGAGGCACGTGTGACAATGGCACGGCAACCGCTTGTCAATGGCACGCCAGTGGCACGCCAGTTGCTCGCTTGATGACTAAGGTAAAGTTAGAGTTTTCAAATATATTTTTGGAATTATAAAGTTGAGTAAGGGCAAAGTTGAAAGAAAAATAGTCTATTTGCATTTTGGATATACGGCATTCCAAAATACCGCGGACTTGTCTTTGGCTAAAACCATTTAGAGAGTTTTGGGCAAATGCAAACCCAAAAATTTTGTCAAATAGTGACTTTGAAGCCTAGAGACCTTTGCAAATGATGAATTGAATGCACTCTTGATATGGGTTAGAAATGTCTTTTTTTCCTATTTTTCACATGGGTTGGAAATGGATTAATTATCAACCATTTAAGACACATTAAGTTATTAGGCAACCTATTTATACAGTGACTCATCAAATATGGGTTCTAGACCCATTTTCACACCTCTACTTATCTATCTACTCAAATGTCTAAGCCATCAAAGTCTTATAAAGTGAATCATCAAATATGGGTTCTAGACCCATTTTCGCATCACTACAAATCTGTCTACTCAAATGCCCAAGCCATCAAGGTCTATCGGTCGCTTGATAATCTTACTAAAAGTTATGCTTTGCATGTATCGCAAGTATTCACAAATTTCCCTTTTCAACGCCAACTCAATTGCACATTTTCTTTTTGGCCATCAACAAACTCAATTACACATTAGCGTGAGGGACCCTTTAACTTCTTTGAAAGTATGTGCCATACAAAAATCTATCTTGACCACACTGACGTTTTCTTGGTTAGTCGTTCAACACCAACTCAATTGCACCTTTTTCTTTTTGGCCATCAACAAACTCAATTACACATTAGCGTGAGGGACCCTTTAACTTCATTGAAAGTATGTGCCATACAAAAATCTATCTTGACCACACTGATGTTTTCTTGGTTAGTCGGACGGACAAGTGTCGTGTCTAATTTGTAAATCAATCTCAAACTTAATACCGTGGGGGCTTCCATATCAAGTTATAAGGTTGGTCCCTTTTTTTCCATATGAAAAAAGTTTATTAGGACGAGGGAAATCACCCCCACGCAGTTTTGGAAAATGGGTTGTTTGTGTATGGAAGCTGACAATTCTGTTGTGTACATTTATTAAGTCTTGTTCCAGGTAATTACATACATTTGACCAAACACAAAGAAAAACATAAATAAGGATCGATCTCTCCTTTTTGCTCTGTGTTTTCTAACCCACGCACCTCCCTTTTTCCCCTCTTCTACACCTTCCAACCGGCTGTCGTTGTGCGACTAGATCAGCCTAGTGTTGTAACGAAACGTACTTTGCTCTTTAGACCTTCTATGCGGTTCCAGCGTCTTCATAGGTCTTGGTACCTCAGTCCCGCAGTCTTTGACTGGAAGAAGCACCGCGCTTACTCAGTTTTGTCAACACGTAGCCGACGGCTACTTTAGCTCCAAGTGTAGAGTGGCCACGAGTCAGGCAAATAATGCCCCCGAGAAGAAGAAAACCATTGGCGAGTGCTTTCTTAGATGGTTTTCTCAATAGTTTCTTCTTTTCAGTGACCGTTTCAACACGAACTGAAGGTGCTGCAGCCCCTGATGAAGAGTTAGGGCCGCTTGACTTTTGTAGTTCACGAGGTACCTAGGAGTGAGAGAAAAGCACATATCAGCCACCTGCAGATATAACAAGAAAATAGGAAAAGGATTGAGCAGCGTAAGCTCATTTCTTGGAACTAAGGAGGTCAATGAATTTAGTGACCACCGCAAAATCAGAAGTACCCCTATTTCTGTTATATGAGCAATTAATCAGGTTATGGCGAAACTAAAAACGACCTTAAAAAACTAAAGCACTAGCAAATTAATCTCTGTCAGACCTTCTGGATGAAAGTGACAGCACTGAGAGATGAACCATGTTGCATGTGACTCGATGAATATTTGCGTAATGCACTGTCCATCTTGCACACGTAACTCCATATGCCCTTTGCAAAAGCCAGCTTTGCCATTTCCACATTTAAACCGGCATCTTCTTGATGGAACATTCTAATTTCAGACGCATTCCTGCCAGGTACTGCAAAGCAGGGGGGAAGAGTTTCATGAAGTAAAAGCCCATAAGCCTGCTCATACGAGGCGGTCAACTCGCAATGAATGCCTCAATTTCTAAACATTAAAAGGTGCCTATGGGCTTTCCAACAGAAAAATTATTATCTACTTAAATTTTTTTAAAAAATATTTAAAAGAATCTACACGACTCCAAATGACTTTAAATGTCAATATCTAATCTGGTAAGGATTTCAGGTAGACAATATCATATAAGAGCGAAATTGCTTAAGGCTAAAAGCAAAATTTAAACCAAAAGCCCCTCATGAATTTCTCGCTAAGAATAAAAAATTCTTTTAGTTTTAATGGAGTTATAATTTTTTTAAACATATTTAAGATTTTCAACAGAAAACGGAAGACTGATTTCCAAATTTAAAAGTTAATAAGAGGCAGAAAGTTCAGTGCGGAAGCCACACCAAACAATCAAACGCCCACAAAGGGTTTGAGTTGATGTCCCGGTCAACGAAGCTTCAAACAGAGTCTAGTATCAAGGAGAAGAAGAGTCGCTAAAACAAGAAGTTTGAGAACATACTTTTCCTGATTCTCCATCCTGATCTAAAGTACTTAACACGGACATACTTCCTCTGCTGTGGTGCCGAGGGATGTTGACATTCCTGGTAATAGTCGAAGAAGATAAATGAAAGGCCTTTATCATCAAATACAAAGTCTTCTCATTAATAGTAAGTTCAACATAAGAAGGTCATAGATACCTACCTGATCACGTGTAAAATTCTTAAAATCTCAATTAATCTAGCATATTGCGGGGTAAAGTGTGTGGACTATCTCTCAAGAGTACCAAAATATTAGTCACCGCAACTTGATATGGTCACATAACTTTTCTAGCCAGCAGCAAGATAATTTGGGGTATCAACTCTCCTCGAGGCTCTAGGTGCACATCCTCAAACCAGTCCCTATCTACCACAAACCACCAATTTGAAAGATCTTTTGGACCTGTTTTAGCACCCAGAGTTGAGACATCACACTTAATATTCACATCTCTAGAGCCTTTAACAATACCTGGGGATAATTGCAGCCTCATCATAAAAGCCGTGGAACTGATGTGACAGCACTCTTTGCAATTAGTATAACAAAATATAGAGCACGGTCTGGCGTTGAACCCATAACTCCTTGGTGAGGCTGAATAAAGATAAAGACAAGTAAGCCAGTGACAAGACACTCCTCCTCTCTCCTCTCTCGCACAAAGTCTTGAGTCCTTCTCAGAGAAGCCTCTACAGGAAGGAGCAGTCTTGTCCATATGAAACTTCAGAAAAGTCAAAAGCTTTCCTTGCTAGAATACCCCCTGTATTCTTTTGCAAAGCTCTTCTCAAGAAAACTCATTGTGAAATATGATAATCAAGCTTGACATATGACTTGCTACCACAACCGCATGGACCAATAGGCTTACCAGCCTTTAACAAAAATATCCATCCAATCACATTATAGTTGCCTCCCTCTGCCTTGTTCTAGACCCAATCCTCACCAATGAGTCCCACATAACATTTATTTAGGTGGTTTGTCACTGAATCAACATATGATAAGCACCATGGTCACAATCACGGAGACTCAAAATGCTAAACTCCTGATATTATCTTCAGCAAACCAAATTACAGTCTCAAGAAGATGAAGCAACAGAGTCAAAAGTTATGAGTTCTTATGCCAATTATCTAAACATATGGCAACTCCAAGTCTCACCAAACAATCAAATCATCTTTCCTTGGCATAGAGATGAAACATTAATTTATTTCCGAAATGGAAATGTACCAATCACCCAATATAGGCAGTCATCCCATTAAAAATATCCCCAAGACTGAACTCCTGAATAAACCTTGAGAAATTAGGAATAAATTTAGTATTACTCTGGTACAGAAATAAAGGGCAAGTGATAGTTGGCATTAGTTTTAAGTTCTGACAGTTGGACCAAAAGCATCTGCCATATGATCTCTTAACCATACCGTCCTGTCACGCAATACAACCAGCATGCAAGCATATGTGAGAGAGAGAGAGAGAGAATCTAGTTGTATGCCAGCAATGTATTCATAAGATCCATCATTCAAAAAAAGAAAGCTCATCAATTCAGAGTTACCAGAGCATAGAGATGTGTGAATTACCTTCGTAAAACAGTAGAAAGCTCCATCTGAGTCCTCCCAAAGCCTCCAGGCCAATACATACTCTCTGGCTGTCAACAATGGAAACTTTTTAATCGTTCGACCAATTTCAGTTCCATTATTTATATCCATATGCAACTGGACATGCTCAGTGACAGTTTTGTCCCATTGCTGCCTGTAAAAATTATCCATGTAAAAGTCTCTCAGCAATTCAGGAGAGCAATTCTCAAATACTGACACACTGAGGTATTTCAGGGGGCCATCCTGTAAGCAACCAAAAAAAGAAAGGCAAGAGATAGCTCACAATCAGCTCATGAAATTCACGAAAGCAAAGATTGTCACTAGACTTATAAAGAAGTAGACACACTTCCTGAGATTGACTCTGATGATGAGATTATTCAGTCAAAAGTGAAATAATATGATCAAGCACTACGAATTGTTATGATACATCCTAATGTATAACCACGTAATGGGGTACTCCTTGTTCTTTCACCCAACGTAGCACTCCTTTTTGTAGGTATCAATAGTTTCTTTGGCACTACATTTAAGGTTGCTTCAGCCATTTTGAATAGCTATAGTGTCCTTTTCTCTTTGAATTTCTAACTTTTTTCGCTCATTTTTCCAATTATATAGTTGCAACATATGAATTCCACATTTTCTTAGGTAGAAAGCCAGGTTCTCACCTTGAAAGAGTCTCATGATAAAAGATGTAGCACCTCTCCATTTAGCAAAACCAAATTGACATGCCTTTTGTTTCTAAATGATGCAGGTTGAACTTTCACCAAGAAGACCCATGAGGCCTAAATCCGGGTTGCCGGTCCTTAAAGATTCAGGATGCACAATTTAGCCGTGCATCGGACAACTAATGGAATGATTGCCTTCCCTTGTTTGATCAAGGAGTTGCTCACTAACGTAAGAAAGTATGACAGTTCACTGTCTTAATTCTCACAATTTCACACCGGGTGCTACTCTGGAGCTCTTATAAAACCATTTCGGTGAACTAAAGAGCAAAGAGAATATGAAGACTCGGTGACAGAGTGTTTACAGACCAATTCCATAGCAGTGAAGGAATGCTAACTGCAAACGCCCTTGATCGTAACAACCATCTACCTCCAAGGTTCAAACGGAAGCCAAAGGTAAAGCATCAATGACATAACAACAGTGGTTGTGCTGATTTTAATGGCACGGCAAGCCACTTATGTTTCAGCACATGTACTGTGCCGATAGCTGCTACATACTGCCGACATGAAGCAAGTACTGAGGGAATATGCGACACCTAAGCATCATCTTACTGGTGTACAATTTCCTCCTTTCCTTTCCTAAGAAACATTTCTCTATATGCAAGCAGGAATGGATAATTCCACCACCGAAAGGAACAACATGCGAAATGCACAGGAGAGTATGACAGCAAAGCGGGAGAAACCTTGGGTCTACAGCACTTGGCGGAGTATGAGACCAGACTATTCCTTTTCTGGACAACATCCTCCCATCTCTCCTCATTGCAATTGCTCTCGTCCAAATTCCGAATCAGAAACCTCAAATCATCGTCCGTCACGGTCTCCGAGAATCCGCTGCGGGAGCACAGAACTTCCAGTCAGATTCCTCCGGACGAAATTCAAAAGAAAGCATCAAAAGAGAAGACGCCGGCACGAGGAGCGGGACCACCGCAGCGAAGACGCGATCCCGCCCGAAATCATTCCAGGACGAGGGTCGAGATCGACAAAAAAACGAAATCAAACGGGACTAGCTCACCCGATTTGAGGAGACGCGGTGGCGGAAGAGGAGGAAGCGAAGGGGAGCGCACACCGGAAGAGGAAGCTAAAGAAGAGCCTCAGCCTCCGCCGGCAATGCCAGAGGAGCACGAGGAGCAGGGCGGCGGCGGTGGCCCACCCGCCCCCGCCGCCGCCGCCCGACCGCCAGAGTTCCTCCGCAGAGCGCCGCGAGAAGGCCCCCACGACCCGGACCCGGGACCGACCGCCATCCCGCTCCCCACCCTAAGACCGGCGGCTCCGGATAGGGGCTTCCCGGGGGAGGAGGGCGGCGGCTTCTTCGCGTGGCTCCCGCCGCCGCGCGACGCTCATCGTCTCTCTCTCTCTCTCTCTCTATCTCTCTCGGAACTCGCTCCGCGCGCCGCGCCCGAAAGAGGAAGGAGGGAAGTTCTTAGCTTGCGTTCTAGTCTTTCCTTTGGCTTTTGCGGGATCCGATGAATGGGAGGTGGTGGTTCGCTGGTTGTTATTATCGATGTCTGAACTAAACGATCGAGAGAGTCGCACCGGATTATCCCGACATCATGTGGCCGAGCGCGGCTCTCCCGAGATTCAATTTTGCTTTCGCCCGTCCCCACATTCCCCCCCACCCGCCACCGCCGCACAGCATTCCCGGGCTTTCTAGGATTTGCGTTCCCATAAGTTTCGATCATTCTAGAATTCCTAATATATAAATTAAAAAGACCTTAATAAGTGAAAATTGGAAAAATTCCAAATAACAATTCTAAAACACCCGATTTTCTAAAATAAAAGTCTAAAGTGAATCTCAATTTAAATAAAAGCATGAAGTATAGTCATTTCTCACATAAGAACCTAAAATCGAACTTATTTAGAGTAAAGATATGAAATGACTATAACGATTTTAGATAAGGACATGTTCTTCTAGTTGGTCAAGGGTATTTTCTTCTTTTGCTTTTTTTGAATTTTTTTCCTTTTTTGTTTATTTTTTATTTTTTTTCTTTTTTAACTCCTTCGTACTGGCTACCAGAGATGCTCGAAGAGGGTTGCCTTCACTGGTCACAAGCAAGGGACGGCCTAGGCAAGGCGCCCACAACCAGCAAAGGCCTAGGCAAGGGTCACGCCCCTCGTCTGCAACTAGCGATGGCTTGCAGACCTTCACTCAGCAACTGGTGAGGTCGCCAAGCCCTCATCGATGCTCGTCGGAAAAAGAAAAAGAGGAGAGAAAAGAGAAAAAAAAAAAAAAGAAAGAAAAGATAATTTAAAATAAAAATGGTCTTTTGACAAAAATAACCCTTTAACCAGTCGAGATATTTATTTAAGATTGATATGGCAATTTTGGATCATTATTTAACACAAAGTCCACTTCATATCTTTATTTGAAAAAGATAATAGCAAGACTCTTCTTACTTGAAATTTTCCCTTGAAAATTGTAGGGGTGATTGGCTCATCATCTGGTATGGTTATAAGACGAAATCGAAAACCAAACCAAAAGAACCGAGGACAAGACCAATCTAGTCCAATGGAATCAGTCATTGTTTTTTTTTTTCATTTTATTATTTAAAGCATGACTAGGAATAAATCAAAGCTTGAGACAAATCATATGCTTCCATCTAGATATTTTATTATCCAATTATAGGCTCTTATTTCCTCACAAACGATAAACTTGAACCCACGGGTCGTTTGAAGAAATAAAAACAATAAAAAAAATAAAGTACATATAGTTAGTCCGGTCCAGGTTATCCCTGGAATCGCGAATCGAACCGACACTTTCTCGGAAATTGGGCGAACTACTAGTTCAGTTTGGTCCGAGCAGTTTTTGATTCTAATTGTCCATTTTATATGCCGCTATTCATTTGTCCCAATACTTTGGGTAAAAATTACAATAAAATGCGCTTGAATACGACTCGTCATAATCGTGAATTGGTCCGTCAAGGTACCCTAAAGAGGCTAAAAGATAACGTCTCGCTGTTTCATGTGGGAATTGATTGCTTGAGACTTGCTTCATCTGTACTCTTTTTCCAAACATAATGTCCTAACGACATAACGAGTTTCGACCTTTCCATCCCCCAAGTTACTTGCGTCTGATGCCGCAAGCGAAGATTTTATGCCGACTTTTTCGAGGGCCTGCCATCCGTCGGCGCCCGCGTTTAAAAGAGAACCCGATTCGTGAAAATGAATACGACGGCGAAGTTCCCTTTTGCCGTAGCTCGCCAGAAAGGGGAGGTTCGGTAGACAAGAACGAGCAGAAAATCCCCTCTTGGATTTGATCTGATCGTAGGGACGCGCGAGACAAAAGTAACTCCGATCCCACCAGCCATCATGTTCTTGGTCCTATCAGACAACATAGATAAGGATCCGAATGGACGTGGAGATAGGGTGGGCGGATAGGATAAGATAAGGGGAATTGTCAAACGATGTCCGAGAAAAAAGAATACTCATCATTTCTCTTAGACTACCGGCACCGTCGGCACCGGTATCACGCCTCGTCGTTCCGGCTGCCACCATCGCCGTCTGCTGTCTAGGACTAGCGCCAACCTCACGCCCCTATTAACGCTACCACAATCCACCTTCTCCACCGATAGCGTCGTCTCGTTGCCGCCAAAACCACCACCAACAACACAGCTAGGCTTCTTAAGACGTGATGTATATTAGATCTGTTAAAATGGATCATGCACCATTTCTTAACCCATATCTAATAGGCTAGGTTGTTATAAGTTAGTTATATTTGGTAAATGGATCGTAAACCATTTCTTAACCCGCATCTAATAGGTTAAGTTGTTAGTTATATTTGGTAAGTAGGTTATAAATGGATTTAGACTCAATTCTAATGAATCATAAATGGGTTTAATATGAATGTTAAATAAATTCGCGATTTACTAAAGAACAGTTCGTTTTGTCTTTGAAAATAATTTAGGAAACGTTTTCCTGATTTTCTAGTATCCATTTCATGGAAAATAAATTTCTTGGAGAAAATGTTTTCCAAAAAAAAAAAAAAGTCATTTAAATTAGGGAAAATGTTTTCCAAAAAGTGGAAAACATTTTCTTCACTTGATCTCTTTTATCTTATACCTTTACAAATCCTCACTTCCTCCTCTCCTTTCTTCTTCTTCTCTTCTTTCTTTATTTGAATTATTTTTTAATTTTCTTTTTCTTTTTTAATTCAAATTATTTTTAATTTCCTTTTTTTTTTTTTTTTTCCTTTTCTTTTTTTTTCTTCTTTCTTTAGTCTGCGGCTATTGCTTTCTATGCCAGTAAAAGGTCAAACCTCGAGCTCGTCAATTTCAAGATCACGCTCTACACTCTTGCTTATCATTTTCTTTATTTACTCTATCCTACAGTTGTTACATTCTTACAAGCAAAATGACTCTACATCCTTTGCTTCTTTTTTCTTTTGTTTATTATAACACAAAAGACGCGGGGAGAGAATAGGCCACTCAACTGGAAGATTCTCATTAGGGCTGTATATGCTTTGCTTCTTTTTCTCTTTTGCTTCTTTTTAAAATCCATACAAACATTTTTTAGAATAGATGAGCGTTTGGTAACAATGAAAGAACAAAGATATGAAGCAAGTTTGTCTAGATTTAAAGGCAAGTCATATTTGATGGATTTATAGGTCGGTAAGTGACACATGCCTAAGCGATGAAGTCTTAGAAAATATTTTCCGGAAATGACCTATTTTCCGCGAAACACCATCATGATTTTCTCTTCACTCATTCGATCTCATGCTTGCTTACTCTGTACTTCCACCTTAATTTAGGTATGAATTTTCCTATATTGAATTAACATAAAAGTATTTCAGCAATACGAATAGGATCGGATATAGATTATTAAATTTGTATTACATGTCAATGAATCAATTTGGATCAGATCATTATTCGGCTCAACCCATCCATTTGATATGTTTGACGTATATTGATCAAATACACATGCATTCAACTGCGCTGCGCATCGTTAATTAGCAGTGTCCGGGCAGGTCAGTTGCACTCTCAAGGCTAAAAATGTGCACGCACAGTTCTGTTGCACTCTCAAGGCCACTTCTTTTGTTACAATCTCATGGTCATGGGCTCACGAATTGGGCTGCCATCGATCAGCCAGTTCGGGCCAAGACCAAGAACGAGATAAGTTGGACTCAGGGGTATGCATCGTGTAGCCCGATTAAAGCATAGGAAAAAGGGTCGTGATCGATTGGTTCCTCACTCAAGACTTCGCATTTGAAGAACCAAATTTGCATATGTTCTCTTCTGTAGAACCACGATCGATGGAGATTAGCGGAGTGTCCTGACGATTTTAAGGTGCAATAGTAAGAAGAAGAAGAAGAAGAAGAAGAAGATTGTTGTGAAAATTAACGAAATATTCTGACAAAGAGAGTCGATTGCCTCGGTGAGAATTGCGGGACACAAAGGGAAGAGAAAGGGACTTGAGACGAACATAAGTTCTTGACCACACGAACCTTCTCTAGGTTCTGCAATGATGACAAAGGAGCTCCACTATGGCATCTACATTTGTTGGCCCACGACCTTGAGCAACAGTCGCCTGGGTTCACGGGACCTCTGGCCGGGGCCACATCTGCCCAAACCCAAATGTAGCTCACCAACGAAGGTTTGAGGTTTTTTTTTTTTAGGATGAAAAATAACTAGCAAAAGTCATTTACAAGTGTTATTTTTTCCAAACAGTACTTAAATCAAAGTTGCTTCCTAATATATCTTTAAATTATGCTTTACCAATCACTACTTGCGTCTTAAAAAAAAAAAAAACCTCTCACCTAAAGTCATTTGCCTTACCTCAAAATTTTCTCCACAAAAGCCTTATAAAACGCAGCCAAAAGGCATGATCACCGTTTTTTTCTTTGCCTATCATCATGCTTCATTGATTTCGAACCGTAGTTTTAGGATTAAAAAAAGAAAAGCAAGAAAAAGCATGAGTTTAGTGAGGAAATGCGAAATCGCCAGGAGCTTTCTGAGAATGAAAAATGAGTTCCTCTCCCGAATTTTTTCCATGGAAACGAGGCTGATGTCCGCTTGCAACAAAGTGCACGCCACCCTAGCAGATAGTGAGTGGCCATCCTTTGTCACCAAAAAGTGGCTCTAAAAGATACCCAGGAGTCTGGAGGTCCCAATAAGGAAAAGAGCTGACATTTTGGGGACCACAATGCAATTAGCGCCCCCACAAACAAAAACCCAAAAAAAAAAGAAAAGAAAAGAGAAGAGAGAAAACCTTAGGATCTCCGGAGCCGTGAACACACGTCCCCACCACCATCCCCGCCACCCCGGGCCCTCCGAGGTAGGATTGCTACGGAACGTCATCAAGTAGAGGAACGATTGACTGCTCTCAACATTCACTGATGATGTGACCTTTTACGACCCCGTACGGAGGTTCTGCTTCGGAGCTTCGGAGATCGTTTTCCAAAACCTCTTTACTTCTCGTACTAAGGTTTTTAGTAAAATACAGATATTTTTAATTCAAAGAGATTTTTCGAAATGTAAGCAGTGTTTGATAAATTATATTTTTAAAGTATATTGAGACTTAAATACTTTTTGGAAAAATTACACTTTAAAATGCATTTAAAAAAAAAAAAAAACTCAAAATTGGCAATGACTCAACGATTAATTGGCAGTTGGTGAGACTAAATTTGGTAGTCCACAAGCCGGATCTAGCGTAGCTAGCCTCACTAGAGGTCGCCTACTCTCGAGCGACGTGGCTTGAGTTGCGCAACCCTAGGCAAGACTGTTGTTGCCAAATTTGGCTCGTCGAATGCTCGCCTACGACCTAAATCTTTGTCAATGATGTCACATAAGGTAAGAACAATTTTCAAAAAAATGAAAGGTTGGCAAAGTCCAAGTTAAAAAGAAAAGAAAAATGTATTTGCATTTCAGAAATGCTCAGAGCTCGAAAACACCTCCGAAAACTTGCATTGAGCCAAAGGCCCAAAGATGCAATTGCATCTCCCTTGAGCTCTCGAAAAAATTTGCCAAATGCCATTTGCATTTACCCGAGGGGCAAATGGATATGTACTGCATATGGAAACACTATACCACATACTTAGCACTCCATTACTAGGTCTCCAAAGATTCATAAACTTATTATACGGCGGTCAATTCAATCATAAATCATCTTAAATATTTGCCAATTTAGTTTTTCCAACCAACTTTAGTTATAATTGATAACATGGACGTTAACCAATATGCATGGCATAGTTGATGCTAACATGGACAATTTTTACAATCTTTTAAAAAAATTATATATATATTTTTTGTTATTTTTTCTCAAAGGACCGGCGGTCCCCATTGGCCACAAGTGAGGGTCGTGAGGCCCTTGCGCAATTTATGCAAGGGATGAGGGCTACGACAAGCCTCACCAAGTGTGCACGAGGGTGAGGACCACGAAATCACTTCACTAGATTTGTGTGAGGCAAGGGCCATCGCGGCCCTCCCTACACATAAATCTGGCTCAACCAGGGTCTTGTGGCCTTTGCATGTACATTTGAGGAAGAACGGTGAAAAGAAAAGGGTAAGAAAGAAAATTAAATTAAAAAAAATGTAAAATTATAAAATTTTGTTCATGTCAACATTGGCTATACAAGGATGGCTAGCGTCATTATCACCGATTTCTAGTCAAAATTGGCAAATCGCAAAAGATTTATGACTAAATTAATCAGACTGACGGAAAAGCCTTCAATAATGTCATGGCTAGAATGAGACAGCTTCAAAGACGAATAATGCTATGGGCGGCAAGCGGCAACTAAAGAAATAGCAAGACTAACCGCAAGGGTGAATAGATAATTCGAAAAATATTTTCTTAAAAGTATTGTTTATACCATTTGAAACAGTTAGTCCATGAAAAATGTTTTATGTATTTTTATGGATGATGAAAAAAATGTCACTTGCAAAAGATTATTTCTAAGGAAATATATATATATGAGATAAACGAAGGCCCTGCCGTCGCCAAGGAACAAAAGGGGAAAAAAAAGTTGCAAAGCCTGCTTCGCCTACGTGCGTGATGACGGGAGGTGGAACTATGAAAGGCTTGTAGTAATTGGCTGGGGAAGTTCAAATTCAGGAAACCCTCGGATTTGACACCAGAGGAGAGCAATCTTAAGGGGCGATTCCATTGGCCGTGGAGCGACTGATGGGTTTTAAGGACGCCACGATATAACCGGGAAGGGAAAGCCTGACATCGAGCGAGGGGCTAATGTGGGAGAGGAGAGACGCAGATTTTGATCAAAACAGAGGGGCTGAAAGCTCATTGGTCAGGGTCTCCATCGATCTAAAAAGGATTTGGGATTGTGATGTGGCCGGGATCCTCCGCCTCTTATGTGACGTTCATACACAAGGTCTTCCGATTGCTGATGGTACTGGCTGGGTGGGCCTAATAAAATGGGAATCCATCTCGACTTGTCATACCGTTGATTGCGATTTAAAAGGTTATAAAACGAGTGCGGGACACCGTCTCCATAACCTCGAGAGGATTTCGAGATCTGGTTTGTTGATAACCTGATAATCAAAACCTATCGATTATCTATAAAGTACGATAATATCGTTTCAATAATAAGAAGTTACTTAAATACTTTTATATTGCCAACTGTGGAAACCAATTACAATAATCCATAATGGTCCCTACCTTCCACTATCTTTCCCCTGCTTCTCATAATTGATAGAACTCGGATGAAAAAAAAAGAAATAAAGATTCTAGACCGAGATTAGATTCTTTGGTCGAAGAATTGCGTAAGCAAATACGATGCAATAGAGAGGTTCCCAATTAACTATCCCAGAATTTGACGAGTACTCAATAACTTTGCCCAGGGATACGCTTGTGATTTCAATTCAAATGCATTAGCGAAAGGGAAAAAAAGAAGGGGAAAATTCCAAATAAGAATCCGAAGTGAATCTATTTTCTCAAATAAGGACCCAAAGTGAATTTTGTGTCATATAAGGACCCGAAGTGGACCCGTTGTTTTAAATAAGAACTCAAAGTGAATTTCGTATCAAATAAAGACCTGAAGTGATCAAGTTAATCTTTATTAATGACCTTAGTTCACTAGCAGACATTTTCCGGCGATTAAAATAGAGGCAATTTTGTTAGAAATTTGTAATTGGAAAAAAATGAAAAATGAATTAAGTTTAAGTTATTCATTTAGATGTTTACGTTTTCTTCTTTCTTCTCCCCCGCTACTCCTCAACCACATCACTACATGGTCATCGTCGCGACTCGATTCTCGTTACTCCTTGCCTTGCTTGATCGGCGGAGAATTTGGGTCTCCGTAAACAAAGAAAGAAGCATATGGTTTTCTTCTTGTTTTTGAATACGTGCCTCAACCGGCGGAGAATTTGGGTGTTCGACTTTGTGGAGGATGGGTAGTACAAGGAATGGGGAGAACTTTGATCTTTGACTTTGCAAAGGATGGGTACAAGGGACTGGGAGACTGTAGAAAACCTAGGGTTTTTTTTGTTTATGTTTTAGGATTTGTTAATTTCCCTATATTTTTGTTGGACAAAATTGCCTAAACTCCGATCGTCGGAAATGTCATATGCTTGATAATCAACGAATATTTGGCTGACTAGCAAGCTCAAGTTCTTATTTGGAATTGATTCAATCACTTCGGGTCCTTATTTGAGATAATTGGTCCACTTTAAGTTTTTATCTAACACAAAGTTCATTTCGGGTCATTATTTAAGAAAATTGGCCAATTTCAAATCCTTACTTGGAATTTTCCCAAAAAGAAGAGAGTTTGTTGCTCGACGAGTCGATAACAGTGGCAAATGACACAATGATGCAAGGAGCACTAGTCTATTTCGATCCATATAGACAGTGCAAAAGTAAAACGTTGCAATCTCCTCTCTTACCTACCTTGCTTTTCTTGGAGTCCATCGCCCCCAAATTGACCATTCCCAACCCCCAATGGCCCCCTCTCCCGCCTCTCCATCTCTTGGCCTTTGACGAGTTTCCTCGTCCACCCCCTCTCCTCTTTCTCTTTCAGCCTTTCTTTAATTTATTTTTCTCCCCCGTTCAATAATGTGTGGACCTCGCGCCATGTACCTATTGGTCCCTCGTCATCATCACTATTCCGCCATTATTTTTTACGACGAAAATAAATCATTAAGCTCGAAAGGCGAAACCAAGTTGCAGGCCGACTATTTTCTTATTATTTTTGTTGTTTATTATTAAATTATTAATAGGCTGCAGGTAGCAGCAACAGCGACTCGGGGTGAATATTGCGGGAGGAGACGTAATTAGTGGGGCCAAGCCCACTTGTACTTTCGGAATCAACGGGAATCATGTTAAATCTCGCTTAAAAGCAAGATGGGCTGATCTCATATCCTTGTTCTCTCGACAAAACCCCTGCCCCGTCCATGACGTACGATCGTAGAATGAGGTCGTCATGCCCTCATGTTCCTGCATAAAAAATAATAATAATAATAATAATGAGGTCGTAAGTAGAGAAAAGAAAAGAAAAAAAACATGTTTAACATATGAGGTTTTCGCTAAAAAGAAATATTAATTGCATGGTTTTTTTAAACCATGTCATGTGTAATTAATGTACTGAGAATTAGATTAATGCATATGAAGTGTGATTAACTAATATCTTAAAAGTATAGAGCTTAAAATTTTTGTGGATCCCTATCAACCATTTTAGAAGTTTAAAACTGTTAGAAGAAGACATAATTCAATATTTAAATATTATAATACTTTCCCTCGTGCGTTAGTCGTATTTTGCTCAAAGACTAAGCATGAAAGTGTATAATCAGGAGGTGCATCGGGTACCCAGAGAGATTTGAACTTACAGCATCACACTCTTATTATGAGATTACTATCAATTGTTTTAAAATGTTAATATGAGAAACTAGAGCACAATTTAATATTTAAATATTTTAATAAAAAGCATGTTTACCATGGTTCTTTACGTGTTTTTTTTTTCACCAATTGCAAAAGGACGGAATAGAAAGCAGTCATTATCCAAACCCCACTCCCTTTTGAAAAAAAATCACCATCCTCGCATCTTCCCCATTGTCCTTGTCACTTTGAAATTTTGAATACAGTAATATTGATATCAACACCTAATTTTTGCATGAGAGTCCTAGATTGCAACGCAAATCCAATTAGAAAATTATCATAACAATGCGGCGCCGCAGCGCTTAATATCAAAAGGGCATCTCCGATATAATTAAAAATACTTAGCGGCGACGATTAGGCGCCAAATTTCTGTGATTCTCATGGTGAGGAAGGAAGTGATCTTCTTGTCGTCATATCGAAACATGGCATGGACGATGTGAAGGGCAGGCGATAGATTGTCAAATTTGGCATGCTCGGACCATTAGTATCAGGAACAGCACATCGGGTTTAGCTTTTGGAGATGGCGACTCTTGAGTTTGGTCATACTCTTCAAGTGGGCGATCAAGCTTGCTTTGTCTTCTTTTCATGATTACATCGTTTGCTTTTCTAAAATTTCATTTATTTATTTTCTCAAGTGGGCGATCGATATTATTTATTTATTTTATTTAGGTTTTTTTTTTAAACCATTTTCGTGTTGCATTAAGGCTGAGCATCGGATTAGGCAGAAGAGTCCATTATTGTTTGTCGGGTCCCTAATAGAGACATGATCATTACATGACAACAATAGTTACCGTCAGAATTGAATTTTTTTGAATGGCTTGTATGCGTTGGGTGGTCTTTTTCCCAGTCGTGATGAAGTTCATTTCATGCGGTGGGGCTAGGAAAGTTTTTATGTGATAGCCCGACCTCGCCTTGTAGCACGATAGATCTTGTGAATTGATTCATAAGTAATCTTCTAGAAAAAAATAAATAAATAATCCCATCTAGATCATCTACTCCTAAAGGCTACCGCCTTTCCTAGGAATCTTCAAGGGCTTGACCCGTGAGAGTCGAATCGGGTTGTTACAAATGTTATTAAATCAAAGACCATCTGGACATGTATGCCCTTGTATATTAATTTGAATTCATCTGCATACCCCAGTTAAAATGGGAAAAAAAAGAAGAAAGGCCATATATTTCATTTCACTCAATTGGTCCATGGAAACCCATTAAAATCATTCGCCTCGGTCGCTTTTATTTGCTAAATAAAACAAATATCTACAACATTTTTTTGCTGCTTGATGATTCAGAGTGCTAACTCAATCGTAGCTAGACTTGCCAACTCACTTTTTAAGCCAAAATGAATACAATGTTTTATTTTCTTCGCGAAAAATCAATAATTTGGAAAAATATTTTTCTAATAAAAGTGTTTCGCGAGAAATGAATAATTCGAAATAATTAATCAAATAAAAATGTTTCCATCACCAACAACAACTTATATCTAAATTGTTTCGTGGATGGTTAATATATTTTTCATTCATACATATTTGTAAGCAATACAAATAATAATATTTTGGATAATATTTTTCAAATAATTTATTCTCCATAAAACAAATGGAGCCCTAAATGCATATTTTGAGTCGAATCGTGCATGATAACTAATTTGTTAGGAATATATTGTGGCATAAAATTAACTTATTCCCACGAGCCAGAAAACCGGTGAGTAATTGAAAGGGCTGTACTGACCAACAAAAAAATGGGGCTTGACTTTTCTTTGGCGAATGGATAAGCACGGAGGGATGGATAAGCATGGAGGGTAGAAAAAAAAAAAATACAAGTCAGTTCGTGGACTGAAATCCGCACGAGCTGCACATGCTTTTAAGTTTTGATGGGCATCGAGTGCTTGTTGGAGTTGTAAGCTCGGTTTTTTATAAAGTACCGCATATTAGATATCGTAGCTAACAACCACGACATGAATAACAATTACAAGCTACAGGCCTGCGGCATCATTTGAGAACCCAAAGTGTCACGTGATATTGCGAGAAGTCGATTTCTTCGAGCGAAAAACGGATCGGCGAAATTCAAAAGACCGTTCTTTCATTAGGTTGTTTGGAAGTTTACACAGATTTTAAAAAATGTTTGCAAGAAGCCATTGCCATGGATTGATAAAGCAATAAAGCAAAAGGTGAAGTCTTAAAATTTGTCATGAAAATACAATTAAGTCCTAAAACTTTTAAAAAGTATAATTAAGTCTTAAAACTTGTCATAAAGTGCAATTAAGTCATAAAACTTTCAAAAAGTGTAATAAAGTCCTAAAATTTATCAAAGTGGTTCAATCTAAGTCCTTCCATTAATTGCATTTTTTGAAAATTTTAGGATCCGATTCTTTCGAGATAAGTTTTAGGACTTTATTGAATATTTTGAAAGTTTTAGGACTTTATTGAATATTTTGAAAATTTTAAAACTTAATTGAACTTTCATGACAAATTTTATGACTTAATTACACTTTTTGAAAATTTTAGGATTTAATTGCATTTTCATGATAAATTTTAGGACTTCTAATGTACTTATCCTTAACTTTTTATTAAATTGCATCCCATAGTCTAGGAAATTTAATTTTTTAAAAAAAAAAAAATCTTGCATCATGCATCGTTTAAATCGGGTATTCCAAATCCCTCTCCTAAAATAATATTTCTACGTCATGCCGCTCAGATAAAAAAAAAAAAAAAGATTTCAAGATAGGGGCCGAGATTCCCGGCGATACCAACATGGTAAAGAAATGCCCAAGGAAACAAAATCGGAATCATGGACAAAACCCAAAAAACACATTGGGGAAATAAGGGAGCAGCCCCGGATTTGTCAGTTTCCCCATCCTGTCCCAATTATGACGGAGACAATAATTATTCAATTAATCGATAATAATGGATTAGAAAAATTCAATAAACCCCACTGAAACAACTGTGAGTCGTCGGCTCCGGATTCCAGTATCTGACGGGAAAGAGACAAAACAGCTGACGCAGCCCCCCTTTTTTAATGTATCAATTCTAAATTAATCGGAACTAATAGACAGCGCGTGCGGGAGCCACCTCCGGTGGAGCGCGACGGCGATTGATTGGCGCGCGCCGCAGCAGCCAAAAAGGAAGACCGGAGGCTGCTCGAGCTTGGCAGATGCACCCCCCCGAAATGGGATAAGAATCGACTTAATTCATTTTTTAATATCGCCCATGGGCAAAAAAAATAAAAAATAAAAATTTCTCGCATCGAGGGTTTGGAAATTAATGTTGTGACGTCATTAATCGAAGCTAATTATGATCTGGGCAATTATTAGGATTTTTTGTTTTTTTTTGTTTTTTGTTTTTATATCGTTTCTTGTTTTTTTGTAGCGCTATAATGGGCAATGGTAATGGTAACGTTACCTCCCAAGTGAATAAAACCAATCATCATCGACGACGCCGACGACGACGACGACGACATGAATTCCTCAGCTTCCCTCTCGTCCCTTCGGCCTCGCGCGGTGGCGCCGTGAAGGAGGAGCACGAGGAGGCGACGGCGGCGGTTGGCGGCGGTCGGTCGGTCGGGCCCCGCTTCCTGTCTCAGGTGGGGGAGTTGGATCTCGTCTGAACTCCACTTCGCCAGTGACGCCTTCGGGCCTTTTCTTCCTACCGCGCCTCGCCGTCGATTCCGCTCTCGGTCGTGGGCTCGCGAGAGGCCGTCGTTGATCTTATCTTGTATGGGCGAAGCGATATTCTCTTCTCTTTGTCCTTCTTTCTTTGTTTTTGTCTTTTGGTGGGTCGTCTTCTTCGTCTTCGCCGTGAACCAACTGCGAGCTCCGTGCCTGCGCGGGATTCGCCGCGAAGCGATGGATTGTCGGCACACGAAGCTGCCCAGTTGGTCGAGTTTTTTTTATTCCGTCGGGTTGGGATTCGCGCCTGCTCTTTTTCTCGCGATTTTGACTTGCGACCGCGGCTTCCCCGCCTGTCAATCGCTCGTCCTGAGTCGGGACTTCTTTCTAGTTATGCTGTCTTGGCTTGCTATGCATGCTTGAATTTGGTTTGACCGCCTAATGAATAGTTAGCGAAAAGCTCGATTCGTTGGAAGGTGATTGGGATTTGAATTTGGAGATTCAGTTGCTGTGGGATTCTAGGCAATGCTATCTCATTCAATTACACGAGATGGGCTCTCTTATAATGAATTCGTCAACCTTCTCTCGTGGTCAAAATTTCTTCTTCTTCTTCTTCTTCTTCTTCTTCTTCTTCTTCTTCTTTTCCTCTCCTATTCAGACAGCTCTAGTTAAGTGCTTGTCGAGGATTTATCTCGGCTTTCGCCAGAATTAGCTGGCAAAGTGCGATTTTTATGGAATTTCTCGTTCTTGCTCGTGTGGCCGGCAGCTGCCCAGTTGCTCTATTTAGTTCTCCCTATAGTTGGAGCTCGAACCGGACTGTGAAATAGATGTCGGCGCGGTTTCTACTTCTGCTCTTTTTGTTCAGACCGAAGAGAGGGCCGACTAGGAAAAATGCGGGTAGTGTGTGTCGATAAGGAGTAATCATCTCCTTCTTCCTGTCTACCAGAAACGAGATGTGAATAAATTCTTTAAATGCTCACCTTACAATACTTTCTGCTACACAAATCTTAAGCTTATGCACCCTTATGAATAGGCAATAGCTGCTTTTAAGATTCCTGGACTTGTATTTTAGTCTTACAAATATCTTTTCCTCCTCATTTTTCTTGTGGCACGTTCTCGCACACAGCCTATCGGATGACTAGGGGTACCCATGCTTATTGTTTGTGCTGCTATAATTTTGAGTTAATTGTATGACGTCGATGCTATACTAGTGAAAGGAAGATTTCACAAAACTAATCAGCTGAGAACTGTTGGTTTGTTGTGAAGGTATCGTCTCGGAGGAGAGTGTCAGTAAACGCGCATAATTGCTGATGTCCTCTGATGAGAAGGACGAGTTGCTGATCTCTGTAGCAGATATTATGCAAATCCTCTTGCCTGAAAGAAGATTAGAAGCATCTTAAGTTGTCAAAAGACGACTCGTAGCTTTTCCTTCGATAGGTAGATTGTTCTTTTACCCTTTTAAAAAGCTCTTGTATTATTTCTATTTATGTAAATTCTATCACTCGAGTGAAGTTCAAGTTCTTACTGTTGTATTTTGTCCTTACTTTTTTTGATAGGTTACTGCTGTCCTCTATTCAGTTAATTCAGCAGATTTAGGACCATGAACGGACACAGAATAACGTTACCTCAAAGTGGGTCTACGAAGGGGATGAAAAATTCCCACTACACTGGGATGTCCCTGGATCATAGATTTCTGAATGCTGAATCTGAAGGAATTTCCAAGGCCAGTGGATGGTCATCTTCATCCCCATGCCCATTAATCCGGGTGGAACCACTCAGTTTGAATCTTTCGCGAGAATCTACCTTTCAATCTCACAAAACCTGTTCAGAATCAAGCCCGAGTAGTCCACTCTCTCTGGCTTCTCACGTCCAAACTCCAAAGAGCACATATTCACGATCTTCAGTGTTCTGTACTAGCTTATACCAGTCATCTTCTTCAACTTCTGAAGCCCACAAGCACCTGCGGAGTCTGCCATTTCTTCCGCATCCTCCAGCATACAACCAATCTGTTTCTGCTATTGACTCAAAATCTTCGTCTCTCTTCAGTGAGGACATCAGTAATTTGGATGATGAAAAACATACAGAGTCTCTCATGACGGAATTCTTGGGTTTTCCTGGAGATACTTCTGATGGTAGCTTCAATGGCATGGACTGTGCAAGTGACAACTTAATGCTGACAGACCAATTAGAGCTACAGTATTTGTCTGATGACCTTGATCTAGCTATAACTGATAATGCAGACACTCCAAATCTTGATGTAAGTATACCAAGTATTGCTGCTAGTTTTTTCAATTCCTAATATGCAGATGTTAGTGAAATAGTTGAATTTCTGTTTCGTTCCTTCCCTTTCTGACCCCTTATCTGTAGCCACTGCTGAATGATGGAAGACATTGCAGTTAGTTGCTGATAACTGAATTTGATTTGGTCATTTAAGTATCATTAGAAATAATTACAGCAATAGCATGGTTAGTTAGGTGTGAGAAGTGCACGTTGTCCATTTGCCTGCTTTCACTGTCCATATGAACTGAATTGAAATAAATCAGTTGTTACTCTTGGACGAGACTGTAGAGGTTTGTGCAACTCTATGTTTTGTTTCCTTGTGTATGATCTTTTGCACAATCTGCTTACTGTGCCTAGTCACTAATGTTTTGTCTCCACAGGATATCTATGAAGCACATCTACCACCGTCAAAGCAAGAAACAGAATTGGTTTGCCAACAAAAGTGTCATTCCCCATTGCCAGCCATTGATTCTGTTTCTAGTCAGCCATCTTCTGGACCTGCCGCAGCACACAAGCCAAGAATGAGATGGACGCCAGAACTTCATGTGCGTTTTGTGGATGCTGTCAATAAGCTTGATGGGGCTGAAAGTGAGCAATCTATTTGTTTCATCTTTACTTGGTTATTGGGCTTCCACTCAATTATCCAGAGAAGAAATTTTTAGTCCTGATAAGAGCTTCTAGATTCTTTAAAACTCCATGTTGGTACGAAAAACTAAGACTCATAATCAGACTCTTACTAGTTTGCTCTGATTTTCAGAGGCTACCCCTAAGGGAGTATTAAAGCTTATGAATGTTGAAGGTTTGACGATCTACCATGTAAAAAGTCATTTGCAGGTATATTTTTCACAATTTCTACAGAGGCAAGTGTTTTAGTCCACTGCTAATATCTTATTTTACATAAATCTTCCATTTTTCTTGCAGAAATACCGCTTAGCCAAGTATATGCCAGAGAAAAAAGAAGGTAATGATTCATTTATGTTCATAGTCCTGATCATTCATAACTGCTATTTTGCCCTCTTGCCCATGTTCCATCCATGCTGTCCCGCCAGTTATGTAAATTTGCAATTCATATTTGCTGGCTGTATGGAACTGCTACTGAACAGAGTAATGCTATTATTGACTGCTGGTTTTCGTTCTAATTAGAAAACATGACTAGTAGTTTCTGTGCTTGACATGGAAAAGGCTACAAACAAGTATGGCTATCAAAAACTCCCCACTAACCAAACTGCTTGCTGTGAGCCATCCAATGTATCCAATCCCAAATTCTCACTTCCGTGGCTAATTTACATTATCATGTCCTTTGTGGCATATTTGGGGCTTCCTTAGTTTTTGAAGAAACATTTTTACTAGTTTTTTAAGCAATGTAACAGAAGGTATGCCTTGGAGACAGAGGACTTGCTGCAGGAGATTGGTATGGGGTGTCCTTGGCTGAAACTGATAGGAGATGGAGAAGATGAGACGAGATTGATATGGCGAAAAGGGGAAAATACTGACGCCAAGAATACATGACTAAAGAAACAGAATTAAGTTCTGATGTCGGTTGATATGCCTATATGGGTTTGAACTGTCAAATGAGCACCGCTTGATCAGATTACCTGCATGTCTATCCATGTTTTCAAAAAAATGAGAAGAGTGACTCAATGTACTTGTTTTGGTTGTAATAACCTCAAATGATGCAGCAGAACCATCTAGCTTTCCCAATTTGTCTGAGATCTTGTTTACTTTGAAATTTGAGGAGAGAGATGGATGAGTTGATCATTTAGCCTGAGAGTGATCAATATGTGTTATGAAACAAAATGTGGGATAGTTGTCTACTTATAATTGTTGGTGGCTACCAAAAGGGTCCTTGAGGCGATTATATATTTCTGTTAGCTGCATTATTGAGGAAGTTCTTTAAAAGATGGATTCACGATTATGCAAAATAAATTAGATGACTGTGTAATTGGAAATTGTGCAGATCAGAAAAGATCTCCATTTTTAAAATGTGTCATATTGTCCCCACCTCATGATCTGCCATGTATTATTGTAAATGTATTTTGTGCAATCATCGACCATCTATCCACGAGGTTTGAATAGCATTTTCAGCTAATAGGTTATGCAAGAAATTGCACATCGTATGCTTCACTTACACTTACTTAATGCAATTTAAAGTACAGGACTTCGTTGTTAGTGAGAGATTGAAGGTAGAGGATAGACGATCCAAATTTATTTTAATCTATCTATTACTTGTTTATTCATCTTCTTATCTGTATTTTTAATGACTTGTTTGCACTAGGGAATATAGACTGAGTTGACCATGTTAATGTCGCTTTTGTTGGCCAATAATTCTGTTCGCAAATCAAGGGGAGCTTGCATACTCTCTTGCATGTGTATTCTTCATCTTGGGCTTTCTCCTTGTGTTTTGAAGTCCTGGCTAATTTATGCTGTTGAATGATGGGAAAGAATTTTGCTTTTCCTTGCCAGTAAGAAACATAGACGAAGTTGTGTACTGGTTTCTCATGAACACTGAGCTTCCCATCTTTCGTTTTATCTTTTGCAGGCTTCTCTATTAATTTGCCAGTGGTTCTCTAGTAACTATAAGATAAAATCTTTCATGTTTTAAACCGTTATTCCTGATTTTGCTTTGCTAGAGAAAAAAGGTAGCAGCTCTGAGGAAAAGAAAGCTATGTCTTGTGGCAATGAAAGTGATGGAAGAAGGAAAGGGTCAGTACTCCCTCCCCCTCTCTCTCTTCCTCGCACACGCGCGCATATAAATCTATGTTCATCTCAATTTCTCCAATGTTGTCAAACAAAATTCAATACAGGAGCACACAGATTACAGAGGCCTTGCGCATGCAGATGGAAGTTCAGAAACAGTTGCATGAACAACTTGAGGTATTTCACCATCTCAAATTTAGTCGCACATATTGAATATCCGTTGGTCCTTCAGTTTTGCTGGAAATTTTTGTACTCATACACAAAAGAAACAGTTGGAAAAGAGAAGTCCAACATATTGTAATATGGACTGAGATGCTATTACTTTGCCATTTTCCTTGGATTTCAATTTCTTCTCTTCAAGATTATGAATTTCTATTGTAGTTTCATATGCTTTATGATGGATTGTAGGGGAATCCTTTGTTTTCTAGTTGAGACCCCATGGATCTTAGTCACTGCTTTTACAACATTTATGTAGGTGCAAAGAGCACTTCAGCTACGCATAGAAGAACACGCGAGATACTTGCAAAAGATTCTGGAGGAACAGCAGAAAGCTGGTGTTGTCCTGACATACCCTCAAAAGATGTCTTCGTCAGAGGATGCATGCCCAGAAAGTGAGCTGCTGCCATCTTCTCCAACTGTCGCTGCTTCACCGCCTGGGCCAGCTGAATCCAAATACATTCCCAGAGTCCTATCAGTTAAGAGCAAGGCTAGTGAAAACAGCGGCACAGAATCACACGAGTGCCAGCAGAAGAGGATTCGGATAAAAGAAAAGGCTGAATCCACTTCAATTCCCGATGAAGCTGTTGTTGAGAATCCAAGTGAGGTGACTCAAGTTCAAAGTTGCTAGTCCACTCATTTGTTAGAGGCCTGTAATTTTATTGATTTCTTGTAGACAAGTTGTCTAATGAACTTGCTTGAATGGACACAGCTTATTCTTCAGCAATTTAGACAGTTAAAATGTACACTTTGAAACTGTATTGCTGCCAAACTCTTTTCGCGACTCTTTCTTTATACATATACCGAGCAGTAAGTGGTTTGATCTAATCTACGATGCGCATAGCATTAGGCAGGTGCTGCTATTTATACATTAGTACACTGAATAACATGATATGCTTGTCACATAAAGCACCCACACATGTGGAGTACTTTTCAAGTATTTTCTGTAGCCGATTTTAACCTCATAGTATAGGTGACTCCAATCACGAGCTGGAAAGGAACAGATCCTTGCAGGAATTAAGCAAGGGGCAACAAAGATGCAGGTCAAACCAGGAGTTGGAGTTTCATATCTCAACCACATGAAAACAACCTAAAAGCAGGGAAAATGCTAATTGAGCATCCGAGTCAATTGCGGAAAAGAAAGCGGATCTCTAGTTAGATTATTTTTTCTTTTTCCAATTCTCTAATTAAACCTTAAAAGAGGAAGGATATATGACTGATATAGAAGATATAATTTGTCGAAAAAGGTACTTCAACAGGGTATATGAACCGTGATGATGTTGCTCATTCGTTAAGATATCACAAATTCCCTATGAATTGTTATTAATTAAAGTCACCTGCATTAGACATAACCCTAATCTTAGTCGGTTTGTGGCTGTTAATGGATTTCCAATAGCCGGGTCTTTGCACCCGTACCCTCGGTTATCCAAAAAAAAGAAGAAGAAAAAAGCATTTACTCATAGTATAGTCGCAATTGCATAGAATACATAATATGTAGCTAATTTTAACTTTTTTTAACCAATGTAGTCGGTTCATTAACTAAGTAGGCCTAACCAATTAATTAAAATCATCAGACAAATCAATCTCGAGTTGCAAGGAACAGACTCAAACATTGATAATTGTACCGTACAAGTCGACACGATCATGACATGAGCAACATTGATGTTAGTCCAAAATCTTTAATTTCGTGCCTTTTCAAGTCGTGTAATAAATTAAAACAAAAGAGTCATGTAATAAACTGTCACCCTATTTAAGGCATGTGATGTTGGACCCGAGTCTCATAGAAGAGACCAAAAAAAAAAAAAAAAAAAAAAATTGAAATTGAAAAAAAAAAGCCATATAAAATACAAAACCAAAATGCTCACGATACGTATATATATGTACATATATATATATGTATGTATATGTGTACGGGCTAATACCACAAAAAATCCTAAATTAATACACCTATCACAAATTTATTTAAATTAGAAAATAGTATATTTATGACAAATTTATTAATCTATTAGTTTCCATAAAATTTGATTAATATGATGAAAAACTACAAACTGTTATACATAAGACAAATGGAAGATAAAATCCTAAACCGGTATACTCGTCAACTGCTATATGTAATTTAACTTAACAATTTGATTGTAAAATTTAATAAAAATTAACTGAGGATAAATTTGTTACAAATGTATAAATTTAAGGTTTTTTCATAATATTAACTATATATATAAATCTTTGGTCTCACTCGGCCGTAATCACATGTATTTTGTACTAATTTCTATATAAGGTGTTGTGCCATAAAAAAAAAAATTATAAGTTTCGGCCCATGGCCACCCAAAAATCAATTTTTTTTTCCTTTTTTTTATCCCAAGGGATTGCAAGAGCACCTTATAGAAACATGCTTGCTCGGAAGTAGATTTAGCGCACCAATTCCATCACAACCCTTGATTCTCACAGCATGAGATCAACGCTCGTGATTGACTGAATTAAAACATTATGCTTTTCAGGACAATTGAATCAGATTTACTTCTTTGGCGAAATAACCAAGATTTTCTTCTTTTTTTTAAGCTAATGCAAACAAAGAAAAACGACAAAAGGCTTTTGAAATGCTGACATTGTAAACTTAGCTAAAGCTTTTAATGCTACTTGTATTTTCTGGAAAACTATTAAGGCCATGTTTGGTAACCTTACAGAGAATAACTATTTCTGTTCTTTTGTTTCTCGGAACATAAAAAGAATATAAATCCGTTTGCTAAAATTTTTGTTTCTAGATCCAAAAATCTATCTTTTTGTTTTTGGGGATAGACTAAGAAGTAGAAAAAAATAATTTATTGTTCCTAGAAATAATTTCGAAAATCCGTTCCTATTTTTTTCTTTTCTCCTCTTTTCTTTTGTCTTATCTTCTTCTCTTCCCCTTTCTTCTTCTTCCTTTTGGCCGGTCGTCGACCTTGGCTATAGTTGGCGACCGGCTAGACAAGGGGCGGTGACCTTGCCGACACCTAGTAATGCCAAGCCTCGTTATGCTTGGGCGAGGCCGAGGCTCGCTAAGGCTCGCCTGGCTAAGGTGAGCCTCCAACGAGCTCATTGGACCTCGCCTTGGCCTAGTGAGGCTCCAACGAGCTCATCGAACCTTGCCCAATCAATTGCCGGCCACCATCGTGGTCGGCGACATGCTACAAAGAAGAAGGAGGAAGAAGAAAAAAAGAAAAGGAAAAAAATAGAAAAATATAATAAAAGTATTAAAAAATTAAAAAGAAACAAAAGAATTTAAGAATTCTACCAAATGCATTGCATTTCTATCTCGAAGAATAGAAATTTTGTACAGTTATTAAACGCGTTCTTTTATTTAGAAATTATTGTTAGGAATAGAATAAAAAAAAAATCATTTTGATCAAAAATTATTTTCGGGAACATAATTGTTACCAAACACGCCATTAGCTAACAGTATTGTGGAACATGAAAAAAAAAGGGTCACTTTTGTACCATATTTTTTCCAAGGAAACCAGTTGACTTGTTTAACTAGTTTCCTTGAAAAGGTTGGAACTGAAAACTTGGACCATGAAAGATTAAAAAAAAAAAATTAGGAAATGGTTAAACGAGAGACATAAGTAAATTTCTTTTTCAAAAAATGAATTTTAGTATGCAAATCGAACAGTTTGTGTCATTTGTATTTTAACTAATAATAAAAATTTGAAAGTCAATATATATATATATATATATTTTATATATTGGATATTTAATTTTCTTTATTTATAAAATCTTAAATTTCATTTATTTTATTCATTTCACCGTCGTATTTTTGCAGTTAATTACCACGCAGTTTTTCTTTCTCTTGAATAGTGTTTCTACCGCACTTTGCAAAAGCGGTGACCTTCTACAGCATTAGCCATCCCGGTTTGCCCGTCACAGACTGACTAAGGTCTTGCGTAAAAATTTCTATTTCTCGGTTTCTCAATTTCTGCTTCCCTGGAATAGAATTGGAGAAACCCGTTTGATAAAGACAAACCGATTTCTATTTTTGGCCGATTTCTATTTCGAAATTGTTTTGGAGGAGAAATGAGAAGTTTAGAAATTATAGCTTCTCTATTTACGAAGTAGAAATAAAAACTATTTCTCCACTTCTTCCTTCCAGACTCCTCTCCTCTCCTCACTATCGTGCTTTCCCCCATTCCTTCTCCTCACGACGCCGTTTTATTTAAAAAAAAATTAAAAATTTAAAAAAATTTTAAAAAAATTTAAAAAAATTAAAAAAAAAAAATTTAAAAAAAAAAAAAACCTAGAACCTAGTTTAAAAACTCCTTGTTTTATTGAGAAAATAAAATTTGGCGTCCAAACCCGACACTGCATTTATTTTCTATTTTCTTGCCTAACCACCATTTTTGGAAATAATCTCGCGCAACTTTTGTTTTTCTCTAAAGTTTTCGGAAATAAATTCGTACGTGCTCCCGTACTCAAAATTAATCGATCAAACTTTGCATGCACCTAGTTTAAAACATCCTTGTTTTATTGAGAAAATAAAATTTGGCGTTCAAACCCGACACCCCATTTATTTTCTATTTTCTTGCCTAACCATCCTTTTTGGAAATAATCTTGCGCAAAATTTTTTTTTTTCTAAAGCTTTCGGAAATAAATTCGTACGTACTCCCGTACTCAAAATTAATCGATCAAACTTTGCACGCACCTAGTTTAAAACCTCCTTGTTTTATTGAGAAAATAAAATTTGGCGTCCAAACCCGACACCATATTTATTTTCTATTTTCTTGCCTAACCACCCTTTTTGGAAATAATCTCGCGCAACTTTTTTTTTTCTCTAAAGCTTTCGGAAATAAATTCGTACGTGCTCCCGTACTCAAATTAATCGATCAAACTTTGCACGCACCTAGTTTAAAACATCCTTGTTTTATTGAGAAAATAAAATTTTGCGTTCAAACCCGACACCCCATTTATTTTCTATTTTCTTGCCTAACCACCCTTTTTGGAAATAATCTTGCGCAACTTTTTTTTTTTTTCTAAAGCTTTCGGAAATAAATTCGTACGTGCTCCCGTACGAAATAAATCCAAAGCTTTAGAAAAAAAAAAAGTTGCGCGAGATTATTTCCAAAAAGGGTGGTTAGGCAAGAAAATAGAAAATAAATGCGGTGTCGGGTTTGGACGCCAAATTTTATTTTCTCAATAAAACAAGGAGGTTTTAAACTAGGTTCTAGGTTTTTTTTTTTTTAATTTTTTAATTTTTTTTAATTTTAATTTTTTTTTTTTTTTAATAAAACGGCGTCGTTTTGTTTTCAGAGCATTCATGTCGGCGCCGGTCCATCCACGTAGAACGGCCGGCGCTGGCTTTCTATCCACGTAGGCATTTTCCGAGCTAAATTTGCCGGAAGGACTAAATCGGCACCAAATAGAAAGGTTTAGGACTAAATCGGTACCAAAAAAAGGTTTAGGACTAAATCCGCACAAAGACAAAAGGTTTAGGACTTTTTGGCACTTCTCCCTAAATTAAAGTGATTTACCAACTTTTATCAAATTAAATTACCATCACAAGCACAAAGAAGAGTGAAGTAAAAGGATGGGGACAACATGATTCATGAAATAGAAATTTTTTCTACATTGTCAAACGGATTGTTTTGAAATAGAAATTTTGAGTCGTTATCAAACGGGTTTTACTCAAAAAAGCTTGTTGGGGAATAGAAATTGAGAAATTGATTTAAAGGCCAAAATCAATTTACTTCGAAATTTTGTCATGCGCTACTAAAACGAACGGATCAAGATGCGCCGTCGCTCATCGAGAGAGTGACGGCGCTGTCACGCGAGCGAAGTCCTATTGCAAAAGGCGCTCATTGCTGGTGTAAATTTACGAGCTCGCTCAGTCTCAGTGGTCTTCCTTCTTCTCTGCATGCTCTCTCCGGACATCGCTCTCGCTCTCGGCTAGTCCCCTTCGTCTGCTGCTCCGTTTCCCCGGAAGCCCCCCTCGAGAAAGAAAAGGTACGTGTGTCCTCTTGATCGTTTTGGTTTTTGTCTCCTTTTGCCTTTCGCTGAACAGACGGACTCCCCTGTTTCCCGTAAGCGCTCTGTTTCGGGAATCCAGAGCACCGGGGGTTCTCCTCTTTCGAGGGAAAAAGTTTTCATTTTGTCTCCTGGGTGACGATCACCTGTGCCTGTGGGTTAATGGGTCTTGTCTTTCTCTGTCCTCCGGACACCGCCCGGCATGATTCGACTCCCCCTGATGATGCCGACGTCTTGCGACTTCTGTCTTGACCGCGGTTCACTTGGACCAGCGATGTTTTGAACCGGTGCCTGCGCGTGACACTCTGTTCCCGTAAGCACTCTGCTTCGGGAATGCGGAGCACTCGGGGTTCTGCATCTTCGAGGGAAAAAGTTTTCATTTTTGTCATCTGGGTAGCGATCACTTGTGCCCGTGGGCTAATGGGGTCCGTCTTTTTCCGTCTTCCGGGTACCGCCCGGCATGATTCGACTCCCTTGATGATGTCGACGTCTTGCGACTTCTATCTCGACCGCGGTCCACTTCGACCAGCGATGTTTTGAACCGGTGCCTGCGCGTGGCACTCTGTTCCCGTAAGCACTCTGTTTCGGGAATGCGGAGCACTCGGGGTTCTCCATCTTCGAGGGAAAAAGTTTTCATTTTTGTCTTCTGGGTAGCGAAGCGATCACTTGTGCCTGTGGGGTAATGGGGGGTCGGTCTTTCTCGTCTTCCGATTACCGCCCGGTATGATTCGACTCCCCTGATGATGTCGACGTCTTGCGACTTCTATCTTGACCGCGGTCCACTTCGACCAGCGAAGTTTGAAGCGGCGCCTGCGTTGCGGCCAGTTTTGGCTACTTCTTTTCCGCAAAAACAGTAAATGACTGATGCCGTCTTTTGATCTCTACCGTTGAACACGATGAGTTTGCCCGGTTCTTCTGTCATCAGCCGAATCGATGGGTGACGGACGACTCGGGCGTTTGTTTTTGGGTGGGGGGTTGTTGACAAACATTATATTTCGACTTAAAGATCAGCATTTCCTTGCAAAAAAATTTCCCGTAATTTTGAGAAAAATTTGGTGACCGAGGTGGGTGGACCTCCACCAGGCAACAGTGCAATTCAGATCTTTGGCGAGCTTAGCGGGGCTGTTGGTGCGTCATAATGTCGTGAAACAGTTGGATCCTACATTAATCAACGGGAACGGCTATGTCGTGTTTAATTTTTTGAAAGAAGTGACGTAGTGATAGAACAACCAGCTATCCCCATGAATAAAATGTCGCTGGGCTAGCTACCTCCTAGTTTCTTCTGCAAGCTAGCTGCTCCAAGAACAATCCGAGAATAAATCAACATACGACAGCTAACATTTTGCTCTTCCTCGGTCCTAGGTTTGCTAAAGCTAACTCCATCCCCATCTGTTGCACTGTTATATACTAATGCACCCTCCATTTTCTTCTTTTATTCATGTGTTGGTCAAGGAAATGCTCGGCACATCAAGCTCTTTGTTAGTATTAAATAAATGCATCTGTCTTTGTTAGTAGTTAAAATATGACAGAATGTTATGTGCCATGTACACATTTCCTAAATCACATGACTTCATTGCAATTGATTGTCAGAGTTTATCCTCGTGATCTTTGCGTCAATGGCGGCCAGTGGGGCCTCCGCTAGGATTGAAGTTCACTGTACAATTCAGGATAGCAAGAAAGGTAAAGTTCAGTGCAATTACTGTGGTAAGGTAGTGAGTGGAAAGTCTCGTCTCAAGTATCACTTGGGAGGCATAAGGGGAGAAGTGAGTCCTTGCACAGAAGTTCCCGCAGATGTGAAGAAACTATTTCACGAGAAGTTACGTGAAAATAAGACTTTGAACAAGGAAGTCCTTAATCTGGCCACATCAGAAACTCCCTTGAAGAGAAAGAGGTGCCCTGGCACGAATAGCTGCACATCTAGCAAGAGTCAATCCACCGAAAGTGCCTCTTCATGGAAGAGTGAAGAGATGACCAGTGCACCAGAAGATGGTTCGGCAGACCTTTCTCTATTTTCTGAAGAAGCAGGTCTATGGGAGAGGACATTTAGCGAAGGAAAAGAGTACAGACCGTCAATGCAAGCCCGACTCATTGGCCGGTTCTTCTATGAAAATGGTATTGATTTTAATGCTGTCAATTCTCCAAGCTTCCAGGAAATGATGACTGCTACTGTTGGAAATGCGCATTGTGAGTACGATATCCCTAGTTACAGAGAGTTGAAAGGCCCAGTCCTTCAGGAAGAAGTGAAAGAAATGAGACAATATCTCCAAACAGTCAGGCAATCGTGGGAGACAACGGGGTGCAGCATCCTGCTGGATGGATGGATTGATGAGAAAGGCAGGACCTTGGTCAACTTTTTGGCAGATTGCCCTCGAGGTGCTATTTATCTCTCGTCAACTGACATTTCTTCTTGTGTTGGTGACGTTGATGCCTTTCTGTCAATATTAAATGGAGTAATTGAGGAGGTTGGAGGCAACAATGTTATTCAGATCGTGGCGTGGTCAGCGGAAGATTGGCTGGAGAATGCAGGCGAGAAGTTCATAGAAAAATACAAGAGAGCTATGTGGGGTGTGAGTGCTTCTCACTGCATCGAACTCATGTTGGAAAAGATTGGGATGGTGAGTTCTGTCAAAGGTGTAATGGAGAAGGTCAAGACTGTGGTAGAGTTCATCCATGCTCACGCACCTGGCTTGGAACTAACGGGCTCACAAACCCTTGGCCATGAGCTTCTCAAACCCCACAAGATAGTATCAGCTATCCCATATATGACATTGGAGAATATGGTATCAGGAAAGAAGAAATTGAGGGAGATGTTCCTGTCATCCGGATGGAGCACCTCACTTCTGGCTTCGAGCGAGGAGGGAAAGAGGGTAGTTGACTTGATAAGTAATCCCTCTTTCTGGTCTGGAGCCAGAATGGTCTTAAAGGCAACGGTGCCATTGTTGCGTGTCCTGCATTTCATTCTTGGGAGTGATAAACCGCAAGCGGGGTTCTTATATGAAACCATGGATCAGGTGAAAGAAATGATTAGAAGTGAGTTTGAGAACAACGAGTCCAGGTACATGCCCTTCTGGAAAATAATTGATGGCATTTGGAATGCCCATCTACACAGCCCACTCCATGCTGCTGGATATTATTTGAACCCAAGTCTCTTTTATGCAAGTGACTTTTATGTCGACGCGGAAGTGGCCTTTGGCCTCCTGTGTTCCATTGTGCTGATGGTTCGTGATCTTGATGCTCAAGTCATAATCGCGTTACAAATTGACAAGTATCGACATGCCAAAGGTGCTTTTGCAGAGGGGAGTGCTGTTGACAAAAGGAACATTTCCCCCGGTAGGACAATTCCTCACCTTACTTGTGAGCTTCGCTTGTTTTAATGATGCTGAACTCAAAGCTAGTAATAGTGACTTTGGGCCGTTTTGTTTGCAGTGGACTGGTGGTCCAGGTTTGGAGAAGAATGCCCCCAGCTGCAGAGGTTCGCTATCCGGGTCTTCAGTCAGACCTGCGACGGCTCTTCAAGATACGGGCTGAAAAGGGACATGGCTGAGAAGCTTCTCACTGGTGGACGAAACCACGCGGATCAAGAGCGGTTGCGTGACCTGACGTTCTTAAGTTACAATCTTCAACTGCAGCAATTTCATTCTAAGCTGGTTAGGAAAAATGACTAGCTCCTGTGAAGATGTTGGAATGGATTTTGGGGTGGACGGAATGCCCGGAAGCGCTCAGATGAGTAGGTGCTTCTTTTTGGGAAGCAAGTTTGGAGCTTGAGGCAACTGGATGGCCGACGGACAAAGGGACATCGTTCCATAAATGAACCGTTTGAAAGGGATTAAGCTTGTTCAGTTATGAGACTTTTATCTCTATCTCTGTCTCTCTGTGTTCTATGAACAATGAATGCATGATTATTTCCAATTATCTGAAAAATATTTCTGCAGTTCCTTCTGTGATCTGGTCTCTCGGCAATACTGGCGATAGTCCTCGTGCTGAAAAGTGATGTCCACATCATGTACCGGGAAACTGTCCAGATAAATGATGACATGTGGATTGTCTTGTCAATTCTCATGAAAATTTTCTGTTTTGCTTAGGCTTCCTTATTCTCTTGGAAGTTGAACTTTGTCGGAAAATATTTTATTTTAAAAAAATCAAATTTTCATGTATAGTTGAATTTTACAGATATTTTACATCATTTTCCCGTGTTTGTTAGATAAACATTACAAAACACAAAATTTCCAGTTGACTTGTCTTCGGGAAATGGTTAAAATGTTTTCTTATGATTGATTTTCCGTGAGACCGATGAATCCTTAATTTCCTTTATGTGTTGGTATTTACACGTTTTGCTGAGAAAATGGTTAGGTCCATTTTTTGTTCTCCTAACTCACGTTGAAATGTGTGATTGGTTATCTGATTTGTTTTTAATTTTATTTTTGTGGATAATGAAGTTTGCCTCTTTGTAATATTTTTTGCCATCCAATCCTTCCATTTCATGCAATTTATATTCTTGACATGATAGTGTTGACGTGGTCAAAATTAGCATATGAGTGTTGAAGTGACATGTCATACGACGAACAAGTTGAGCAAAAAAATGACGGGAGAGTGACACGAGAGACGAGGAAAGAAGAGGGGAGGTGGAATTTCTTTGCGACATGGAATTGTTTCGTCCAGCTTCGTCTTCCTTGTTTGTCCAAAGCCAGCCAGTCGACCTTGGGCGAGCTGCCATGGCCAGTGACGCCGCTGCCTCTCCAGATTTGGCCATCGACGTCGCTCGTCCCGGTGATGCTGTCGAGGAGTCGTAGAAGATACTTCATTCTCTTTTTTTTGGTTGCACGCCATCTTTTTTGTCTTTTTTGGGCCTTCTCTTTTCTGCACCAAGCTTACATACTAAATCAAATTAATGCGATGACTTTCTTAATAACGATCGTGCCAAGTATGTTTTCGCTACCAGCTGCAACTATTTTGACATGTCTTGTCAGGGGGCAGTGGAGATTCCAAGTGTTACCATCGCTCTGGATTTGGGCAAGCAGCCCTCCCTAGTTTGCGCAGGACCGGCAAAAGGTGGCTTGCTCGCGACGGCGAGAATCGCAACCTTGCCTATGCCAAGGCTGAGCTTCCCCTCCCCCTTTTCTCTCTCTCTCTCTAGGTTCGTAATTTTTTTTTTTAATTTTCATTTTAAGGATATTGACATTTTCTTTTTAAGGTGCCTATAATAGTTTCAATCGGAAAAACGGTGACAATTTTACATGTTGACCAACCAACTACTAAGTAATCAGGTGAGAACACGATCAAGTTCAGGATACATAAAAATTCGACGTTACTCCTAAAGTTTCGGGAAACATGGTAGAATTACAAATTTGAACATCCATTATAAGTTGAAGGAATGGAGGAAGAGGAATGTTTGATCTTTATATGATTATATCAAGTAGAAATGGGCCAACGGGTTTTTCTTGTTCTTTATTTTTATTTTTATTTTTTTTGTCTCCTCGTTCCTTGTGATGTGCCATTTTTTTAATTTTTTTTTTTGTGTCCATGGCCGTTTGCAAGTCTTAACGGCGGTCATTGCTACAACTCACAATCATGTCACGATCTTCGCAATGGCAAGATCTGGCGCAGTGTCAACATTTTAGATCTGGACGCTCGGCCAACATTGGCATTGAACCGCCAGATTTGGAGGTGACGGCCGTCCATGTTTGCCAAGTTTAACGTTGTGACCAGGATCTCGGCGGTCATGGAGGAGGCCAAGCTTGAAGCAGGTGAAGGTGGAGCAGATCTAGTGCAGCGTCAAAACCATGACTCGGCTAGATTTGGAGGCTCGGCCTTGTAGTGGTGTTCAAGGGCGGCAAGTGGCTAGTTCAAGACTCCAAGGTCCATGACTAGTGGAACAACTGAATATTTTCTCGTTAGTTTTTCTCTATTAGTTGTCGCGTGACACTGTTTGGTGGTCATAGATCCCCAATTGGCAAAGGGTCATTTGACCATAAATTAGAAGCCAATTCAAGGACTCTGACGTTATCTTTTAAAATATGTACACAGAATTTTTCTATGGTCTCATTTCTAGGTGTGCCCCCATTGTTGCCCTCAAATGAAATTTCACAACTCACACAACAAATGGTAAAAAGGTTAAAAAAAGAAGAAGTTGCATACAATTAAAAATATATGTACATACTGATTTTCAACAGATAAGAAATAATTAGAAGACCCTTCCCTTTGCTCAATATATGTAACCAACATAACAATCTATTTATAAAAACATAGCATTCTTATTTTAAGAGACAATTATTAAATCAACTCTAAACTTATCGAGTAAATATTCAATTCTCAATTTTTTAATTTTATCAATTTAATCTTAACTCTCGAAGTGAATAAAAATCATCGCGATGAAAATATATGATCGTGTAATATACGGAACAATGTGCGGTTAAATTAATTTCACAAAATCTTTACGGACATATCATTACGCTCGATGCAGCTGAAGAGCCCCTGGTGACGGAGATCGTGTCCAAAGCATCTCTCACGTACGTACATGTGCTCGCGACGCATGTGGGCGCGAGGAGGATCTCGAACCGCGTGTGCGAAGGGGCGAGTCGCGAGAGCGGGTGCCCCGATTCGTAGGACGACACTCCATCGTCGCAGGTTCTTGTCACGTCTCGCATCGGTCGATAACGAGACGAGGGACGCGACGGTGAACGAGCGCTTTTTAACCGGACACGATTCTTGATTAAGAGAGTCTCGACGCGGGAGGAAATTATTAAAATGGAGATGGTGGGACAGAAAGGCCATGGATTTCTGCGGATGGTTGAAGGAGGGAGGAAGAGAGAGAGAGAGAGAGAGAGGGAGTTGGGTCATCTCCTACGTTTCAAAAAATTTCAAAAACAACACGGGAAATTCCGAAGTCCTGGAGCTTTGCGAATGTCCTGTAATGAGCAATAAAAATCCGGTCAATCCCCCCACCCCCCATGAAAATCTGAGAAAGGGCATCTCAGGCGACGTCGCTAAAGTCTGCCCGAGAAAAAGACATCCTATTTCCTACGACCCGCTGTCCATTTCGCCGTCTATGCGCAGAGTCGAGAGACCCCACACAATTTATCTTCGGTCTACATTTTTAGTTGGGGAGTGGTTGCAGAATCCCCGTGTTTTCAAAGTTCGCCCCTTTTTTAATCCCTCTTGAATCCCCTCTTGGTAGCTTGGCCGGGCTCGTTGAAAGAAACCAGCTTTTGGGCGAGAGTCTATATAGCTATTCTAACCTCGCACGCGCCGCACAACTGGGACTTCTTGTCATTTTCTGGTGCCGCCCGACCAGCGAGCGCAGCGCTAATAAAGCTTGACTTGGATTTGAACTGGCTAGAGAGAGAGAGAGAGAGGGAGAGAGAAATAGCGGCTGCGCACCAGCTCGGTGGAACCAGGAACATTTGAGCAGAAGGAAGCTGCTTTTGATGGTTTTTGGGTTGCGGCATCTTCTTCAATCTTTCGCGTCTTGTCAGTGAACTGGAGGTCCTCCTCCTCCTTCTTCCTCGGTCCAGAGCATTTGCCTCAAAAAGGTCTCTCCTTTTTCTTTCTTTTTTTGCACGGAAAAATCCAGCAATAGTACCCCCTCTCGAACGAAAAGTTTTTGTCTTTAATCTTCCGAAAGGGGAACGACCCACCACCATGTGTTGGGTCGGGCTCATTTCTACGGCTCGAACCAGAACGTGTATTCGAGTAGAAGTGGGATGCTGATGCTTTTGCTGATAGCGACGGATCGAGAATGGTGGATGCTGATGGTTTTAGGCTGCCATGGACCACTCACTGAAGATCCTCCTACTTTGGATTGTTGTCTACTTCCTCCTCCTGTTCTATTTTCTCTCGTCTTGTGGTTCTACATTGGTGTCGACTGTCGTGTTGTCGCTAACTTTTAGCTTCAATTAACTTTGTTTCTTTTATCTTTCTTTCACTTGCTTCGAGCTGTTGGGCTCACTATGCTCTCCCGTGATTGGCCGGAGAGCTCGACTAAAGCAGAATCATTTCCTTTCTCTTCGACTGATATCTTCTTCTTTTGTCTCCTGATTTACTCAATAATTTAATGCCCGCCGAGTCATTGAACTTCCTTCTTTCAATTTCTGTGAGATCATTTTCGGGGTCGTTGCCTCGTGTCCGTTCTGCCCAGTCTTTGAGTGGGTAAAAAAAGTTCCCTCCTTTTTATACGTTCCACTTCTTTTAGGCGCTCGACAGTCCCATGATTCTTTTCTTTCACTTCATGCATAGACTGTTCAGTGTGATCTTCATCAAAGTGAAAAATGGTCCCTTAAATTTGTGATTCTCCTGCATCAAGTCATTCCCCTTTGTACCTTCCTTTTGGGGTTCCTTTGTGAATGTTTGCGTTTTGGAGTAGAAATTTTGGAGTTACATTTTGAATGGTTGCTGTAAAAACTACTTTTTAGGTCGTGTTGAAAGTGATTGGTAGTTCTGCTGCATTCATGACTAGCTTGACTGATCTTATTGCTTGGTTCACAGGTGTCACAGTACCTTCCTCCCACAACTGCAATGTTATTTCTATAGAAGGTCTCTCTCCCACAAACTTATGATAGATTTCTTGCATTAAAATTGGGAAAAAAAGAATGCTAAAGTTTAGTTATTTGACTGTCCAAGCAGAATTGCAGGTTTCTTTTGGGTCGATGGTGATGCACAGCGATGATTTGTGAATGTGTTTGAAGAGACTTCTTATGTGCTCTATGAGATAGTGGCCAAACTCCCGGCTAACAGGATGTGTGACTCACCATCCCCCAGTCGTTTGCAAAATCAGTAATGGAAATATCTTATTTTCCTTTTCCCCTCTTCTTTATGGATGCTTCTAGTTCTCTTATGTTGCTGAGATCTATTTCTGGAATTTCTTTGATTACAGAAGCCATTCTCTCTCCGAATGCTCTTATTCTGGCACAGTTGGTTGGATCTCAGAAACTTCATCGGATAAACTCCATCTTCAGAGAGATGACGGTTCCTTATTAAATGTAAGATTTTTGTGTTGGTTGGAATGTGTCTTCCTTCTACTTTTTACGATTTGCAATCTTACTGCTGTGTTGATTCTGAAGGTGAGAGATTCTGATAACGAAACTGGAAGTCCTGGATTACCTACCGGAAGAAACGGTACCTGCCCTTACAGATTCCAACTTGAGCTGGATGTAAGTTCTTTTCTCACTGCCATACGCATTCTACACAATCTGCTATATGCTCAAGGCTTTGAGCAGATATGGTAGGCCCCTTCCATTTCCCCTGCATTCTGGGTGGCTGTTGGTCAGAGTCAGTAACTTAGGCTGTTGCCATCTTGGCCAAATTTGGGATTTCTGATATCGGTTTGTGATTCATTTGTGGTTATAAATTGTAAAATTATGTGCATCACTCTGCATGTACTTGAGACGCTAAATTTTCGTTTGATTGGTTGAGTATAATTATCAGAGTTAAAATAAGGAGGCATCGTCCTTTCTATGTAATAGGTGCATTATCTCAACATTACCCATAGCTTCCTCTATCTGACGTATTCCATGTGTAACTATGTTGGAGATGGACATTTTTATATTGGTTGCAGAGATCCTCATGTACCATATTCTTTGTTTAAATTGTAATTAGCAGCAGTTCTTTTGCAGTTTATATTTATCCTCTTTTTGATGGCAATATTTGAGTTAAATGAACGGTTGATTTCAGAACAACAAGAGCCTTTGAAATTACTTAATTTCTTTGTTTATTTCGGTTTTTGTTCGACTTTTCTTAGAATGCATATTTCAGGACAGATGATGGCCATCATGTTTGATGCATATGGCTGTTCTATCGACTTGAGATTCTCCATATCTCCTAGACAGAGGTGTCATGAGCATTCTAATGGTTAGTAATGGAATCTGGTTGCTGCAGGTACAGAAACTTCAAGAGCAGCTACGAGAAGAGATAGAACTGCATGCAGTTTTGGAACAAGCAATTGAGAGAAGTGCTGTAAAATTATCAAAATCCTCATGTCTTCCTCATCAGGTTAAGTGCCTATTCCACGTGTTCTTTGGGGAAATAATATTGGAAATCTCGTGAATGAAAGTATGTATGCCATCAAACTCCTTCAAGTAACTTTCAGAGGGAAACTTTTACCTCATTTTGATCATTCCTTTGTATGTCAACTTCAAATACAGACTGGAGAAATGTTGGTTTTTACATTTCAAACACCTGTCTTGCTTAATTCTTCATGTTATGTGATATTACTCTCCATTTTGAGATCCATGTGTAATCTGTTAAGTTATGAGAGCTCATATTTGGGAGGGAGTCCAACAACATGATCTACATACTTTTTTGCATTTTTCTATTAATTTATGATTCTGGAAAATGGTGTTTCTCTGTGTTCAAATCTGTTTGCCTATAGGAACAGATGCATGAGACATGGTGTTTTAGACGATTCAACTATTACCAAGCCAAAGTCGAGGAACTATTTTTGTGTTGTTAACTAAAGATAAGGACTGCTGCCTTACCACAGAACCTTGCTTTACAAAGAAAAAATCTTCTTGGCCTGTGAAGAATCATGCTAAATATGATTGTCTGATTCCTGACAGCTTAAGCTTTTGGGAAGAATAGATGTCTCTCATGACATCAGAGCATGTGCTAAGAGTTTGAATCTTTACTTTTTCTGTTATTCTGACAATTTATCAATAATTTGTCTCCTCTTTTAACTGTTAGCAAATACTCTAGAAAATCCATTTATTGACGCTTATAGGTTTTTAGGGAAAACGGTGGTCTCACATGGCCAAGTGCAATTTTTTTATTGTTGTAGAGGGAGTAAACAAGGGCTCTTGATTGATCAAATCTTCCTTTCAATGGATGAAAGATGGTTTTCTTATTCAGTATAAGGATTGTAGAATTTCTCTTGTTTCATGAACAGGAACACGACATAGCCGATTGCTTTTTGTCAGTGGGCTTTGCTGATGTTTTAATTATCTTTCTCAGCCAGGCCTTGATATCGGTAAAATACTTCCTTATATACAGGCTCAGGAACTCCTTTCCAATATTGCGATGTTGGAACTCGCAGTATCCAAACTCGAACATGAGATAGTCTCTTTACATTTCCAATTAAGTCAAGAAAGAAATGAACGGAGGCTGGCTGAATACCGTTTGAGGCACTCTTCCTTGGAGGAGAAGTCTCTTTGTTCCTCTGGCATATTGCAAGAGCTGGTAATGCACATACTTTCAGTTAAATTGACTTGCTCCCAATTGTCACACATATATAAAATCCTTTTATTTTCCTTTTGGGGTTCTCTTCTTATTGTTGATTTTCATTAGCTTTGGTTTATTTGTTGATGTACGCATCCAATAGACAGCGCTTATGAAAGTTATCCTTGATAATAAAGTAAGTGCTGATTAAGAAGTGGAAAGGAAACTTTTTGTGGATTTGGGTGGTTGAGATCTTTGCAATGGGCATCTGAAGGTCACTTATCTTCATAGAATGTCTAAATATATGCAGGTCATGTGTATTGAACCCAGACATTTATGTCAACACAGACATGACATCATTTGACAATGAGTTATATTTGAATTGCCATATGTCCCAACATCATAAAGCCTCCTAATTCTCTGTAAGATATTTAAAGACATGCATAAAGTATTGCTTCATGCATTATTTGATTGCATAAGTTTGTGTTGGTGGTATTTGACTTTGGATATATGACACTTCCTCGAATCAGGACGAGGATGGCTCCTCTGCACCTCTCTGCGATAACATATGTACCGGGTCTGATGGAAAATGTGGTCAAACTCAAGATAGTAGGAAGCTACCCAGGGAGTTGCCACCTAAGGGCCTCTGGGATTATCCCAACCTACTGTCTGAAGAGATGGTCAGATGTATGAAGAATATATTTATCTCACTGGCAGATTCTGCGTCTCCAAGCCAGTTCTCTACATCACAGGGTCATCTCTCACCTTTATCTCCACATGGCCATCTTTCCAACTCATCGTGGTGGTCGTCATCTGAACGCTCGGTCATTTCATCCTGGGTGCAAAGCCCCCAAGTTGATGTACAGAGTAACTTGGATGTGCTGGCCTCAGATAATGCTTGTGATCCATACCGAGTACGCGGGAAGCTAAGTTGGGCAGATTTAGGAAATTATGGGCTGGCATCCGAAGTTTCTTGGATGTCTGTTGGGAAAAAGCAATTGGCATATGCCTCTGGAGCTTTGAGGAAGTTTAGGTTAGTCTTGATCTATTGTGATACCACTTTAACTGTCTTTAATTAAGATCCAGTTTACGGTCTTAATAGAAGGGGAACTTTTTTTGGCTCCTACAGTGGTTTATGTTTTTTGTCAGGTATCTGTCCTAATTTCTAATATAAACGGAGTATTGGTGTAGCCTGTTGGATATTACTTTTGCTTTTGATTATGTAGACAAAGTTTCTGCAAAGGAGATGTAGCCAGATAGGTAGAAGGCTCCAGAATGAATTTTAACCTAACAGATGGAAATTAATGTCATGTTGCATTGTGGAGGATCCGCATGGGCACAATTGTGTGCTTTTGGCTGAAATTATGAGTGGTTTGCTCATTGTACTGTGATCAACAGCATGCTTTCTTTAGCTGTTGGTAGATAAAATAATCTTCACAGGTGATTGCCTCTTGCATTTATCATAAAGTTTGGCCACTGCGTACAAGAAAACTAGAAACAGTTCTCTCGATCTTTCAGATTTTTTACATGTTTGGAGCTTACTGATCATTGTAGCTCTGTAAATGTGAACAGGACACTTGTTGAGCAGCTTGCCAAGGTCAACCCAATCCACCTTAGCTGCCACGACAAACTTGCCTTCTGGATCAACTTATACAATGCCATGATCATGCATGTAGGTCATTGATTTCCATCAAACCAATGAATATTTTGCTTATGTCGTATCCTCAGTTTGGCAGGTGTCTAGTGGCTATGCTACTATAGTTTGGACGGTGTTTTTTAAGTAGGATATTTGGGATGGTGACACCTGGTTCTTGGCCTGTTTTCTCATAGTTTTCTTCCTTTATTTCTCGTTAGTTATATGTACGCTCTTAAAGAACTTAGCATTATCAAGTACCTCTGAACTATGAAATTATGGATGGGCAAAAGCAATGCGAAACATATAACTTTTTGAACGAGAAAAAGTTCACATTCTATTCCAGCTACAAGAATTACTTAAAAGTATATAAACAAGAAAATAAGGAGGAAAGCATAATTTAGCCAATCACTTTTTAAGTCATAGGAATTCTAGTCCATGCATTGCACGGACATTTTTGCTAGTATAAAGAATGTACTGGCAAACAGATTTTAGGAATTTGTGAAGAAGACTTTTGTTTTCCACGTAAAGATATAAGAAAATGTTTAGACAAACAGCTAAATCCACATCCATGGAACATGCACACTCACCCTTCCATCCACATGTGCAAAGATGATTTTCTAACATTTTGACTTTAAGCAGGCTTACTTGGCTTATGGGGTTCCAAAAAGTGATATGAAGCTGTTCTCGTTAATGCAGAAGGTTTGTATCTATCCTTTCAAGATTTTTTTTCTTCTCATGATCATTCAACTTGTGTGGAGGATCTCTTGTGAATATCATGATCAAGGAAATTGCTATTTCATTTTTGGGAGCCAATATGTCGTGCCATAAGGGAGAACGCATTTTTACATGCCTTTCATGAACCATGATGTGTGTATTATGCTCGTTGGGCGATAACAGAAAGCTGTCTCATAAGAAGTCAAAATTTAATTCAAGAACCCTTTTAGGTGATACATGGTGAGTGATGGGAGCAGATGCTGACATAACTTTTGAGCCAATTTTCTGCCGACAGTATAGCTGGAAAGTGATTCCTACTGGCGGCTTTTAGGTTGTATGCGTGTTTTCATTTTGAATATAAAAGAGAAAATAAGATTAATAGCAATGTGAAATTTGATATTTCTGCCTACTTCAAGGATGAAGAATCAGATGAAAGGCACGACTAATGAAATTTTCGGCATTAGTTGGTGCTATCAGTAGTTTCATAACTACCAAGTTTATGGCGGAATAACCAAGTACAACAATATATGACAAAAAAAAATTAAGTAAAAAAATAATTCAGGTTACCTCCAATCACCAATTCTGTGTCCTAGTCATAAGTGGCAGCATTTATGCGGATTATTTGAATATCTACAACAGAACTAAACTCTGTCTTTCTTCTGGTTGTTCCAATTGTTAAGTCGATTACTTTTATCCTTGTACTCTTACTAGTTCATTATAATAGAGGGTTTTCTTTCATCTTTTAGTTCTTTCTTCCTAAATGGCCTGGAGGACCTGCAATTCTAGGCTTGTGTGAAGGTGATATGGTTGGTGTTAGTGCTTTGGATTGGATCGGACGGCAAAGTAGAATTAGTAGTGGAATCATATATTTGTCATCCCTTCCTAGTTATTTTGTAGTGGTGCTTGTAGACATTGTGAAATTTTGTGAGGTCACTACCAACTGTTCTAAAAGCTTAAACTTTAGACGAAGGCGTAGTTTAATATTTAATTACTTTTAACACTTCCTCATGCTTAGTTTGGTTTTTTGCCTGGTACTAAGTGTGAAAATTTAATTGGAGAGGCAAATGGAGCCTGAAAAGATTTGAACTCAAAATCTCCAGCTCTAATACCATGTGATAACACGCAAATTGGCGGCTGACAAGAAAATTATTCAGGGAAAAGTTGGAAGTTGGGAAAAGTGTGAAATGAGGTTAAACGCCTGTCCTGAATTTGATACCTAAGGGAGGTTTTGGCTCATCCAGGATGAATCTATTATTTTGACTGATAATATTCGTGCATTGTGTTTATATAGATGACCTATTCGTCTTTAGTGGATGATGGTTATCAATGTCTGTTGAGCCTCAGCCATGGTCATTTAACTTACATGATAGCACTGTGTGTAGATGTTTGCAGCAAAGCCAGGTCTACTCGGTCATCAAGTATTGGAAGTGCTAAAAAATGCTGCATGATGTTGAATAATGCTTGGGAAAATATGAAAAAATTGTGGACTAATCATCTTTCCTGCAGGCAGCATATACTGTGGGAGGCCATTCTTTCAGTGCAGCAGTTATTGAGTATGGAATTTTGAAGATGAAACCACCTCTCCACAGGCCACAGATTGTACGATCCTGCCTTAGATGTGATGTGTCATTGCTTATTGAAAGTTCTTGCCTTGCATGATTTTCTGACTGTCATTCCCATTGATAATATTTAGGCTTTGCTCCTCGCTCTTCACAAGCTAAAGGTATCTGAAGAGCAACGAAAGTTTGCTATTGATGTGTCTGAACCACTTGTAGCATTTGCTCTCAGCTGTGGAATGTACTCATCTCCTGCGGTAAGATCTCGTGTTCTTCCCTAGGTGATGTTTGACTTTGAAGAGAAAAAATTACCATACTTCAAATAAAAAAACAAATTCAGGTTCGGATCTACACTGCCAAGAATGTGAGGGATGATCTGCAGGAAGCACAACGAGATTTCATAAGAGCTTCAGTTGGGGTTAGCAGCAAAGGGAGGTTATTGGTGCCAAAGATGCTACATTGCTTTGCCAAGGGATTCGTGGACGATGCTAACTTAGCTGTATGGATATCGCACTACCTCCCCCCCCATCAGGCAGCCTTTGTGGAGCGGTGCATGTCACAAAGGCGTCAAAGCCTTCTCGGTTCTCGCAATTGTGGAATTCTTCCCTTTGACTCCCGCTTCCGTTACCTATTCCTGCCGGAGAAAATTCATTTTGACAGTGCTTGTTCATAGTTACTTTGGCTTAGCCTTGGCAAGATTGGTAAGGTCATAGCAACAATGCGTTCGGGGAGGCTCTGTATCATTTCGTCTTGCCATAGTAAATATCACAAGATGGCTGCAGCCCGTGCTGTTTTGGTCTTTGCTCTTTGATGATGTACATACTATTAGAAAAACTCTGACCGACAATTGTTAAACAAGACATTCAAACCATTTCGTCCGCTGATACTAGAAAACATAATGATAATGTTCATATTGGAATGGTAGAGAAGCCAATAAATGAGTAGTGAGGGTGAGACGATTGGGAGGCTTGCTCATTTGACCAATTATGGCGCCGCAGCTCCTGCTGTACTAGTCCTCGCTCAGAATAATGAACGAAGTCACTAATTGGTATCGGTACGCTAGAAATGGTCACAGGTGTCTTTACATTTCGAAGGATGATATTGAAACCAACTGTTGACACTGCTTAGGCATTGATGCTTATCCTGCAATGTGAAAAATCATGCTTGTTATTTGGACTGTTCCCTGACACAAGCATTAGCCATAAGCTCAAGTAAATGATTGCAAGATCTTTGAAAACTTCCCATTCAAGATTTTGTGTTATATGGTTGGTCATTTATTCCAAATACATTTGACATATCCTCAGACAACTCAACGTTCCCTCTCTTCTGTCATTTGAATTTTACGCAAAAAAGAGAACGGGGAGGTTAGGTTAGTAATCTCACAACCGGAAATGGTGATTCCAAACAGTAGGTGAGAAGCTTTGTTAATGTCGAAGTTGCACGGAGCTCTAGCACTTTTGCGCAACCAACTTTAAAAGCCATGAATGCATGGACTGAAAATTTGGTGATGAAGCACAGCATCTGGCATTGTCTTCCTTTTATTATTATTACACTGCAACTATCACTTTTTGGTACCACAAGAATACACTCAACCCACAAGCAGATTCAAATCCTCTTTTATATGTAATGCTAATAAGAATTCAACCTTCCTAAAGGATTTTGAGAAAATACAGAACAGTTTCGCTTTCTCCTCTTTTCTACACTCGTCTTCACAACTATTTAGTAGCATGGCACTTACAAATTAGGATTATTCTTTGGGAGCACATGGACACTAATGGACATTTAGGCCTCTATATATGTGACCAGAATCTCGAGACAAATTGACTGACTTCCCACAAAAACTTAGATGATTGTTCGCCGAGTACCAACCATTTGCATTTGCTGATCAAACTTCCAGCTTCAGACCTTCCAAGAAAATTTTCCAACTTAATGTAGGAGAAATGAGCAATGGCTTAAACATTCTTGGCCCAAAACTTATGTATTACCCCATTCGGGAAGTTCACAAAACGTAACTAGGAAAAGAAAGAGCGAGAATTTTCCGACTGGTATACTCTCAAGCATACTGTTCCACAAAGTAACTGGGAGAATAGTGGTGAATAAGTGGTGTGCTCACTGCCCGAGCAAACCTCGAGATTAAGATACTATCTGTGTGTTTGAATTGTAACGTTGGGACAAGAGGAAAGTTCTGTGAAGAGTACACACGGAGTACCCGTTTCTTGTGGAAAGAAAGTCCCATAGTTTGTGCTTCCACTTGGAAGTTAGAAAAGCCCATACGGCTTGCCCAGCAAACTATCCCACGAGCAGAGGTTGGGAACTGGCCGAAACTTCAATCTGGGAAGTGAAAGATTAGACAGCAAGTACAGAACATTAAATTTTTGGAAGTACATAGTATTGAAGAACAATCTTAATCTCAGGGAGAACCTCCATTATATACACTTAGATGTGCATGAGAAAATCTTGTCCCTACGAGAAAAAGCTTAAATCTTCGAATGCACTGTTACTTCTGTTCTCAGTAATTTTAGGGAGACCATGTGAAGAGTATGAAGCATACACCATTCTTCTAAACACAGTCACCACTATCAAAGGATTACTACAATGATCTCCCAACTCATAGAGACATCGTTCTAATTGCTTTCTCTAATACCGGAGTCAGCATGGTTCCCCTCTATTAAAAATCCAACTCCGAGTGATATTCACCATAGCTGGTATTTAACGAATGAAGTCCAACATAAGATTAAATTAACCTAACAGACGCATGTAGCAAAAGTTTGAGCTGTAAAGAGAAGCTAGACGGCAATTAGGGATCAGAACTTAATGAAAGATTCATTGGCGTCCTATTCTAACTATTGAATAGATGGCGTGATGGAAATCACGAAATAATAAGGGCTCTGCTTTCATTAAATGTGTATGAAGAACAGATGATGAGCAAGGTTCCACTGTAGTCTTACCAAGTTTGTGGTTAGATCATTGTCAAGGACCATAATCCTCATCTCCAATCAAATTACATATATCCGAGCACTCAACCAGACTGCACTGACGTCAAAAGCTAAATCAAACTCTATCCATCATGAAGAAGCATGCTAATATAGTAGAGGCAAAAATACAATGGAATGGTTAAGTGCTAATCCTGAGATGATGTGGACAGAGGGAATGACTAGTATATTACCAGTATTTCCTGCTGCGAAAGCCTTGCTTGAAAACCACCATAGGTCTGCCCAAAAAGAAACAGAAAATTAAAGAAAAAGAAAAACCCCTCTGGAGCAAATAGACTGAAGGGTCTTGTTCTCTCAAATGAAAAGAGAGGTGGTATGTCGCCGGTTAGTTGGTGGCAACGAGGTGTATGTATGATGCATATCATAAGGCCAGTTCAGTACCACGAAAGAAAACTAGCAACCTGCGAATGTTGAGGGGGCCTTCTCCAGGAGAGCCATCGCCGCCGCGGATGCAGGTGGTGACGCACTTGGTGGTGCACGACTCTGCCTTTCTCGATTTGGGCCTCTGTATCCTGGGCTTCTTGCAGTCCTTGGGAGACTTGCACTCGCCCGACAGCATCTGAGGCACATTCGACAGTGTATCCGACTCTGATGGCTGCGGAACTACCTCAGCCACAGCCACGGCTGTAGGCCAAATTATGAGGGCTGCAGTCAAGAGCCAGCCGGTTGCTACCTGTCTGGCTTTCGTAGGGATGCGAATGTCGGCAATGCGCCTTGAGAACGAGGTTGCGCGTACAAGAGCAGAAGCAGCAGGTGCAGAAGCCGGGCTACAAGGCTTGGAGCAATGAACTGATACTATCATTATCCTCTCTCCTCTGTCTCTGAGTTTGCGTCACAAAGACAAGGCCTGGCTCATTTTTTCTACTCCAATCCAATCCAAAGGCTGGCAGTTTTCTCTGCCTTCTGCTTATCTCCCTCCACCACAAAACGCAAAGCTAACCAACTGTCCAGCAATCTCTCCGCCGTTCTGATATGATTTACGTGTCACCACACATGACCCAGGATGATCTGTCGGCTGTCATGACTTCTTGGGCTCTCTTGTCATGTCTTGTTCTCGTTCCCTCTTCGTGCAGTTTCACGTGGCAGTGCAGGTGGAGGGGTTATGTACAGCTTCTTCATGCTCGCCACGTCAAAATAGACATTAAAGCGAACGCTTTCACGCACGCTTATTAAGTAATGACCACATTATTCTTGGCTTCCCTGGAGGAGACCTGAGCGATCCATCTAAAGCACGGAGCTTTCAAGTTTTAGCTTGTCAGACCTCGTATTATTAGCTGTAAATTCCCTTCCGGATATCCAATTCATTGAAAATGCACATTGTTCGAGTTTTGGCTTCAAGAGCCGTTGGACAAAACAGATCACCTCACTTCTAAACTCTTTGATAGCAAAAATCTGGCTCTTAGGCTAAGAGGCCCTCATGACCATCATTGAAAACAGTGACGAATCTCACAAGGCTTAATGGGAAGTACTTCACAAAGACTACAGTGGTTCAGATAATTCCTTGCTGCGGCTGAGAGTTGGGAAGAGCCTCGAGAGACACGGTAGCATGTGCCGGATTGAACTGTGAACTTGCTTGCTCAAGAATAGGTTGAGCTCAGATAAATGATAAGACCAGCAAACACATTGATCGCATTATCACAATTCCCTTGGGGCTGCAGCATTACAAGAATGAAAGGAAGAGACCAACTATTGTTCCCTGTATATCACAGTCAAACCATCACATGACACACCCATTTTATGGGAGTAACAGAAGATGCCCTGTCTAGGAACACAAATGATTTATGTACATCATATGGGAAATACACGAGGTAGAGCTACCCCTGGATGTCCTTGGAGTCCTGACAAAATGGTCATTTTATACCGAACTAACAATCACAATCAGCAAAAAAGTGTGAGGGTTTGTATAGCGCCCCATGGTAGACATCACCACTCTTCATGCAAGAAGTCCGATTCCTTTTAAATTCCACGTGTAATTTCTGACAAGGATCTCATATAGTTGGCCAATTCGGCCTCTTCCAGAATGTACTCTGTAAATTTAAGTACATACAGGCCACCAAAATACATAGGGGTTGTCAAAAGACACTAGCATGGGAAAAATGGGCAAGTAGAACAATTAGATATCATGACAGCATATATTCACAGGACAGTTAAGATCAATTTTACTGCCCCAGATTCACATGTCCAGTAGGGAGAGGAAATTTTTCAACTAGCTCAGGTATTCTTTTCTAGAACTGACAGGGCTGGCGTCAAGTAATTATTTGCTTTGTCGGGCAGGTGTGCCACCTACACAAAGGAGATTCAAGACATTGTCACTCCTGAGATACGTATACATATCTAGACTTGTGGAAACGAAAAGAAACAACCCGATGGTCTTTACCAGTTCATAGAGCTCCCTCCCTTGCTCTGCAACATATTCATGGCATACCTGAACAATCAAACAAAGTCACTAGTCTACACTACCCCAAATCACAATTGGTAGCAAAAAGAGAGTGTAACCCACATCAAAGCTCTTGTTTCTTGCTGTTGAGTCATGCAACGCTTTTACACATATATCAGCCACATCTGCACAGCTGATTCCCTGCGTTAGAAGAGAATCCTGATAAGATCTCAAATATCCCCTTGTCTATAACTTATCACAGCTTGTGTTTTCGCAAACAGAAAATAGATCAAATTCAATGACAACCCATGAAAATTTTTTTAAAATTATCTACTTGCAGGAAGATTGATAATCTTCACCTGCGAAATCCGGTTTCCTTGATCAAATATGAGAGCACGCTGACCACCGGGTTCCTCCTGCAATAACCACTATGAATTTTACAAAAATGCCCATAAAATTTTTAATAACCACCTAGGTAAGAAAAAGGTGTATCTTGTACTTGGAAACTATCTGCAGAAAAAATCTATCAACAAAAATTCCTTGAGAATAAAGCAGAAACATTGAGTGTAGCAGGATACAAGGGTCATCCTTAATCTCCAAAAGTCCATCTATGCACTACAGGAACAGAGGATCCACTGAATACATTCACTACCAAGTTTGAAAGGAAATCCAGTTTTGAGGGTTACCATTAGGGGACCAGGGCGAATAATTGTATAACCAAGCCCTGACCTCCTCAAAGAGTCTTCTCCAGCCTAAAAATGAAACAGGAATCGTGAGTTAACAAGTTTGACAATAGAATTCCACATGGATGTAAGAAAATCTGAAAGGGCCAACCCTCTTGGCTTTCAGAACTTGCTCTCTTCTAGAAGGCTCAACTCCAAGTCCCGAACACGAAACTAACACAAAGTCTGTTTCTTGCCCAGTCTGCAGGTAAGTAAAAATCAAATGCTTAATAAACACCAAAAGACAGTGGGCTTCAGCAAAATAATCCACAAGCTTTATCTTTTGTCAGTTAGTTGAACGTTCCTCATTTTCATTGTGCTACAGAAATTGCAAAAGGCTTTGCTGCAGAACATCCTCACTCACAACTCCAGAAAGCAGCATAATAGCGGACAAATCTGGCATAATTGTATTGCTTTTTTTGAAAACTGCATTTTCCAGACCCTCATCATCATCCTTTCCCTAACATAGCAAGTATTTCAAATTCACACAACCAAAAACTATTTGAATGATGTCGATGAGTATTCTAATGGTTATGTATGCAACAACCAGAAAACATGAGGAAAGAACTTACAGGCAAGGCCTTTATATATTCCAGAATAACCTTAAAGCTTCTCAAGTCCTGCGTAGCACCTGAAGGTCCTTCCATGGGTCTCTGCAGCACAAAGTTAAGCCAAGTATTGGCAGCATTAAACCTTTGGCTCATGTCAGGAAATTTAAAAAAGAGCGCTGTACCCAAACGAAAAAGCATTGACATTTGCAGCAAGGTGATGCCAACCGCATGAAATTGCCCACTGAGAGAGTGCATAAGTTTCATGCATGCAGAGATAGGGCAAACATGCGTGGCAACAAGCACCAGTCATCATTATAACAAATTGAAAACTCTAGATGCAATGGTTTCTGCGTGCTCTGTCAGCAGATCTACTAGGGGCGCTGTGGTCACTATGGAAAGATGAAATGAAAACTGCAATCTGACTGGACTTCCATGTTTTAACAAAAATATAGAAGAGGGCAAAAAAGCTAATGGACTTGTTTTTTACAAAAGTATGCTGTTTAGTGATTCTCAATCACATCACAGTCACTGTTTACTAAATAGAACCGACAGCATGTATTCTGATTGATTATTGGACGAGCTAATGAATTTTCACCACCAGAATTGACTGAGCACACTAGGATATCTGAGATGCAAACTTTGAACAACTGCCCAGCACTTCAATGAAATCCAAACCATAGGAAAAACTTGTTAAGGGAATTAGCTTACGATGGTTTAGAGCGGTAGAGACAGGACAATAAAGATCTTACATGCACAGCCTCACAGAATATATAGCATAATGTAGGCTTCACCTACTAGATAGTAGGACGTTGAAATTAGTAATCCCACAACTACAGTCCAGAGTGGTCAAGACAAGGTAATGGTTGAACGTGGAAGTGGAAGACTTCTCTGTTCTATCAATCAGTGAGAGGATAGACCTTGTCTAAAAAGAAAAGTTTGCGGATACCTGTCTTCGGGGCTCAAAACGAATCGTTAATGTATGCACCAGGAAGGGGTCCAATGGAGGATCATCCGGTTTCACTGGGCGGAAGGATGAAAATGGTACTCTCACCTGTCAGCTTATATATCAGTGAGGATGAAGGAAATAAGGCACAGAAAAGAGCAAACAATGTGGAAGCGCAAAGAAATCGATGGGAACAGACTTCATTATAAAAAGGAGTTGTGCATACCCTGCAAAATCCAATTTTGGTGCTGATTCTCGCAAAGTACAGCTTGCTCTGAGTTGTATCGGCTGAAGGACCTGCTTCAAGAATTAACACGTACGATCTTCCGTTGCCGCCGACAGAGAGGACAAGACCCTCGTACCCATCGAGAGTGCGATCCACAGGAAGCGAGAGCTTTTTCGACAGTTCGACATAGCCTCCTCTAGTGAAAACATACCCTGAACCATAGAGCTAAGAGTCAGAGTCGGGAAGCATAAGTGAGAAATGCACCTTCTTTCACTGACAAGAGTTCAAAAACTCCAATTCACCTGAGAAAACGGCCTGCCCCGTCTCGGTGAATTCGAACTTGGCCTCCATGCCCGCGTCGTACTTTGAGGCGAGCACGTCCTGGAAGTAGGTCCCCCGGCGAACCTGCCATCCCTGGAGAGATTCAGGGGACTTGAACTTGGCGAGGAGGAGCTTGCTCTTGCTGCTGCGGCCCGCGCGGAGCTGGGCGAGCCGGTTGTTGTAGTCCTGGAGGGCCTTGGTGAGGTTGTAGACGCCGCGGTAGTCGACCCTGAAGAGGTCGCCGGTGATGGCGGAGCGGGCGGTGGCGCAATAGATGATCTTCTGGCATCCCTGGACGGCGGCCTTGAGGGAGGAGGGGTCGCCAACGTCGCCGGCGACGACCTCGACGGAGCGGGGGAGGGCGTCGGGGGGTAGCTGGTCGGGCCTGCGGACGAGGGCCTTGACGGTGTAGCCGCGGAGCATGAGCTTGCGGACGAGGATGCGCCCGATGCGGCTGGTGGCGCCGACGACGAGGACGGTGGTGGACTGGGCGGCGGGGATGGCGAACTCGCGGAGGAGGAGGGCGGCGTCGTCGTCGCCGTCGGCGAATGAGGTGCGGGAGATCTGCCCGAGGCCGGAGAACTTGCGCCAGACCTCGTCGAAGATCTGCCGCGACCGCCGGCCGAGTCCCACCGGGTCCACTATCGACACCTGCTGCTGCTGCTGCTGCTGCTGCTGCTGCTGCTGCTGCGGCTGCTGCGGCTGCTGAGATGGAGCCTCGCTTGCCTTCGTCTTCTTCATCGTGGCCTTCTTCCGGTCACTGCCGCGATCGCCGTCGCCGTCGCCGCCGCCGCCGGAAGTGGAAGCGGAAGCTCTGGTGGTGGAGGCGGGGACGAACTTGACTCGGGCTCTGGCATTGCTGCGGGAGCCGGGCTTGGGGAGGGAAGCGATGCCGAGGAATTCCGACTTGAACCGGACGAAGCTGCCCGCGCCTGACATCGTCGTCGTCGTCGTCGTCGTCGCGCGAACAGCGGATGACATGTAAGGAAGAGGAAGGAGGCGACGTGTCACGCTGCGGGAAACAAATGAATCTGAGTGCGGGAAGGCCACAGAATATGAGTTTGGCTGGAAACCGAGTAGAATCGCGCCACGTGGACACACCCGCTCCTCTCTTCTTCTCCTTCTTCTTCTTGGGGATATTCCCTTTTTGTAATTTTATGGAAGGTGGGAAAAGCATACTGCACATGATTTTGTGGATAATGATGACTCATCAATTTGCAACTATAAAAATTAAAATGAAAAAAATAAAAAAGGAAATTGTAATTATACCCAATTTTTGTGACGCTCACAAGCGCCTTAGTCACTATCCTTGGAAATACGAGTGGTTAAATTTAAAAAATAATTAGTAATATTCGATGTGTGTGCAAACGAGCGCACGCCACGGGCAGAGCCAAGGAAGTATGGCCGACCGATGAACCGAAGATAGCCAAAAGCTCGGGGGTTCGTGGTATTACAGTTCAGCTCACGTTTGTCAAGTCACATTGATACACTCGTCTTGGCCGGGAGTCCAATGTCTGGATCTCGTGTACGGATTCCAATCTACGCCATCGAATGAACCGGCACCCACCGTCATCGGCCCTGATGGGCACCCATTGTCATCGACCCTAATATTCCAATCTACGCCATCGAATGAACTGGCACCCATCGTCATCGGTCCTAATGGGCACCCATCGTCATCGACCCTAATGGCTTACCATCTCGAATCGCGGCTATGCGTGTCCTTTCACCTGTGATGCAAATTCAATCGGAATGCAGAGGCGAAACAATTGGTACCCCGACCTCGGTCATGCAGTGATGACCATTACCGCTTCCCAAACCAATAAAAGAGACCAAAAGGGCACTTCTCAGCACAATAAATTTCCTCACGCTGGTATCACTTCACAAAACCAGCTGAACCAGCTCCCGGCTACTCTTATTATTTCGAGACTTGCCCCAACAAATCGAGCATCCCAACCGGCTGTAAATTCATCATTCGATATGCTTTAGAGCATCAGAAAGAAGAAATGAAACGGCACGGACACGACGAAAGACAATGACATGCTTCTCTCCGGGCTACAAAATCAGTTTTGAGTCTCCTAAGTACTCTGGCTCTTCCATATGTGCGCGGGAAACGCAAAAGAGAGGGACAGAGAGAAGTTTCTTAAATAGCAAAAGTTAGACTATACATCAACAACAATGAAAAGAATTGCTGTGGATTTGGCGACGCCCTTATTTTGCCACCCTATCTATTCCAAGACAGCCTACCAAAAAAGGGGGGCCAATATAAAAAGAGAGGAGGCAGTAAACCCACTTTCCTCCCCACTTCTTCTGTCAAAGTAAGAAGGGATCAGACCAACTATGGTACACTCACTGCTGCGCCCACCGGCCTTCACGATAATATAACACTTCGAAGAGGACCGAATCAAAGAATTCGCCATGGTGACCCATGTGATGAGGCACGCACATTGGCACTCTTCTAGCCATCACTTCTGGTCAAGGGTACCTCCGGAGGACGACACCATTTTGAGGAGGAGGAGGAGACTTCATCCTGGTAGATTCTAATAAAGAAAGATCTGTATAGCCTGCATGCGGGGCACTGTGACAGCATCAACACCACAGGCCCCCCCTCCAACCAGATACAGCCACCAATTTGCCTAAACTCCAAGCAAAATCCACTATACTTAAAGTTGCACGAACCCATTTTCCGCCTCCTTATCTGAAATTTTCCCAGAATAATTATTCACCTATGTACAGATAGGTCATCCTCCATTGTTGGCAACTTCTGCAGCTCTCTGTCTCATCATCTCCATCACAGCTGCCCTGCGCCGTGAATCTGACTGCTGCTGCAGCCGCCTCAAATGTTCTCTTAAGTCTCTGGTTAAGACAAACACATACAATGATAATATATAAGAGCAAGAAATCACCAAACACAACAGTCTCCTCCTATGAAATAAAGAAACAAACTGCAGATTGCTTCAATCATATCTTCACAAGGATAGCCTTGGCATCTAACCTGCATCGTGGGACATGGCACACAGCTTCTTTGCAGGCCCGTGCATGCAGTTGCAGGAGATACCACATCTTCTTGCAAAGAACACAACCTCTAGAAGCACGTGTTTTGCATTGGATCCCATGGCGGAACAAACCTTTCACTTTGCGACAGTTCGGGTATTGACAAAGTGCTGAACGGCATTGTGATGCATGCACCAGTAGATCAAGCATTTTCCTAAGCTGCATTTCCACATAGACAGAAGCATGTGAAAAAAAGTCCTCTAAATCCAAAAGCACGAAAAAGTAATACCAATGATCCTAATAACAGAATGCATTGAACTCCATCCGATTAGGAGTTCAAATGGATTGATTATGTGGAACTTCTGCAAAACGACAATAAGAATGACAGGAAAGAGCACTCCAAATGTGCCCATAGGATTTAACAGACTGAAATATTCAATAAATGAAAAGCTGAAAAGCTGGTATGATACCTTTCTCAAATTTTGTTTTGATCCATAAAAATCAGTTTTTGTTTTGATCTATAAAAATCAAATAAAATGAGTATTCAACAGAGAAAATATTAACGACTTGATTGCTATGTGATTTAGCTCTCCCATCAGCCAAAACCCAACAGAAAAACCAATCTTATCAAACCAACCCAAAAACATTTGAAGCCAATCCAATCACATTCTTTTGCTCAAAATTATTGGCCCTCCTCTTCTCTTCTGCACAATACTAAGATACAGCCAAAGTTGAGCATCTTGCAATCAAATTGTATGCGAAAGCAATCCTCCCAGTACATTCATTTCTGCAAGCACTTTACCAAAAACGACTAATGCTCCAATCTTCCACATTCAAACATTTTTATGTGCACAAGATATGTAACTTTCTACAAAGATAGAATGAAGCAAATTTCAAAAAAAATAAAATGAAGCAATTTAACAAATCTTTCTTGTCAGTAACCAAATACCAACCAAACAAATGTCGACCAAAATTCTAAATCAATACTACTTAAAAAGGCAGCTCAAAACTGTTCATATAAATGCTAGTCCCATGCGTTTCTCCATTTCTTCAAATGTTTTTTGCATGGTCAAAAAGCAGGTACAAAAACAAAGATAAGAGGTGGAGAAAAGAAAAGAACCAACACCTTCTCCCACCCTTCAAAATAAAACAAAAAGAAACAGCAAAAAAAAGCTTCATTATTGTTAAAGTAATTAAATATAAAACCATGTCTTCATCTAATCTTAAGCTTTTAGAACAATCGGCAGTCGTCCGACAAAATCTCACATGATATCAGAGCTGGAGGTCCTAAGTTCAAATCTTTCCAGGCTCCATTTGCCTCCCCAATTAAATTTCACATTTGCCGGACTAAGCGTGAGGAGGAGTGCTAAAGTAATTAAATGAAAAACCATGCCTTAATCTAATAGCTTAAGCTTCTAGAATAATTAGCAATGGTCCACAAAATCTCACAATTATCATGGGACAATTGAGAAGTATTGAGCTCATTGAGATACCAAATTGTCCAGCCTCCTTCATGCTAAAATTTTTATAAATCAGATTTGGTCTAACCTCATGATGGTGGTCTTCGAAAAATGAAAAATAAGTGCCTTGCTTTCAAACAAGGGATGAGCAAGCCTTAATCCTTTTGCCCAAACAAAACCAGTGCTAAACTATTTAAAGGCAAACTAAATTTAATTCCATTCAAACCAAATTAAACTAAAGAATCCTCAAGATATCAGAATGTTTTTGAAAGACGCACCTGCAAAACTCTAACTTGTCTGGCTTCCTTGTTTTGTGCATCACGATCAGCCATAGATGGGTGATTTGTCAATTTGTGGGGATGATCAATACCACCATCCTTTTGATAACAGGTATTGCATATATCATACTCTGGGCAAACCTCGCAACGCCAACCCTGACCAGCTTCAATGTCAAGGCTACATAGGTTACATGTTGTCACAAATGCCGGAGCAGTTGGATTATGAAGATGGTAAAGGACCATCATTGAAGAGTGTTTTGCACGCCTCAGGGTGTCATATTGATAGTGATTCCCTTGACATAAACTCAAGAAAGCCTGTCTGGTGTCAAAAAATTCACTTTCAAGTATCTCATCTTTATCTTTTGTATCTTCTGGTACGTCAGAAATTTGAATCTGCAAGATTTAACATCTTTCAGCAGCATATCGTAACCAGCCTTTTTCAAAGCAGTCATAGCGAATTACCATCACTGTAGATAACTCATTTGTTACAAATAACATACTTACCGGATACAGGGGATGTTTCTCTCTTTGATTGACAGGATGTCGCTCTCTCTCCTCACGTTTCTGTTCTATTTCGTGGCACCTGCAAAGTAAAATTGTTAAAGCCCATGATTCTGAACAATGCACTACAGACTAGGAATTTGACATGACTCTAAATTCCAAACAAGAACTAGACGACTTCCTACAAAATAAGGATGACTCAGAAACAACTATATAGATTCCCAAGCCAGAACTAGACTTCCTACAGCAAAAAAATCATAGAAAACCATAGACATTTCATTTTCCCTTGCTAAGCAGGATAAATTGAAGCATAAGAAAAGGAATGCCACAATTTCAGGTAACAAAATGATACTTAAATCATGATAAAGGAGATACACATTGAAAGTCATCCAAGCAAAGCATCATCAAGGAATAGGGACAGCAGAAATCCTAAAAATCTGTGATGACTTCCACCTTCCACGTTAATTAAAAACTGTCCCAAAACAAACTCTTAAAGACCATGAGCATCTGTCCTGTACACTAGTCAAAGATCGTTCAGTTACTTTAACTCCACACACAGAAAAGGAGATGAGAAAGATTAACAAACAAATGCTCAAAACAAGAGTTGGCAACTGTTCAGGCCAGCAACTCATCGAGGAACTTACAAACTTAGAACAATCATAATTATCAGCTTATATTATACAATAAACCAAAATTGTCAACAAGTCTCTTACATAATTTTTTTCCCCATGTTTTACGATGCAGGATAACTCATATTGCAAAGGGTTCAAGTGTCCTACAGGCTATAATAGATAGTATGAATTTCAGCATCTGAAAAATATAAATTTCATTACTATGAATTCGCCTGGCCTTTTTTATAGGTCAAAGAAAAAAGAATAAGGCGCATGAGAGAGAGAGAGAGAGAGAGAGAGAGAGAGAGAGAGAGAGATTTCACTGCCAATTTTTTTCCCAAAATTCAAGTGAGAAAATGTATTCAGTGACAAGAAATACATCCGCGAGCAGCAGCATTCATAGTGCCAAGGTTGAATAGATATGAGGTTGTTAGCTAATCGAAACAAACAGCAGAAGGCTAACATTCAGAGCAACCCAACGTGAATAAGAAAGAAATAGACCACAATAACATTGAAAGATGCCAATGAAGATCTTCAAATCTTACTTGTCACAAATCTGAAAGTTTTTGCACTGGCTGCAAACCCATCGGTTTCCCGAAACCATGAGAATGCAACAGTGGGTGCATGCATACTGCAGATGGACCATAATAAAATCTTCCTTCATAGGAGATATAGTTTCACCAAGCTGAGAAAATAATTTACTCATGTCAGAAAATGAAAATTCACAGAAAATAGAAGATAAGAGAAAATTTATGAAAGGAAACAAGGGATGGAGGGGAAAAAAATTTACTTTGTGCATCAATAGCAAATCCTTCGATGCATTTCCAGAGAGATCAGACTGACCAGATGCTTTTAATGCTCTCTTAGTGATGGTCTTTTTAGTGGTTCCTTTCTTATTCTGCTTTCTGCCATCTTCCTCTTGTTGAAGCTGATAAATAAGATCTTCTGCAGCACCTGGCCAGTAGTCACCATCAAAATATGGAAGCCTAGCTGCAGTTACCTTTGCTTTGCATTCGCCAGAGCATACAAAGAAATGGTCGTACAGATTGGTAAGATCAACAACAATACCCTCCTTTGCAGCTTTTCTTAACATTGCAAGGTACCTAAAATCCAAGATAAAAAGCATCCCCAATGGGGGGAAGAGTCAGTGAACAGAAGTGTTCAGGTTGCATCACACTGATGAAATAGTTTATAAAGTGCATCCTTGCAAGATGCCTCACCACTCCCGGAGTTTATCAGATTTTGGGGTTTTCTGTATCTCTGGATGACAGTATAGTATATAATCTTCGCCTTTTAATGGCGGGCATGCCCATATATAGCAGCTTGTAAAACCCCGCAACTTGCAATATTCAAGGTATCCAATCTGCACAGAGATAAATACTAAGATCCAATAACAGAACCCCAGACCAGGCATGTGGAAAAACATACAAGCGAAAAAATACAAACTGACCAAAATTTCATGATACACAAATGTTCGCAGAGCTTCTCCAGTCACTGCTTTAACCTCAGGCCTGAAGTATTTCACGGAATCCAGATACGAAAGATAGACACGACGTTGATTTGGGAATTGGCATTCAGATCCAAATTCTTGAACGTACATACCAAATAAGCATACCTCCACACCTTCAATCTTTTGAAACAAAAGAATGACCTTCAAGGATGAAAGCAATATTCCATCAGCAACTTGACAAATGTAAGCATTGCGATAAAACAGAGTCAAGTATGGCACCTCATAATTAGAGATACAAGCAACAAAACCTGTCACGCACCTTAGACTTGTAGGGGAACTCTAAAGGGTAATTTTCTTCCTGAAATATTTCGAGAAACCGAGGCTTTACTTCCAGCTTCTTGTCAACAGATGAAACAACTCTTACAACGAGTGATTCTGCTCCAGGAACCTGCAAAAACAATTCAAAATCAATCACCAAACTAAATTTGAGGCATGAAATATATCCAAGAAGAATTCTTCAAATAGACTTAAATCCCATGGTATCAGCACTAGAAAGGATGATTAGTCCACATGGAACGATATAGTCTTATGCTATCTGTAACTAATGGGGTCAAGATACTCATCTATACATTGCAAGGGAAGTCTATGCACATTGGACCTCCCCATATCCCACGAAGCAAGATCCACAAAAACTAAACAGCATTTTCACTAATGACGACCTATATCTGTGGAAGAGAGATGCTGGCACGTTACTGTTCAAGCACACAGCACTTTGAACAATTATTCATCGACTAATTATGTTTCTATTTGGTCAGTCCAACGTTACTCTTTCTAGAAAAAGATCTCACATAACTATCGCTTTATTTATGCAAACTCTGCAGGGATTACAATCACCTCATCATAACTTTTCCCGTGAACCTTTGCCCTCTCTAGTCTTTCCTGTCTGAGTCTCTTAGCTAGCCGCTGTTCTATGTGGTCACTAAGAAGCGTCTTCGGCAAATCTTTAGCCCCAAGAACAGCATTCTGTGGCAAGGGCTTTCGTTCGCCTCTTTCAACCTCAGCTATATAGCAGTTAGGGCAGGTATATTCAGCTTGGCCTCCATCATTTCTCCGACCATTAAACAAAGCGCATATTTGATGTTGCCATGCTTCACACTTGTCACATTGAACCCACTGCACCCATAGAGTAATAATGATCAAGAATGAAAATGAGAACATTAAGGATGATAACTATGTCAATAAAAATAATGAAATCAACGTCATGGCGAAAGAGAAGCACATCAACTCACCCATTCTTCGGTCTCCTCATCGTTTTTCTTCTTCTCCAGCCTTGCCTTCATTATAGAATTGCCATCAACAACAATGGTGTCCCCACGAGCCTCATTATAGCAGGGAATGCAAAAATAATGCCGGGTATCTCCAGACGCACCAGTATAATAAGGTGCATTTCTCTTAATACGAGCGCCGCATGGCGAGCAATATATTGGTGGTGGTTCAAAAGTAAGCTTTTCCACAGCACACAACTGGCATGAATTTTCACTCATTGAATGCTCCATTGCCTGGTTCCTCTCCGCCTTAGCTTTACTCTACAATGGAATGTAAACAGATACCATAAGCCAAAAGTTAAGAATCCTTAACCAGATACTGGAAACTACCTAGTAAAGGAAGTTGATTACATGTCTGTGTCATTGGACAAAAGCACAAACTATATAATACACACCCCCACCCCCACCACCTCCCCGCCCCGCCCACCCCCCCCAAAAAAAAAAAAAGAGGAAAAAAAACCACGATGGAAGGCTCTAAAGATCCAGGATATAACAACTGAAAAGGATTACCACTATGATTAGCATGCTTAGAACGATAATAAAGATTCACTTTTCAAATATCGGTTTGGCTGACATTCACTAAATCAACAAAAACAATACAACGACTGAAACAAAAGAGAAACAACTTCCAAAGGCTTCCAGGCTCCTATTCTTCAAAGGATGAACTTCCACCTCCCCCCAATAGCACAGTATTCTTCTTCTGGGTTTTACTCACTCTCTGCATTGCATTCATTCTAGGATGTTTGACACAATTTGGCTACAGAAGTAACCTGAAAGATGCTAATACCAAGCCACCTTTTACTAACTATGGTGTACACTGATATTCAAGAAGCAGATAGTCATTAAAACAGATTACACAAAGGCTGAGCTAAAATCCAGCTGAGGGAAAGAGAAAAGAAGCAGACCATTCAATTTGGGCTTTAAGCAATATTTGCTAGAAATGTGCTTATTTTCATTTGGCAGAAAGGAAGAAAACCAGAAGCCAATAAAGGACTGCAGAATGAGCAAAAAATATACCTGGCCAACCCATTGCCTTAAGCCTGTGATATGCTCTCTCACTTGCTCAGGGGTGAAGAGTTCAGTCAATGATACTCCTTTAATTTTTGGTTTCCCAGACTTGCTAACAACTTGCTCAGCAGGTTGGGCACTTTCTTGATTCGGTTGAATACTCTCTTTCTCCAATGGTTCTTGCACGACAGTAGGTTCCTCACCAAGCATTTTATTTGAGACATCATCTGTTCCTTCCATTTTCATTTCACCAGTAGTCAGGTTTCTTTCCCTGGAATTGCCAGACGGATCCATCTTTGTATCTGCAGACTCAGCCTTAATAGAAATACCGCTCTCACCATGCAGCTGACCATGGTAAGGAGGGACTGACTGGGAAATCTTCTGCTCCTCAGCAATAGACACTGATTCAGCTGAATTATCAACGGAGGGAATAGGAGGCTGCAAAGGCGGTTCCACTTTGACACGTTTTATAGAAGGAAGTAGGTCTTCTGAACTATCAGCAACGGATGGCTTCTTTGTCAATAACTTTGCTGGGTTCTCCATAATGTCAGAGGGTTTACAAGATCTGCTAAGGGAATTTGAAAAACCGGATGTAGAATCTGGACGAGGATATGCCTTCAATTGTGATTGCAAGTAATTCTTCACAGGAATGCACACAGGGCAACTTGGGTCCCTGCAATTTTTATTATGCAAAAGCAATACTTTTGTATGATGACAACGAGGATAAGGGCATTGAGCCAAGTTGCAGCTTTCAATGTGTTTGCACAATTTTTGAACAGTGATACAATTAATCTCCTGGCATTTCCCTTGAGGAGCTGCACATCGACGAGCATGGCGTATAAATAAAAGCCACCTCTGCTGGTTTCTGAATTGACGGTCACGGTTTGTGCTTCCAGACCTACAGGTGGCAGTACTTAAAGTTGGGGCTTCTATTTTACCCCTTGAAGGGGCATTTTGACCAGCAACAGATCCCTCTGAAGACAGATTGTTACACTGCGCTTCATCATGCTTAGAAATTCTCCTGTGGAAATCATCTTGTAAATGCTGCTCATTTAATTTATTCCCCAGGATTTCAGTCCCATCTTGCAATTGAGGATGCCACTGACCATGAAGAACTGAATCTGATTGTAGTCCGACGGGATGGCAGGTGAATTCGTTTTGGGCCTCAGCAACTAGCTGTTGTGATTGTAACAAATGCTGCACTTGCGGAGTATTTTGAGACAACATAGAGCAGCTGTTGTGCTGGTTAGTTTGAGAAGCAAAGAGCTGAACCTTAGATTGATTATCAGAAGGATTCTGCTGATACTGATTTTGAAACTCAGGCAAATGAATTCCATCTGATGCCTGTTCTGGCATTATTTCTTTAGGCTCCTGCTTGAATTGATTTCCTGGATCAGATGTCACCTGAGGAAGACCGAATATCTCATTGTCCAACATACCTTGGTGCCGCTGATTTTGCTGCATGTGCTGGCGCTGCTGAGCAAATTGCTGTTGCGGTTGGTAATGAGCCTGTTGCTGAAATTGCTGTTGGTGCTGAGATTGGATAAAGTTCTCCCTTGAAGGAAGTGCAGGTTGAAAATTCATTTTTTCAACTGCATCAACTGACTGAGGCTTCAAGTGCGCAGCTTGCTGAGTGCTATGCAAATTTGGTGGATTAGCAACCAATGAAGCTTTTGTTTTGGAAAGAGACTGCAAGTTTAGTGTGCCCATGTTTTGAGAATTTGCCATTGATCCAACAGAAGTTCCAGCAGCGTATAAATTTCCAGGGCCAGAAACATCAGTATTGTTTCCATACACATCACCTGTCAATAAGAAACTTTTCATTTAATATACAATCACAAATAATTCAGAGAGATAGCAACGACCAGCATTATTCTGAAACATTTGTCCCAAGGCCTTAACTAATAACTAAGGCTATTTATATATAAAAATCATATAAAACGATCTATGGAGTACCCTGAACAGATGAACGTTGATATTGATCAAATTGGTGTTGCAAAGGTTTCGGAGAATTGATATAAGGTGACGCATTCAGAAAGCCCTCAGAGGTGCTAGGCCCATTGGACATCTGTAAATTGCTCCCAATCATTCCCAAGCCGCCATTTAGTGCTCCATTGGAAAAACCATAAGTTTTCTGCTGAATACCAGACCTAATCGCCCCACCTGTTTGGCTGCCAAGGGCATGCAACACCCGACTGTTCTGATTGCTTACATGCAGCTTTTGATGTGCATCCTGTGATACCATGGGAGAGTCAACAATGGACATCCTGCCACCATTATTGGTAGCCTCTACACTTCCATAAGAATGATTTCCACTATTATTATTAAATCCGGGAGTCGGAATCATCTGGCTGCTCATTCTTGGCACACCCATCTGTGACAGGTTGTTTCCTCCAGAACCAATGGGATAGTTCGCTTGAGCTTGCTGATACCCATTGGAAAGCAGACCTACACCATTACAAAGGGTAAAATTGTTGCCAAAATAATGCCAAAAGTTTCTAAAACCAAATTGCATGACATTGACATTTACCATCAGTTCGGTTAAAGGAACTGCTCTGCATGACACCACTTGACATAAGGTTTCCCGTGTTTGCATTTGTGGGCTGCATGCTGCTACTCCCACCCATACTACTCATTTGTGCATCCGCTGAAGATGTCGCCATCATGGTTGAACTCCCATTATGCAACAATCCCGGAGTTGGAATCATTGTTGGCATTGAATTAGGATTCACTTGATTTCGATTATTAAGAGATGGACGCTTGATCAAACTATGCAACCGGGACTCCAATGTGCTCAAATTCAAATACTCCTCCTACATAGTAGTAATTTTAAGATAGCAAAAAGAATGCCATGTCATATTCACCAAAAAGAAAAAGGAAAAATGATAATCGTGAGGAAAAACATGTGAAACCAGGCAAGAGAAATGAATAGATTATTGGATTTCGCAAATGTAACATGTAAAGGCGCCATAAAAAATTCCAATAAAGGGTAATCACAAGCCACTTGTTGTACTTTTACTAAGAAGAAGAGGAGAGAAATGATGAGGAGAGGAAGACCTTGGAGGGGGCAGATTTGAAGAGACCCTCTTCCAGGCGTTTGACGATATCCTTCAGCTTCTGTATTTGAGAGTCATTCATTTGCTGATGATGCCGCTGAGCTAAGAGAAGATAGCTGAAAAGTATAGTACAAGGTCGATCAGCAAACAAGAACCGATGGAAGTTAAAGCACAAGAACAAGTGCTGTAGATTAGATTACATCTTTTCTTGCATATAGGTCCGAGCTCTGAGAAGATCCGCATCCATGCCGAACCCAGCATGAGGGGCACCACCGCCAGCAGCTACCATATTCGGGACAACATTGCCATTTTGCGGAGACACACCGGGCAACTGAGTGCCCGATTGACTAGAAACATGCCCCGACATATCAGCCTGTACATTCATCGCGTCAATCCACAAAAGCCCTCACTCTTCCCGTAATCATTCAAATTCACAAAGGGTCTACGCATGCCCGAGCTGGCGCTACACGCATAAAAAAGCTCTATTCACAGTGAACAAACCACACCCAACACCGCCAGGCATCTGTCGAGACAGCCACGACGAGAGATTACAGAGGGCATCGACAAAACAAGCAAAAGCAAACGACATTCCACGTCATTCTCCCGGAAATTTTTCCGAGCACGGGGAATTGTGGGGAGAAAAGAAAATCCCACATCGAGATGCCTAAAAAGATCAAAGCTTTAGTAAAGGGGGACGGATTGAAGGACCGGAGAACCGCCGGGTCGGAAACAGTAACCCTAAGGCACCCAAAGGACACCCCCCGGCAGCGAGACAGCGAAACCCTAGGGAGGGCGAAATCGGGAGGACGAACCTGAAGCGATGCGCGATTGGCGACCGGAGGAGCAACGGTGCGGCGGCGGCGATCTCAATTCGGTGCTCAATCGGATTGATCGTGAACTCGACGATCGACGATCGACGGAGGAATTTGGGGGAAAAGAAGAGAGAGAAAGAGAAGGGAGCGAGGAGAGAAGAGGGGCAGCGGTGTGCTGGGCGTCCCGACTCCCACCACGTGCGAGTTCTCACGCGCGAACGGGGCGAGCCGATTTATATATCCATTTGGATCAAATACAAGCGACGGAGAGGGAGAGAGAGAGAGAGAGAGAGAATGCGAGGGAGCTGGAGATATTATCATTAATTAAGCATGGTCATACATTAGATTACAACTTTATGTGCTTATCGTATGCTTCTTCACTCGGGAGGATTCTTTTCCTTTTTCGGGTCGGGTTGGATATCGACTCGAGATTGGTTGTCTCGAGACAAAAAAATTAATTGTCCGAACAATGAGGCACGATGGAAGCATGTAGCGTTTCGAATTGTACTTTAATCGTATCTTTCGTAAAAAAAAAAATGCAAAAATCATTTAGGAATGATATTTTTCCTTTTTCGGGTCAAGTTGGGTCGGATATTGACTTAGGGTCAATTGTTTCAAGGCAAAAAAATAATCGAGCGTACAATAAGGCGTGAAGAAAGCGTGCGGCATTTTGAATAGTACTTTAATTATATCTCCCATGCGAGAAATATGTAGAAATTATTTGCGACGGTTTAAAATCAGAAATGTTTCTTTATGAGTATGCGTTTAGCTTTGTCCATTTAACGTTAGCTCAGAGATTCGGATTTCAATTTTTTTCGAATATTATTAATTAAATATCCTCTATATATATATTGATGATAATTCGAGCTATGAATAAGATTCATGGAATACGATGTATTTATTGCAATCATCTTTTCTTTTTTTTTTAACATGTGGATCATGCATAGCGTTTAAGAGAGAAAGTCAAGGGCAAAAAAGGGGAAGAAAATTCCGTTTGTTAGATTGGGAAATTACTCTCACACTCCATGGTCGAATTTTGATCAAGTTATTCATCTTCATTTAAAAAAACACCATAAACGTTACCGCAATTTACTACTAATTTCCTCCAGCATTTCTTAAACTGGTTTTTAAATTCCCATTGCGGTAATAATGTCACTTTATGTAAGCTGCAGTGATTCTTGCGAAACGTGTCCCAGGGATTAATTAATATAAATTTGTGTCATTTGGCAATTGACGAACCTATAGTTCAACCATTCGGGGAAGCTTAAGATAATGTACATTTGTCAATCAGAGTATTTGCAATGCTCATATATCATGAAAACGATTTTTTTTAATATTAAGAGTATCCTTAAAGATCACTTCACCTTCATTAGATTTAACAAAAAATTTCAACACATCATGTTTGTATCGATATTGCTAGAAAAACAAAGTCTCGTTAATTCATCACCGCACTGAATTTCATATAGTTACAATACAAGACGTCTTATTGCTTATTCAGCTGAATATTGAGCATGTAGTAGTGACACTCTCTAAGTAACTCTCGGTCTTCACTCCCTTTCAGCTGGATATTACTCGTTTAGCGTGCCCATGCTTTGAGAATTTGCCAATGGTCCAACACAAGTTCCAGCAGTGTATAGATTTCCACTATTATTATGAAATCCGGGAGCCGGAATCATCTGGCTGCTCATTCTCGGCGCACCCATCTGTGACAGGGTTGTTTCCTCCAGAACCAATGGGATAGTTCGCTTGAGCTTGCTGATACCCATTGGAAAGCAGACCTACACCATTACAAAGGGTAAAATTGTTGCCAAAATAATACCAAAAGTTTCCAAAACCAAATTGCATGACATTGACATTTACCATCAGTTCGGTTAAAGGAACTGCTCTGCATGACACCACTTGACATAAGGTTTCCCGTGTTTGCATTCGTGGGCTGAAATGGACGCTTGATCAAACTATGCAACCGGTACTCCAATGTGCTCAAATTCAAATACTCCTCCTACATAGTAGTAATTTTAAGATAGCAAAAAGAATGTCATGTCATATTCACCAAAAAGAAAAAGGAAAAATGATAATCGTGAGGAAAAACATGTGAAACCAGGCAAGAGAAATGAATAGATTATTGGCTTTCGCAAATGTAACATGTAAAGCGCCATAAAGAATTCCAATAAAGGGTAATCACAAGCCACTTGTTGTACTTTTACTAAGAAGAAGAGGAGAGAAATGATGAGGAGGGGAAGACCTTGGAGGGGGCAGATTTGAAGAGACCCTCTTCCAGGCGATTGCCGATATCCTTCAGCTTCTGTATTTGAGAGTCATTCATTTGCTGATGATGCCGCTGAGCTAAGAGAAGAAAGCTGAAAAGTATAGTACAAGGTCGATCAGCAAACAAGAACCCATGGAAGTTAAAGCACAAGAACAAGTGCTGTAGATTAGATTACATCTTTTCTTGCATATAGGTCCGAGCTCTGAGAAGATCCGCATCCATACCGAACCCAGCATGAGGGGCACCACCGCCAGCAGCTACCATATTCGGGACAACATTGCCATTTTGCGGAGACACACCGGGCAACTGAGTGCCCGATTGACTAGAAACATGCCCCGGCATATCAGCCTGTACATTCATCGCGTCAATCCACAAAAGCCCTCACTCTTCCCGTAATCATTCAAATTCACAAAGGGTCTACGCATGCCCGAGCTGGCGCTACACACATAAAAAAGCTCTATTCACAGTGAACAAACCACACCCAACACCGCCAGGCATCTGTCGAGACAGCCACGACGAGAGATTACAGAGGGCATCGACAAAACAAGCAAAAGCAAACGACATTCCACATCACTCTCCCGGAAATTTTTCCGAGCACGGGGAATTTGGGGGAGACAAGGAAATCCCACATCGAGATGCCGAAAAAGATCAAAGCTTTAGTAAAGGGGGACGGATTGAAGGACCGGAGAACCGCCGGGAAACAGTAACCCTAAGGCACCCAGAGGACACCCCCCGCAGCGAGACGGCGAAACCCTAGGGAGGGCGAAATCGGGAGGACGAACCTGAAGCGATGCGCGATTGGCGACCGGAGGAGCAACGGTGCGGCGGCGGCGATCTCAATTCGGTGCTCAATCGGATTGATCGTGAACTCGACGATCGACGGAGGAATTTGGGGGAAAGAGGAGAAAGGAGAGAGAGAGAGAGAGAGATGGGAGCGAGGAGAGAAGAGGGGGGCGCTGGGCTTCCCGACTCCCACCACGTGCGAGTTCCCACGCGCGAACGGGGCACTGTTCTGGGTACAAAGATAGCTTTGTGATTGAGACGAGTGCCGTAAGCCATGCTAACTATATAACGAGCATTACACCCACCTTCACTCACCTTAAACGTGAGAGCTTATTATACTTGCCTATCTAGTGATAGCTAGAACTTTCATACCGACGTATCACCGTGAGACCTCCTAATTCTCTGCCTCTCTTTATCTTACTGTCAAAAAGGGAATATGGAAGTGACATTACGAGGTTTTTCATCTCAGGACAGTTCTCCTGTTTGTTTCTTTCTCTTTAAGCTTTTTAAAGATCTACTCAGGTCCAAGAGTCAATTATATATCCATATGGATTAAATATAAGCGACGGACAGAGAGAGAGAATGAGAGGGAGCTCGAGATATTATCATTAATTAACGATGGTCATAAATTAGATTAGAACTTTATGTACTTATCATTTGCTTCTTTGCTCGGGAGGATTCTTTTCCTTTTTCAGGTCGGGTTGGATATTGACTTGAGATTGATTGTCTCCAAACAAAAATTTTAATTTTGAGAACAATGAAGCACAATAAAAGCGTGTAGTGTTTTGAACGGTATTTTAATCATATATTTCATAGAAAAATATATGCAAAATCATTTAGGAATGATTTTTTCCTTTTTTCGGGTCAGGTTGAATATTGGCTTAGGGTCAATTGTTTCAAGGTAAAAAAAAAAAAAATTCAAGTGTACAATGAGGCGCGATGAAAACGTTAGGCATTTTGAAACGGTACTTTAATTATATCTCCCATACGATAAATGTGTAGAAATTATTTGTGACCGTTTAAAATCAGAAATGTTTCTTTATGGGTATGCGTTTAGCCTTTTCCGTTTAACGTTATCTAGAGACCCGGATTTGCATTTTTCTTGAAAATTATTAATTAAATATTCTCTATATATAAATGAAAATCCGAGTTATGAATAAGATTCATGGAATATAGTGTATTTAATGCAATCTCCTGTTTCTTCAACATGTGGATCATGCACAGCGTGTAAGAGAGAAAGTCAAGGGCCAAAACGGGGAGGAAAATCCCGTTTGTTAGATTGGGAAATTACTCTCACACTAAATGATCGAATTTTGATCAAATTATTCATCTTCATTCACAAAATTCACGATGCACGTTATTGTAATTCACCACTAATTTCTTCGAGCATTTCTTAAACTGGTTTTTAAAGTCGTGCTTGGGAGAAAAATTCCTATTGAGGTGATAATTTCATGTTACGTAAATTATTGTGATTTTTGCGAAACGTGCCAAGAGATTAATTACTTTAAATTTGTGTCATTTGGCAATTAACGAATCTATAATTCAGTTAATGGATGATGTACATTTGTTAATTGGACTATTTTCCAAATATTAAGAGTATCCTTAAAAATCACTTCACCTTTATTAGATATGACAATAAATTTCAATGCAGGATTGAAACATTTAGCAAAAACCTTTCCATAGAAAAGAAATTATATAAAAAATTTCGAGTATCATGTTTGTAATGAATTAGTTTATATGCTAGAAAATCAAAGTCTCGTTAATTCATCACCGCACTGAATTTCATATAGTTATTATAGAAGATATCTTATTGCTTATTCAGCTGGATATTAAGCATGGAGTAGTGATACTCTCTAAGATACTCTCAGTCTTTATTCCCTTCCGATCCCCCTCCTCCTCCTCCCCCAAAAAAAAAGTTTTTATCCCTAGCGAACCTTTTTTCTTTTTGACTCTTTTCATTTTCTGTGTGTATTGTCTAAAATTATTAACTTGACAACAATTGACATACCAAAATACAGTAAACTGCAAACAAAATATGGCACATCAGTGATCTTGATACGAAATAAGCATATTAGGATTCACATTAATTATATGTGTAATACACATAGATTCCCACGTAATCAAATTTCACCATATGCACATGCTTTGTTGATTTTTAATATGGAATTAACAAAGTCTATTCCATACTTTATCGAAATATGAATCGTATCTACTGAGCATATGTTAATCTCACATCTTTCAAGTCATATGTGTACTTCTAAACTTGTAACTTGACAAGGTAATGACAAAGTACCGAGCGTTTTTTGACAAAAACGATAAAAGCATGAATTCATTACATATAAATTTTCTCTTTTCTGGATGTCATTAAAAGATTGAACCTGATACAGACGACGAACAAGGTAAAACCACCCAACCATTCACCGTTTTCATTGGCGAACAGCCCACCAGCTCCTGCTAATCTCGGTTGCCCTTAAGAGGCTATATCGGTCTTTAGTTCAATTCAATCCGACTGCGAGGAGGAGAATTCCAGACAACTCACTTTTGTATTGATTCTTTTTATAGATTTAACAACTGCACAAACTCGTGTTTCCTTTTATGAATTCAACACTGTTGGGTTAACGTTGTGCAGATTGGGCCTATAGCACGATAGAGGTACTAGAGATGTTTTGGAGGGGGCATGCATTCGTCCTGCTTTGGGTTTATCCATATGTACTTTCAATCTTCATAAACATGTCAAAAACATGAAGCACGTTAAAAACTAATGCCCCCTAATTATATGTGTGTGTGTGTGTGTGTATATATATATATATATATATATATATATATATCTATAGAGAGAGAGAGAGAGAGAGAGTGATCACGTGTGCAGGTAAAGGCAGCACAAAGGAATCAAAGTGGAGCATTGCAGGAAACTATCATCCGTCCCACTACACGCAGGATGTACACTTTCAATCACGTTTGGAGTGATTATGCTAATAACAGATCTCAGTGCCAACTACAAATCGAAAGGTTGCAGTTATGGTACATAGGAAGAGTTGCCAAAGTCGATTGGAGAATGCAAAAGAGGGTTCCACCTGTCAAATATTATCCGACCCCCTCGTCCCATTCTTCCACGGAACTTATTGATGGGTGGGGTATTAAAATTTTTCGACAAGTTGGCCGGTGGTACAACGCCGGCGGCTGCCAACTTCTCAGGAACTAAAGGTTTTGTGAATAGCAGAATTGGCTCAAGAGGATCCTGCATTGTCAAGGAGCAAGATTATCTGATGGTCAAGTCTCCGATGGGTAGCAAGAAGAGAGTACACACATGTAAAAATAAATAATCATAAAAAAAGATATTTGCAAGACGAGATTGAGAGTGCACCATCTTATGCAGCCATGTATTGGGCACAGGTCGCCGTCTCGACTCTTGTCTGATGCTGCCCGGAGGAGCCGAAACAAAGTTGGAGTTCGAATAAGGTAGACTCTGTGTTGCTGAAGACCGTGATCGAGGACGAAAGTTAGCAATTTCATCAGAGTCCACGAACTCTTCCTCAGTCGAACCAAACTTGGAAGAGAGAGGTTGAAATCCAGGTAGAGCCAAGCTATCGTCCACTAGCTCCATTTCATGCTAAAAAGGAAAAGGTGCAAGATTCAGTATGAAGAATTGGAGGACAAAAGCTAAAGTACGGTCCGGAAATTCAAAGTCCTCATGTGTATAACTCATGTCTATAACAGGAGTTGGTCAACTTCCATAAACATTATCTGAGCAACAATTGCTGCGTTGCTAGGTTCTGGAATAGAAGCGCAAGTTTCATAAAGAAATGTGACAAGCTATGACTCTGAAGATGGACTAAGGCAGATGGAAAGCAAGTCTTGTGTGATAAAAGTTTAACTTCACTCAAGCCATTCTTGCCAAAAGAGATCACTGGCGATGAAGAAAATTATGTTCTGGATCTAGCCTCAACAGATAGGAAAACAACTGGACCACAAACATAAAATAATAGCCTCTGCACCTTATATTTCATCTGAAGCCTCTGGAGGCTTACATCCGTCTCCATTGCTTCTCTTTTCCTCTCTTCCCTCTGTAAACATGAACCGAGAATGAACATTATGTACTCCTGAAGAGGCAAAACCTAAGACATATTTATACCAAATGAGGAAACAAAAGAAGTTTTACTCGCCTTAATTAAAGCCTCCATAATTATCTTTGCTTGTTCAAGGTTACGCCGGACCTGAGAGGAGTTGATTTCAAACAAAGAGAAAAAGCTTCTGGGTAAATGCATATACTTATACAAATACTCAGGCGCCTACACAGGTTCAGCGCATAACCTTTTTGAGCTATCAAGTTGCATAAATAAGAACAAATATTTCCTGAAAAGTTAACCTGGCTAATCTAATATTACTTGAGAGATATAGTTTACATGAGAATCCATGATCTAACAAAGACGAGAGAAAGTCAACCCTCAGGGGTCCCAAGTAGCACACCCTGGCCAGGATTCTCTGCCTCACCTAAGCACCGCCTGAGTTGCAGCTGTGACTACCATCACCTTCTTACATATTCTGGAGGGCATGTGTGCATGCATTTTCCTGTGCATATGAAGTATTGGCTCTCGTAGTTGATATACCCTATCTACAAGGTCCCCGATGTCACATTACATTGTCCAATTGAGCTAGATAGGGACTGGTTAAATTTTATTCATTGGTAATGGGTTGCACCTGTTTATCCTTTTTCTCACTGAACAACATCGATTTGCTTGAATGCAGTTTTTTTCAGCACATGTGGGAGCATTTTGACATTAGAGTTCTCCATATCAACATACATTTCACGTGTTCGACATTCACAATTAGAGAGGTGTCGTCCTTTATGCGGCAAGATTTCTGATAAGTATTTCCCAATCCAATGGTTTCAACTAGAAAAACAGACATCAGTTCATCACATAAACTCTCTCCATAACTCATGCTTTTAAGTATTTGAGTCAGTAATTTTTGCATAGAGAATTTCACATTTCCATCCTGTGTAATTCTGAGGAGAAAACTATTCTCCATGTTTCACTGGCACAATGCATAAATAATCTCAGAGAAAGCTAAGGTTGAAAAGGTCAACAAGTGGATCAATGCATATTGAACTTCGGATTTTAATTATTTCTTCATGCTGAAACAGGTTGTAACCCCTGTAGAATGAAAGGCTGTATGCTAGTGAATATCAGACATTCTTGTCAATTATAAGTAGATTAACTCTCTAGGTTAAAAATTAGCTAGTATAAATAGAAATATTTAATGAAATTCATCTAATTATACCCCTTGATTTGCTTCTAATTCCTCACATGAATTCATGAGAAACAGTAATATCACAAGTTATGATACATTTACTATAAGCTCAATTTATATGTTGCTTATAGAAAAAACCAGAGGATAAGCGTGCATCATAGTTTGACGCATGTAGAAGTTACTTGGGAGAATTCCAAGCATATAGAAAAAGAGAGTAAAATCCACGTACTTCAACCTATAGGCTCAAACCATTATGGTCCTTTAAGTCATAGATGATACGTATTAGGATCCTACAGCAAGAACAATATGAAACACAAACTAAACAAGATCTAATGTGAAGTTTCCATAAGAAAAAAATCATTTAGTTTGAGGAAAATCACGTGTCATTTAAGTCGTCTTTTGCGGATTTTTTAAATTTGATGCAAATCCTTTATATTTCAAGAACGGCTTCTTCTCTATTCCTTTTTTCTGAAGTAACGAGAATCAATAATGAGGCAGTATGGAAGGACCAACCACTATACCATAGAGAATTGGACCCCTTTGCATAACTAGAAGGAATAGAGCTATGGTTTACTGATGGATGCTTCAAGTCTATCAAAACCGAAGAATCATTTAAATGTTCTCTATTCAAAAAATGAGAGGATAACACCAATCTCATGATTGCTGGACAGCAAATAGAACCATACTGGAGAATATCTATGCATATAGGATTTCTCAACCAGCTAAAAAAGCCGATGCCATAGAAGGGGGAAGTGGCAGCATTAGCTATACAGACCTGACGAAGCTTTTCAAATGACTGCACATTATTTTCTCTCCGTTGCATCTGAAAAGATCATCACATAATTTATGAGATCTATGGAAAGGCAGATCGTAATGATAATATTGAAGAAAGTAAGACATAAGTGCTGCAATTGACTACCCTTCTTGTGTGAAGTCTGTGGGCTTTCTCCCTGGGTCTAAAGACATTGTAAGGATTGGTGTCATTAACTGGCGGGGGAGGCTGCATAAGAGGAAATTAGAAGAACAAAAATGACATAAGAAGCCAATAGGTATCAGAAATGTCATGGAAGACATTGAAGTGATGGGGTCATTTGCAAGCCATCCTTTGTCAGACGTCTATATGTAAGCTCATGAAGAGAAACTAACCTGGAGACGCCGCAATATAGGTTTTTGCCACCGTTCACGCTGGCCAAGCAAAAAAACAAAGCTTTAGCATCCTCATTGCATACAGCCACAGAGGTGAAAGAGTCCAACCAGTTGAGTAAAAGATAACCACATGGCATAGATGAACGCTAGAGCACAAGGATATAATCATTTTTTCCACTTCAATCAGTAAGCACTACTTATCCTACTTTTAAATCTGATACATCCCATTGATAAGTATTAACTCTGACCTGCAATGAAAGACTACAGATTTGTGGAGGAATATTTGCTGCTTGATTGTAGACCGCATATGTTTTCTTGCCTTAGAACCTTACCCTTTTAGAAATGGTTACTTAGTAAAAACAGATGATCTTTACAGTAGATTAGAAACATATATAAATTGACAAAAAAAAGTTGGCCTTCATACTAAAAACGTATATGAATTGGAAACCAGCTGACCTTTATCCTACTTCGACATCCTTTTAACAATCGCTCGGAATAAGAATCATTTCAAGAAAACTACTGGCAAAATCAATTTCAACACAAGACCCTACTTAACAAGTCAAGCAATCACTCAGGAAAAGTTGAACAATCACACTAGGGTAAGCTAAATACCCAGCTGACCTTTCCGCTAGAATGAAATATTAATTTGAAAACAACTTTATGCTATCCCAACACCATTCTAGGAATTAGTCAGCAGTAAAAAGCATTTTCAGACTACTCCTTGCAACATCATTTGCAACATCAGACACCATGAAGCAAATCAACATATTATACTAAGAGAAGCTCAACGCTCATCTTTCATCACGAAGCCATGGAAAGAAAATAAACATTTTGGGAGCCAGATGAGTATGCCCGTGGATTAGAAACAGAAAGAAAGCTAAAATGTTATGAACATATACAAAATAACAGCAACAAAAGTAGGTACAAATAATAGTTAAAAGCAAAATATCTTCAGAATCTTTACCATAGAAAGAATCAAGGGTTACTGTTAGTAATAAACCATACTTATCCGAATCACATATTCTCAACATTTGGCCCACTTGATTTGTAGCTCCGTATCATGTATATTACTCACAGTCATTAAAAATGAAGAAATCCACCCCCACGACTCCACCACAGAAGATGAGTTTAGAAGACATCAAAGAACAATAATGAATGGTATCAGATTTTCCTTTAAGTGCACAAATAACAATCAAATGTTTTCAGAAGCATCTAATTCATACCTTCTCTTTCCAATAAAAATAAACAGACTGGAAAACTGAATATTTCATGAACTGAGCCTGGAAAGCCTGGCACAAAGAAAAATGAAGCTGTTAGGATGCAAAATATTCCTTCCACAGATACCAAGTCTACTGCACAAAGCAAAATGTCGGTAATCATCTTTATCATAAGAACCAAACCAAATAACTTGATCTGAAGAATGAATACTCATCATGGGCAAAAGGGGGTCCTAGGCCAAAAGGTCCACTCTGTTTTATAAATCCTTTTTCCCATTGTTACAAAGAAAAACACAGAAATACAAACAACCACTAAAGCGGACACCAAAGAAATCACTTACCTGCTTAAGAAAACACTACTAATGACAGGGGGAGCTTTATAAAAATCAATATTAGCTTCATTTCAAACTAAAAGCTGCAGTATGCTCCCAATTTGATAATATGGATGAGCTTTCTCTTGTAGTTGAACAAATAGCTTAATTAAGCAAGTTTCTATGCCATGTCAATGCCTTTTTTTATTGGTATCTGAGACTGTCGAGAGTGCCCAAATATTCTCTGAAAATTACAGTTGTTATGCACTCTCTAAGGAGGGAATATTTAAAAAGCATCCAGTCCCGGCTATCTGTCAGACGGTCATCAGCATACAGATGAAATTCAAGTGTCTAGCAGCAGGTCCAGGAATTGAGCTCAGTTGCAACCATTAGGAGATTTTATCCTCCTCAATACAACCAATGGCATGCAAGAGTTTTTACTACGTGAAAAGTTTCTTCCTTTATCACCTGGATCAATTACTCCAATTTTCCACATTCAAAATAGGATCCCATCCTCATGTCCATACACTACTAAGATGGAAAACTTAAACATATTCTTGTAACTAAGGCTTTGAATAGCACCTCAAGTTTAGCTACTTGCTGAATAGTCACTCATTATGTATCTTATAATATTTAACTGAAGTGGTATCAAAAAGTAGTTATCTAGGAATAGTCAAGTACCAAACAACTGCAGATATATTCATTCTAAGGTAACCTTCAATTGTGGTGAAAGTGGAACTTTGTCATTTTGACCTATGACAAACAACATGTTAATCGGTTCCGGGAGTGAAACTTGATGCTGACAGTAGAATCTATTGGATCAACCACAATAAGTAAATAATCTGCTAAAGCATCTCTAACAAGTTATACCATAATACCATAATACCATTGCATTAAGTGATCAAGTGTAGTATATGAAAATTCGGGAGGTATTGACTGGACGGTAACAACTACTACAAAATTTCGAGTTAAAGGACATGCCACACATCCAATATGCAGAGAAAGTGAGAAATAGCTCGAGCATCATCAACTGGAATTATTATTTGCTTTTACCTCGCTAGCAGCATCAAGTTGCAAGAGCACGGGAATTGGTGAACCTAATGTAGCTGTTAAGACTCCAGCTCTTTCCCTAGCCTTATGATCCAATACCTCAAAGCGGAAGAGAAGAATTTCGAACCTTCAGTAGACATGAAACAATAATCACAATCACAAAAGAATGTTAGTGAATGAATTACGAACAAGATGGATAGATTGTCCATGCATTAGCGTTAATGATGACTATATCACTTCCCCTATGTATATGGCCCACGGAAAATAGCATCCACCATTCAAAATGAACTACATTTAGACAGACTTTTCCGCAACCCAATGAAAGCAGTGGCAAAACGGCATGCGGCGTTACCTTTCCGGAGACAAAACCTTTTTTTCGTGGTTAAATTCGTGAAGCCAGTCCTCATCTTCATTGTCCAAGTCATACTCAACAAATTCTCCAATCTCAGCCCTAGCTGCATCAAATTATCCGAGTGCAACACGTTTATTACTGATCAAACAACTAAAACCACCGAAGAGAAATAAGAGAACGGAGAAGTTCTTTCATCTTGCAGACCTCCCCTTCCACGCAAATAGGACGTCGGTTGGCTGAAGGTGCGCGAGTAATCCCTTTCGTACGTATCGACAACCACATACTCAGGAGTAGGTATTTCAGAAGCGGCCTTCTTGCTGCTGGGGACCGGATTCACCTGATCGCATTGCAATGAAGGCGACGTCAGAGTCAATAACAACGACAGCAACCCAACAGTCAGGTCATAGGAAGGCATCCGGTCGCGCCGCGATCGACGATACCTCGTTGCTGGTGCTGACGTGGTTATCGAAGTCGATGTTAGAAGAGAGCCGCGACAGCTGGGAGCTGCGGGTGGCAGACGTCGTGGGCGTGTCCTCGTCCTCGAAATCCTTGACGGATTTCACGATGGGGAGCTTCTTGTGGATGTCGAGCGGCCGGGGCCGGAACGAGAGCCTGCTCATCTTCTCCTCCCCGACGCGAGCGCGCGCGCTTCAGCTCCGCGCCTCGGCCACGGCCAGCGGCCGATCAGCTCCGCCGAGTTGGCCGGCGAGTCCCCCCCGGCCTCGCCGATTGAGTTCAATCGGGAGATGCGGAGCAGCAATGGAGGTGAAGGGATCGCCTGGAATCGGAGCAGAGCGAGCCCTAGGAAGAAGACGAAGAAGATGAAGGAAGCGCCCGAAATTTTTTTTTTCTTTTCTGTTTTTGGGGTCCTATATTATTGTCGATTTTCCTTTTTTATATTAAAAGACCATACCTGAAAATTTATAATCCTACCGTGATTATTATACCTTTAGAATTTTTTTAAGATTTCTTGAACTTTAAAAAAATTCATTAATTACAGTTTCATATTATGTTTTCACAATTTTAATATTTCCACTAATAAAATGCAATACATTCCAATATTCAACCCTAAATTGGCCCGAATGGGAACAATCTATCATCGCCGTTATCACGATTTTAGTGAAAAAAAAAAGGAGACGTCATAAAATCTGATTAAAGTAGATATAAAAATACATTTTATTTCCAATTAATGAGCATTTAAGTCTCGTTTTTTCATTCTTAATTTTTTGGGAAAGGATGGTGACAATTGACATCTGAAAGGTAATTTTCTATAATAAAGAGCTTTTGACCAAATGCAAAACGGTGATTGGTGTTAAGCTCATACCAACACCCGGAAGCTTGTACTTACACATCTAAATTTTATCTATTTTTTTGCTTCTAAAAAATTTAATTGAAATTGTATTATATAAAATGTGTTTAATCTCAATAGAATTGCAGAAAAAAAAAATCCAGCACATTCCTGTAAATGGAAGAAACGCCGCCCTATGGTTGTGTTCATCAGGAAAGCGTTCCACTGCAAATATCTTTCACCAAAGCAGCAAGTTTTTGGTTTTTTGTTATGTGGACCGGTTCCGTGTAGTTTCGAAAAAAAAGTGATTAATTCTACTTTATGGGCAATAAAGTAAAAAGATAAAAGGACTAGATCAAGTTTTCCAATTGGGGTTGGGTCTTGCCTTTCTCCATGCATTCATAGCATACTAATGGATTCAGGTCTATAACCATGGGTTCCAATGTACGAGATATTATAGTACTTACCAATGAGTCCTTATCTTCATATACCGGACGTTCGCTAATGAGTACTACATCTTCAAAATTATAACATTCCCATGGCAGATAAGCTACTAACATATTTTTACCCATACAATTTGAAGAATTTTGTAAATTCATTGATCAAGACTTAACAAAAGAACTTTATAAGTTTCCAAAATTGATCTCATATCTAAAAGGTTGGGGGGGCGGGGGCGGTGCTGCGTTCACTGTGAAGTCTACGCCCATCCATTCCTTTCAATCTTGATCCCGCCCTTAGACTCCTTACGTTGTTCGACTGAACTCGTTGGCTCCGCGCTGTATTTGGTCAGAACCCAACCTTCTCTCATAGATTTCCTTCACCAAGTCATCGCTAGCAATCAGCTCAACTCCCAAATAATAATTTATTCCTTTTTGTATTTTTTAAATTTGAATTTTTTATAAGTTCTATTTTTTTAAAGAAGATAAACGTGCGATAAAAGATAAATGTGCAATATATAGAAAAAGATAGCCAAGAACAAGTGTTCTTGTGATTGTTGATGTGTCGAAAGGTCTTTTACAATTACGTCTTTTTTGCTATTCATAGCCTAATTTATAAGTAATCGCTCTTTAACAATTATTGACTTTAATTTCAAATTGCTTTTGGAGACTTTGGTACTACACCAATGACATCTTCATATTATCCATAGTATTGTCGGCATCGAGTTTTTGAAACTGTCTCAATTCTTATTTTTTCACTTTCGAGTGGTTATTGATTCTGAATCTTCAATATCCCTGATAACCGACGGCCTTCTTACACACGCTCTCTTCGGCTCTAGGCCCAATAAGCCAATTTTTGGCGCCAGTAGGTTGGTCCTAATGTGATACTTTCATAAGATCACTCGGAGCGGTGACAAAAGCACTTAAGTTTTCATAGGAAAATAATATCAAGACTAGCTTTGTCACTAAGACAAAGTACATGGATTAAAACTGAAGATTAGTAAAAGTATGAGGACACAAAGGCTGCGCATGATAAAATTTCTTGGCTGGGAAGAGTTTTTTTCGAAATAGTTCTTTTCTATTTCTGTTCTAACAATTTAAAGAGCAAAAACCTTGTTTGGAATCGCACAAAATTTCTATTTAACAAAACAAAAAAAGAACGTAAAACCTGTTTGGTAATCGCACAAAATTTCTATTCCAAATTTTAATTTTTTTAAAAAAATTAAAAATAAGAAAAAGGAATAGATTAGATATTACATAAAATTGACAAGATCAAAATATTATTAGAATAATAATACATTTACTTAGGGGTAAGAATTCGAGTCGAAGATGAAGTTGTATTGTAATGGAACGTGAACTATTATCTTATATATGTGTGTGAGTATCTTCACTCACGTAGTTTATAGCCTATTGAATTTAGGTAGTATTTTGAACTATAATTCTCAAGAATATATTATCTTTTTGCGAATTTTGGTAGCATTTTGAACTATAATTCTCAAGAATATATTATCTTTTTGCGAATTTGTTGTTTGGTATAGCAAATATTACGGAAAAAGCACATTGGATATTGTTAGCCAAATTAATTTGTAGTGATTTCCTTGGAACTAAGTTTTTACTCTTTAAAAAAAAATTGTAATTCTAGTGCATGCGTGGCTTGGAACTATGATAGCCACGAAACTATGAATTTCCTTAAGCCTTTTGCAATTTTGGAAAAGCAAACGATGCAGCTCAAATCAAAGTTGGTATCGAGTCTCTCCCAAATCAATGAAAAATTCGCCGCTGACTGAATAAAAATTAGAGTGTAGTTCCATGAAAAGATGACCTACCCCCATCAAAAATCATGACTGAAGGCAAAAAGAATAAAGCAATCAATTTAAACAGGGAAGCCTCAAGTGTCGAAACCACAATCCGGTATAGAACAATATGTATATCACCGAATAAACCAATAACACTAGGAACCTCAAGCTGTAGGTGGCGGAGGGGCTAGCACTGGTGCTGGTTGATTATTACTACCGCTGCTCTTTTTTCCCATGGCTTCACAGTAAACAGTACCACAAACAAAACAATCAAAAGCAAAATTATGATGGCATAACATGTCCACTTCCGCGTGTTCTTCTGCAACTTCCTAGCGGTTTGCAAGCGCTCGGTGCCACCTCGCACGAATGAGTTAGCTCTCGCCACGTGGCTCTCGATGTCGTCCAGCTGCTCGCCCTGAGACTGCACCAGCACGGCCATGTCCAAGAATACCTGGTGCAGCTCCTTAAGATTCTTCTCCATGTCCTTGACAGCATCGTGCCTCTCCTGGATTTCTTGTATCGTGTCCAAGATTCTCCCTCTGCCTTGTTCCTGAATGGCCTTCTGCAAGAAGGTCTCGCTCTCGCCTGCATATGAATCAGAGACTCGTAAGCATTACCATAACAAAGCTCAAATACTATCCTGCATTACAAGGAAACCAAGACAGCAAATAGCAGAGTAGTTCCTCTGCCTCGATCTTCATAATTTTTCATTGCAGAAATTATTCAAGTCCCTAGACGGTTACTTATGCAGGAACATCCACATAACTTCCAAGATCAATACTCACTTAAGACAAATTAGAAGTGATCTATAAAATTATTCTCATTAAGGCCATAGGTGAAACAATAGAGAACTTTACCTCGATCTAAGCACTTTGATCTAATGCTAAATAGACATATCAACATGCAGAGCACTAGCTTTATAAGTCTAAAGGCATACAAACCCGGCAGCACAAAAGCAACAGTTATTTGGGAGTGTTCCGTTAACTAATGATGGAGAATCTACTTCACCTGAATAGTCCCTCCTCGCAGTTTAAAGATCTGTTCAACCACAATAATCGTCACGCATTTGGCATCTACAAGGATTACACCAGAATCCAAAGTTGCATAGAGGGGTCGTATCATCACTTTCACTAATAATGAACCAATATTACAATCCAATTGTAAGATGCTGCTAGTTTATCTCAATTTGTGATATATATAGCCAATAAAGGCACTTGTTATGCCATTAGTTAAAGACTTTTGCAACCTTTAATATATTGATCTTTCATGTACTATACCCGACCAAAATCAGCAAAGAGATGTTCTCGCAACCTTCGAAATCAGCCTCGGATTCAAGCCCGGACGTGCAGCGCAAATCAAAACGTTACCAGCATTCCCACCGCCTTGAACTTAAGCAAGATGTACCGAACAGATTTTAAAATCACAACCTATCACAACCTAACAAAAGCAATGGCATTATGGAAAAAGTAGAGAACGAGCAAAACCTCCGAGTTGGTGCTCCGGATCTTGTTGTCGGGCTTGGGGTAAGAGGCCACCACCGCCAAGAAATCCACGCACACCAATCCGCAACCCTAGCTGCAAGTTTTTTTCACGAGAGCGGCATCACTCTTCTATCGCCACGAAACTCATCCAAACAAATAGCAAAGTGAGACTTGTCGGCGCAAGTTCGCAAGGGAAGAGGATGGACCAACGGCGATGGGACAAGCGGCGACCGGACCGGCAACGACGGGACGGGCAACGACGACGGGACGGGGCGGCGACGGGAGGTGATTTCTCCCGGACGAGGTCGGGGGCTTCGGAAGAGGTGAGCTCCGGCGGCGACCGGACCGGGACCGGCGACGAGACCCGGCGGCGACGACGGACCGGCGCGGCGACGGGACGGGCGGTGACGACGGGACCGAAGGCGACGGGATGGGCGGCGACGGAGGTGATTTCTCTCGGACAGAGGTCGCGAGCTTCGGAAGAGGTGAGCTCTAGCGGCGACCGGACAGCGGCGCCGGACCGGACGGCGGCGACGACGGGACCGGGCAGGGCGACCGGACCGGCGGGGGCGACGGTACGGCGGCGACGGGAGGTGATTTCTCTCGGGCAAAGGTCACGGGCTTCGACGGGAGGTGATTTCGCTACGGGACCGGCGGCGACCTCACCGGCGGCGGCGACCGGACCGGCGACGAAGGACCGGCGACGACGGGACCGGGCGGCGACGGAGGTTTCGAAATCGGACAGAGGTCGTGTAGGAAGGAAGAGCCGAGTTGAGAAGAGCGTGAGTTGAGGGGGAGAAAGAGGAATTAGGTTTTTGTTCCTCAATTTTATTCCCGGGAAGAGAAGTGAATTTTTTTTTGTTTCTCATTTCTCTTCCCAAACCATTTCTCAGTGGGTTTTTATTTCCCAACGTAAAAAATTATGTGGGCTTAACAAACAAGTTTGCATTCTTTTCTTTTTCTCTCGTTCCCTAACAAAAGAAAGTAAATTTTGAGGAAGAGAAATGTTATCATGCAGGGCCAAAAGTGCCTCTTCTTCTTCTTCTTTTTTCTATAGAAAGCATCACATATTGACTTACCAATACTGACTCGACATATTTGCTTTGGAGGGACTAAATACATTAAGAAATGTAGCATTAGGACCCGAATCAAATTCGGGCTATGATGCAATGGGTTTCGGAATTTCCTCAATTAGCTGACCTCGTGGACCATCTTGGTCAGCTCCTCCACCATCTCCGGGGTGGCCAAGGGAGCTCATGGTGGAGTCCGGCTCCGACGAAGCAATCCTGCCACCGCCTCCGGCGTCGAACTTCTTGAACAACTGCTCCACCTCCTCGACGTAGGAACATGAGCCCGTCAACAAGGACCGCCAATGTGGAGCCTCCCGTCGCTGACGGAAAAATGGGCTTCTTTCGTTCAGAAAAGGGATCGGAGACCCATAACCGAGATCGATTCAAGAGAGAGAGAGAGAGAGAGAGAGAGAGATAAATAATCGGAATGGAAATGCAGTATCGAGGCAAGAAATGGGTGCGGCCATTTGTTTCTTCTGGAGAATGGCCGACGGTTGATTTCTGGGCCCCCTTCGCACGCCGCCGTTGCTTGGTCTAACGTCGTGGCCGCCGTACACCATCATCCTGTCACATGCCGCTGGAGCCCATCGGTCCGTACTCAGACAGCGCTCCGTCTAGATCTCAACCTTCGTTTCCTCCCCTCCAGGGCCAGTGTTGGGATTTTTAACGAAGATAAATGTAATAAAAATTCTAAAACTCGTTGCAAAAATGAAATAAGTCTTAGAACTTGTAAAATGTATAATTAAGTTTTGAAATTTGTCAAAACTATACAATCAAGTCATTTTGTTAGCTCCATCCAATTTAGTTAATGAAAAATATTTATGTGACTTTTTAAAACATTTTTCTCTCCTAAATAGCAGTGGGTGACTAAATCATGAAACACAAGATTGAAACAATGGCATTTTAATCTAAATATGATTTTCAATACAAATGTTATTTAAATTAAATTTAAAAATGAGCTAATTTTTTTATCTAAAAAAAGAAAGAAAGAAGGAGAAACTAGGTGGAGAGGGCTGCAAGCTCTTATCGCCACCTCGCCAACGGCAACCCTCACTTGCAGGCGACAACCCTCGTTGACCCTTAGGCAATGGGCTAATCTCGGTTCTAATTTTCAGGAACCGGTCTTTAGTAGATTGTTCTAGTTCCAATGTGGGAAATGTCCACTCGAACCATTCTCATCTCTAATGAGGTAGCAACAGGGACTCGATTGAATTAATTTGACAAGTTTTAGGACTTGATTGCGCTTTTACATCTTCGTGACAAGTTTCGATTTAATAAAATTGATTTTTCTTTTTATTTAAATTTTTTAATAAAATACCCTCATTCTGATCTCTAGAAAAGTCACATATTTGGTTGTCAGCAAGCTTTTGATTAGCCAGCGAGCTTAGAGCCTTATTAAAAACTAATTTGAGCATTTTAGGTCCTTATTAGAAATAATATCTATTCTAGGCCTTTTTTTAGAAAATGACCCTATTTCGTGCTCTTATTTAGAATCTTCCCGAAATCCTAGAAGGAGATTTCTTTTCTTTTTTGTTTATTAATTTCTGGAGTTTGTTTAGCCTTTTTCTTTAGCGAGTTATATGCATGGAGTTCGGCATTGGCCCTCTAAATTTCTTTGCAAGTTAATGGGCAATATGAGTTAATTGGATGAACTCGTTTATGACCCATTCAAACGCTATTAATTCGTCCCCCCCACCTTTAGGGCAGCTTTAGGTTGAAAATGACTTGAGGAAAACGGGTAAGAAGAGTTGTAACTTTCACTCTAAGATAAAGTGGATGTGCCACCTTTTGCGCTCGTGAAGTGACCCCATTTAATTATTTGGAAATTATTCAAAAAATCTTAAAATTATTTATCAATTAAGTGATAAATATTGTAATTTGACTAATTTACTCTTAAATATGAATTTCATACAGCCCCTTTAGTTCAGTTTTGGGAGAATATCTTTGAGAAAATGCAAATACTTTTAGGTTAAGGGAGTTTTCTGAAATACAAGTAGCATTTGATGAATTGTAATTTTAAAATGTATTGAAAAACAACTTTGGCTAAAATGATGTTTGGTAAAAATTGCATATGTAAAAGATTTTTACTAAATTATAAAATAAAAAAAGATTTTTGTAATTTTTTTTTGAAGTCCACCCACCGACCAGCCAGATCTAGCCGTCGGACCTCCGCAACAACTGGATCTTAGCCCCGAATGGCCTTGCCTGAGGTCGCCTAAGGTCGCGCGATGGTCGCCTAGATCAGGGGACCCCAAAAGACGGTTGCCTAAGGTCGCGCGACCTTAGGTGGCTACCCGAGTCAAGCGATTCAGGCCATTAGTTGCTTGGGTTGCGTGATCCAGGCGTCACCTAAGGTCTAGCGACGGTCGCTGGGTGGCGATCGCTGGCACACATGAACACTTGGTTGGCTGTTGTCGGCCTCCAATCAGCTTTTTTGTGTGGCAGTCTTCGAAGAAAATGAATAGTAACTGAAGCCAAGACTTGCATTCTGAAAATGCAACTTCTCAAAGTACCTCGAGACCTACTTTAGACTAAAAGCCTTTAGAGCCATTTGAAGATGTAATTGTATTTTCTCAAAATTGAGCAAAAACATGAACTAAACGCGTTTGTATTAAAGCCCATTGCAAATGCCAAACCAAACAAAACCATTACCAATTTTGGCTAAAACTCGTTGATGTGGATACCGATTGTAATATATGGCACCACTAGCATAGACGTAAACAAATTTTGTGATTTTTTTTTAAATTTTTTTTACTCTTTTCCTTTTCTTTTTCTCTTGTTAACCTCCGCCAATTCACGGCCTCGACAATGGTTGGCGGCTAAGGATCAAGACACTCTCTCCTATGACCGGTGAGGGTGTCGCGGCTCTTGCCTTGGCCCTCATCAGCCGAGCCCTTGATGGCCTCGATTAAAAGTAGAAAGGAGAGAAAAGAAAATAAAAATGAAAAAAGTATGGGGAGAAAACGAAAATAAATTGTAAAAATTGTATATGTTAGCACTAACCATGTCACGTTGGACACCAAGAATTTATGCCAATGATATCCAGGGAAAATTGGTAGATGGATTTTGTTTATAAATTGTCAAAAGGATTAAATTAAATTGGTCAATTTTTTTTTTGTCAGTCCTACTCTATGCCTACTCTAACGCTCACTCTCAAACTTTTGCCCTACCTCCTTGCAGGGTCCCCACCTCTATGCCTACTCTAACGCTCATTCTCAGACTTTTGCCTTGTCTCCTTACAGGGCGTGGGAGTTGAAACCCACTCCTGAAACGAAATCATCCCCACCCCAACCCCCTGAGAAGGTGGGGATTCGAACCCTCCACCTCTCTCTTCCACATTGGAAAGGTGGCCACTGGGGCAAACCCTAGTAGTTAAATTAATAACTTTTTTTTAATAAGTATCCCTTCAATTATTGATTATCCCCTCTCTTAGTCACATGTTTAATCACGTTATCACAAGAATTTGTGATTCTTGGGGTGGCTACAAATATCCCGTGACCGCGTGAACCGAATTCGGAGCACCTCACTTCTTAAAGCAAAAGGTCTGGGCATCTAAGCCCTAAACTCCAGCGCCATTGTCGATCAAAACTAACCACACAACGAGGCTGTTAGGTATGGTTTCCATGCAGCAATTTCATTTGTGGAAGAAAATATTCTAACTTTTCTCTAGTGCCTGTAATAAGGGCATAGATATAGCAATTTTTAAGAAGCCATCCCATCTAACTTTTAGATGCTCTAAGTACTGAGAAAATCACATGACCATTCTCTTATCCGAAAGATGTAACTTACATTACTAACATTAACTTGTTATATAACATATCTATCTACATATTGCCAAATTGGTAAGAGTGCGTTAGGTAATTATTTTGTTCCCGAGAACAATTTTTGTTAAATTTTTATTTTTTGTTCTGTTTAGGAACAATTTCATAGTTTTTTTAAAGGCGCTGGATAACTATTCAAATTTTTTATTTCCAAAATAGAAATGCATTTGATAGGACTCTTAAATATGTTTGTTTCTTTTAATTTTTCAATACTTTTATTATATTTTTCTTATTTTCTCTCTTTTTTTCTTTTTCCTTCTCTCTTCTTCTTCCTTCTTTTTGGCTAGTCGCTAGCCACGATGGTGGTCAACGACTGACTTGCTGAGGTATGGCGAGCTCACATGGCCACCACGAGCCTCAACCTCACCCAGGCAATGTGAGGTCGGCCTCTCCTAGCCTAGTGAGGCCCAACCTTGCACCGATTGGCAAGGTCGAGGTCGATCTAGAGGTGGCTCCCTGAGGCCGAGCCTCATCGGTGGCTAGGCGAGCTCGATTTTGCCAGGTCTAGTTGAGGTCGACCTCCCTCAACCAAGGCGAGGCTTGAGTTGACAACCCTCATCGTGGCTCGACATTGCCGACTTTGACGAGATCACAGGCCCTTGGTCATCTGGCTGATCGTCAGCCATGGCCGGGGCCGGTGACCTACCAAAAGGAAGAAGAAGAAGAAAAGAAAAGAAAAAAAGAGGAGAAAAAAAAATAGACATGATTCTAGGAATTGTTCTCAGGAACAAGAAATAACTTTTTATATTTCTTGATTTTATTTCAAATCTAATTCCGAGAACAAAAAAAATGGATTTTTATTCCCAAGAACAAAAAATTTATCAAAGGGATTTTTGTTCTTTTTTGTTCTCGAGAATAAAATAATAGAACTGGTTGTTTCTGGAAGTGTTATCAATAGGCGTAAGCTAGAGAGTTGTAAAGCCTTGGACCTGAGTGCGTCTATAAATTGCTTCATCTGCACTCTGGGATGTAAAACTTTGAAAGTACTCACTCTTGGGTGGGGAAGATAAAAATTTACCTGGCCCTCGAGGCATTAGTTCGACAAGTCAGTTCAAAGACATTATGCAAAACACAAGTTACCCTAGCAAGAATACTTTTAAGTTCTAACCTGTCATATCATGCGTAGGAGGCTATTATATCTACCTATCTGACGGTAACCCTTTTCGAAGAAGAGACGAGGAGTCTATTCTCCCCTCTTGAGGCCCCTCTCACTCCCAAGTGAATCTTTATCTTCCTCACTTAGAAGGCAATATTCTCGATGTTTTACATCCATAATTTAGACATACATTACTAACATTAACCTGTTCTATAACATATCCATCTACATATTGACAAATTGATAAATTAGGGATGCATTTGGGAACTACCTTCCCAAAGCCTCTTGGGCATGCAAAGCCCTTTGGGCCGAATACTTGGTGTTTGGCAAATATTTTTTGACCTGCCTTTGCCAAATGCAAGCCTTCAAAAGGCTAAAAACCCAAGGCAGGTTAGGGGCTGCTGCCTTAGGCTTTCTCAGCATGCTGGCCTCCAAGGCTAGTGAAAAAATTCTCTTGAAATTGTCCTCGCTTTTATTTTTCCGGTTTTACCCCGGATAATTGTTCATCATCTTCATCTTCTTCCCTTCTCTTTGTTGAACGGGACTAGCATCTCCGTGTGGTCATTGACGAAGGGCAGGCAGTTCAACGAAAGGGAAGTGGTGTGACAAAGGGCAGGTGGTTCGACTAGGATCCCGCAACCCTCTGACGAGGGTTACTGTGCGGAGGATGCGACAAAGCGAGGGTTGCGGCGACCCAAATTTAGTCTCACGATCTAGGTCACGGCGATCAGATCGCGCAGCCTCGACGACCTCCGCACAGAGGTCGCGGCACAACGGGTTGCGCGACCATCCAGCGAGGGTCATCGCCACCACCAAGATCTCGCAATCTGGGTAGCTGCGACCCAGATCTCGTGATGTGACCTCCACGAGGAGGTCGCCGAGGCTGCTCGATTTGGTCGCGACAACCTAGATCTCGATCTAGGTTGCGGCGACCCTTGCTGCGCCGTGTCCTCCGCGCAACGATCCTAGCCAGACCGCTTGCCTTTTGCCGCACCACCTACCCCTCGCCGCATCGCCAACCCTTCGCCAACAATTGTTAGCTCTTCGTTAGCAGTCGCCGACCAACTCTTTTTTCTTTTTTTTTTTCCTTTTTTTAATAATAAAAGTTTTTTACAAATTTAATTTATCCAAACACTATTTTATTTAAAGGTACTTCACAATGGACTTTTACAAATATAATTTACCAAAAATAATTTGCATTTTAAAAAATTTCTTTGACTCAAGCATCTTCGCATTTCCTCAAAAGCGAAAGCACGTTGCAACAAAAGAGTTGCAAAGCCTCCCAAGAGAATATTCACCTAATCATCGACTAACAAGCATGGATCATATCGATTATCTTCTCGGTTCCACAGCAGCTATATCGACAGGACGCCCTTCGGTCTTCAATTCAGATGAGCCGGCTCACGTGCACCGTCCGGAGGCGATCCGACCAGGGACGGCGAAGCACGTCGCACGCAAGCGAAGGATGCGCTGAATTTTTGCCAAAGGGGGATGAGTGGAACCCACGCGCATTTCCCCTCTCTACTTCTTCCGTCCAAGTCAAAAAAAAAACCACCAAGAGGTCTTCCGGTCAAACCTTTCCAGCTCCCCAGCAAAACCCCCTTTCCCCATTTTTCTCTTTCCGGGGGCAACCGATTCGGGGGCATTCCATTCGGCGAAGACAAAGACACGAAAGCGCGTGGGGGCGGGGAGGGGGTGGATCCCCACCTCGTCCTCGTCCTCGTCCCCGTCCCCGTCGTCATCGTCATCGCCATCATCACCAGAGACCAGACACAACCCTATACGGAAGGGCAAAAAAAAAAAAAAAAACGCGGTTTTTATTTAAGGTAGCGAGGAACTCCACGGGGGGTTCTCCCTCTTTGACATGATCAAGATTAGATTTTTTCTGGCCGAGGGCGGCACCTCCTTTGACCTCCTCCACCCCTTTGACCAAAGCTTCGCTATTCAATCCGCCTCCCGGTTTCTCCTCCATCGACTGCGAAGACCACATCATCATCGTCCAGGAGGAGAAGCAGCAGCAGCAGCAGCAGCAGCGGGCGACGCGGGAGGCGTTGGGTCCCGTCGATCCATCTGGGTTTCGGGCGTTCGTTCTCGTGTTTGCTGATTCGATCGATCGATCAAATTCGTCGGTTGGGTTCGTCGGAGCGGGAGAGGGGGGTTGTTGGGTGGGCAGGAATTCGTGCGGCGGAAGATGGGCGGCCTGATGAGCAGGTTGTCCTCGTCCTCGCCCGACTCGGGCAAGGGCCGGAGCAAGGCGAGCAGCGTGCAGGTGTCCCACGGGTTCCACCTGGTGGAGGGCAAGTCCGGGCACGACATGGAGGACTACCACGTCGCGGAGTACAAGAAGAGGAGGAACCACGTCCTCGGGCTGTTCGCCATCTTCGACGGCCACCTCGGCGATCGCGTCCCCTGCTACTTGAAGCAGCATCTCTTCGACAACATCCTTGAAGAGGTAAATTGTTAGACTACCCATCTGGTTACTTTTGTTTCAGTCGTCAGCTCTCGTTCGGTCGGTCGGTGTTTCTTGCCTGCAAAGTTAGCTTCTTGATAAGACTAGATGATAGTTTTAGGAGTTGGATTGGAGTTACATCCTGAATAAGCAAGACCTTTCCGTTGATGACAGCCGAGTTTCTGGACAGACCCTGCGACCGCCATAAAGAATGCGTATCGGTCCACGGACAATTTCATTCTTGAGAAGGCGATGCAGTTGGGCCCTGGCGGCTCAACTGCCGTGACTGCAATCGTGATCGATGGCAAAGATTTGTGGGTTGCCAACATCGGTGATTCCAGAGCAGTGGTCTGCGAGAGGGGCTCTGCCAATCAAATTACGGTCGATCATGAGCCGCACACCGAACGGAAAAGGATTGAGGAGCAGGGGGGGTTTGTTACTCTTCTTCCTGGTAAAACTGTGATCTTTCGGATTTTTTTATTATGCTAGTGCCTTCTTCGCGACTCCTGAGTCCCAGCAGGTCAACTTGTGGATTGCAGTCTGATGGTTTTCGTACTTAGAACAAGTGTTCTCTTCTAATTTCAGGAGATGTGCCTAGAGTTAATGGACAACTTGCAGTTGCACGGGCTTTTGGGGATCAAAGCCTCAAAGCACATTTAACTTCGGAGCCTGACATAAGGCACGTACCAATTGATTCGACTATTGAGTTCGTCATATTGGCAAGTGATGGCTTGTGGAAGGTCGGTTCTCTTGGCATGAAATCTCTCTCTCTCTCTCTCTCTCTCTCTCTCTCTCTCATTATCATTGCGGCCTTTGGTAAATCAGGTTGCACATTTGTCCATGCCGTGGCATAGAGTTCGAGTTGCCTGGGCTGCTGCTTTCATTTATAAGCTATAATTTATTTGCCTTTTTTTCTTCTAAGTTTGATGGTTTAGGTGGGGGTGACTGCTTTAGTGCATGACATCAGAAATTTAGATTGTAGGTGGTCGTGGCCCCCCTACCAAGATCTAAGAGGTTTTGAATTTGAGTTCTATCTTTCTACTCCCTCGTGTTGCTTATCTAGAAAAAGATAAAACAATGATGAATAGTGCACTTTAAATTAAACTGTTCACCAGTTCTCATCGCTGTAGGTTTTCCTAACCTAAATTTGTGTATGGCATTCATCAACTTAAAAATTGGAGATGCCGCAACAGAATTCCTTCTTAGGCCTGTCTTGTATGTGTGGCCTCATAACATCATCCCATTAAGCTTGTTTATACTGTCAAATTTATTGTTCCTGCTGTAATTCAAGGTGGCTTAAATAGGCAGCTTCCTGGCACTGAGTTTAACTGAGTCCTCTCATTCAAAGTGAGGAATCTTATCACGCAATCCTGATCCTCCTCTATTTATCATTGGTTCCACCCTTCCCCAGTTTGTCAAGAAAAATTCGGAGTGCTCCATCATTTCCTTAGAGAAATCATCTTGATATCTAGGCGCGCCTAAGATAGCTGGAGAACATGAAATGGTATCGCAAATTGATAAGGCTAAGCAAGTCTACATCATCCACCCGGATTAGTTTTTTTTTTTTGAAAATTCTTTTGACTGTACCCTAGTAAAACTTTCTTTGAGAGTTGCCACTCAAGGTAATCCCAGTAGGTCAATGGTTTTTTCTTGTCATTTCAAGAATAGGGCATCTGACAAACCACCTTGGAGATGACCTGAACCTTCGATCCCGTGCTGGAATGCTCATCTGAAGAGTTGGCTTTAGTTGTCTTATTTGCAATGTTGCTCCGTTGGCAGGTGATCAGTAACCAAGAGGCAGTTGACTTGGTCAAACCGATAAAAGACCCTAAAGCAGCAGCAAAGCGATTAACAAGCGAGGCACTGACAAGAGAGAGTAAAGATGACATATCTTGCATCGTCATCAGATTCGCTAATGCTGTCGAGAAGCATCATGATAGAGCCACGCAGTCATTGTGAATATCTCCAGTTCTTAAAGAAGTTGAATGCTGATGTGAAAGGTAAAGTTATATATGCAGGTCCATGTGCTTTTAGCGTGCTGTACTTAGTAGTGGCCTCGGTTGTATAGGTGTTAGAGCAGATTGAATAATAGTGGTGCATTTCCTTCTTTATTACGAGCGCCTCAGCCTCCTGGAGCGCCCGAGCAGTTTTAGGATGTGTGAGGTCTCATTATTCCACGGTATTGTCGTTTGTATAGTTACTCCTACCATAGTGATTGTTGTGAGGGGTATAAACTCTGGGGGATTTTGAACCTTGGGATGTCTTTTTACCCAATACCAAGTCTGGCTTGTCATTAAAATTCCTTTGCAGTAGCATTTGCACTGTCTTCTCCTTTTTCGATTCTGGGGTTCAGAAGTTGCTCAAAAAGGTTGTCTCCTCTCTACATTGTAATTTTGTATACAACATGTTGGCCAGAATCGATTAAAATGAAGGGGGTTCACCATTTTTTTGTCTGACCATGACGCATCTTTAGTGTGCCTATCTCAAGTGACATGAATTCTTTGTGCCCCAGTGGCTGAGGAAACTGAAGATTAAATTCTTAATAAGATTACAGAATGCAGTTAAAACTAAGAGACTAACCTCAAGGAATTCATTTTTTTTTTAATCTTTTTGGGCGGAAGAAGCAGTCCGCCTACAAATTAAAAGCACGACGAATTTGTTCTTGTATTCCTTCCTCGCCGAGATTAGAACTATCAAGAATGGATGAGTTCGATTGTGTTCTAAAATTTTAGCTTCCGTAGCTAGTCTTCAGGACTATCTCCCAAACAAAGTAGGGAGAGACCAAAAACCGAAATACCAAGATCTAGTTGATAATTTTTCAATTGAAGAATTCTCCCGTAAACGTTGTTCTGACAATGCAAGACGCAAATTAAGCGGCAAGCAAGAGAATATTCATGCACATAATTTCATCTAGAAGTTGAGCGATCGAGTATTGAATATAATTCATAAGCTGTAAAAGTACGAGTAAAAAGAAGAGACCACAACCCAAAACTCGGATCGATGCAAGCAGCAGCCTTAAGTAAATGGAATGGGGAATAAGTGGGATGGAGGTAGGAATAGAAAGGAAAGAGGTGCAGAAAGAGGTTAGGATCCGGATTCCGATTGAACCCTATTCCGCCTACCAAACGGGGCCGCAATGTTCTTAAGCTTATTCGACAGGGGGTATCGTCTCGTCATCGAATTGTGATCAAATAGTTGCTAATTGGGGATGTTGCACTGCATCTGTACATAGCATGTTGGAGAAACATTCATTGCCCTTATTCCCTCCTCTGAATCAAAGGAAGGAAAGAATGTAACCGTACAAAAAGAGATAGTTAGACATGGAAAGAATTAAGAAAGAATGGTGTTCTCTGCACATTTGGCTCGGGAATGGCGAGTCGCCGTGCTGTTCACAACAAACGAGGACGGCTAAGTGTTTGAGGATTCTGTCGAAGACCTAGAGAGCTTGGGACGGGCTAAGCACGCAGCCAGAGCTCTTTCTAAGCTATATACAATTTCCGTGATCGTTGGGCGATCTTTGCCTTCCAGGCTCACACAGTCTGCAGCTAAGTATCCTAGGTACCTCACGGCTTCTATTTCAATAGGATTAGGGGGCAAGACCTTCCGGTCTAGGATCCTGTGAATCTCGTCTTGCAATATGTAGGGGATCACAAAGTCCACCACATTCCTCGGCACGCCGTTCTCGTTGTTGTGAATAGCCCTGTACCCCGATAGTAGCTCGAGCAGGACGACTCCGAAGCTGTACACGTCGCTCTTGGACGTGAGAATTTGGAGCCGGTAGTACTCGGGATCCACGTAGCCAAGCGTGCCTGCAGCGTGGAGCGAGAGGTGGGACTCATCGTCTTCGGGGCCCATAAGAGAGAGCCCGAAATCGGAAACCTTAGCCGTCCAGCTTTTGTCGAGCAAAATGTTGGAAGACTTGATGTCGCGGTGGATGACGGGGGGAATTGCGTAGACATGAAGGTACTCGATGCCCCTAGCCGCGTCCAAGGCTGCTCGGAGACGCGCTGCCCACGAATTGAGCGGGGAGTCGGGGAACTTGTGGAGATGGTCGTGGAGAGTACCGTTGTGCACGTACTCATAGACCAAGATCAACTCGTTGCCATCTTCGCAGAATCCGGATAGCTTCACGAGATTCTTGTGGTTGAGGCGGGACAGAGACTCGAGCTCGTTGAGAAATGCCCTGTCTATGTCTTCGTTCTGCCTCCTGACGCTTGGGCCGCCACCGCCTAAATGTGGCGATGCTTCTGGTGTCGATGTTTCGGCTCGCTTGATGGCCACTTCTCGTCCGTCGTCCAGTGTGGCATGGTATACCGAGCCGAAGCTTCCCGTCCCGATCTTGACCTCTTCGGCGAATCCATTGGTAACGCGGGCGAGCACTTGCAAGGGGAATTCCTCCAGGTGGGAGTCCATGCTGACCAAATGGCTCAGCCGCTTCTCCAGTGGCCCAGGCTGTGGCGGCGGGTTCGTAGTTTGATCCGGGGGCGGGGTCTCTTCAATGCGGCCCGAATCGTGGACACGGCAGACCCTCCCCTGGCAGTATCTGAACAGCAAGAAACCGAAGACCGACAGCAAGGAAGCCGATCCCACGCATCCCACCACCAGGAATACCACCAGTTTCCCATGTAAACCCTCAGGTGGTGCCGGTGGTGATGCCCGTGGCAGTGGTGGTGGCGGTGCTGTTGTTGGTGCCGGTGCCGGTGCTGTTGTTGGTGCCGGTGCCGGTGCCGGCCCTGGCGGTTGAGGATGATTAGCCGGATTTACGCACGGGTGACACACCGCATATCCTTGCCCGCACAAGTTCCCAGAGCCCGGCAAAAGGCAAGGACATTGGCTCCGGCACGGGCCGGGCAGCACGTTGTCAAACACCATGGACCCGGGCCTGGACTCGAAGTGCTCATTGCCCCAACAGCACAAGGAATAGTTGGCGGTCAAGACTCCACAAAAAACGCGGCGCTTGGCTTCGATGGCTACGAACTCCGTGTCTCCCAGGCGTTCCGGCAAGCTGAAATTGCCCTGCCCCCAGCACACGACCCTGCCGTTCTCCCTCAATGCGCAGCTCCTGTTCTCTCCCAGGGCCACCGAGACGAATACCCCTTGCGGCGGATTGATCTGGGCTGCTCCCCAGCACTCCAGCTTGTTATCCACCGAGATGGCGCAGGCGTGCCCAGACCCGGCCGCGACGGCTGTGAAGTTCCCGTTCGGCGTGTTATTCATGATGAGGTCATTTTCCCCGACGCACGCAACTTTCCCCGTGCCCATCAGGCCGCACGCATAATCCCCGCCCACCGCGACGCTGGACCAGCTGCTCGGGGCCGTGGCCCGATTAAACCCGCGCCACTGCCAGCACTCGAGCCGGCTAGTCCCATTGGCAAGACCACACACGTGAGCATCTCCGGAATCGAGCTCTGTCACCGGAGGAGGACCCTTGTAGATGCGCTTGTAGCGGTACCCGGTGCCATTGGCGGCGGAGTATCTCCAGCAAACCAGGGCCGACGTGGTCGAAAAATAATTACCTCTCAAGCCGCATAGGAACCCGTCCCCGCCGACGATGCCCGTGAAGGAAGTATTGATATCAGCAGGAATTTGAATTCCTGCCGGGAAGCTGGTACAGTTGAGAGACACGCTCTGGCCGGGAGTCTTTATAAGAGCACAGACCAACGTCCGGTTCGCGGTTTCGGTGATCGACACGGTCGGGAGCGAGGCGACCGGAGAAGCGAACGGCGGCGCGAAGAACAAGAACAAGGACAAGGACACGGTCAAGCTGAGCAGGGAGCGAAGTTTCCCGAGGAAGTGAGCCATGGGAAGTGGTGCTGGTGCGACAAGCTTGGTGGTAATCTCATGTTGGGGTGGTTCTACAGATGGGTTTAAACTTTGAGGCTCTCTGCTCGTCTAGCGAAGCCAACGTTTCTTATGCTCGAATCTTTGGGGGAAAGGGGCGTGTCACGACAGTGAAAGAGGAAGGGGAAAACGCGGTTGGAAACGCGAAGGAGAGGAGAGAGCGAGAGGAGGGGAGGGGAGGGAGGGATGAGGACGCCAACGACCGAGAAGACCGAGTCGTCTCAGCGAAAATTATTTTACAAGTCGAGCGTGTGGGTCAACCTTTTGGAAAAGGTCGGGAGAGCAGCCCAGTCCAACTTCGCCCATATTTTCAACGGACAAACCCAACTGTTCTCTCCAAGAAGAGTGCTGAAGCTGATCGATCCGCCCTTTGAATTTGACCCGGTGTTCCGTCCAATCCAATCGAATCCGATCAAGGTAATTACGCTTACCGGCTCTTGGAACTGCTCTCTGCATCGCTAGCCACACGTTCTCCTCGGTTGGAACCTTCCGTAAGCATTTCCCTTTTTGGACTTTTCTTCTTCTTCTTCTTAGGATGATTACTTCATACGATGTGGAAACTTGCGGGTTTGACTCGAGACCTGACTTGAACTGCTAATCAAGAAAATCGCCCCATGGCATCGAACAGAAGTTTTGCCTAGCTGTCCCCATAAATCGAGTAAAGGAATCGAACCCGATTCAGAGTAGAGCAGAGTAGAGCGCGTTGTCCGTTCATTTCAAGAATTTGAACCCGACTCCCTTCCATTAATAGAACCGTCTAGATATATTTGACAGAGGTTAAAAGGTCGGAGGGAATAAGAAATTGTCACGTGGGTGCGCATGAAACTATACTATTGTTAAGATTGGCAATGCAGATGGACCGTCGTTATTCAATGCACACTCAAGAGGCTGCCATCCTAGAAATGAGCTCACACTGCTTTATTCTATGTCGAAACCCTGGCTCACGCGGACTCATTGACGATTGCTTTTTCTTTTTCTTTTTCTTTTCATCCTCGTTGTGTGATCGTAATGCATGGCAGGCGTGTGATGTACTTTCCCTTCCCGTTCGCACAAGGCTCGTTCACACAAACCTACCGCAGCAAAAAGTTATGCTCTCGTGGTACATATTTTGCAGAACCGGATCGAGTGGAATCGAATCAGTAATCCCATGAAAACTTAAGTGGCACGAGAATGGACCTGAATTCCATCCAAAGTCCTGCTTACCGAACGTCGAAATAGCTTCATACATCTCAGCTTGCCATTGCCCATTGGGCTGAAAAATGCTATCATCCGGACATGTCATCACGGAGCAGGTGATCCCGTGTCTCAGCATCGTCATCTAAATTGAGCTACCCAGATTGGATCACGTTTGACATCATTTAAAGACTAAACCAAAATTGAAATCTCACAAAGGATTGACTAAACAGATACTTGTCTGAGACTTATCTCCAATTAAGGTAAGAGCACACGTTTATTCTACGCCATCTACTATGTAATGAATTTCCAGTAACATTGACTGCTGCACCTCGGCCTCCAGGCCAGGTTCGACTCCCACCTCTGAGGTGTTGGGACCAAGGATGCATACACTCCTTATACTCGGCTCGGTGCATCTCTTAGCCTGAGATAAGTTGCACTAGTGTCTCGAATCATCAGAAAGATCAACATGCGAAATGTAAACTACCATATGAGCATGTGATTTGGTAAGTAATCCAAAGATATGCTCCTCCTGAATTGGCTTTTCAAGTTTAGTCAGTTGACAAACTCTATCCCTGTCAAAGATGTCCCAGCATGAAGTTGAAGAGCTACATCGCCAATGACCTGCATAAACAAACAGATCAATCATTTAACTGGAAATCCGCAGGAAAACATGTCATTATGAGGTAGCCACAAGAAGTAGGATAAACAAAGCGACAAGTGAGAATACGGTGGGCCGGAGAGTGACATAAGATTTGGGTCGATGAACTTCCACCGTTATATTAACCTGCAAGACTAGATTGCGAAAGAACTGCTATTTCATTCAATCCATTCTGCCTCAGCTAAGTATAGCACCCTAGTCTTAGTTCCTGATTACAACAATTTCTTTGGTCATCCTGATGACTTCACATTAATGGTGCCATGGCAGGCTATTCGAGCTACTTAGTTGTCCAAACTCGAGAAAACTACTGCTTTCAAGCCTGTTGGTTTCTGGAGATCGCCAATTGACTTTCATTCTGATTTGAGAACTAAAACGATTCAGAAGATGCATGACAGCAGTTTAAAAACAATTTTCAACTACAAACGAAGCATTCAGCTATCAAAACTAGATATGCAAGGGTGATGATTTGGTTGTTCTCCGTACACTATGATGACCTTTTACGCTTGACCATGAAAAGATGGAACACTAACCCATCCATACCACAGCCTACAATTTTCACAAAAAATGAATAGGAGAAATATCAGATCTTTGTGATCGCTTAGAATAACCCAGAAGATTAATGTGGACAAAGAATTTCTTATACTTCTCCCCTCCCGCTGAACGTTTTCATGCACACTTACCCCATGTTTGGGAACAAGGGTGAAGATAATTAGGAAGGAAGATGCTAGAAGATTAAAAATTTCCCTCCAAATGCATCTCAAAATTAAATTCCTTCCAATTTTCACCCAAATTGTCTTCTCCACCATTTTTGCTCTTTCTCTAAACAAAGACTTAGGAAAAAACAAAATAGAAAATGTAACCCTTGTGCGTGTGTGGATGGGTAGGGGAGGAACCTTTAAGAGTTGGGATAACAACACAAATAATCCCCACACTTTGACCTAATGTGCAATGTACTCCCTGAACTTTTAATTTGTTCATTGTGGTCCCCAGACTTCTAATACATGTTCAAGTTAGTCTTTGAACAATATGAAAATGTTCAAAGTTAATCTTTCATTAATTTAAGTTCAAGGACAACATCAAACATTTCCATATAGTTCAGGGACCATATTGAATAAATTGAAAGTTCAGGGAACCCACTTTACATTGAGCTAAAGTTTAAGGATCACATTTCACATCATTTTCCCTTAAGAATTTAAAGAACTCGAGCTTATTTTGTAGGGTCCACATACCTTAGCCATGGATCTATAAGAATGTTCGGTGACCCCAGCAACATGAGGAGTTAAAAGAACGTTTTTGTATTTCAAGATTTTATCATTCGGATCAAATGGCTCTGTCCAAGCCACATCGGTGCCCAAGCCTCCCAAGTGACCACACTCCAAGTGACGAGCAACAGCCTCATAATCCAGGAGACCCCCTCGAGCAATATTTATTAGAAGGGCTCCCTGCATCACCATTGGAAAATAGTAAAACGTCTTAGCCGTGATGCTCTGTAAATTGCGAGCCACAGAGATCTCATTATCGCATCTTTTATTTCCAAAACCTTCAAAGAGAAAGATGTAGAAAAGAAAAGGAATCCTATTATAGGTTCTCTCTTTGCAGCCAGTATTTTTTTTCCCCATAAGATAATTATCTGTGAGCTTAGGAGCAAAAGTACAGAAGTACAAGAAAAGGAACAATGACAAAGCTTGCATTTAAAGGATGAGTAAAGGACATGGCATGAGTCATGATTAAGCATCCATCATCCGTATGTAGGGTGAGTCCACCCCAAGCAAATCACTGTACATTTTAAAATACATTTGTATAGTATTCAGGGATGCAACAAAGTGGAATCCAATTTGCAAGCAGACCACATGTGTTAAATGCTTCAATAAGAGGTTACTCGCAAAATATCTGTTTTAGAACCCCAGACAGACCAATGGCTAAGGTTACATGAAGGGCAGAGTATCACTACTACCATCACTGGCACCTGTAAAGCACAGAGAAGGATCTAGCCTTCTCATTAAGGCTCCTGAAGAGGATGAATGGGGATCAGAGAACCAGTCACAAGTGTTAAGAAAAAACTGGCATGGCCAAAGAATAGAGCAGAACTTCGTATCTGTAGCAAAAATCATCATTTAGGGATACATAGAGCAGACCTTTCTCATTGAAGATAGAAATGAGTCATTGATGATGCCAGCCTGCCAGATAATCAAAATGAAATAATAAGAATCCAGAAGACATTTCCAAGTGAGAAAGTGAATAATAACAAAGGAACAAAAAGAAAAGAAAACGTTTCAGGGCAACATATGTCCAAAAAGGAGCACGGAAATGTATGGCTCAGGGAAAAAAGAAAAAAATGGCACATATGTCACCTTTCCTACTTTCCGACCAATCTGGATAAAGCAACCTAAGACGTTTTAATCAAAATGGACAAATAACTCAGGCAAATAGAAGTAACTAAGCCACAAACTACCCTGAATCTATGCTTTCAAAAGGTTCTTCATGTAGATGCAAAGACTACTACCTAATTAAATTTGACTTTTCCTTGTGCAGTCAGAATGTATTCTTGGAAAATCAGTTCTATAGGATAACGGATGTGATTTGGATAAACCAATGAAGCAAAGTACGATTGCACGGAGTCAAGTAACTCTTACTGTATCTTTGTTTAAATACAAGCAACAGACAACTATGTCCGCCTCACCAGCAAAGTTGCAAATGTCATTATGACTTCCCTTCACATCAACCAGATTGTCACTCGTGCCATTTTGGTCAAGGCCTGCTGAGAATGTAGCCAATTATTGTAAGTCAGGAGAATGTAAAGAAATATTTCCTCATTTTGAATGACAATACATTTACCATTCGACTGGAGAGGAGCTTCTGAATTTAAGCACCAACTCCTCCTTGTGGCAATTATTTTTACCCCAAAAGGTCTTAAGCGCTTAGCCAAGTCAATTCCAATATTTCCATACCCCAAGATCAATACCTACAATGGACAATATATTTTTCAATATACTTTTCGATCCAAAGAGTAAAGGACACACAACGGACATTCATGAAACGTGAAAGAGACCCAAAAGTTATTCTTTGTTGTGTATACAAGAATTAAAACATAAAAGATACTCACGGTTTTTCCAAATAGAGTTTCACCAACTGGCTCCCCAAGTTTTCTCTGATTTACAGAAGCTTGTATCTCATTCTGCAAAGAACAAAACTGAAGCAATGAAGGACACTACAACTTGCAGATGACAAAAGGTGCGCACGTGCGCACAGGAATGAACACTAGCAAGCAAAAGGCAGTCCATTTTAATATAACAAAAAGGCCCAGTCTCCTTATATAAATTATCACTAGCCATGGAATATGATTATTAGATGTAGAGTTTTTGCATCTAAGTGCCCAAAGATGGATATTCTATCTCATAATTTGCATCATGTAGCTTTGCATCCAAGAAACAATATTTGTTTGTACAAAAATTTTGCAATGTCATCCTGATAAGGGCATTTCTTTCTCCACAATCATTTTCTCAGTGAAGCATTCTCAGTTTCTTGATACGAGTACTTGTAACAAATATGGTGAGATGGAGACCCTCCTTTCAAGACCACCTTAGCCGATTATTTCATCTGCTCGCTCCAATGTCAAACTCAATTGAGTTCCTTCTTCAGCAACTCTATTCTGTCAGGTACTCAAGACTTTCTTCCTTGTGAGAATTTCTCATAAGTACCCATCAAGTGGAAGAGATTTCTTTGTTGTTTTTAGGCCTCGTTTGGTTCAACTCAAAATGGATTCCTCAACAAAGGGATTCCAGTTCCTACATATTTCATGTTTGGGGAGAAATGAAGATATGGATTTGAATTCTGCATCGAATAGAATTTCCTCAAATAATGCAGAATTAGATTACCTAGCTATAGTTAGTATTGGAATTCCACTATTATATTTGTATAACCAAAAAACTATCAAAACCCAACTCCACCACTGCCAGTCACTGGTCGCTGCCACTGTTCATAGGTTGCATTTGAAAGTAGCCACAATGATCGCCAATCCCTGATCACCGTATTCAGTGAGAAGTATTCTCCAACAAGGCCAAAAAATTTTGTCATACAAACAATGGAAAAGGAATCTTATTCTAATGAATGATATTCCTCGGAATGGGAATCCATTTGAGGATTCCCTATTTATGGAACCAAATGAGGCCTTCGTACTATGCTTGGAAATATTTGTTTTCACAAATCAACTCAGAGATCACCTTTTCAAATCGAATAACAATGGCCTTTAATTGGCATCTTGACAAAGATTTAGGTCTCTTGTATGTTTATGTCCACAACAAACTTACCTCTATGCTATGCAACTGTTTCTATGAGTTTGACATGATCAACTGTACCAAACTTTGTTAGTTGTTGACCATTTGACATGGGGCAACCAATGGCATTCGACAGACTACTGCTAATTTCATTCATTTCATTATCATTCATCCCCAATTGATGAAATCAATACACAAGTCATGTTTTAGAGCCGCGGTATTGGACTATGTGAGCAAGACGACATGGGCATGAATTACCTATCAAAAGAAGGATAGACCTTTGTTAAGCTTGAAGTGCAAATGAACCTTTCCATTCAGATATAGGCTTGATGTAGGAAGTCTGCTATGTTTTGAAAGTTGGGGTATAATTTGAACGATTTTCCTGTTTCCCAGTATATTAATGAAGATATAAGCACCTATGCACTTTGATTTAGAAGAAATTACATAGGCTTCAAACAGAATTAACTGGTGCTGATGATCAAATATTACTTAAAACTTCGACCAGAAAAGGATGAGAATGCAAAATGATAGGGGATTTATTCACATTTCAGAAAATGTTACAGCCGAAATGTTCAACCTGTCATTCCCTATACTTGAACAAAAAGAAGCACGACATACCACAAACCTAACCTGTGGACTTAGCACGTAAGATGAATCACATGAAGTACCCTGGCTACTTAAGATTTTTCTAGTGATCAAACGTACCTGCTTTCGAAGTAAACCCAGAATCAGATAAATCGCCATTTCTGCACATGACGATGCATTTCCTGTGACGTCACCTGGAATTCTGGCAACTTTTATTCCATTTTTGGTAGCAGCGTCAATATCAACACCTTCATGAAGATGTAAATTCCATTAAGATCTAACAAAACAAAGGAATAATACTGACAAATAAACCCAACTCCTCCAGCCCAACATACACAAGCAAGCAGGGCAGAGAGAAGTGGGGGAGGGTGAGTGAGGAAGGGAGGGAGGGGGGGGGGAGGGGGAGAGAGAGAGAGAGAGAGAGAGAGAGAGAGAGAGAGAGATTATCACCTTCCAGACCAACACCAAATTGCACAAGAAGCTTCATTTGTTTCGCTCGAGCTATGATATCCGAGTCAAAGCGCTTGTTCTTTACCACGCACATATGGTAGTTTCCGATAACACGAGGCACATCATCAAGGGCCACCTCATCGACCTACGAAAATGGAAAACAGATGAATGAATGATCTCCAACGTGCAGCTAGAGAGAAAATTTGGAAACACGATTAACGAGGATACATCCGCATTTAAACAAAAGACCAAACCGAATCTGCAAACTTGGACTTGCTTTTTTATTCCCTAGTCTGTTATATATCCAAAGGCAAGTGCTGGCGACGATGGGATCGTTACATCAAGTTTAAGTAGGACCCCATCAAGAGCAGATTGCTTCTCAATCCACCCAAGAAAAAATTCCATCACTTACTACAGTGTCTCAAAGTATACAATCCTACTATTTAGAACATTTACAATGATCGGAGGCAGAAATGGGATATCACTTCACTTCAGTGCAAAGGGTAGTTGAAATCCGGCAATACCAATCCAATCAAGTCCCAATTTTTATTTCCCCGCTCAAAACACACACGATCCAGCCAACTCCACCGACCGCTTCCCAACTGAAGACAGCGGAAAAGTAAACACCTTTCCATCGGATACCGCATGGGAATCGAACCTGGATAAATGGGTATTGACTCAAGTACTCCCTGGTGTAATCTTGAGAGGCCGGGAAGTGAGGCCCGCAGAAGAGGACGCGGGTGACGCCTTGCTCGCCGGACTCCGTCTCCATTTCCCCCGCCCCTCCGCTTCCTTCGAATCCTGCGACGAAGAGAGAGAGAGAGAGAGAGAGAGAAAGGAGGGGACGTCGACTTGGCAATTGCCGTGGGAGCAGGTCAGGTGGGAGAAAGAGACCTTTTTGTTCTTTTTCCTCCCGAGTTCTTGCTGCAGACGGATTTAAATACTTATTTATTGTATCGCCATATCGCATCGTATAGATTTTCCGCTTGGCCTGTCTGCCACCTCGCTCAAACAAGACAAAAAGGTCTGCACAGACCGCGTCACTAAGCACGAGAGACGGCTCTTCCTGTGCAAAATCATCGGGAACCGAACAAACGATGTTGAGATCTGTTTTGATATGTGATGTCAGCTCTAGATTATTAATTCGTAGGATATGATTTTTAAAGTTTAATCCTATAGTCTAGGAATTTTTAACTTATCTGATGCGGTCTTTGAACTCTTAGTACGTATTCGTCTCAAGCCTTGGACTATATGAAGTTATTAATATTATCCCTATAATGGAATGATAATGTTAAATCATTTCATTTGTTCAAAAATCTAGATATCACATAGAATAAATTAAAAATTCAAGGACGATTAAATATATATATTTTTTTTTTTTGGTAACCTAGGAAACCCCGAAAGTTCGATAAACTTTAAGCTCACCAAGCAACGCCGCCATTCTAACTTGCACTTTTGGGAGCACAAAGTTTCTCAAGCAACCGCGCCACCGCAGTGGGTGGTAAACGACATTAAATATTCGAATAAAGTTTAGAGACAAGTTGAATGAATAAAAAACTTATAGACCATATTGGGCACAAAGTTCATGGACTATTTATATCATTATTCCAAAAACATTCTATCTATTGAAAAATCTTATAACGTATTTAGTCTCTCATCATCCTTTGATTTACATTGAAACATTGCTTCTTGAGTTCGAATTATTTCTTGACTAGAGCCCACCTCCTAGGATAATAACACTGGACGACCACGTATACCTTCAAAATCACTTAACTTCAATGTATGAAAATTGCCCTGACGAACTCCATGTTAGTCTTACAATCCGTGATTATCTTGTATTCGTGAACCTTTGTATGTGGAATTTGGGGTTATTGAGTAAAAAATGAATGATGTAAAGGGAATAAATATAACTAGTTAATGAAAGTAAGGTTAGGACGGTTGATACTAGAAATTATAGGATAGAAAAATTATATTACTTAAGAACTCTGAAAGCGGGGTTGGCCTCCCATCCACAAACTGATCGAGAGTTTATGTCACTTTCGTGATGAAACCATGGTAAATCGCAACTAGTTATCGAACCTAAAGTAATCTGATGTCTCGCTCGATGGACTAAATGTTTGAGCTAAATTAGGGTGATACAACTTTATATAAGGAAGCTATATGTCATATTATAACAATTATTGAAGGACGGTTGGCCTGGTGTTGTTTGCTCACCAGGCACCACTCAAGCTAATCCTCGGCCAAGGAACTGACGGCTCAAGACATTAGCATCAGATCGTACAGCACAGGCGAAACATTATCGCATTGAACATGAACAAGAAGCTTAGGACTAGCGACGACAACGCTGTTCAGACGCCAGGGTTAGTTACACAGGCCTCTCTTGTCCATCGTTGCCTATTGAACTTGTATAAATGGTCGTACATGCAACATTTTCTAACCGAATGTAAAACGAAGTAGAAAAAGAGAAAGAAGGAACAATCTTCGCATCATAGGAAATGTCTGACTTCCCTTCTTAGACTGTAAATGTACTAAAAAAGTGACTGGTGATACACTTACGTTGCAAAAAGTCTCATAGCCAGCCTGATGTAATATCGACTCAAACTCGATGGTCCGGTAAGCGATGAATTTGGAGACTTCGGGCTACCACCTCATTAAGTATGTGTCTGATGATGCAAAAATCACCATACTGCGAAGAAAAACCGTGCAACGAGATCAAACAGAAGTGATGCGGTTTCCTTGGGATGGGCAACTCCGAGAACAAAACACAATCACCACACCTCGCTTTCCACGGTTTATGTACATATATACTGCCTTGTCACTTGCGTCCAACAACTATTTACAACATCAACCGATAAGTCAAAGAACCGAAACTTGGTCAGCTATTTCACCGTCATACGTGACATCTTCGGGGACCAGCACATCAAAATCGCTAACACTCCACTCTGCAGTTACCCCACTCCGGCTGACATAAATTTCTGAACCAACATTGATCGAGGACCATATACGCTTTGCTGGTTCTGTTCCCGGATCCTGTGGAGTGAAATAGTTAAAGAGGTGTCGCAGTGACAATTGATAATCAATAGGACAAAGGCCCTTTTGATGCCCGATTAATCGCAAGTGTCTATTAATAGTGGGAAAGAAAAAAAAACTTTCTTATGCACGATGTATATTAAGTAAAAAGGAAACCCAGTGTTATCGAATTGGAAGATGGAGATGTGTTCTATTTTTGTGTCTAACCCCCTCGTCCGGAAAAAGAAAAAAGGACAGCACAAGGTAGTATTGGATAGTCAAGATTGAAAACAGGAATGGGGCTTTTTCATTTGTGAAACAGCTTAAGATTGGTTAGTCAAGATCGGACATGCAAATATTCTGCTCCCTGTTTGTTTATGTTGTAGGCTGCACATGGTACAGCAGAGTGCAACCAGTAGATAGTATGAAAATCAGGCAAACTAAAAGCATGCCTATAGGAGCATAATGACCACTCAACATATTGACCCCTGAAAATGTGGTAAATTAACATGCTACATACAGCACAGAAATTATGTTAATCACGCAACGACAGGAGTGCAACCAACCTGGTAAAAGTATAGACGATGGGACAGAGCTCCGACATCAAGTTCCCACGTCCTAGAATCTCCAACCCATCCATCACCTTGCTTTTCAGGATAGCCATGGACTGCCCATTCAGAATGTGGCAGAAGTTGAACAAGTTCCTGTGCTTGTGGATTGCTATAAGGGTCACAGATATCATATGGTTTCTCCAAATGGTTGGCATTCCCAGGGCCACAATATAGATGATAAGCAGCATAGGGGAACCGAGACGTCTCGTTCCTATATATGATCTCGCCAGAAACACTGACATGGTAAGGAGGACAAGAGACAAGGTTCTCCGGTCGGCACCAGCTTGTAGTTTCTGGATTAATTATCATCTCGCTGTATCTAGTCACATCTGTGAGTACATCGCCATCACACGGATCTCCACTATTCTTCCAACAGCTTCCTATATCGAGTAGATAGAATTGGCTATTAGGCCCTCCGCCACGTTTCACATTAAGAGTCAATCTCACTTTGAAGTTTGGAGATTCTGGCAACTAAAAAATCACAAATAAAATCATCACTTCCAGGGATCAGATCACATAACACAAATATTTTATACACCTAAAATCAATGATATGGTTATATAAATTGGGATCTCTATTACCCCCTAAAACATACAGATTCTGATTTAAAGAGCAGAAACTTGGTGCATATTGATTTTTCTGCTTTGACTATTTGATCTCTTTGTTTCCTTTTGCCCTTTATGTACTGCCTAATCCAACAAAATCAAGTGCTGGGGATGACATTGATGCAACAATGACCTGCTTATTTGACATGAGTAATTATGCATTGGCGTGAAGATATATGGAGAAAGTACCGGAACTATATGTTTGCAGACCAAATTGCGTATGCTGCTTAGCTCCACGAAAACCAAAAGAAAGTCCACTTCTGCCCTAGTCCGAGGTCAAAACAATTCCAGATGGGGACAGAAAGGGGGGAAGAGAAAGAAAAAACAAACTATTGCTCAACTTCACAAGTCCCATTGCATTATGTTTATGGACAACTGTTGCCAAAGAGGACAATCCCAATTCAGTTAACTGCGCTTCACTAACTAGCCAAATGATATAAAAGAAAAAGAACATTCCATTCAGCCTATATGCTGAGTAGAATGGAGAAAGAAAAGGCCTCAGTCTCTCAATTGACCTATCTGCAAATTCTCTACCCTTGGTTGAACATCCGTTGCACTTCTCCAAATACTCTATAGATTCAACAAAATGCAAAGAGAAAATTTAACAGTAATTAGAAGTACACAAACGAAACAAACCTTTCGCATGATTCCCTGACCCTGATAATGATAACCACCATTAAATCCGTTTGTAGCATCTGCCCGTAAGTACAACATAAGCCAAGGATACATGGCATTCGTTCTCAATATATGAGAAAATATCCAACTTCCTGAGCTCATATTCTTCTGCCACAAGACCGAAAAGTACGAGTTGTTTCCAGTGCCTTTGCTCAAATCAGCATCGAGGTCATACGTCCCGTAAAAACCTCCAGTCAAAGAAGCCATTTCGCCATCAACCAATCTCGACTGATTATGGTAAACCAAGGGCTGATTCATGCAGCCGCTACCGAAACAGGGAAAGCTCCTGTCGGTCACTATTTTGCTGACTTTCTTCCCATTCTCGGGACAGAGAGTGGTGTTCTTATCGAAATTACCATTCTTGAGCATGACCATCCAGAATTGCCACGGTTCCACAGAATCATTCGCCTTGCAGAGAGAACCAAGGTACATCTCTTTCTCGGCAGCATACAGATCCGGATCTTCATACGGCTGAAAACCCTCCAGACCAAACGCATCGCCTGCCCTCAAATTGTTGTCGGATTCCCTCACCTTCTGATGGACCGCACATTCGCTCCCATCGTCAGACGGGGTTAAACTTAGACCTAACACGCCAGTGAATCAAAACAAAACCAATCAATAACACAGAAGCATCATCATCAAGAGACATCAAACGTAAAACACTGAAAGCACACGCCTTTCCTGATCTAGAAGAGCTACTTTATGCACATGCAATGTCATCCGCAGTCAGAATCATCTCAGAACGACAGAACCCGAATTCTCGCTCGGAAAAGACGCGAGGATACTTCAGAGATCGCGATTCGCGAGTCTAGGGTAACGATCATCATATTTCATAGAATAGATGAGAAAGAGAGCGAAATGGGCGAACCAGGGAAGGGAGGGCAGAGCAAATCAGAGCAATCGGCGAGCCTGGGGCTGGGCATGGCGGGAGCCTCCGCGCCCACCTCGTTACAGAAGTTCCAAGCTTCGAAGCCGACTCTGACGTCGGGGCTCTTCATTCCAGGGTCTCCAATTGCCGACCGATACCCATACGAAGACGCGGCCGCCAGAGACAGTAGCAGAAGAAGAAGAAGTAGAAGCGGCGGCGGCGAAGAGCCACCCATCGTCTTCGAAAATTCCTACTGGGGCTGAGGATGAGGAGGAGACAGGAAAGCTCGACGCTCCTGCCGCACGAGTGGCGACATGGAAGATGGAGAACGGCGCTGGAGTCGCTTGCTTTTTGTCCATGCCTGGATTTGACATCCCAACGACACCCACGCGCTTTCTACGGCGAGAGAGAGAATGATTTTGTAATTGCTTAGAAGCAAGCACCGGGCGTGCTCTTTTTATACGTCTAATGAGTCAATGACAATTATTGGAATAACTTTCCGTAGACGACATCGTATGGTTAGTGCGATACAGTGATGGAAGTGGGTTTATCCAATGCGGAATTTGCGAATGGGGAACGCAACATCTGAATGCCACACTTGCATCTTGGAGTAACCGACAGTAGGAAACGAGGGTGAAGCTCCGCTGTCGAAAGTGATCGAGGAGGAATATAGAAGATTGGTTTTGAAAAAGATATCGTGCGTTATCATTGAAAAATTCTTCCATGGCATATTCACTCCCAAATTTGAAACGGCATTTGTCTGATTAGTTGTAGAGATACAAATAATTTGTGGCTAAGCACATTAAACCGATGGGAAAATAAGGACCATTCGGTGTGGTAACAATCCTTGCATCAGCTCAACTTGGGACTGAGGTAAAACTTGGGATCTCTGAAAAACCTCCTGATGATGTCTGCCTTCTCGGCTGAAAGGTCAGTTTTCTCCAAAATGTCTTCCTTTGATGCCTTAGCAATTGCCTCAATGGAACCAATAGCTTGATTAAGCTGAACATGGGAAAATCAGGAGTTTAGTCAAAATAAGGATGAAGAAAAATAAATATGATGTTAATCTTACAACTTCAAGTGCAAAACCTACAATTAATTTCAGACAAAATAACCTGTCTCCGAACACCATGCGACAGTTAAGAGGAAAATAACGATAACATTACATCACAGTACAATCTATGTGGAGGAAGCTAATGAATTTCCCGAGAGAAATATGGTTTCTGATACAAGTCTATCTCAAATTCCTTTTGAAGAGATCACCGCAGAGGGTAAAGTCTCTTTTAAGTCCATGCAAGTTTTCACATGACTAAATAAAATGTGGAAGTGATTGCTATTACCTACATGGTATTGTGTTGATCAAGGCCTTGCAATAATAGAGAAAATAGACTTTGCAACGTAAGGATGCACAAGATGCCATGGAAAGGATGCAGAAAGCAAAAATTCCTACAATGGTTCCAAGTTTCCCCCTTTAGTTAGTTCAACATATTGTCAACCTGATAAGACAAGTTTTTTGCAGTGAAGGATAATTGGCAATTAACTGTAGTGCCACTGTTGAAAGTCACGAGCAATGGGCATCCTTATTTTCTTCCTAGAGCAGATCAGATTTTCCCAGGTCCCATAAGGTAGCTCATTGTGGAAGGAACCGGAAAATGAGTCCTAGATGCTTTGAAAAGACTGGACAGCAAAGAATTCGAGTAGTAAGTTGCCGTGAACTTGGTAAAATTACCAAATTAGCATCATGATTGTCAATGCCAGGTATGGATGTGACGATTCCAAGAAAGAGATCCATCCTCTGCATCGACCGCATCCTCTTGAAGGTGATAAACAGGGGGATTATATTAAATGCAGCCAAGGACTAGCTTCCAGAAACCTTGAAGACATCTAAATAATCACCCAGCTTAGGTGAACTAACCTCGGCCTTCAATTTCCATACACCATGCTGCTGCTTGCTTACTGCAATTCACATGGCAATAAATTGTGGATATATGCTGCAGAGATTTATCAACTGTAGCCAGCGGGAATAAGGTGTACCCCCAAGGGAGAGAGCTATCTTGACAGTCTTCTCAAAGCCCATCTCTACGTCAGGAACAGGAACGAATGTTGGCCTGCCAAGCTCCATTCCAAATCTGTGCCATAACCAAAGATTAGGAGATCTTTACTAGCATCCACCGCCACAAGTGAGATGCTTATGAATGTAACACTTACTTGAAGTAAGAGTGGACGAAAGAATCGTTTTGCTCCTTTGTTTGGAGAGTGACGACGACATAAAAATGCGCAAATTCCTCCTTCAGTTTCTGAATCCTAATCCAGATACCAAATCAAGCATCTTACAGAGCAAGGAACTTAAAATAAAGCAGCCGACCAACCTGCTGAACATATATGGAATGAGGTTGCACTCCCAAGTCGTAATAAAGACGAAAGCCACCGACAGACCCCCACAGTTAAAAATAAAGTCCTGCAAAGAGTACACCCTAAAAAACTGAGTAGCAGCTCAGGGATAATTACGGATGCAGTGGCTGAATTACCGGGTTGATGGAGACGAAGTTAAGGCGGAAAGAATTCGAACTGAGGAAGGTGGAGATGAAATAGATAAAGGACTCGTCTTGTCCGTTCCTCCAAGTAGTTTTCATCAAGCAAACCCCTGCACCACCTGCAACCACATAAGGCCATGCTCATCTCAGGCTGTTCGCCAGGCGAATGCTTGCCGTGGCAATAGGAAGAATCACCAACCGAAATTTTTGCCCAGACACCATGTGAACATAATGTAGAAAAGGAATTCATCCGAGACTCATACTCTTTAACGAATATGAAGAATCACATCCCAGATTATCTCTAGCGTGGACTCTACAGAAAGCAGATATAGCTAGAGAAGATGTATAATCACTTGCCAATCAGCCCAAGCCGTCATCACGAGTTTCTGTAACTTCTCCCGACATTGCACGGTTGGAATAATAAGAGTAGACAAACTGCTTTGCGATCGATTAACACGATCTCATCATTTATCACTAGCTAGTATTCAAAGCATTGAAACTACCGAAACATCCAACTGTCAGAGACATTAACAAGCAGAGTGTCGAACTAATATCTGGATCTCGAACGACGGAAGCTGAAATAGCCGACGAACATTTAGCCACAACAGCACCGCCGTCCATTGCCATGTCATCGGCGAGCTAAATCCGAGATTCCGACCGTAGCAATAAAATAGCCAGCGAAAGAAATCGGATACAGCATTTTGCATCGTAGCTTCTACCACGAAGAAACAGAATCGAGCCACTATTCCCTCTGCACGCCTCCTGTTTCTAAGATGATCAAAGCCGCATTTCTTTCGACCAGTCAGATCATCCGCCCTCCTCCGATGCTCAGATCAGTCACTTTACTCAGCGGCCGAAGCTCTATACACGACTGAAACTGACGATGAATCCGAAACGACATCCCGGGATTTTTTTGCAATAACAGCGGATGTATTATGGCTTTGTGAATGCACTTGACGATCGTTCTCGATCATCCGGGCGAGATCCGAAGCAGTGCGGTAGCGAAAAGCAGAGGAATCACCTGAACGCGACGCGGCGTTTGATGGGAAGAGAGGCGTCGGATGTCGTTCGCTGCGAGCGATGGTGCTCTCCATCTGCGAGAGAGAGAGAGTTCTCGTTCGATTTTGTGTTTGCATGAATGCCAAGGAGCGACGCGGTGTCTCTGCGATTCATAGAAGCAGCGGATGCGTTCGCGCGCGCGAATGGTGCTATTTTACACTCGAAATAATCTCACTACTTTTTAATCTTTTCTCAAAAAAAAAAAAAAAAAAAAAATCTTAGATATCCTAATTGTATAAAAAAAATTAAACGGTCTCTTTCTACATACTTCTAGAAAAAAAGAAGAAGAAAGAAGCTAAAAAGTCTCCAGATTATTTATTTAAAATGTGGATATTTCACCTTGAAATCATTCAGAGATAATACGTGTGTTTATTACAGTAAAGTTTAGGGTTAATATTCTGAAAAACCCCAAATTAGTACACTTGTAACAAATTTACCTCGATTGATCATAAAAAACCCTAAATTGGTAATATTTATTTGACCACAAAAGATCCCAAACTAGTAAATTTGTGACAAATATGCCCTTTGCTAAATTGGATTAATATCACAAAAAAATCACAAAAATTGTAAACTATAACAAATGGAGTGTAAAATTCTAAATCGGTATATCTGTCAATTGTCACGTGTCATTTAACTTAATAATTTGACATTAAAATTTTAAAAAAACTAACAAAGGGTAAATTTGTCACAAGTATACTAGTTTGGGGGTAAATTTGTCAAAGGTATACCAATTTAAGGTTTTTTGATTGTCAAAAAAATAGTTTGGATAAATTTGTCACAGGTGTACCGATTTGGGATTTTTCAGGGTATTAACGCTAAAGTTTATAAATCCACCATTTGTTTTTGATGGCATATGATTAAAGCGTGATGCGGTGCAGTGACCTCGAAATAGACCTTACCATGGAACACAAACACCAGTTGAAAGTATAACCTCCGCAAAATTAGCACAACCTTGCTCCTAGTGTCTAACATCGATGCAGTGACCTTAGGACGACATAAAATTGTTTCCTTAAGATTGTTGTGCTGATGATTCATTTCGAAGATCGATTCTAGAGAGTCTTGAGATCACGAACACGATTCTTGCCAGTTATGGATACTCGATATTTGAAGTTATGCATCTATGCTTGCAACGTAGCTGGTCCATGGGGTGCTTTATTACAGATATGGAAGTGTTCAAAAATTGCCAGGCCTCTAAACCATTCAAATCATGCCCATGACGCAAAGAATAGACTTGCCGGGGACCAAATGAAAGAGGATGGTCTTCTAGCACTTGAAAGATGAGGAGAGTTGCTACCCCACATGGTGTTCTGACTGGAGAGCATTGCAATCCGAGACCTGATTTTGGAGAGTTTCCAAGTGATCTTAACTTCCACATTGGATCCTCGAATGCGAAGCGCGTCTTAACATGAAACTCTCGTGCAGCAAACAGGATGGATCTCATATTCCTTTATCCTACCTATCTCCTATCAATGACAAAGCCATCTCAAAAAACACGAGCCTGAGGCTCTTGGATAGGTAGTCACACCTTCTCTTTCTGGAAAGACCGTCCAAACTTTCGGGTCTTTGGACCAATGAAAACGGTAACTTCTGAATTGTTCGAAACAGGGAGAGATTAACTCTCATTTCCAAACTGCTTCTGGATGTCGTTGAACGATATGGTCGCAGATCCCCTTTGTTTGGCTTTCGGCTGAGATGGATGCTCCTTCCAGCCCGTCATATAAATTACCTATGAAACAAGCAAATAATTGAAGCCGATGAACAATGCGAACTGCAGATGACGAAAAGAAGATGTCTACCAACTGAATGCGATAGATCCACATTCACAGAGGAAGGGAAACATTCTCATGATTAGCGTCAAGTATATGTAATGTTCTCTTCCCGGTGCACTACACTTAACCTCAATGTAATAGGATTAAACAGCTCTTGAAGGAAATAAAGCATGATTCTTTTCACCGTGTAAAGTTTCCGTTTAAGAAACAAAACAAATATGAGAATCCACAGCCGGATGTGGATACTATGGCTACCTGGAAAGTTGCAGGGATGGTACCGTCTTCAGCAGCAACATTGACTCATAGATTGCTGCAGTTGCCAGAGCTGTTTCCCTTTTCAAAATCTGATTTTATGAACAAACAAAGTTCTCATTAATTTTATCAAGTGCATAGGAGTCTGCTATTGTAATAAACCAAAGGAAACAGTGAGCGAGGGAAGAACATTCACGACATTTAGGGGTAGTCTTACAGGAATCCTTTGTTGAAGAGCATTAGTCTCACCCATTGCCCTGAGATGTTCTATCAGCTCAAAAGCTTTACCAGAAAACAGAGGAAAAAAAGAACATCAGAAATACCATATAAATTGACACTAATTGTTGTAAATACAGAGCCAAGAAACGCGGTACTATAAAAAGAAATTACATATAAGCATGACAAGAGAAAAAGGAAGCACAGTACCTAACATTGATTAAACATTATTGTTGATTGAGTTATAAGCCCCAGGCAATGAGAAGATCAAATCGAAACTTAAATTCTTCAGGCCTTTAAAATACACTGACTGGCATGTCATAAATGAAGAAGATGCAAAACAACTTTTGACCAGAAAGAACAGCAAAAGAGAGGATTCATCAGCAACTAAGTCAGTAGATTTTGCATCTAGGATGCTCATATGCAGCTTATGCAAACCAATAACCGACTTCGCATAACATCTTTCTTGCTTACTACTCCTGGCTTTTCTTCATATTTCTATGTAACACATAATTCTCCTCTGATAGAAAGAAATACAACTACCACCTTGACTTGACGTCCTTATATAATGCATTCTCTCATGTGCTGATAAAACATGTAGGGCTACAAAACACTTTGCGCAAGAGCATGAAGTAGGCCTGTTAAGGATTACTAGGGAGAATGGACAAATAGAGAGGCTATGCAAAATTTTCAACAACAGCTTTTTCTCAGATATCAATCATTGGCCCTAAAGATTTACCATCTCGCGTTATAATTTATATCTCAAAAGTGAGTTATAAACTAGCAGTTGCAATGAAGTCAAAACAGAACTTTCATAGTTGAGCTGTCATTTTCACGCTGATAGAGAACTTAAAAATAGCTAGCACAAGCATCAAAACAAGAGCTCACCACTTTTATATCTTACTACATATTCATCCACATCAACACCTGGAAGAGAGAAACCTGCTCTTGTCAACAAATTACCAGCATCTCGCACCTGAAACACACCAATTAATGGTTGCGAAGTAAGGAAAAACGTAATAACTATCAATTAAAGGATCATGAATCATCTCTTTAACTGAGATGTATATGGACCAAAAATTCACTGTAGTCAGAAATGGCAGTTACAGGGGACACAGGACTCAAGACTTTATTATCACAAGTACATATACCAAAAAGTCATTTATGTACAAGCCCATAAAGTGAAGCAGGCATGCAAGACTGCATCTGCCAAATTTATCTTACTGTCCATAAAGGAAAGTACAACTTCATGAATACAGACAAAAGGCAAGAGAGATTTGAAGAATACTTGTGCTAGAGGAGATACTCTTGGACTGATGCCTCCTTCACGTTCCATTTGTGCTATGGTGCATGCAATTCTCAGTTCCCTTGTAACAAGAATAAGAAAACAAAAGAATCAATCAAAAATTTAATCCTTAAGGTAAAAATGAGATAAATATATATAAGAGAAAATTCGACAACTTTAAGGTTTCTCCGCCCAAAATTGCTGCTAGAAAGAGGCCATCAGGCTTCAAAGCCAGTTTACACTGTCAAAAATAATAAAATAATTGTCTGAGCTTCAAATGAACAGAGAGTTTCATGCATTACCATATATCAGCAAATTGATCTAGATTAAAAAAAACAAAAAAAATCTGGAGAAGAACTTTCTAAACAGCATAAAGAAACAAAAAATAAAGGACTGCTATCATCCTCATCATGAGCCTTCACTTTCTCCAATAATCTCACAATAATCATAAGTCCTAATCCGTGATGACAAAGCTTACTCTCACTCTCCTGGGAGAAACATAGAAATCTGAAGGAAATTAAGACCTGATTACAGAATATCAATCCATGTTGTGGAATTTCATATAAGAGGTGGAGACTCAGTAAGTCTATTTGTCTGAGTTAGTCGAGGGCAAGGTCTGATGCTGAAATGACGAAGTTTTTAAATCAAGACAACTTGGCAGAGGGCATTACACAGTTTGACCAACTTAAGCTCCAAGAAACTACTTTCTGGCCTGAAAATAGCAGTGGAAGTCACTTTGCTCCGTTTTGTTTAAGTAACTTCCCTTTATATATGCAATGCATGCTGAGACATCAATTCTATGGTGCCTCTTTTCTAATAGTACACAAAGGTCCACTTGCACAAGTAACCCAATTTGATGTTTCCTCCACAGCAGAATTTTTTGGAAGGCCCATATGCTCGCTTTAATTCCTCTTTCCCGCTAATATACATAACCATATTGTTGCCAACGAGGAACTACAAGATCAGATTGCACTAATGACAACAAAGAACAAGCAGACCCATACCTGAATCATTGCTCCAGGAAGATCATTTGTCCAGTGTAGACCCAAACAACTGAGAACCAGATCTAGAGAACTTTATGTCCAAAAACAGACTGTTAGGAATTCAAATTATACTGCTCAGCCAAGTAAACAATGTAATAGAACTAATGTCCAGATCTACACCTTTCCTTCATAGGCAAAAACTCTTCATCACCAACAACATGCAGCGTCTCAATGTTCTTATCAGGTTTATCTTGCTCCCGCTCTTTGCACTGCTGTATCATGTCAGATGACATATCCATCATAATGAGCTTTTGAATGGCACCTTATGTCAGAAAAGAAAAAATGTTCATCATGTTATATGTATAGCATAAACAGTATTTACTAAGTCTGCAACACATTGAAAATAGTTGCATCTCTATCAGATATGTGATGTTTGCTAGGTGAGGATGCTAACATAAACTAATAAGCTTCCTTAAAAATCAAAGTGATGCTCATAAAATCATTATGAAGCAGCATACTAGATTTTCATACATGCAAACATGCTTATCTCCAACATGCAAACTGTAATAGCAGTTAATTGATGAGGAAAAAGGATCCCTAGTATATAGCTGTATACAATGTATACATAAAAGAAGAGTACTAAGATGTTAGTAAAGGTAGGATAAAGCGAATGTCAGCAAAGGTAAGATAAAACTAACTCCCGCAGAGATCCTTTCTGCTCCACCAAAAAAAAAAAAAAAGAAGCATTTGTATTAAAGGATTTGCTTCCTACGAAACAAAAAATTGCATACTGCATCCCTCGTTCAAAAGTCCCCTTTCTCTGCCCAGACATAGATAATGTGGATCAAAATACTCCAAGACTGTGACATAATATATTTGAAGCTCACATTATGAACTGTTATTTCAGGCTCCATTTGTATGTCCATCTATTCATCAAGAACAAGGCCGCTACTGTGATCAGTCTATAGAAAGCAGAGGCATGTTGTTACTGTAAGACAACCACTTTGCTCAAACATTTGGAGAGGACCTCCACAATCGGTTTGCATTCGATCCAAATAAAAGCACTACGCATAACCACCATTCAACTGTTATATCCTTTAAAACTGCATGCAATCACAAGTGTCCTGGCTAATTGGCGGAGAGGGAAAAGGGAATTGAACCTAAAACCATTTCGTCTCAATAAGGGTTTTCTGTCGACCCGTAGGCCAAAACTTTGTCTACATGCACAACAGTAGAGCAATATAGATTATGAACATCAGTCCTGTTTGTTTTATATATTCTTCCAACCAAATTAATCATAGTGGGCTAAGAATGTTAATAAACTCAAGCTAACAGGCTTCGACAAGGAACCCACAAAAACTTGCCGTTCCAATTTGCAAAGAAAGGGCTCGTCCTAAACCATGGGATCTCATTCTCACGAGTTCATGTCCCCACATGACGATCTCATGCGTTCTTAAGCGCCAAAGCCGACCTTACGGTGAGCAAAGATTGAATTAGAAAGCATTGCGCCAGTATTAACAACTCACCCCGACCGCGTGACAAGCGCCTGACAGCTTCCAAGGAAACCACCCAAGCATAATGCTGTCGGAAATGTTTTCTTACAGTCCTACAAGAGGCGATCACACTCACAACATAAGCACCATGATTGGGAAAACCAAACTAAAACGCAAACTGAAGAACGAATTCTCTCTCCCCCATATCTCTCTCTTTGCCCAAATCGGATCGCAAAAGAAAGTAGAAGCAATCTAAATCAAGTACTGAGGAATCCGCTCCACGCGGCGCCCACCTCCAAGCGATCCAACAGATTCTCCGCGACGGAATCAACGAAACAATCGCTGGGACGCATCAACCACGCAGCTCGATCACGCTGCCACGCCGACCATTCCAACCAGAAAAGCAAAAAAGAAATTGTAACTGGGCAAGCAAAACGACGAACGGGAAACTATCGATTTTCTGATTGGGCTCGCATTACCTGCTTCCGCTTGAGGTCGCGGTCGAAGATCTTCACCCTCGAGCCGTCGCCGCCGTCGGTGGAGAAGCAGAGGCGGGCGCCCTCCGGCGCTTCGCTCGCTCCCCGCCCGAAGAGCGACGGCGACCAGGTGCGGCCGGCGCTCCCGCCGGAAAGGAGGGACAAGCTTCTCGCCGCTCTTCGCATTTTCCTCGACGAGGCGAATCGTACGGAGAGTCGCCGGCGAGGTTTGGATTGGATTTGCCAGCTCTGGTGCTTCGCAGTGAAACGCTGTAAGGCTCGCCGCTCGCCGGCCGAGCCACGCAGACGCTTGTCCAAGAGCAAGGGACGATGGCAGAATCGTAAATAGCATCCATGTTTTAATTAAAAAAATTACTGAAAAAACATTTCCCAAAAACGACCGCTTTACACCGGTTGAAATAATTAATTAATGAGAAATGTTTTCATTGTCATAATCAATTATGTTTTAATATATTCATAAATGGTAAAAAAATTTCATTTATTCATTTTTGTGTACAATACAAGCAATCATTTAAAATATATATATTTTCAAAATCATTCATTTTTTATCAAACAGAAATTTGAAAATAAATTTGATTTAAAAATGAAACTAATTCACATAGGTGGACTCATTGTTGTGAAATATTCTATCACCTTGATCCACAAGAACAATGACATGACAATGATGACATGGCCATCCTTTCATCGAAGAACGCCACCTCAACATAACCAAGATTGGGTCTGGTATCAATATATATACATTTACACACACATATATATGACAAAAAAGACATTTGGTTACAATATCAGAGTATTTTTATAATCTGCCAAACCAAAACATATACCTTCTGCAAAGATTAATTAATAAAGTTATCAACTATATACAAGTCATATCAAAAGTTTCTACCACAAAAGTCCTCCTCAAAACGAATGCTCATCCCTACTTGCGGCTCACTGAAGAACCTGAAAAACAAGTAGATGAGAGGAGTGAATTATCACGGCTCAGTAAGTAACGCATTTCTTCTAAGCGGATCGAGAAATCACTATGCACATTTAAAACACAATCCTAACTCACTTTAACATAATATATAATCATAAATCAAATATTGAAGATACCAATGGTCCAGTCTATTAGTCAATCAACATGTATCAATGGTCTATTTCATTAATTAATCTCATCAAACCACACATCAATGGTCCATTCCATCGACTAAACTCAAATAACATGTCAACAATCCATTTCATTGACAAACTCATGCTCAAATGTCTAGACAAGAGGACCAAGAGTCCCCCTTGGTAAGTTTTCACTTATTATTAGCTCGTGGCTCAGCCCACAAAGATATTATAGACTAGTATGTGCATATCCACACACCCCTCAGGGTTCATAGATACATTGAGCATCAACTATCAATCACAATATCCAGTAATCCAACATCAGAATGAAAGTTATATCACAACTCAAACATTTGATATATAAATATTAGGGAAAAAACCACCAAAAACCCCAAATTTTGTTCAAAGTGACAAATTTACTCCAAACTTTTTTTTGTGACATGAAAAACCCTGAAGTTTGCTAACCATGACACATTTACCCCAAACTTTTATTTGTGACACAAAAAACCCTAAACTTTCATTTGTGTGACATATTTACCCCAAATCATAGGGGCATTTTGGTCTTTTTATTTTTTAAAAACTTTTTTAACTTTTTTTACTTTTTTTATTTGTTTTTTCTTCCCTCCGCCGGCGTCTAGCGAGGGCCACCCTCGCCGACGTTAGGCGAGGGCTCCGCCATGGTCGGTGGAGGGAAGAGAGAAGAATAAATAAATAAATAAATAAATAACAAAAAATAAGACGAAAATACCCTTAATGGGATAAATGTGTCACAATTTGCAAAGTTTGGGGTAAATTTGTCACTTTGAACAAAGTTTGGGGTTTTTGGTTACTTTTTCCTTAAATATTAATATCTCAAGATTCTTTCATAATTTCACAAATCATTTTCAAACAACCACTCAAATTGAATTCGAAATATAATTCATTTCAAATAACAAAATAGCCATAATAGTTCGATCATGTTTTATGCAACAAATATGCTTTTTATCAACTCATAGAATATTTAATCCACCATGTTTCTCAAAACATGAGTTTAAAATACAAAGAAGAAATAGTGTTACTCATTTGGAAAAAGCCAAAAATCAACTATGATGCTTACTCGAACCAACGCACTCGAATCTCCAACAATTAACGGAAAAACAATATCAAAGGCCGAGTACGACTCGCCTATACTAGGCCTATTTGTCGATAAAATGACACCTATGTGCCACGAAAGCTAGCATTTAGCGAAACCTATTGTTTTCTGCTAGGCACGGCCCATGCGCTAACTTTGTCGCACTATAACTTCCTCCACAAAATCTCATTTCAAGCCTTCTTATAGTCTTTAGAAAGCTCTCTTAACGTACTACAACAACCTTAACTTAGCCGCCCCAAAACAGCATCGAAAACGCCAAAAAATCAAGCTTAATGCTACTATTCATTACAGTTCCAGAACGCGCCCTCAACTTTAAAATTTCGTTTCGGACAAATCGCAAGCTCAAATAACTATCTGTAAGATGCTATAACTTTACAACATCCCAAAATACCATTTCTATACAAATATGCAGCTCAATGACTCAAAAATTGAGCTTCGCCGCACAAATATCAAAGAAATCTGAATTTCGAGCCCTAATTGCAACGATTGCTTCTAGTAGATGATTAAATGCTTTGATCACTTACCGGCGTTACAAAACAAACTTGAGTCAACTTGATGAGGTGTTCGGATCGTGAGCGCACCAAATTTTTTTCTCTTTTTTTTTCCTTTCTCTTCTTTCTCTTCTCTCCCTTGTTTCTTTATTTCCCTTGTTTTCATTTATGCTAAAGCCCTCCCTCTCTCCTCTCTTTAAAACAGCGGAAACTTCAACTATTTTTCTTCTGCTTCTTTTGTTGACTTTTCAAACCCTTTATTTTCCTTTTTTTTTTAGCCCATACATTATATATTCAAAGTCCAAATGGATTTGAGCTCGATTTGTGTGCCAAAACCCTTTGCTCAAGCTTCCCTCGAATATAAAATCTTTATACTAGTTCCACTAATTTTAAATTAGTTGTACCTTATTTTCTATTATCTCAAACAAATAAATAAATATATAAACAAACGTGATTTAATTTTTGTATCGAGTGATGATCGGACCCCATAGCATAAAACATGTGCGAAAATAATCATTTCAATTCACCCTAAAGTCATGTGGGAAATTAATGAGCAAGCATTGTAATCCAAGCAAAATCATCATTGTAAAATAGATCGTCGAGGATCCAAAGGAATAAAAAAAAGAAAGAAAAAGACTTCAGATATTTGCTAAAAACAGTAACAAAAGGGAGCCATACTTTTATTCATTTTCCATTGTTTATTAAAGTCGTCCGGACTGTCCGGGCCCAAACCTTATCTAAACATCAGATTGACTAATTATTAAAAAATATTTCGCCAAAAACGATGGAAGTAATTAATTAATTAAAAATATTTTCATTATTGATAGCCAATTATGTTTCAATAATTTCATGAATGATAAAAAAAATTCATTTATTCATTTTTGTGTATAATACAAATAATCATTTCAATTTTTTTTTTGAAATTATTCATTTTTCATCGGAAATTTGAAACTAAATTCAATTTAAAAATTGAAACTAATTCACGTGGCTGGAATCATTGCTGTAAAGTCCAAAATGGACTGGAGCTCGATCTGCGTGCGAAAACCCTTTGCTCGAGCTTCACCTGAATACAAAATCTTTATACTCAAGCTCGATTTTGGCTGGGTTCTATTAATCTTGAGTTTAGTCGTACCCTATTTTATACTATCTCAAACAAAAAATAAATAAACAAACGTGATTTAATTTTTATATTGAGTGATGATCGGACCTTGCGGCATAAAACATGCGTGAAAATAATCAATTCAATTCACCCCAAAGTCATGTGGAAAATTAATGAGCAAGCATTGTAATCTAAGCAAAATCATCATAAAATAGATCGTCGGAGATTCAAAGGAATCATTAAAAAAAAAAAAAATCAGACATTTGCTAAAAGCAGTAACCAAAGGGAGCCATACTTTTATTCATTTTCCATCGTTTATTAAGTCGTCCGGACCGTGCGGGCCCAAACCTTAACTAAACATCAGATTGACTAATTAGTTCGCACGTTTCCTTGCATGAAACGCGCCAAATTGTAATTTTTCTAACTCTTGCAGGGACCGAGGGGAGGACCGCACAGGCAGCGGTTCCCCACGAACGCCGCCGCGGCGAACTTCTTCGCGCCATCGGGGATTCTCCCGCACAGCCGGTTGTAGCTCACGTTCAGGCTGTCCAGGCCCGACACCGCCTCCGGCACCTTCCCGTACCCGAGGTTCCTCGATACGTCCAGCTGCCTCATCGACGTTGGGATCCTCAGCGTCCCCATGTCGAACCTCAGCCTGTTGCCCGCGGCCGCGAAGCCCACCAGGAAATCGGTCCGGTTCAGCAGCCCCGCCGGGCTGCCCGAGATTTGGTTCTTCGACAGGTCGATGTAATCGTAGAAGTAGGTCTCCTTCGGATGCCAGTCCTCCATCCGCATCTTGATCCCGCAGCCGGCCAGCTTGAGCGAGTATATGATCGGCGAGGAGGTGACCCAGGACGGGATTTGGCCCAGTCTGAACCGGTTGTGCGACAGGTCGAGCGACTCGATCCCTTTGACGTACATTTGGGGGAACGGGCCGACGAGGCGGTTGCGGGAGAGGTCGAGGTTGAAGATCTTGGTGAGGTTGGCGAAGCTCTTGGGCACGACGCCGCGGAACTGGTTCGACGACAGGTCCAGCGTGTCGAGCGCCCTAAAGTTCCCTAGGAAGTCTGGGATTCGTCCCGTCAGAGCATTGTGGCCGAGCTCGAGATACTGGAGCGTTGGTGCTAGACTCGAGATGGTCGCCGGAATCTCGCCGGATAATTTGTTGTGCGACAGCCTGAGGATCCCGAGATTGGTTAGTGACCCGAGAGAGTCCGGCACAGGCCCGGTTAGCCGGTTCCCGGCCAGGCTCAGCAGGGTCAGGCTCTTGAGCAGCCGGATCCCATCGGGGATGGCTCCGGAGAGGGAGTTCCCCCCAAGTTTCAGCTGGGACAGCTGAGTCAGCTCGGAGATGGAGGCCGGGATCGGCCCGGCGAACTCGTTCCCCTCCAGGCTCAGCGCATAAAGCCCGGCCAGCTTCCCGATGGCCGACGGCAACCGGCCCGAGAGCCTGCTGTTCTCGATGTACACGGACCTGAGCTTGGGCAAGCGGAAGAGGAGGTCGGGGAAGGGGCCGGAGATGTTCCTGACGTCCCGGAGGTTAAGGCCTTGGAGGTCCTGGAGCTTGGAGAGGGAAGGCGAGATGGTGCCGGAGAGGTAGGCGGCGGGGCGGTCCGGGTGGCCGGAGACCCAGAGGTCGGTGACCCGGCCGCCGGGGGGGCAAATGATGCCAATCCAGGCGCAGCAGTCGGTGCCGGGCTTCCACGAGGCGAGGATGCCGGAGGGGTCGGCGGTGACGGCGGACTTGAAGCCGAGGAGGCCGGCCTCGTCGTCGGGGTGGCAGGAGGCAGCGGAGGCGGGGTCGGGGCGTGGGAAGACGAGGAAGAGGAGGAGCAGCGGCAGGGGGAACGCGAGGGAAGGAAGCTTCATCCCTCTGGCGGGGTGGGCGCTTGAATTGAGATGAGAGGGAGATGAGGAGGAATGGAAGTGGGTGGCGTTGCTCCTTTGCTTCTTTCTTTTATACTGTTCCGGACCCGTCCACCGAGAAGTGGCGAGTCCACAATGTCGTGCGGCTTTTGACTCTGCCATCTCGGTCAAAGGGAGGAGAACCCGACAAGCTGAGCAATTTGCCAACGGACCCGGCGCACCAGCAGCCGTGGCCATGTGGAAAGTGGTGGGGAAAATGCGCATGCTGCGTCAAGGTATGTCATGTCGAGACTACTATATAAAATAAGCATATTATGGCTCTGTTCATTTCATTGGAAAATGATTTGAAAAAATATTTTTTTAGATCCTAAATATTTTTACAGACACTAGAAGCATGTTTTGTTCATTCATTTTTAGAATCGTATAAGCAATTGAATTTATATCCAATTATAGATAAATAAAAGAGATTTTATGTGTATCTTGAATCTCTTAGAATCTTTTTTAATATAGAGGGATTCGAGATGATTTGGGAATGGATAAATAGATTTATTCTTCTCTCTTGCTTAAACTCCTTTCACTGTTTTACATCTGTTAATAGATACATAAAAGAATATTCATGTCATAGTGCATTATTTTTCCCTTGGTTTTCCCTTGCCAACTTCTAAACAATTTCACAATTCAATCCCTTCAAATTCTTTCTTTTCTCTCTTAAATTTTATATTCCTTTGTTTTCCAAACTTGATCACTCCCACCGAACTAAGTGTTAATGTATTGATTTTGTACATCACTTGTGGTGGATCTAGCATTAGTGTTCGCTCCTGCCTACTGTGACTCTTGGGGGGGGGGTGGGGGTGGGGTGGGGGGGGTGAAATGATCCAACCCATGGTCCGATCCAACATGTGATGGGTCGTCTCGTGCTTGGGCTACGCCTTTACTTTTCAAATTGGAGGATCATTAGCATCCCAAAAGGCTTGGCCCAACACATGCCTCGTCTTGTACTAGGCCGATGCGATGTATCGGCCGACCCACTAGCCCACTAATGAATGGGTCGCGCGGTGCATGTGCCGGCCCGACTCGGCCCATTTGACACCCCGATTTCCTTGGCCACTAAAGAGGTGGATTAGGACGTGTTTGATAACCATTACATCACTTGTGGTGGATCTAGCATTAGTGTTCGCTCCCGCCTACTGTGACTCTAGGGGGTGAAATGATCCAGCCCATGGTCCGATCCAACATGTGATGGGTCGTCTCGTGCTTGGGCTACGCCTTTACTTTTCAAATTGGAGGATCATTAGCATCCCAAAAGGCTTGGCCCAACACATGCCTCGTCTCGTACTAGGTCGATGCGATGTATCGGCCGGCCCACTAGCCCACTAATGAATGGGTCGCGCGGTGCATGTGCCGGCCCGACCCGGCCCATTTGACACCGCCAATTTCCTCGGCCGACTAAAGAGGTGGATTAGGACGTGTTTGATAACCATTACATCACTTGTGGTGGATCTAGCATTAGTGTTCACTCCCGCCTACTGTGACTCTTTGGGGGGTGTTGAAATGATCCAGCCCATGGTCCGATCCAACATGTGATGGGTTGTCTTGTGCTTGGGCTACCCCTTTACTTTTCAAATTGGAGGATCATTAGCATCCCAAAAGGCTTGGCCCAACACATGCCTCGTCTCGTACTAGGTCGATGCGATGTATCGGCCGGCCCACTAGCCCACTAATGAATGGGTCGCGCGGTGCATGTGCCGGCCCGACCCGGCCCATTTGACACCCCCGATTTCCTCGGCCGACTAAAGAGGTGGATTAGGACATGTTTGATAACCATTATATTTCTATTTTTTTTTTTTTTTGCTTGGTAACTATCCAAAATTTTCATTCTCGAAATAGAAATACATTTTGTAAATTTTGTAAATTTTTTAAATTTTTTATTATATTTTTCTTTTTCCTTTTCTCTTATTGTTCCTCATTCTTTGTGGCTAGTGACCGGTTGGATGAGGTTCCGGCAAGCTCACTAAAGCCTCGCTAGGCTAGGGCGAGGTCCGCCAAGCTTGCCTAGCCACGACAATTTGTCTGAGCTTCAAATGAACAGAGAGTTTCATGCATTACCATATATCAGCAAATTGATCTAGATTAAAAAAAACAAAAAAATCTGGAGAAGAACTTTCTAAACAGCATAAAGAAACAAAAAATAAAGGACTGCTATCGTCCTTATCATAAGCCTTCACTTTCTCCAATAATCTCACAATAATCATAAGTCCTAATCAGTGATGACAAAACTTCCCTTTATATATGCAATGCATGCCAAGACATCAATTCTATGGTGCCTCTTTTCTAATAGTACACAAAAATCCACTTGCACGAGTAACCCAATTTGATGTTTCCTCCACAGCAGAATTTTTTGGATGGCCCATATGCTCGCTTTAATTCCTCTTTCCCTCTAATATACATAACCATATTGTTGCCAACGAGGAACTACAAGATCAGATTGCACTAATGACAACAAAGAACAAGCAGACCCATACCTGAATCATCGCTCCAGGAAGATCATTTGTCCAGTGTAGACCCAAACAACTGAGGACCAGATCTAGAGAACTTTATGTCCAAAAACACAGACTGTTAGGAATTCAAATTATACTGCTCAGCCAAGTAAACAATGTAATAGAACTAATGTCCAGATCTACACCTTTCCTTCATAGGCAAAAACTCTTCGTCACCAACAACATGCAGCGTCTCAATGTTCTTATCAGGTTTATCTTGCTCCCGCTCTTTGCACTGTTGTATCATGTCAGATGACATATCCATCATAATGAGCGTTTGAATGGCACCTTATGTCAGAAAAGAAAAAATGTTCATCATGTTATATGTATAGCATAAACAGTATTTACTAAGTCTGCAACACATTGAAAATAATTGCTTCTCTATCAGATATGTGATGTTTGCTAGGTGAGGATGCTAACATAAACTAATAAGCTTCCTTAAAAATCAAAGTGATGCTCATAAAATCATTACGAAGCAGCATGCTAGATTTTCATACATGCAAGCATGCTTATCTCCAATATGCAAACTGTAATAGCAGTTACTTGATGAGGAAAAAGGATCCCTAGTATATAGCTGTATACAAGGTATACATAAAAGAAGAGTACTAAGATGTTAGTAAAGGTAGGATAAAGCGAATGTCAGCAAGGGTAAGATAAAACTAACTCCTGCAGAGATCCTTTCTGCTCCACCAAAAAAAGAAGAAGCATTTGTATTAAAGGATTTGCTTCCCACGAAACAAAAAATTGCATACTGCGGGTGCGTTTGGAAATTGTTTTGAAGGGGCTTTGGGGGGCTAAAGACCTTTGAGCCAAAATGGGAGTGTTTGGGAACTACTTTGTAAGGGGCTTTGGAGGGATGCTGGCATTTGCAAGGCTGAAAGCCCAAGGCAAGTCTTAGGCTACCTTGGGCTTTCAGATTCTCGGAATGCCTCATCATTGTTCACATGTGTACTGTTCATCTTCTTCTCTAGCGGCACGGACGAGCTTGAGAGGCCGGCGATGGACTCGGCTGAGGTCGGCGAGGTCGCGGCGACCATCATCGGCCAGTCGCGCGACCCCGGCAAGTCGCGGCGACCGCTTGCGAGTCCCGGCGACTGCCCGCGAGTTGCGTCGCCGCGACCTCAGGCGCGACCTAGATCTGGGTTGTTGGAGGTCGCGCGACCTCAGGCACGAGCAGAGGTCGTGTGACCTTAGGCGCGACCTAGATCTGGGTCGCCGGAGGTTGTGTGACCTCGCAGCGGCGGCGCGACCCGGATCTAGTCATCGCGAGGTCGCGTGACCTCCGGCGACCAGATCTAGTCGCGGTGAGGTCACACGACCGATCGGCGCGACCCGATACTGGTGGTCGCCGCGAGGTCGGTGCAACCTCTAGTCGCGCGACACGCGACCTCCGGTCGCGTCGATCTAGGTCGCGAGGTCGATCGCACCACCTCGGTGAAGGGCCACCGAGGGTCGTCCGACCCTAGGCGACCCTCGCTGAAGGTCACTTGACCCTAGGCGGCCCTCGCCAGTCGTCTTCGGGTCTCGCCGGCGGCCGCCTGCCTCTCGCCGGCGGCCTCCTGCCCCTCGCCGGCGAACTCTTTTATTATTTTTGATATTTTTTGATATTTTTTATTAATCACCAAGTCCTTTGTAAATGTAGTCTTTCCAAACACTATTTTTCCCAAAGTTACTTCAAAATGGATTTTCAAAGTACAATTTACCAAACACCGTTTGTATTTTGGGAAATCCCTTTAACTCAAAGGTGTTTGCATTTTCTCAAACACTTTTTCCAAAGGCCTTCCCAAACGCACCCGCAGCCCTCGTTCAAAAGTCCCCTTTCTCTGCGCAGACATAGATAACGTGGATCAAAATACTCCAAGACTATGACATAATATATTTGAAGCTCACATTATGAACTGCCATTTCAGGCTCCATTTGTATGTCCATCTATTCATCAAGAGCAAGGCCGCTATTGTGATCAGTCTATAGAAAGAAAGCAGAGGCATGTTGTTACTGTAAGACAACCACTTTGCTCAAACATTTGGAGAGGACCTCCGCAATCGGTTTGCATTCGATCCAAATAAAAGCACCACGCATAACCACCATTCAACTGTCATTTCCTTTAAAACTGCATGCAATCACAACTGTCCTGGCTAATTGGCGGAGGGGGAAAAGGGAATTTAAAAACCATTTCGTCTTGATAAGGTTTGTCTGTTGACCTGAAGGGCCAAAACTTTGCCTACATGCACAACGGTAGAGCAACATAGATTATGAACATCAGCCCTGTTTGTTTCATATATTCTTCCAGCCAAATTAATCATAGTAGGCTAAGAATGTTAATAAACTCAAGCTAACAGGCTTCAACAAGGAACCCACAAAAACTTGCCGCTCCAATTTGCAAAGAAAGGGCTCGTCCTAAAGCATGGGATCTCATTCTCACGAGTTCATGTCCCCATATGACGATCTCATGCGTTCTTAAGCCCCAAGGCCGACCTTACGGTGAGCAATGATTGAATTAGAAAGCATTGCGCCGGTATTAACAACTCACCCCGACCGCGTGACAAGTGCCTGACAGCTTCCAAGGAACCACCCAAGCATAATGCTGTCGGAAATGTTTTCTTACAGTCCTACAAGAGAAGATCACACTCACAACATAAGCACCGTGATTGGGAAAACCAAACTAAAACGCAAACTGAAGAACGAATTCTCTCCCCTCTCTCTTTGCCCAAATCGGATCGCAAAAGAAAGTGGAAGCAATCTAAGAGTCCGTTCGTTTCGCGGAAAATAATTTCCGGGAAAACGTTTTCCGGAATATCCGGCGTTTGTTTCACGGAAAATGAATTTCTTGAGGAAAATGTTTTCCATCAAAGGAAAAAAGTCTTCTAAAGTAGAGGAAAATATTTTCCACTTTTGAAAAGTGGAAAATATTTTCCTTACTTGATTTCTCCTATCTCACACTTCTACAAATCCTAATTTCCTCCCCCTTTTCTTTTTCTTCTTTTCTTTTTTCTTTTTTTTTTTTTTCCTTTTCTTTCCTTTTTTTTTTCTTTCTTTTTTTTTGTTTCCCATATTCTTCTTTCTTAGCTAGTTGTTAGACCAAGTGAACCTCAAGCTCGTCGATCTCAACCTCGCGCTCGTCAATCTGGTGAGCCTCGAGCTTGATGCTCGCATTCACCAATTTGGTGAGTGAAAAATATTTTCTTATCGAACATCGGAAAATATTTTCCGAAACATTTTCAGATTTTAGCCGAACACCAGAAAATATTGTTATTTTTTTGGAAAATGACTTCTAGGAAAATATTTTCCGAAAATGGCTAATTTTCCGTGAAACGAACGGACCCTAAATCAAGTACTGAGGAATCCGCTCCACTCGGCGCCCACCTCCAAGCGATCCAACAGATTCTCCGCGACGGAATCAACGAAACAATCGCTGGGACGCATCAACCACGCAGCTCGATCACGCTGCCACGCCGATCATTCCAACCAAAAAAGCCAAAAAGATATTGTAACGAGCAGGCTCGATGAACGAGAAACTATCGATTTTCTTATTGGGCTCGCATTACCTGCTTCCGCTTGAGGTCGCGGTCGAAGATCTTCACCCTCGAGCTATCGCCGCCATCGGTGGAGAAGTAGAAGAGGGCGCCCTCCGGCGCTTCGCTCGCTCCCCGCGCGAAGAGCGACGGCGACTAGGTGCGGTCGGCGCCCCTGCCGGAAAACAGGGACAAGCTTCTCGCCGCTCTTCGCATTTTCCTCGACGAGGTGAATCGTACGGAGACTCGCCGGCGAGGTTTGGATTGGATTTGCCAACTCCGGTGCTTCGTAGGGAAAGAGCTAAGGGAAACGCTGGAAGGCTCGCCGCTCGCCGGCCGAGCCTCGTAGACGCTTGTCCAAGAGCAAGGGAGGATGGCAGAATCGTAAATAGCATCCATGTTTTAATTAAAAAAATTATTGAAAAACATTTCCCAAAAACGACCACTTATACCCGTTGAAATAATTAATTAATGAGAAATGTTTTCATTGTCATAACCAATTATGTTTTAATATATTCATGAATGGTAAAAAAATTCCGTTTATTCATTTTTATGTACAATACAAGCAATCATCTTAAAAATATATATTTTCAAAATCATTCATTTTTTATCAAATAGAAGTTTGAAAATAAATTTGATTTAAAAATAAAACTAATTCACATAGGTGGACTTATTGTTGTGAAATATTTTGTCACACCCCGATCCACAAGAACAATGATATGACATAACCGTCCTTTCATTGAAGGACGCAGCCTCAACATAATCAAGATTTGGCTCGATATCAATATATATACGTTCACACACACACACACACACACACACACACACACACATGACAAAAAAGACATTTGGTTACAATATCAGAGTATTTTTATAATCCACCGAACCAAAACATATACCTTCTGCAACGATTAATTGATAAAATTATCAACTATATACAAGTCATATCAAAAGTTCCTACCACAAAAGTCCTCCCCAGAATGGACGCTCACCCCTACTTGCAACTTACTGAAGAACTTAAAAAACAAGTAGACGAGAGAAGTGAGCTACCACGACTCAGTGAAAAACACATTTCTTCTTAGTGGATCGAGAAATCACTATGCACATTTAAAACACATTCCTAACTCACTTTAACATAATATATAATCATAACTCAAATGCCGAAGATACCAATGGTCCAGTCTATTAGTCAATCTCATAAAACATATATCAATAGTCTATTCCATTGATTAATCTCATCAAACCACACATCGATAGTCCATTCTATCAACTAAACTCAAATAACATGTCAATGGTTCATTCCATTGATCAACTCATGTTCAAATATCTAGACAAGAGGAGCAAGAGTCCCCCTTGGTTAGGTTTCCACCTATTATTAGCTGGTGGCTCGGCCCACAAAGATATTCTAGACTAGTATACGCATATCCACACACCCCTCAGGGTTCACAAAGACATTGAGTATCAACCATCAATCACAATATCCAGTAATCCAACATCAAAATGAAAGTCATATCACAACTCAAACATTTGATATATAAATATTAAAACGCTCTTCAAAATGTCTCATGATTCTTTCGTAATTTCACAAATCATTTTCAAGCAACCATTCAAATCAAATTCGAAATATAACTCATTTCAAATAACAAAATGGCAGTAATAGCTCGATCTTGTTTTATATAACAAAATATGCTTTTTATCAACTCATAGAATATATAATCCACCATATTTCTCAAAACATGAGTTTAAAATACAAAGAAGAAATAGTGTCATTCACTTGGAAAAAGGCCAAAAATGAACTACGACGCTTACTCAAACCAATGCACTCGGATCCCTAATAATTAATGAAAAAACAATATCAAAGGTCGAGTAAAAAAGATATTCTTATAACAACTCGCCTATATTAGGTCTATTTGTCGATGAAACGACACCTATGTGCCACGAAAGATCGCATTTAGTGGAAACCTATTGTTTTCTGCTAGGTGCGGCCCATGCGCTAACTTCGTTGCGCTATAACTTCCTCCACAAAATCTCGTTTCAAGCCGTCTTATAGTCCTTAGAAAGCTCTCTTAACATACTACAACAGCCTTAACTTAGCCGCCCCAAAACAGCATCGAAAACGACAAAAAAATAAGGCTCAAAGCTACTGTTCGTTACAATTCCAGAACACGCCGCCATCTTTAAAATTCCGTTCTGAATGAATCGCAAGCTCAAATAACGATCCATAAGATGCTATAGCTTCACAACATCCCAAAGTACCATTTCTATAAAAATATGCAACTCAACGACTCAAAAATCGGGTTTCGTCGCACAAATATCCAAGAAATCTGAATTTCGAGCCCTAATTACGACGATTGCTTCAAGTGGATGATTAAAGGCTTTAATCACTTATCAACGTTACAAAACAAACTTGAATCAACTTGATGAGATATCTGGATCGCGAGCACACCAAAATTTTTCTCTCTTTTTCCTTTCTCTTCTTTCTCTCCTCTCCCCTGTTTCTTTATTTCCCTTGTTTTCATTTATGCTAAAGCCCTCCCTCTCTCCTCTCTCCTCTCCCTCTCTTTAAAACAGCTGAAACTTCCGCTATTTTCTTCAGCTTCTTTTGTTGACTTTTCAAACCCTTTATTTTCCTCTTTTTTTTAGCCCATACATCACATATTCGAAGTACAAAATGGATTTGAGCTCAATTTGTGTGCCAAAACTCTTTGCTCGAGCTTCACTCGAATATAAAATCTTTATACTAGTTCCACTAATTTTAAGTTAGTTGTACCTTATTTTCTACTATCTCAAACAAATAAATAAATATATAAACAAACGTGATTTAATTTTGTATCTAGTGATGATCAGACCCCATAGCATAAAACATGTGCGAAAATAATCAATTCAATTCACCCTAAAGCCATGTGGGAAATTAATGAGCAAGCATTGTAATCCAAGCAAAATCATCATTGTAAAATAGATTGTCGGGGATCCAAAGGAATAAAAAATAAAAATAAAAAGACTTCAGATATTTGCTAAAAATAGTAACAAAAGGGAGCTATATTTTTATTCATTTTCCATCGCTTATTAAAGTCCACCGGACCGTGCGGACCCAAACCTTATCTAAACATCGGATTGACTTATTATTTAAAAATATTTCGCCAAAACCAATGAGGGTAATAAATTAATTAAAAATATTTTCATTATCGATAGCCAATTATGTTTCAATATTTTCATGAATGATAAAAAAAAAATTTCGTTTATTCATTTTTGTGTATAATATAAATAATCATTTCAAAAAAAATATTTTCGAAATTATTCATTTTTCATCGGAAATTTGAAACTAAATTCAGTTTAAAAATTGAAACTAATTCACATCGCTGGAATCATTGCTGTAAAGTCCAAAATGGACTGGAGCTCGATCTGCGTGCCAAAACCCTTTGCTCGAGCTTCACCTGAATACAAAATCTTTATACTCAAGCTCGATTTTGGCTGGGTTCTATTAATCTTAAGTTAGTCGTACCCTATTTTATACTATCTCAAACAAATAATAAATAAACAAACGTGATTTAATTTTTATATTGAGTGATGATAGGACCCTACGACATAAAACATGTGCGAAAATAATCAATTCAATTCACCCCAAAGTCATGTGGGAAATTAATGTGGAACGGGTGGTTCAGTGGGGCCGTGCATTTTTATCGTGACCACGGACTCGGGACACTATACTGTCTTTTCCAGGATGTCAGAGCCTTTTAAGGTCCTGCTCAGGACCAATGAGCAAGCATTGTAATCCAAGCAAAATCATCATAAAATAGATCGTTGGAGATTCAAAGGAATCATTAAAAAAAAAAATTCAGATATTTGCTAAAAGCAGTAACAAAAGGGAACCATACTTTTATTCATTTTCCATCGTTTATTAAAGTCGTCCGGACCGTGCGGGCCCAAACCTTATCTAAAGATCAGATTGACTAATTAGTTCGCACGTTTCCTCGCATGAAACGCGCCAAATTGTAGTTCTTTTAAGTCTTGCAGCGACCGAGGGGAGGACCGCACAGGCAGCGGTTCCCCACGAACGCCGCCGCGGCAAACTTCTTCGCGCCGTCGGGGATTCTCCCGCACAGCCGGTTGTAGCTAACGTTCAGGCTGTCCAGGCCCGACACCGCCTCCGGTACCTTCCCGTACGCGAGGTTCCTCGATACGTCCAGCTGCCTCATCGTCTTCGGGATCCTCAGCGCCCCCATGTCGAACCTCAGCCTGTTGCCCGCGGCCGCGAAGCCCACCAGGAAATCGGTCCGGTTCAGCAGCCCCACCGGGCTGCCCGAGATTTGGTTCTTCGACAGGTCGATGTAATCGTAGAAGTAGGTCTCCTTCGGTTGCCAGTCCTCCATCCGCATCTTGATCCCGCAGCCGGCCAGCTTGAGCGAGTATATGATCGGCGAGGAGGTGACCCAGGACGGGATTTGGCCCAGTCTGAACCGGTTGTGCGACAGGTCGAGCGACTCGATCCCTTTGACGTACATTTGGGGGAACGGGTCGACGAGGCGGTTGCGGGAGAGGTCGAGGTTGAAGATCTTGGTGAGGTTGGCGAAGCTCTTGGGCACGACGCCGTGGAACTGGTTCGACGACAGGTCCAGCGTGTCGAGCGCCCTGAAGTTCCCCAGGAAGTCCGGGATTTGTCCCGTCAGAGCATTGTGGCCGAACTCGAGATACGCGAGTGTTGGCGCCAGACCCGAGATGGTCGCCGGAATCGTGCCGGATAGTTTGTTGTGCGACAGCATGAGGACTCTGAGATTGGTTAATGACCCGAGATAGTCCGGCACGGGTCCGGTGAGCCGGTTCCCAGCCATGCTCAGCAGGGTCAGGTCCTTGAGCAGCCGTATCCCATCGGGGATGGCTCCGGAGAGGGAGTTCCCCCCAAGTTTCAGCTGGGTCAGCTGAGTCAGCTCGGAGATCGAGCCCGGGATCGGCCCGGCGAACTTGTTCCCCTCCAGGCTCAGCGCCATAAGCCCGGCCAGCTTCCCGATTGCAGACGGCAACCGGCCCGAGAGCCTGTTGTTCTCGATGTACACGAACTTGAGCTTGGGCAAGCGGAAGAGGAGGTCGGGGAAGGGGCCGGAGATGTTCCTGAGGTCCCGGAGGTAAATGCCGGCGAGGTCCTGGAGCTTGGAGAGGGAAGGCGAGATGGTGCCGGACAGGTAGGCGGCGGGGCGGTCCGGGTGGCCGGAGACCCAGAGGCTGGTGACCCGGTCGCCGGAGAGGCACGTGATGCCATTCCAGGCGCAGCAGTCGGTGCCGGGCTTCCACGAGGCGAGGATGCCGGAGGGGTCGGCGGTGACGGCGGACTTGAAGCCGAGGAGGCCGGCCTCGTCGTCGGGGTGGCAGGAGGCGGCGGAGGCGGGGTCGGGGCGTGGGAAGACGAGGAAGAGGAGGAGCAGCGGCAGGGGGGACGCGAGGGGAGGAAGCTTCATCCCTCTGGCGGGGTGGGGGCTTGAATTGAGATGAGAGGGAGATGAGGAGGAATGGAAGTGGGTGGCGTTGCTTCTTTGCTTCTTTCTTTAATAGTGTTCGGGACCCGTCAACCGAGAAGTGGCGAGTCCACAATGTCGGGCGGCTTTTGACTCTTCGCTCACGGTCAAAGGGAGGAGAAGCCGACAAGCTGAGCAATTTGCCAACGGTTTATCTCCATACCCGGCGCACCAGCAGCCGTGGCCATGTGGAAAGTGGTGGGGAAAACGCACATGCCGTGTGAAGGTATGTCAAGATTATTATATAAAATAAGGTTAATACCCTAAAAACCTCAAACTGATATATTTATGAAAAATTTACTCAAACTCTTTTTTTTATCATCAAAAACTCCAAAATTGGTACACATGTAGCAAATCTACCCTCTATTAGCTCCCATTCGATTTTGCCGTTAACCCAAATCATGTGAAAATTCATAAGTTTAATACCATTAAAAACCCAAACTAGTATATTTATGACAAATTTACCCAAAATTGGTATATCTACGACAAATTTACTCTAAAGTAATTTTTTCGATCATAAAAAACCTAAATTGGTACACGTGCGGCACATTTACCCTCTTTCAATTTTCCCAAATTTGATCAAGTTGTGATGTCCAATCAATTTTATTTTCCGGATTATTCTAACGTTGCCTTTATATCATTAATACTTGTTTTTTTTTTTTTATTGGAATCATTATTAGAAAACTATTCTTTTTTTTTTTTTGTCACCATACTCTATTCCTATTCTACACTCTCTCTCGTACTTTCGCCCGCCTCTTGTAGGGCGTAGAGTCAAACCCACTCTTGAAACTTACGCGTCCCCACCCCATCCCCCGAGAATGTGGAGATTTGAACCCATCACCTCCCCCTTCCATGTTGGAAGGGTGGCCACCACACGCGAACCCCAGGTGGTTATTAGAAAACTATTCAAAGACTACCAAATGTGCACTTCATTCTATCAAATACTATCCAAAAAAAAAAAAAAAAAAAAAGCTTTACAGATCAATTATTAATGATATGGAGGCAATGTTAGAGTAATCCGGAAAATAAATTTAATTGGACGTCACAATTCGGTTAAATTTGGGAAAATTGAAGAGGGTAAATGTGCCGCACGTGTACCACTTTAGGTTTTTTATGATCAAAAAAATTAATTTAGAGTAAATTTATCGTAAATATACCAGTTTTTGGTAAATTTGTCATAAATATACCAGTTTGAGGTTTTTAATGGTATTAAACTTATGAATTTCCACATGGCTTGCCACGTCAGCAACCACGTCAGTAGGGTTAACGGCAAAATCGAATGGAAGCTAACAGAGAGTAGATTTGTCACGTGTACCAGTTTAGGGTTTTTTAGGGTATTAACCCTGTAAAATAAGCATGTCATGGCTCTATCCATAATAATTTGAAAATATATTTTTAAAAGTAGATCACTTGTCTCGTAATAGAAAATTATCGCTAATAATTTATGCCTAAATATTTTTACAGACAGTAGAAGCATGTTTTGTTCGTTCATTTTTTAGAATCGTATAAGCAACTGATTTATATCCAATTATAGATAAATAAAAGGGATTTTATGTGCATCTTGAATCTCTTAGAATCTTTTTTAATATAGAGGGATTCGAGATGGTTTGGGAATGGATAAATAGATTTATTCTTCTCTCTTGCTTAAACTCCTTTCACTGTTTTACATCCGTTAATAAATACATAAAAGAATATTCATGTCATAATGCATTGTTTTTCCCTTGGTTTTCCCTTGCCAACTTCTAAACAATTTCACAGTTCAATCCCTTCAAATTCTTTCTCTTCTTTTCTCTCGGAAATTTTATATTCCTTTGTTTTCCAAACTTGATCACTCCCACCGAACCAAGTGTTAATGTGTTGATTTTGTACGTCACTTGTAGTAGATCTAGCATTAGTGTGCTTGGGCTGCATCTTTACTTTTCAAATTGGAGGATCATTAGCATCCCAAAAGGCTTGGCCCAACACATGCCTCGTCTCGTACTAGGCCAATGTGATGTATCGGCTGGCCCACTAGCCCACTAACGAATGGGTCCGCAGTGCATGTGCTGGCCCGACCCGGCCCATTTGACACCCCCGATTTCCTCGACTGACCAAAGAGGTGGATTACGGTACGTTTGATAACCAATTTTTTTTTTTTCTAAAAATAATTTTTATTCATAAATGATTTTTTTTTTTTTCTCGGGAATAAGATCCGAGTTTTTAAAGATGCCTGGTAACTATCCAAAATTTTCACTCTTGAGATAGAAATGCGTTTTGTAAGATACTTAAATTTTTTTATTTCTTTTAATTTTTAATTTTTTTTCTTTTTCATTTTCTCTTCTTCTTCCTCATTCTTTGTGCCAGCAACCAGCTGGACAAGGTCTAGCAAGCTCGCTAAAGCCTTGCTAGGCCAGGGCAAGGTTTGCCGAGCTTGCCTAGCCACGACAAGCTTGCCCGAGCAAGGCCCAACTAGTGCAAGGCTAGGCCTTGCTAGGCCAGGGTGAGGTCGAGCTTCGTCGGTGGATTGGCGAGCCTTGCCCGGCCAACGGCAAGGCTCGACCTCCCCCAGATCTAGCATGGCCAAGGCTCGCCGTGGCCAAGTAAGTCTTTGGCAAGCTCGTTGGACCTCACCCAGGCGGTCACCAGCCTTCACCATCGACAACAGTGGCTATTTACCAGTTGGGAGGAGGAAGAAGAAGAGAAAATGAGAAAAAAAGAAAAGAAAAAATTGGACTTGATTTTGAAATTGTTCTCGAAAACAATAAACTAATTTTTTCTATTTATTGATTCTCCTCTAAGCCTATTTTTGGAAACAAAAAAGAAAGGATTTTTGTTTCTGATGATAAAAAAATTTACTTGGATTTCTGTTCTTTTTTTATTTTTTGGAACAAAAAAACATAATCAATTGTTCCCGAAGTGTGACCAAATAGACCATTATTTTACCATTTCTTTTCCTCCTCCCTTCTCCATCCACCGACAGAAGTCAGCTTTAAATGGAGCAACTTGCTCTTGATGTTCGTGTTGCCGCCTAACCTCAAATTGATCCCTCATACTCGTCGGCTTGATTTCTAAAGCCCCATCTGTTCACAAAATATTAATGATTTGGAATTAATTGCTTGCGTAGCTAAATAAATGAATGAGCGAAATATTTTTTTATTAATTATAAAAATATTTATATATAAATTATCGTCGATATAAAAATATTTATCATTAACTAGTTATTTAAAGTAATATAAGCAATCAACTTAAAAAGAATATATTTTTCAAATCATTTTATTTGTAGTGAAACCAAGGAAACCTAAATATCAAATAAGTCATCTGCATGGTAACATTTTTGTTCCTTCCGAATTCTGTTCTTTTGTTCCTCGGAACAAAAAAAGAATAGAAATCCGTTTGGTAACGCCAACTTATTTTTTTATTCTCCAGAATAGAAAAGTAGGGAATATATTTGGAATGTAAAATAAAAAAAAAAAAAAAGTAATTTCTTGTTTTTAAATAATTTCTATAAATAAACCAATTTTCTTTTTTATTTTTCTTTTGTTCCTCTCTCTTGCCGCGGCCACCTCCAACAGCCCGGAGCCATCGCCGACCGCCGACCATCGATCGGCACGTCGGCCACCTTTGCCGCTTGTTGATTGTCGCCAACCATCGGTGTCCTCCGACCACTAGCCGCCTCGCTGCTAGCCACCACCGAGCACCACCGATTGTTGACATCGGCCACCGCCATCCTTCGATTGTCAACTGCCGCCGCCGCCGCCACCGCCACACGACCGCCCGCCGCCGATCGTTGCCGCGACCGTCACCGCACAACCCACCGCCCGTCGGCGCAGTCGTGGGTTGTGGGTGGCGATTGTGTGGCGGCAACGATGAGCAGCGGCGGCCGGCGATTAGCAATTGGAGGACAAAAATAAAAAATGAATAAATACAAAAAATAAAATCGTACCAAATTTTTATTCTTTTTCTATTTCAAGAATATAAATTTTGTGTAGTTACCAAACATCTTATTTTACTTAGAAATTGTTTTCCGGAGTAAAAATAGAGAAAAACTATTTCTCTAAGGAAATTATTCTCTTGAATAGAAATGTTATTATTCGCACCCTAATTAGCTTTAATCCGAGAGCTTTCGGTACCTTTTTGTTTCAATTAGTTCTTTGTACTTTTTTTTTTTTTGTCAAATAGTTCTTTGTACTATGGTTCGCACTAACTTTCCTAATTTGTCGAACTTCCTGTGTTTTGTAATCTTTAGCGAAAGAGTTAAGGAAAAAAGAATGGTAATCAATGCATTTTGATAGAAACCTGGCTTATTTTTGGGTAAAAATGTCGATGTGATGCGTACGTGGCAACGATTCGGCATCTTGAAATTTTGTCGCATCTTGTCAAAAGTATTTATTCGAATAGAATAAAAAAATAATTGGAACTTTAATACAATTATTGAAACCAAACTGTAGCAAATTCCCTAATCACAAAATGGAAGTCGACGATACTATTATTTCTTATGGGAGAGAGTAATTGGTGAATCAAGGCTTATAAAGAGCATGGTGTTAACGATGCCACCAATGCACATGTTAAGGTGCTGTCCGGTAATTATTTTATTTTCAAGAATAATTTTTATTTGGAAATATTTTTCTCTAATTTTATCTCTTGGACAAGTTTTTAAATAATTGAAGAAGTTTGATAATTGTCCAAAATTTATATATCGGGATGGAAATGTATATGATATGACCCTTAAATTATTTTGTTACTTAGAATTTCTTTTAATTTTTAAAAATAATTTTATTACATTTTTATTTTTTTTCTTCTTTTTCCTTTAGGGTATACGAGCGAGTGGCGATGGTGCCCGAGTGGCGCGCGGTCACGATCCCAATCGATCGGCCCGTGACAAAGTGGTATCGACTAAAGAGAGATCCGTTTCAAAAAGATTGAAGAGCGCCAACTCACCAGAAAGATCAGCCGTGCTCGAGCCTTGTCGACTTGCTCCGTGAAGACTTCACGACCGGCATCAAGTCTCGCCTTGCGATGGTTTGAATGAGCGCGTCCAAGCTAGAGAAGGCTCATGAAGCCTCAAGACCGAGCTTTGCAAACTTAGCATCACCAATGGTGGCCGAGCCTTGTCGACCAAGAACAAAGTCTCGCCTTGCCGCTAGAGAGGCTTGGCCTCTTTAGGGGGCTAGGAAGAAGAATAAGAAGAAAAGGAAAATAAGAAAATAAAAAAGAAAAAGAGAAAGTGGTATTGATTGTGGAGTTCTTCTCAAGAACAAAGAAGCAATTTTTATTTTTTTTTTGCTTTTTGATTATGGTTAAAATCTATTTTATAGAACAAATTAGTTACCAAATGGATTTATATTCTTTTTTTATTCCCAGAACAAAAGAATAAAATCAGATAGTATTTGACCAGTTATCAAACATGGCCTAAATATACTCGAATATCTAATTTCGATATATTGATTATGGATATAAAAAAAGAGTCAGTGTATTTGCAATATATTGATTTAGTTACCTAAAAAATGTCTTAGTGCACTTGTAAAGAAATAGAAAAACACGTGATAGTAACTATTATGTAAAGGGGGACTGTCATAGTTTCTTCATGAACTTATTAATATGAATATGATATTTTTTTTTAAAATGAAGCGTGCACTCGGATGGATGGGCCATGAGAGATCCCACTGTCACCCCGCACAATTAATCCCCTATGTTTCAAAACCCATAGCTATGTTTGATCGTCCTGGATTTCTAATCGGGATAGATTGAATAGGATAGGATACGAAATCCCTGGATTTTTTTTTTTATATCGTGTCCATTGTTTGGTGAATCGTAGTATTAAAGTCGGATATGCTCACATTATATATATATTTTTAATATAATCGACATATCATTATAAATGAACTAAATGTTCATAAATAGAGATTGTGAAAATCTCTCGTAACACTATTACTTAATTTATTTTTATTTTATTTTTCCTCTTTTTTATATTATTTTCATTATTATTTCTTTTTTCCCCTCGTCATCATTCTTTAATAAAATTTTATCAAATAGTAAATTGTACTAACATACCAAAAATACAAAAATACCTAAAATATATAATAAATATAAATATTTAATTTATAGATTGAATGTTTATTATTAGATAGAATTAAAGTTGAATATATAAATTAAAATAAGATTAATTAAAAATAAATGTTTATTTTTTTTATTTTTAATTTCTTAAATTATAATTCAAATATTATTTATATTGAAATATAATTGCAATTTTGTTAATTTAATAAGTTTGTTATTCAATAAAAATAACTTTCCTATTATGAATATTACAAATCCTATCCACCTTTATCTCACCTTCCCCTGGAGATCTTAGATGGGTCGATATCAATGGTGACTCATTATTTCGATGAATCATTTCTTCCCCTTATATCCGACTTTATCCCATCCCGAGCGAGCACCAAACGTAGGATAGGATAAATCATATCCTATCCTGAATTTTATCCCGACTGCCAAACACAGCCATAGATGAGAGGGTTTTATTTATGGTTGCATTTGGCTATTTGGATTTCTCTTATTAACAAAATTGAATCTCTTGAAAGAAAAAAGGAATATGAATTCTACCGATTGTATCAAATGTCATTTTTGCTCATCAATTCGAATAAAAATTAAATGAGATCAAGAAAAGTAAAATTGCCACTGCTAACCTAAAAGGTGCCAAATTGATATACGTAATCATGAAAAAGGTTATGATTTATATTCAAAGAGTAAATACAAAATAAAAAAGAAAACAAATAGCTGAAAAAATAGTGACTATTGATTATAAAAAGTCGGAAAGATTTCTCAATCACTCGTATTTTTTGATAAATTTCTCGTCATCGCAAGGTTTCACAGTCCCAAATTTTTCTTGATATGTACTTTACATATTACTCATGCAAAATGGGGTAAATTTTCGAAGTTTTGGATTTGACGTGCACCAACTCTAGAGCAAGGGAGAGCAAAATGAATATTTCCGTAATATATATCTTTTTTGGGGATAACTTAGGGCACAAGGGAAGCGGCGAGGCATGACGGTCCACGGACTGATATCATGTTATTGTCAGCAAGGCTCATTTTAATAATTTAGAATTAGAACGTGCATTAGGATCGTGGAATAAATTTTTCTAAAGAGGCTAAGCAAAGCCACGCCGTTCCCCGAATCCGATCGCGCCCTCATAACCACCAAAAGCCGGAGGGAAGAAGAAGGAGCAAAAGAAAAAAAAAAAAAAAAATTAGGAAAAAAAGAAGAAGAAAACGACGAGAAATGACGGAGTAATTGGCGTCACTTTCTTTCTTCCGCTGCGTTTTACGGGGGGCCAGATGGAAATTCAATCAGAATAAAACAGAATCGAATTCCTGCGCACGACGGAGAAGCGCACCACCAACAGAGCCGGAGGACACCGGACGGAGGAGACGACGCCAGCGCCGACGAGGAGGAGGAGGAGCCGCAATTCGATCGGTCCCGCCACCGCCCGCCTCCCTTCGACCGATCCGGCGGGCGTGACCGTCGATCTGCACCCGCGCGCGCGCGTAGATCGGCGCCCGAGCGAGCATCGATTTCTCCCGGATCGGCGCGACGCCGATGGCCCTCAACATGAAGACCCTGACCCAGGCCCTCGCCAAGGCCGGCGCCGTGATCGAGAAGACCGTGCAGACGACGGTCCAGGAGGTCACCGGCCCCAAGGCCCTCCAGGACTACGACCTCATCGACCAGATCGGCTCCGCCGGCCCCGCCCTCGCCTGGAAGCTCTACTCCGCCAGGGCCTCCCGCGACGCGGGCCGCGCCCACCAGTACCCCCAGGTCTGCGTCTGGGTCCTCGACAAGCGCGTCCTCTCCGAGGCGCGCACGCGCGCCGGGCTGTCCAAGGCCGCGGAGGACGCCTTCTTGGATATAGTCCGGGCGGACGCGGCGCGGCTGGTGCGCCTCCGGCATCCCGGGGTGGTCCACGTGGTGCAGGCGCTGGACGAGAGCAAGAATGCCATGGCCATGGTCACCGAGCCCCTGTTCGCGTCCGTCGCCAATGCGCTGGGCAATTTGGAGAATGTTCCCAAGGTTCCTAAGGAGCTCAAGGGCATGGTTCGTGCTCTCGTCCTTCTCTCCTCATTTCTTATCAGTTGTCGGCAATAGCGTAAATGCTGTCGATCGTTGCATTGACGTACTTACTTCGACAATCAGAGGCGTTGTGAGATCACTTGCTTCCTGCAACCATTGTTAGGTTTTAGTCGCATGACCTTATAGTTAATTTGTTTTTGGTGATCCTCAGTATTGATTAAGCTGATTGCGTAGTTTACATTGGTGTGGTTCAGATAGGACCTCTTTTTGATTACTAGTTTGATAGGAATCCATACAGAAATTGAGGTAGAAGGAGTGTAGCCTCCTGGTCAAACTTGGTTCAGGAGAGGGTAAGGTGAATAGTAGTTTTATAGGCATGTTTACAGAAATTGAGCTGGAAGGAGCTTGTCTGGTGCACAAGCCTCCTGTTAATCTTGGTTCAGGAGAGGGTAAGGTGAATGCCTCGAGATGTACATGACGACTGTTTCCTTGGTTCAGACGGGAGGCAAAGTAGGCACTCACTATATTTACGAGACTTCACTAATGACATTTTGCACGTGCTTTTTTCATTTTAATGATATGCATAATGTCTTCTCTGGGTTGTGGCTATTATTATCTTCAATTTATTCTTTCAAGAAACTTCTGCTTTTGGATGGAGCATGCCTATTTAAGAAAGCATATTGATGTCCATAACCCCTTGTTTTTATTGGCTTGTCTTTTATAAGATCCAACGAGTACCAGCTAGGATCTATATAGGCCTGGATGTAAATTAGAGGATACTGGTGTCAAGAATTGCAAAATGAGGAGGGGCTTGGTGTTTCTTGTCTTTCTATTCATTCAGGATTGTCTTCTTTTAAGTCAAGTCAATTCGTGTCTGCTTTGCAGGAGATGGGGTTGTTGGAGGTGAAGCATGGCTTGCTACAAATAGCAGAATCCCTGGACTTTCTCCATAACAATGCGCGTCTCATACATCGGTCGATATCGCCAGAGGTTAATTCTTTGGACACCATTTCTTTTCCCTGAACTTGCGTTAGGGATCATTGGAAGAGAAGCATAATGTATTGTGGAGTTATTTCTTTTATTTCTTGCATCATGTAATGTGACTATTTTTGTTATGCTTTATCTTTAAAACTGGAACTAATAGGATCTTTTAGCTGAGTGCTGTCTTCTTCTTTGCTTGGGTGCATGTTTATTTCTTGTCACCACAATTTAGTGACATGATAGTTGCCCCCTATATTAGATGTGAAGTTCTATATGAACGACTTTACCTTCACATATTTGTATAACTTTACGTTCCCCAAAATTCTTGTCACGCTGTCTTCATGTCATGCTTTCCAGGGGATTTGTACTTGCAAATGAATATTTCCCCTTTCGGAAGAAAAACTTTGTCTTTCCCTTTAATAGTTGATGTTTCTACACTTCCAAGTAAAATTTTCACTCTATAATCCAAGATTGGAGAAATAGTAGGTGGGTTATTGGACATGCATAAGTAATTAATCGGAACTTTTTTTTTGGCAGAACGTGCTTATTACGTCAAGTGGAGCTTGGAAGCTTGGTGGATTTGGTCTTGCCATTTCCTCAGACCAGGCCTCGGGGGATTTATCTAGTCTGCAACCCTTCCATTATTCTGTATGTGGATAATTCAATAAGATGAAGAGTGAAGAAAACTTTGTTTCATCTCTCTATTCTTTGAGACATGATTGCTGCATGTTTCTTTTCTCATTTTGGATCTTACAATAGATGTTGGCCAAAGTTACTTATCTTTTTCCTTTATTCACGATGATTTTACTCAATCTTAACTGTTAGTTAGTGCCTGATTGTGTTTTTGTACTTTCTACCTACTCGATTCTTCTCTTGCTACCCCAACCATTACGTAATGATGTAAAACTGTGGAGATAGACTAAAAGTTCTCTTTTATGTGTCATGACATTATTGTGTGGCACAATTCTTGCATTTTGTTCAGTATGTTATTGCAGATATTAGTATGATGGTGGTTTGGTTACTTATGCCAGCTTTTGTAATGATCATGCAGGAATATGATGTTGAGGATTCTGTACTGCCCGTGCAGCCATCACTAAATTACACTGCTCCTGAACTGGTCCGGAGCAAGACAGCTTCAGCTGGGTCTGCTTCTGATATATTTAGTTTTGGATGCCTTGCTTACCACTTAATTGCTCACAAGCCTTTGTTCGACTGCCATAACAATGTCAAAATGGTACTTTTCTATCAAATGCTGGGCCTGTCCTTCTATCTATGTAATCCAAGTGTGCGCCCGTATAGGGGGATCAGTGGACACACATTTTTTTTTATGGGATCTCTCTTTATTTATGGTGCTCCACTGATGCGTTTTGTTTTTGGTGTGCCGTATGCAGTATATGAATACCTTGACATACTTATCAAAGGAAGCATTCTCAACCATTCCTCCTGAGTTAGTTCCTGACTTGCACAGAATGCTTTCAGCAAACGAATCTTTCAGGCCTACAGCACTTGATTTTACAGGTCCTTACTCGATATTGTTTTGTGGATTGATTATGTATTAGTGAAAAAGGGAAGATTTACGAATCTGTAGAGACATTTTAATGCATAATAAAGGCAAATAATTGATCTTCACTTTATTTGTACCATGGGCAGTTGGTATGGCTCAGATATTCTGTTTATTCTGTTTGCTATGTGAAGGGAATGGTAGTTTTTGAATTGATGGATAAATTATTGGGTTATTCCTTGTCCATCTTGAAGGTCCTCGTAACCCCAGGGAGAGATGTCCTATTAACCATGAGAACAGGTGTCCTCTCTTTAGTTTCTCTTCTCAGTAATTTATGTTCTTCCACAAGATGAGAGCAATTATAAAGTGAAATTCCTCGGAAGAAAAGCAGAATTAGTACTTATAGTTTGTTTATAGGGTGGGTTCTTGGAATTGATTGAAGAAGCATTTTGGCTTGAAATGGGGTGATTGGCCATGTGTACTTCTATTGAAGCTGGGGAAAAAAGCAGTGTGGTCAGAGGCATTACGCAGTTGTCAATTGCATGGATTATTAGGAGACAAGCTTCTTTTAGATTTTACTTTGGAATTACTATTCTTTGCTTGCAAAAAAAATGACGAAGGATGTGTTTTTTGGTCAATTGCAGCTTAGATGAACTTCATATCGTTTATTTTGTAATGTTTGACAATGACATATGTTTCTCTTAATGTTCTAAGATTAAAATTCCTTTTTGGGCAGGTTCACCATTTTTTCGAGATGACACGAGGTTGAGAGCTCTTCGCTTCCTTGACCACATGCTTGTATGCATAGTTATACTATTTTGTTAACTCACTCTTAGCTGGACAATTGAATTAGAATAAGATTGATATACAAACCATGATGAATCTTGTGTTCTTGCAGGAAAGAGACAATATGCAGAAATCTGAATTTCTGAAAGCATTATCAGATATGTGGAAAGATTTTGATTCTCGGGTTTTGCGGTATAAGGTTTGATTTTTATTGGGTGTTAAAAAACATAATATACAACATTGGCTGCTATCATTTTTTTGACTTCTATGTTTCTTTCTATGCATTTGTGGATTATCTCCCAGCTCATCAAGTAATTAATGTTATTTGAATGAGACAGTTCCCTGTACGTAATGTATATGCCATCTCTTTTGAATAGAATAGCAATGAATCATGTTGTTCAACTTATGCAGTGTTCCATCCCAATACCTATTCTAAATATTGCTATTTATATGTAAATTGAGGATTTGTGTGTGTCTGCTTATCATTTTTCCTGCTAGGAGGGATATATGATTTTATTAATTCTCCTTTAATAAAGCCCAAGAAGGATTTTGTTTGAGGTTATGAATGTCATTTATTATTTTGAATCTTCTGAATGATGGGCAATTCAGTTCCTGTCTGCTGTGGCGACATTTCATTTTAAATGAAAATTCTTTTGTTTTGTCAAAAAGAAAAAAAGTTGATATTTTGACTAATTTAGAACCTAGATGCTGTTATTTGATTAAAGAGAAACAGAGGTAAAACTAAGGTGGCTTATAGCCCTGGAGAAACTTCTTTTTGGTTTGATAGCGAACAAAGAGGGGAGAAAGGTTGGCTGGCGACAAACATCTCATTGTCAGCGGAGTTTGTTTTGTCAAATATACTTTATTCTGGTGAATGCTGTAAAGCATTCCAAATTCATCTAGCACTTTGGTTTTCAACTCTAGTTTTCTTTAATTTGGCTCTAGATTTGTACATCTTTTTCGTTGTTCTTTACTGAAAAAAGTTTTTCCATTATGTCCATGCAGGTTCTGCCGCCACTTTGTGCTGAACTTCGGAATCTGGTGATGCAACCGATGATACTACCCATGGTACTTACGATAGCAGAGTCTCAGGTACTTAGGCCCAAGTCTTTAATTTTAGGAACAAATGTTCTACAGAAGGATGTCCTCATGCTAGGTTTAGAGATTGGCTACTGTTTCTGTAATTTTTCTTGCATACATTGTAAAAGGAAAGCAGAAATGAGGATAAAAGTCTTTCTTTTCCTTCAAAAAGTGAAGATTTATGAACCAAAAAAATGATTTAATGAAGAATTTGACTTATGTGTTCCTTTGATGAATCTAGATATGATTTGTGTGAAACAATAATTAAGACGGGCGCACTTCACCTCAACCAAACAATTTAGGTCTTCATTCACAGTTCGAATCTACCAAAAACTATAATGGGTTAATTTCTTATAGCTATGAATGATATAGGCAAGCAGCTAGGTGCAATCATTCTTGTCTCTCTTACTTTGCAAGTAATGATTTTCGCTTATCTGGCACAATAAGTAGATTCCTTGGATCTTTTTTCATTTCGAATCTTCTGGAAATATTTCTCTGCACCTCAATCTTCTGAATAGAATGGATTACCATATTCTTTTCTTTTTTGGGAAAAGACTATGGTTTAGTGAAAAGCCAATAGTTTTTTCAACACCAACTTAGAATGTTAATGCAATATGTTTCACATGCTATTCATGATCAGAAAATGTTGGTCTCTCTGTTTCTGCAATATATATATATATATGTTTTTAAATGTCTTAAGAAGATGAGAACCTTAGTTTTAGATGTTGCATCTTTTGATGTAAATTCCTTTTGGGAGAATAAGTGCAGGATTGAGAACTGAACAGTTAAATATAGAAAAATTCCTTGGAATGAGGCCTAGATTTTCTGAAGTTTTAAGCCTTCTATCTAGTGCAGAAGAGAAGAAGAAATTATTATGAACATTGGGTTGGCAAAGTGAAAATTTTCATTTCTCTCGTTATTTTCCCGCATAATGAAATTTTTTGGAGAGGAGAGCAGTCAATGAATCAAAAGTAGAATGAGAGTTTTATGAGGACTAGAGACATTCCGAATGTTGAACTTCTGTCCTCATGTCTTTTGCAGAGCCAAATACAAGAATTACCTTCTTTCCATCTGACATTGGCCCAAAATCAGTAATGCATTTGTTATATACCCACTCTGAGGGATAGTTTTAGTTAAAAATAACATAAGTTTTGGGAATCTTGACTGGCTTGCTGGATTCTGGATTAATCTGTTGCTTTGTGCCTGATAGGACCAGCCTGAAGGAATAACCATAATTTCTCCATCTTGGCTATATTAAAGGATAGACTCAAAACCTCCTTTGGGTCTAGGATCATGATCCATGTACCTTGTCCCAGTCTTTGTATACTTATGTCTTTAGTCGCCAGAATTCTGGACCCTGCGGATAACTTCACCATTGCTAGAATTTGCATTCCCTTGTATATTTGCTTCTGTTTGTTCATGAAAGGTTGAACAAGAATTTATGCTAAGTGTCATGCATGTGTGCGTGCGTGCATATATCCATTTGTCTTGTTGGATGTTGGCTTCTGCCAAAGTACATGTATTGAAAGCTTTGATTTATTAAATAGCGTATGTTCTCATTCGTTGTCAATTCCTTTTGTAGGATAAAAATGATTTTGAGTTATCTACGCTTCCAGCACTTGTTCCCGTTCTCAGTTCTGCTTCTGGCGAGACACTGCTACTACTTATGAAGTACGCAGACCTAATTATCAACAAGGTAATTGCATAAGTGTGATAGGGGAACTGAGATTTCTGTGACATATTTTACATTGAAGAGGAGCTTCTTGTGTTGGAGATGATAATAACTGTCATATCTGTATTAACCTCTGGTTTGTCAACTGGTTTGGTTGCCGCGAAAAGAGATTGGAGAAAACTGTATGATGTTTTTCCTTCTCCAAATTAAGCGGCATTTTCTGGGTGGAGAAAATAGGAAGACATACATACATAAACATGATCCATTTCCCTTCAGTTTTGGATGAATGAGTTCTCTTGGTATAGGACTTGCACCTCCTTGGTTCTCTTTAATGAAGCTTTTACTTATCAAAAAAAAAAAAAAAAGGCAAAAATTTGGATGGCAGTCAGTTGCAGTCCATAAGGAAATAATTTACCCATATATCTCTTTAGTTTGCTTGCGTTCCTTTAATTTGTACTTCCCTTTCCACTTCAAGCGTCATCGGTTACCTAACCCAATGAATTACCATGAAATCAGGTCTTTAGCTTGCTTACACTTTTATTGGGATTTATGTGAAGGACTTCTTTTTGTTAAACATTGCTACTGTGAATTTGTATCTTTTTGTTAAACATTGCCGCTGTGAATTCGTAGCTGTAATTGGAATTTATTTTTAGTTTAAATGCTCCACTGTTGATTCATTTCATGAGGGTGTCTGTTGAGGGTGTCTGTTACCTTCAAATTTAGTGTGATAATTGATTTTTTTTTTTCTGCTAACAGTTGATATGAAATCAGTTGCTTGGGTCGCTTCTGCTATGACTAGATTTCTTTCAACTTTGGAATTGGGTGGGCCTTATACGTGCTAATATAATCATGCAAATTATAGCCTTTCCTTTCTTATGACCCAAAAAAATTATAAAATTATAGCCTTTCTGAGACGCTGGCTTTCCAGTCACAACAGGATCAGTTAAATTAGTTGTTGACTATCAAATTACTACTTGCAGACTCATGGAAAGATAGTTCTTAGGGATTGTGAGTTATGTTTTTTCAGTTGTATTTATAAATAATGTGCATCTATAAATTTTTCTAGGAATGTGAAATACCATTTGTCTGAATATTTGAAATCTCTCGTTGTGTGCGTTAATTTCTTCTATCATGTGTATGCCTTATATCCAGCGGTATTGATTGACATGGGCCTGAATGTCATTGTAGACTAGTCAGGAGCAGTTAATATCTCATGTCCTGCCATTATTGGTTCGAGCTTATGACGATAGTGATGCCCGCATACAAGAGGAAGTCTTAAAAAAATCCGCATATCTTGCCAAGCAACTTGATTTTTCGGTAATTTCCTCTTTACTCTTAGCAACAGTGCTACTTGTGTTAAATTATTGTTAAAGCTTCTTTGCAATGTGGTGTGCACAAGCCTTGTCTGATATGAAATTGGGAATGAAAGACAAAGTGGCTGTTTGGACAATAAGGTGCTGTTTGGTAACGTGCCAAATAGTACCTGATTATGATTTTTTGTTCCCAGAATCAGTTTGGGACGAGAATCGCGTTTGGTAAAATTTTTGTTCCCGGGAACAAAATTGTTCCCGGGAACAGATTGGGAAGAGAATTGAGAATAAAAAAAAATATGATTCTTCGTCCGAGAATCAAAAAAAGAATCAAAACAGTGAAACTTTCATTTTTTCCTTCCGTCATCCCACGATTGTCGTCCACCACCACCCGCCGCCGTCTGCCCGCCGTCCGCCACCGCCCGCCGCCGCCATCCGCCGCCGGCCGCCGGTCCGGCGAACTCGCCGGAGGCTCGCCAGGCCAGGGCGAGGTCCGGCGAGCTCGCCGGAGGCAAGCCCAGCCACCGGCGAGGCTCAGCCTCGCCAGATCTGGCGAGGCCAAGCCTCACCGGTGGCCAGGCCGGCCTCACCGAGCCCCGGCGAGGCCAGCCTGGCCACCGGCGGGGCTGGGCGAGCCTCGCCGGCAGCTGGGCGAGGCTCGCCCAGCCTCGCCAGCAGCTGGGCGAGGCTCGCCCAGCCCCACCGGTGGCCAGGCCGGCCTCGCCTGGCCACCGGCGAGGCTCGCCCAGCCCCGCGGTGGCCAGGTCGGGCTCGCCCAGCCCCGGCAAGGCCGGCTTGGCCACCGGCGAGGCTGGCCTCGCCTCGCCCGAGCCTCGCGGAGAGGCTCGGCCTCGACGGGGCTGGCCGAGCCTTGCCCGCCGGAGAGGCTCGGCCGACGCTCGACCTCGCGAGGGCGGCGTGAGCATCGCCGGCCCTCGTCTGGCCGGTCGCCGGTCCGGCGACCGGCCAAATGAAGAAGAAGAGTAATAGGAAAAAAGGGGAAAAAAGAAAAGAAAAAAAGAAAAAAAAGGAAAAAAGTAAAAAAAATATTTAAAAAATATTTAAAAATCAAAAGAAATTAATTTGGAACAGAATCAATTAGCACGGTATCAAACGCGATTCTATTCCGAATCAAAAATTTTGTACGATTACCAAACGAGTTTTTTTACTCGAGAATCGGTTCCCTAAAAATGCAAAAAATAATCATTTCTTGTCAGAATCAGTTCCCCGGAACAGAATCGTTACCAAACGCGCCCTAAAAGTTGCTGCATCACATTAGGAAAAGTCTTAGGTAAAATATCTTAACACATATAAAAGGATGCTTCTTAGTAACTCCTTGTTTGTTATTTTAGATTTTCTCTGCCATTTTCTTGCCGCTTCATCTCAGTTTTTCCTAATAAGGTTACTCTTACCTATGACCTTCTGTCCTTGCATGATCCACTGATATTTGCTTAAACTATTGTTCAACTAGTTCACTCCTGTTTATGCTAGAAATCAGGACGCTTTATCTGCACATGGATTTCTATTGGACAGGCATATAAGAGTCTCATTAGGGCATAGTTGATTTGAGTCGCAGCAGTTTGATACTCGAGCTTGACTGGTCTCTATCGTGCACAGCTTGATACTCGTCTCAGGCTTGGTTTCACAAGCTTGATCAACTTGATTAAGTTTTCTATATGCTCAAACTTGTCCGGGCTTGACTGAAATAATTTTTATTTTTATTTTTATCAAAGCCCATTCTAAGCTCGAACTGAGTCTCGAGCTTGAACTAAAATTCTTAAAATATCATGTAAATTTTCAAAAATCATTTGCTGTTTGTAATACTTACAAATTAGACACATTAATTTCCATATAAAATTCAACTACTTGATTAGTCTTGCTACTCGAGTCAAGCCTTGTCAAGCTTGAGTTCAAAGAGAAGAATCGAGATGAGTTCAAGTACTATACAGGTCAGTCTGGAGTAGCTCATGAGTAAGTTGATTTGGTTACAATCCATCTCAATTTTCCTTCTACGAAAACTTCCCAAGGTTTTCATTTTTATGCTTTGGAGGTTGTCTGGAAAAAAGTTTTGACTATTGACAATCTTAGTAAATGAGGCTGCTGTTTGGTGCAAACCTATTCTCTCTGTAAGATGGATTGCATTATGCCTACTTTTGGTACATTTAGAATTTGGGGCTTGGACAGTTTGATTTGAAAATAGAAAGAGAAGCATTAGACTTTGGATAGTATAGGTCCAGAGGAGTAAGAGATGTTTTGACGAAATGGTGGCACATAATTCTAAACATCGTTAAGCAGAACGTTGAATGGATTTTTCCTGATATTTCTATGTGGGCTTCAGGATGACCTAGTATGCTTCTACCAACTTTACTCAAGCAATCAGCTCATGTAGCTTCTTTCTTAGGAATATCAGAATCCAAAATTGCATGACAAGCCCTGGGGTCAAGCTAGACTGTAATTTTATGTCCTTTTCAAAACTGAAAGTTGAAAAGTCAAATGTTAAACTGATAACCTTCAGACTTAAGTTCCATGTGGCTCACTGCACAATCGGAAGTCCATTGACCTCTGTATTATGTGTCTAGTCAGGTGTGGGATTGATTGGAAAAACAAACAAATTCTATGTTTAGAACCCAGAAGAGTTCACTACAGCTCTTTGTGATGGATCTTGGCTGGCATGCTAACGTCTACAGATCTTTGGATTTGGTTCCATTGTGGTGCTTCTTTGGTGTAGACATGTGCTATTTGATTGCAAGATTTTTCTGCTGGAGGCAATAGATGCTGGGTTTTAACAAACAACATCAACTAATAGAGGAGTCTGTCATTGCTCAAGTTGACTCCTTTATTTTTTTGTCCTATATATGGAGCTTCATGAACAGTTTTTGATGATTTTTGTTGGCAGCATTAATGCTCTCCACTGTAAGTTCTAATTTCTTGCTATTTTATGCAGCTAGTCAAGCAAGCAATTTTGCCTCGAGTTCATGGCTTAGCGCTTAGAACCACTGTTGCTGCGGTATGTATGTCTAATATGCATCATTTACGAAAGTAAGTGGTCAGACTGATGTCATCAGGAAGTTGTCACCAAGATATTGTTTTCTTTGTTTGGACTCATCATATTTACTCTTTCGTCAACTTCATTCTCTTTGGAGTATCGAACAGAAAATTCATTAAAAGGGTACTGGGGGGCTGACTCAACAATTTTCCATGTGAATCAGAAATTCATGATTTCCTCATTCTTTTCACCTTGATCACCATGTGTTTTTTTCTGTCTTTATTTAGGTTATCTTGACTTTGACGCATAGTAGGTTAGACATTTGTATTGTGTTTGTCCGCCTTGAGTATGAGGTCTTTCACTTTAAGTCGGGTGGAAAAATTTCATTAATTCTCGTCTTGTTGGCTTTTTCTCTTCTCGTCTTCATCTTCTTCACCCAGATTTTGATTGTTTCTACATCAATGCCTATGCTTCTGCCATGTCTGATGATAAATAATCCATCAATCTTGTTTACCATCAATCTTGTTTAATCATACATTTGCTTATACATTATTCTAATATGTTTTATGTGCTGGAGAGTTATCTTATGTGCATGAAGTCTGTGAATTCTCATCTTTTGCGTCTAGTTTGATGCTTGCTTTGTTTCTTTTGGAAGGTGAGAGTCAATGCTTTGCTATGCTTAGGGGATTTAATTCCTAAGCTCGACAAGCAAGCTACCCTTGAAATTTTACAAACAATTCAACGTTGTACTGCTGTTGACCGTTCTGCTCCTACACTCATGTGTACTCTTGGAGTTGCGAACTCTATGCTTAAGCAGGTAGGAGTCTGCTTTTGCACTCCTGTTCAAAATGCCTTTCTACAAATACTTGTGTTTCTTGGTATTATTGTTGTTTTTACGATAAAGTAGAAAGTTCTCTTTCTTATAATGACTATTTCTCTGCTGCTTTTAGTATGGAGTAGAATTTGCTGCAGAGCATGTCCTTCCATTACTTGTGCCTCTTCTCACTGCACAACAATTGAATGTCCAACACTTTGCCAAGTATATGCTCTTTGTAAAGGATATATTAAGGTACAGCTTTAGTATCAGCATACTCCCTGCTCTTGCTTTCTTCTACGGATGTATTATCATTATGTTTATGCCATGTCACAGGAAGATAGAAGAAAAACGAGGAGTTTCGGTTGGCGATTCTGGTACTGAGGTCAAGTCATCTTCTGTGGCAGATGGCCTGCTGTCCCAATCCAACAGCAAAGCAAGCGGTACTGTTGCTTCTACCATGAAGAAGTCCTCTTCTTGGGATGAAGATTGGGGTCCAACAGCCAAGGGACTCATCACTGCAAATTCCCCAAGCATCTCTGTACCTCCAACTTCCAGCAGTCAACCTGTGCAATTGCTTTCTCTGCAAACGCCTTCCTCCATCCCATCTGCAGCATCTAGCCAGCAAACAATCACAACATGCATCCCAGTAGCTGATGTGGAATGGCCTCCACGGGCATCATTGAGTGTTAAGCCCCATTCAAATGAGGCGGAGAAAAAAGTGGATGCAGGGGCATCATCTACTTTGAGTTTTGATGACATTGACCCTTTTGCTGACTGGCCCCCACGCCCTAGTGGCTCCCAAAATGTTTCCGGGTCTTCCAAAAATGGCACTGTGGCAACATCTTCGAATGGTTCTGCTGTCATGAGTACGTCTAACATGACGAATTTCCAGACTAGCAACTGGGCCTTCAGTCAAAATTCTGTTGAGCCAACGAGAACCAGTATAGGTAATTCTGCTTCAATTGGTGGTGGTCAAAATGGTGGTGTTAGTTCCCAGAATTCTTTAGGCTATCTAAAACAGAGTCAGGGAAATATGAACTCCAGCTTTAATCTTGATAAGAAACCATCTGATATTGGGTCCATCTTTAGTTCCAACAAGAGTGAACAGACTGCTCCTAGACTTGCACCACCACCTTCAACTGCAGTTGGCAGAGGGAGAGGGAGAGGTTTGACGTCAACCTCTCGGTCAAACCCTCCTAAATCGGCCTCTGGACAGCCGCCCCTTTTAGATCTACTGTAATTCTGTAAGGTAGCTGTACAATGTTTGTATCACATAATATTGGAGTGAAGAGGTGAAAACTGGGGGTGAAGAGACCTTGAAGAGTGGCCATTTTTACGGTGCTTGGAGAAGATCTTGACTTGGATAACGATAGTGGCCCTAAGTATTTTAGCCTCCACTACGGCAATGGCAACTGGGATGGTTGTGAATTCATGGTATTAGTCGCTTTTGAGTTTTGCGTATAGCTTGAAGCCAATTGTATGTACGGAACTTTTTTATTCTTGATGTTCTGTTCGATTCTTTGTTGAATTGATGATCTCAGGCATGTGCATTTTTTCAGGGTCCCGACTGTCTGGGGTAGTTTCATATTCATTTCATGATAAGATGAAGATTATTGTTCTGCAGAAGCTATTTGTAGATTGATATAGCAATGATCAAAATGTCACAAGTTGAGCCCAACATAGTGAAGTTGAGTGGGTTTTGGTATGTGAAGAGGCAGTGGACAGAGAAGCTGCCAATTGCTATTGGTCATTTGATATCTCTTTTATAGGATGCTTCTGATTGATTAGTGGACAGTTGAACCAAAAATAGGAGCGCAAATGGAGTGGATGGGGCAATAAACTATTCAGAGTCACCTGAGAAAACAGATGTTTGAGAAATGGTTTACGGCCGAATTTGTCCGAATTTGATTGTTAATCCGACAAGTTCGTGAGTCAATGAACCGGCTCTTCCGCAGGCTGTTTTCTGACTCTAATTTGAGGTATCCACCTGGTAGTAAGTGACGCGTGGTATATAGTCACTTCTGTTAAGGGGTTTTGTGAACTCGTCCATCAATAATTGCAGTACAGTTTCTGGCTTATTAGAACCAGTGTGGATCCATGGAAGAAAGGGGTTAATAACCAAAAAAGGTTTTAAGCCTATTACATGGATGATAATTTAGTCTTTGAACCTTTTAATTAGGTCGATTTAGTTTTAAATCTTTTGATAATTTATTAATGTATTTATTTTGACTAATTTTGGTCGAAATTGCTAACGTGGCATTAACATGAATAATTTTTTTCGATTATTTTTCTATTTTGCCCCCATATTCCCATTGCATTTTCCTTTAAAAAAAATGTAAAAATGTCCATATCAATGGTTGGTGTCCTTGTTAGCGACTCCAAACTGAAATTGGTGGGGTTATATTAGCAAATTGTTTATAGATTTATGACTAAATTAGTCAAATTGAGTATATGTTTGGGATCTTTTTGGGGAAATGCAGAGAACCTCTGAATTTTTTTCAATATTGGACTCTGTATGTCGATTCTTCAATTCATGTTATGATTAGAGATCCTATTCATGGTAGAGGATGTCGGGGTCTTTTCATTCCGTTCATTTATGTAGATTTACCATTGGTGACTAATTTACCTCATTGGTAAGTGGAAACTGTATTAAATCAATAGATGTAAGATCAGTTATTGAAAACTGACAATACAATCAAGAAGCACTAGATATGAAAGTTTTTTTTTTAATTTTTTGGTTGGTCACTAGATATGAAAGTTAAGAGGCAAAAAGCGGTAGATAACAAAAGATTGATCTTCGACGCTTATTAGTACTTTAGTTTTGTTCTGACAAAAAATAAATAAATCTAGTTTTGTTAAAATTTAGGGACTAACTTAATGATTTGATTTTATGGAATGCAACCATATATCTAATTTTACCAAGAAAAAAGAGATACTTAATATGAAACGATACTTTTTATCATAAAAAATAAGTATTTTGGTAACACGTTTCTAACTCTAATCGGTAATTTAAAATGGATAATATAGATTTCCTAGACAAAGGAAATCTTCTCAGCGATGACTACGGGAGGGTTATTTTCGCGCATTGGCATTGGATCAGGCGGCCGCGTGAAATGACTCAGTACTTCTTCACTATCGAAACAAGAACACCTCTTGCACAGTGATGTTCCTTTCTGGAGCTCCTTTCTGAGGGAACAGTTAGTGTGGATAAGAGCCACTCTTGCTTAAACCGAGCCATCATCGGTTCAACATGGAGGTGATTGGATATAAGAGATGACAGTCTCTTTTTTGCACTCTATTTTTATCCCAACGTAAAAGAAAAGTGAATGTTTGGAAGAACAAAATAAGTTGCCTTTTCCTTTTGGAAGAAATGCATTTCATATCTCCACTAAAGCCGTGTTACATGCAAAAGCAAACTTGAATTGTGCGGATCAAGTTGCACAATTGGCCGTGCTAACTTTGGGTGTGTTTTCTCGCTTTGTGATTGCGTCTTCGACCATTGGTAATACATTTATTGGTGAAACAATTGTTGATTATAAGACAAAAGGCATGGCTCCATTAATCTCAAAAACCAAATATGGGTATCGGGGCAAGTGTTGATTGTTTTTTCATGCACCGCATTTCATAATTTGCACATTATAGTATTTTGTCTCTAATGAAAATATCATGATTTTGGCCTTGAGTGACAACAAAACATATAAGTGACGAAGAAATTGTTAATGTCAGTGCCATCTTAGAACCCCAGCCAACGAAAGGTGGCCACGAGCGACGCATGTCACTCACGTGGCTAACAAGTGCGATTTGGGTTCACACTCACAGTAGGAACGTGCGAAATGATGTGTGGAGTGTCCAGTGGTTAGTGGATTTGCGTTCAAATCCAATTCTCGTTGTCGAAGAATTGGACTTGCGCGGGTCTCATGCTTCCCAATTTAGTTTATTTTGATTCGCACACAGGTTGGTCTTGCCAATGTGCGCCCAAGCGTGTCTTTTGGGCTTTCAGTTTTTTGGTGAAAAGGAGGGTGGGAATACTAATACATGAATTATAGCATCAGAAGATTATCTTAAGCTGCGTCGTACTTCGAACGGATTTTGTGGGCCGAACGTGTACGAGAAATAACTCTTTCAGGGTCCTACCCACTCCGTGAGGCTGTTCAGTGTATAATTCAAGCTACTCCACCTCATACATATCACTTCGCTCACTCTCTCTTGCCGACCCTTCACAATTTATGGTGCATTTGTTTGTGTTTTTGTTCTTTTTTTGTTTTTTTTTTGGTAAAAGTAAGAATATATAAATAGCTTTGGACAAATATACAAAAGAACGGGTCCAAACTTTCACTCTAACCAAGAAAGAAGAGTGAAAGGGAACCGTTAGAAAACCTAGAAAGCCTAGGAGCTACAAAGAAGAGAAGAAACACCACCATTACAACAGAAACCGAACCTCCTCCTACTTCTACGAAAAGGAAGAAAGAACGGAGAGAGCGAGTAGCACAATGGTAGTGAAGACAAGCAAGACGGCACACAGCTAGGGAGGCACATCCGCACGAGCAAAAACAGCAGCATCAAAACCCCATTGTCTTTGAAGGCGGAAGTTCCTAGGAGAAGGTGGAACATCTTTAAAGGTAGTTGCCTTATCCCTGACAACCTTGATAAGGTGATTTTTGAGAGCCGGAACCACTAAGGATTCGCCACGGAATATGATACTATTCCTCTTCTTCCAAATTAAGTGACATAATGCACCAAAGGAGAACCGAGCAATAGATTGGAAGAAATCTTTACCCATAAGAAACTTGAAAGCCCAGGAAAGAATTTCGGTCCAACATCTGTTGCGCCAAGGAAGGTTACACCTTGATGCCCAAAAAAAGGCAAGAGATGCGGAGGTATCACAACCAAAAAATAAGTGGTCGATTGAATCGGGAACATTGTTGCAAAAGGCACAAACTGAATAGTCAATCCTCCCATAGGAGAGGAGGAACATCTGAGTGGGGAGCCTGTTCCTTGTGATCAACCATAAGTGAAATTGAAACCGAGGAGCCATAGCACTATCCCAAACCAAAGACGCCCACGGCACACGGTCTTTTTTGGCTCTAATAATATTCCAAGCCGAAGTAATTGAGAAGGTACCGACGGGTCATGGCACCAAGTGAAACGATCCAAAGCTTGAGATAAAGGTGGAATGGGTATACCGAGCCCGTCCAAAAGGCTTTCAGATTGCAACCCGAGGAGAGAAGAAATCAGCAACCACAGCATAGCTGGGAAGGTGCGAATTTTCAAAGACGGCCGGCAGCACTATAGAAATAAGAGGGCCACAAGCAAACCAATGATCGTGCCATAAGGAAACCGATAAGCCATTACCAATCTGCCAGGAAAAGGATAGTCTAAAATACCTCCTTAGCTGTAATAATTTCTTCCAAGCCCACGAGCAGACAGTCGGCTGAGAAGAATTCCAGAAATAGTCATTTTTTAGGAAGATAGAATGAATCCACCGGCACCATAACGATTCCTTGTCAGTAAAGAGTAACCACAAGTATTTAAGCATCGAGGCTTTATTGCAATCTTTAAGTTTCCGGATTGCCAAACCACCTTCTTCTTTCGGGAGACAAACGTCATTCCAAGAAACTTTGGCCTCACCCTGACCGAGGGAAGTGCCTTTCCAGAGGAACTGTCTCAAAATCTGTTCAATTTTGTCTAGAACCAAAGCAGGCAAGGTAAAAACACTAGCCCAAAAGGCCTGTATGGAATGTAAAACTGACCTTATCAATTGTAATCTCCCAGCGAAAGATAAGAATTGATGGGCCCAAAACTGGACCCTAGTAGTAATCCTATCAATCAACATAATGCAATCAGCTTTACCCAGCCTAGAGGTGATAATGGGTACACCCAAATATTTGATCGGCAATTTTCCTTCCTGAAAGTCGAAGGCGAGGCAAATGTTATTCCGAAGGGACACAGGTCCACCGGAGATGAATATCTCACTCTTGCTTTTGTTTGGAACCAAGCCACTCCAGGAAGAGAAGATATCCAAGCTCCTTTTAAGCATGGTCACAGAATTCCAATCCGCTTGGCAAACTAGAAAAACATCATCTGCGAAGAACAGGTGAGAAAGACTGACAAGCTTGCATCTCCAGAAATATTTAAATTCCTTGACCGAAGTGCGGTTAGTCAAGATCCCCGAGAATACCTCCATAACAAGAGTGAAAAGGTATGGCGACATAGGGTCCCCCTGTCGAAGTCCTCGACCTCCAGAAAAGAAACCATGTAGCTCTCCATTAATGGAGACGGAGAACTTAGGAGTTCGAACACAAACCATAATCAGTCGGATAATCCACTCAGGGAAACCGAAGGCATGTAGAGTAAGCTCTAAGAAGTTCCAATCAACGGTATCGTAGGCCTTCTGGAAATCCACTTTTATAGCACATTTCGGAAGATAAGGATCTAAGTGGAAGCCAGCAAAAAGTTCTTGTGCTAACAGAATGTTATCTCTGATCCTCCTCCCTTTCACAAAAGCATTTTGAGAATGGTCAACTAGATCATTAAGAACGGAGGCAATCCGATTAGCCAAAATTTTTGTGATGACCTTATAAATAGTGTTGCAACATGCTATGGGTCTAAAATTCATGACATCACAAGCATTCGGAGTCTTAGGAACCAAAGCAAGGATAATGGTATTTACCTCACGAAGGAGGCAGCCTGAAGTGAAAAAATCTCTGACCGCTTCAAGAACCAGAGGACCCACAATTTGCCAATTAGGGAACAGAAATAGAAAAAACTATTTCTATTATGGGGAACAGTTTTTGAACAAAAGAATGCGTTTGGTAAACTTGTTCCTGGAATAAAAAAAGAACAGAAACATGTTTGGTAAATTTGTGTTCTTTTTTTGTTTCTTTTAATTTTTTATGTTTTTTTTTTTTTTTTCATTTCTTTCTTTCTTTTTTTTTCTTCATTGTGGCCGGTCGCCGCCGGCCGACGAGGGCTGGCGGCCTCGCCCGGCCACGGTGAGGCTCGGCCTTGCCTTGGCCGGGCGAGCTCCGGCGAGGCCGAGCTCGCCCAGCCACCGGGAGGCTCGGCCTCGCCGGGCCACCGCTAGGTTGGCGTCGACTTGGCGGTGGCCTCGGCCTCGCCAAATCTGGGCGAGCTCGAGCTCGCCCAGCCAAGGCGAGGCCGAGTGTTGCCGGCCGACACGAGGCTCGGTCTCGCCCAACCACGGCGAGGCTCGGCCTCGCCGTGGCTGGGCAAGGCCGCCGGCCCTCGTCGGCCGATCGCCGGCCATGGCCGAGGCCAGCAACCGGCCAAAGCAAAAAGAAAAAGAAAAGAAGAAAAAAAAAAGAAAAGAAAAGAGAGGAGAGAGAAAAGTTGTTTTTTTTTTTTTTGGTTCCGAAACAAGAAACAACTTTTTTTTTTGTTTATTGTTTCTGTTCTTTTTTTGTTCTCGGGAACAAAAAAACAGAAAATTTGTTCATAAACAAAAATGAGGAATACAAACAAACATGCCCTTAGTAGCCAATTTAAGCTCATAAAATGGCACATTTGTGTCTCATTTGGGCACAACTCCTTTGTTCTTTTCTTCTCTTGGCTACTCTCCTCGTGTCGTGCTTCATTGTCATCGTTTCTGCTACTAACGATATAGATAGGCTTGCATTACTTGCATTCAAGGAGGAATAACTAGTGACCCTTTTGGGTTGCTTAACTCATGGAACGATAGCACCAACATTTGCCGTTGGTACGGGGTTACATGTGGTCATCAACACCACAAAGTCATGGCATTGGACCTTAATTCCCAAGGACTCTCAAGACCCATCTCCCCTCACATTGGGAACCTTAGCTTCTTGAGAGAACTGAGGCTCCAAAATAATAGCTTCGGCCTTGAAATCCCTTCACAAATTGGCCAGCTGCTTTGGCTACAATTTTTGGATTTATCCAATAATTCACTGACAAGTGAGATTCCCAAGAATATATCTGGTTGCTTGAACCTTGCAGTTCTCGACCTTGCGTTCAACCAATTGGTTGGAGGAATTCTAGTGGAGCTAGGCTCCTTGTTACATCTTCAATCGGTCAAATTTATTTCTAACCAAATAACTGGCAGCATCCCTTCATCCATAGGGAACTTATCATCTTTGGAGGAGATTTATTGTACTGAGAATGGTTTGGGTGGAATTATTCCCAAATCTCTAGGCCGGCTAACCAAACTAAAAGCTCTCTCCTTGGGAATCAATGGCCTTTCGGGTACCATCCCCCTTCGCTCTTCAACTTGTCTTCGCTGGTTATAATTGATGTAGGTATGAACCGGATCTGCAGCAATCTTCCTGAAGATATAGGATTCACTCTCCCAAATATTCAAGTTTTGAACCTTTTCATAAACTAGTTCAATGGTTCGATTCCTTTGTCAATATCTAATGCCACAAATCTAGAAATGCTCCAACTTGGATTCAATGAGCTCTACGGAAAAGTCCCTTCATTGGCGAACCTCCATAACCTTCAAACAGTGACATTATTCTATAATTATCTCGGGAGTGGAGGGTTCGATGGAGATGATCTGAGCTTCCTTTGCTCCCTAACAAATGCCACTAACTTGAGGGTATTTTTGATGCGTAGAAATAGATTTGGTGGGACACTTCCTGTATGTATCGGTAATTTCTTTGCTACTTTAACAATCCTGGGAGTAGGCCAGAATATGATATCATGTGAGTCCCAAGAGAGATTCGAAATTTTGTCAACTTGCAGAGATTAGACATGGGAGACAACCTTCTTCCCGATCCAATCCCGTCAGATTTAGGAAACCTTTCGAATCTTGCATTAATTGTATTGTCAGGCAACAATCTATCTGGCATAATCCCATCCTCTTTGCAAAATCTCCAGAGTTTGATCATTTTATATCTTTCAAAAAATAACTTCGAAGGGCCGATTCCTTCATACCTAGAAAAGTATCAAAGCTTGGCATACTTAGATCTTTCTAGCAACAATCTTAGTGGTCCTATAATATTCGCCAAGACTACAAACCTCCTCTATTTGAATTTGTCTCGGAACCATTTGAGTGGAGTCATTCCGATAGAAATTGGAAACTTGAAACATTTGGCTGTTTTAGATGTTTCGGGAAATACTCTAAATGGTGAAATTCTGAGCAGTCTAGGCAATTGTGATGGACTGACAATATTAAGAATGCAAGATAACCTCTTCCATGGGTCCATTCCTCAACCAATTAGCTCATTAAAAAGCATTGAGGAATTAGATCTTTCCAACAGCAATTTCTATGGTGAAATTCCAAAGTTCTTAGAGGCATTTCAATTTTTGACAAAGCTGAATTTATCTTACAATCAATTGGAAGGCCGGCTACCAACTCAAGGAGTTTTTAGGAATGTGAGTGCGACTTTTGTCATTGGAAATGAAAAGCTTTGTGGAGGAATGCTTGAATTTGGGCTTCCTAAGTGCATCTCTTGAAACTCCAAAAGTGGCGGAGTTGTCCATAAGTTGAAACTCACCATCGCCGTTGTTTTTGGTCTTCTCGGAATAACTCTTGTTGTCACTTTTCTATATCTATGTTGGTTGAAGAAGAAAAGAAACGAGCCGATTTCAAGTGGCTTAGACGTTTCATTGTTGAATCTGTCTTATGGAACTCTTCTAAAAGCGACAAATGGTTTTTCTTCGACTAATCTGATTGGGATTGGAAGTTTTGTGTCCGTGTACTAGGGACTGCTCCAAGAGAATGGAAACGTCATTGCGGTGAAGGTGCTTAATTTAATGCGGCATGGCGCTCTCAAGAGCTTCAAAGTAGAATGCGAGGCTTTAAAGTGCATAAAACACCAAAATATTTTGAAAGTCTTGACAACGTGCTCAGGCATTGATTTTAAGGGAGATGAGTTTAAGGCTTTAGTTTACAAGTTCATGGTCAATGGTAGCCTAGAAGAGTGGCTCACCCAAATCCAACTCCAAATGATGCAGATGGGCGCTTGAAGAAATTGAGTCTCATCCAAAGGATAAACATTTCCATTGATGTTGCTTCAGCATTAGATTATCTCCACAATCAATGCAAAAGCCCAATAATTCATTATGATCTAAAGCCAAGCAATGTACTTCTAGATTACGACATGGTTGGACATATTGGTGACTTTGGGTTGGCGAAGATTGTCCAGGAATCCATGTCTGACACGAGAGCAAGTATGAGTTCCGCTGATTTAAGAGGAACAATTGGTTATGCTGCTCCGGATAAACATCTCTCTGTCACATGCTTTCCATCCCCAAAAGCTTTTACACCCTATGATAATTAACTTATCCTTCGAGAGACTAAAGCCTTTTGTTCTATCAGTTCTCAACAGAAATTATTTTGTGTATTCAAAAAGTTCTTTTATTTGACATTTCTTATGCCACGGTATGTGTAAACTGCAGAATATGCTAAAGGAAGCCAGGTTTCAAGAGAAGGTGATGTTTACAGTTACGGCATCCTCTTATTAGAGATGTTCACAGGATTACGTCCCACCAGCGACACATTCAGAGATAATTTGAATCTTCATAATTATGTCGTTGAATCTCTGTCCCAACAAGCCATGGAGATTACCGATCCTGTGCTGCTTCACGAAGAAGAGGGCCACAACGGTTTCCAGTATTCGCTTCACGAAAGAAACCGCATATTTCAGGAATGTTTGGAAATGGTATACCGTATTGGACTTGCTTGCTCCGTGGAGGAGCCTAGAAGGCGTATGAGCATAGCCAAAGTTGCAACCCAGCTACACTTGATTAGGCAGAAACTTTTTGCAGCTTCTTTTCTTGGACGGATGAGACACGAATAGCTGACACCGAAAGGAAAAAAGTTGTTTGTTTCCTAGAATAAATCTTTCTAGTGCTATCTGAGTATGAAAAAGGAAAAAAATGAATGTCCGACTTTCCTAACTTCCTAGTAAATCTAAGAAAGGATTGTCCCCCACATTGCTATTTTAAAAGATTAGCCATCAATTCTCACTTTGTAACATTTTTGGGCAGAATAACATGTTTTGTTTCCCTTTAAGTTTCGTTTGTCCCCGCATTTTTATGTTTGACACGTGAGAATTCTAATAAACCCACATATTTTCAGCCCTGCTATCACATAGGTAAGATTCTCCGTAGGATCAGATAGATAAACTAAGATACTACAAAAGAGAGATTAGAATGAATTTTTAATTTTCGATTTCAGAGCCATTCGCGAATGTCTAACCAGCCTATTTAAAAAAAGAAAAGAAAAAAAGAACCCCGAGCTTGGAAAGTTTTCAGCATTGGAATCACGGGGTTCATCTATCTTTTTTTTTTTTTTTTTTTTTTGGGTCAGAATCGTTCGATCATTTGTGCATTTGAACTTGTGATTCAACTTCCAATCTAGGGCCTGACAAGCACGATAACAATAATTCACCGTACTACAAATCGAACAGCGACGAAACTCATGAGATCGAGTCTCAGGGCGATTGCATCCCACATGTGAGCGCATCCTAAGCCCTTCCCTCTAACATGCTTTAACCCAGTTCAAGCCACTCCTACAAAAACTATTGACAGGGTGCAACTCCGGTGCAGGCACATTACACTCGAAATCGCTAAGAAGAGCATAGGCTAGAGATTATAACTGTAAGTCTACATGCGAGTGCCAATTTCCAATATCACCATAATAGCAAGTAAAAATCAGTTCTAGCTCTCGAAGATTGGCTCATCTGGAACTCATCTGCCTTGCTTTTCATTTGCTCAATTTGCTGCTTCATCTGCAATAATAGGAGTTGCACGAGCACCATTAGCCTTCATGGAGAAAGATGATGAGCTGCAAACTGAGGATGTTAACTCCTAGTGTCCAAGTGATTAAAATTAGACATCACCCTCATGGCAAAAGGCGAAATTAACAGATGAAGGCGGAAGCATAAATACAAAATCAAAACAACACCTCCATTATAGGTATCAGTTATAGAGATCAGGTATGCCATTTAAATCGAGATGCTCCATGGTGGTTTTCTGCTAGATTATAAAATTGAAATAGCACATGCTTCATTCAGGCCATGAGTTGGTAAGCTCTATTCTCTGGTGCTTATCTCTCAAGATGAGCGTTGTAGTGCATATCATCACTTATCATCACTTATCCGCTCTAAACTTCAACAATCAGGTAAAATCATTTTAACAAGAGAAATGAAATCAACACATTGTGGAAATTAGATATGGACTACTCAGCTGCAGAAAATTCTGCAGCTAGCTTAGCTTTTGTCCTTTGTATTTCGTCTAGTTTTGCTTTCGCAGAATCCACACTGAAGATCAGTTCCTTGCTTGGTTTATTGTTCTGTCAGATCAAGCATTTAAGTAACCACTCCGTTCAATGAATATAATTCTTTTGTTTTTAGATTTTCGTCTGTAAGTACCGCGTTATCAGTAAGCAGGTGATGGGAAAGTTTGCCTCTTGTTGCAAAGGTATCGGCATTAGACATAAAAAGTAAACCGCAATGGAAGTTTTTGTAACACAACCTCACGATGCCCTCAGTACGGGGAGAATGGCTCCTAATTGTATCTGCTTACTGGCGCTTACATGTAGGTGATAAGTTTTCCTGGTGAGATCCTGCCTTTAAGTTGAAACATCTAGTAACGAAGACCAGATGAAGCAACAATTGGCCCAAGAACCCTAAGGACTAGACTAGTAATGTGGCTTTCATGATGGACACAGTTGAGTAATTGACTACCTCTGCTTTACTAGGTACATTGACAGTGCTCCAGCGAAAAATAAGGAAAGGTTGACAGAGACTCAGCACTTATTAAAGAGAATTGACGAACTTGTCTCAATGATATATTTGTCAAACTAAACTCATACCAATGGAAAGAAAAATGAAACCATTCTTGTTTTAAGTGTATCGCCAAATGATGATCTATGCTGAAGAAATAGGTGTCATGCTGTTATAAAGCACAATAGATCACAATTGATGTTGAAAATGCACATGTTGAGATCCGGGTTAGATGCCTTTTAATCTAGGGCATGTTGTCTCCCTAATGTAAACACTACTCGTCCCCCATTGATTTAAGAAATTATTTTACTCTCAAAAAGCATTGAAAAAAAATATAGTAATGAATTAAGGTCAAGATAAATTCTTGCATGCGGTTTCTGATTGATAATGAACAGATTATTTGCGTCGTAATAAAAAGTATAGTACAAATTTTTTTATCAGCAACGCAAAAGAAAATTAATACGGTTTCTGGGGTCTTGGAACCAAAGTGGATAGTTGGAAGAGAGTGTTCTGTAGTTCAATTGATTCATCATTTCATGTCACGATCTGAGATCCTCTTACATGGTGGAGGATCTTAACTAGAGTATTTACATTGAAGAAAGTGCTCTGTAGTCCAAGTAATTCATCATTCCATGTAATGATCTGAGACCCCCTCTTCAAGGTGGAGGTTTTTAACTAGAGTGGATACACGGTAAAAAGTGCTATGTAGTCCAATTGATTCTTCATTTAATGTCATGATCTGAGATCCTCTTCATGGTGGAGGATCTTGGGGTCTCTTCACTCGTCTTGATTTAAAATATATGAACCCATTCACTCATATCAATTTATCATTGCTGACTAGTTTAATTCAATAGTTAGTGGGAAGTGTAGGGTCCCTCCAATTAACAATTCTACTTTTGGTGGGGAATTCGCAAGCTTCACCTTAGACCAGTAAAAGGGGAATGATTTCAACCATCAATTGAAGATGGCATCACACGATTGTCGTTCCACTAGTATATATTCACACTAGTGATTTCACTTTCAATCCAAGACTTCACATAGAGCAATAATTCATCACGCAAGAGATCAAAAGAAACTAAGCCGAGTCTCAAGACGATGGCACCCTGGATGTGAGTATATTTTAAGCACTTCCTCATTATGCCTTGACCCTCAAACCATTTCTCAAAAAACCTATGATACAGTGCACCACGAACGTGGGCACAATGCACTTGGAGTCACTATGAAGAGTATATAGGCTACAACTTTTGACATAACTGCAAATTAGTACAACTTGATGATCGGCTTTGCGATCAACCAAATCATTCTCTCTATGAATTATCATACTCATAGAGGTGGGGGTGGCAATTCATTGCCAGACTAAACTTGAATAAGTAGAAGATTTACTAAAAAAAATCGTACACGACACGAAATTCTAAAGCGACACAAATTGACACAGTTTTACTAATATTTAATTGAAAAAAGCTCTTTGCAATCACCGGGAAATGACACAAATAGTTAAGACTAGATTCGATGTTCCACTAGATAAGGAAGCAAAGTCCCTATTCCACGGAAATGTGACTCGGGTTCAAATTTGCAGTGGGAACATGGAAAATTATGTGTGTGGAGTCACGGTCCTAGACCTTTATAAAATTTATGTAACAATAAAGTAGGACAAATTAGACATGGCAAAGTGGTATGAACGTGAGAAATAATGTATGTCTCGTCAAATGCGGAGTCTTTTCCTCAAACAGCGGGGATGACTTGCTGGGAAAAGAGGTATAAATGCGTTCCAAAAGGAAGTCTTCAAGGTCTTCACAACTTCTGGAAAGTATAGAAGGAATTTTGAGATAGGTTCAAGGTATGCCAAAGGTACTTCAGTTGATTGATTCAATATCACATAAAAAAAAGATTTATAATTAGAATTGTAATTTAAGAAAGAAAAAAAAAAAGGAATGAGAGACTGAATTTACGTCGTGCGGTGCACCGTCCTGAATGAGACAATTTTCCCCATGAATGCACAAGATGGGGTAATTCACACGCTTAAATAAAGCATTGAGCATGTTAAAATGATTTTGCGATCACCAAAATCATTCTCTCTATAAATTATCATGCTCATAGTGGTGGGGGTGGCGATTCATTACCGAACTAAACTTAAATAAGTAGGAGATTATTTAGAAAAATCGTACACGATATGAAATAGCTAACTCTAAAACAGCACAAATTGACAGTGCTCCAGGAAAAATAAGGAAAGGTCGACAGAGACTCAGCATTTTTTAAAAGGAATTGACAGACATATCTCAATGATATTTGTCAAACTAAACTCATACCAATGGAAAGAAAAATGAAACCATTCTTGTTTGAAGCGTACGACCAAATGACGATCTATGCCGAAGAAATAGGTGTCATGTTGTTAAAAAAAGCACAATAGATCATGACGTCATAAAAATAGAAACTCTAAAGAAGATCACAAGTCAGCAAGATATGCGGTCATTGGCCTATAGTTCAATCCTTGAAAAAGTTAAATACCCATGCCTCCAACTGCAGTCTTTTCCTTCAGTGAATGTGTCCTTGACCTTCAAATGATCTGCTTAGCAAAGCACTGCCATGATCTAAAAAGCATACTATTAACCATTTGGCTGCTAGGTAATGGCCAAGACAGAAAGTCATAAGAGAATTTAACGTGGTTAACAGACTCCATCCTAGAGGAGAACCATAGTATAATTAACTCTAAAGTTCCCATCATTAAGTTCAGGCTTGAGTTCACAAAATAGAAATACAAAATTCAGCATTAGAAACGAAGACTTTGAAAACCCATGCAAAACAAGTTAAAAACCTTTTATTTATATTTTATTTTGTTTTGGTTTCTTTCAATTTTTTCCTTGATGCTAAACTTGATCTCGTGCACCTTTTTCAGTTTAACAAATTATTGGGTCACAACAAAGCCAACTTGATGAGCCGGATTAACCTATAATGCGGGTTTGATATATGAAAAAAGGGAACAAGATTGCTCCTCTGAGCTCTAGAAGGCTCTCTGCCCCTAAACTCTCTATATGGCTCCATCGATATCAGAATGTCATCAAGCTTTGCTGATTGGATTTGGTCCGTGGGTCTACCGGGAAAACCAATGATGAATATCATATACTTTAAAGCTTTTATTACATCTTGTGGAGGCTCCATGTTAAGGTCTATCCGCACCGCTTAAATTCTAAGTCGCAATGGGTTTTATATGAATGTAGTGTCCCTACAATTAACAATTGTAATTTTTGATGTGAATTTTCAAACATCAAATTAGAGATCAATTACAAAAGCTTGAAGTTTTGGGATTTAATTGGTCATGTAGCCAATCGCTTATATAATTGATGCTTTGTTTTGATGTCCAAGAGCTAATCAGTCCATTATGCAGAGGCCACTGTAACTTCACTTGTCGACATCACAAGCAAAAGAAATGGAATTAATTCTTCTACTTGAGAGGCCACCTATTTGCAGCGGGTAAGGCAAGATTTTGAATGAAATCCATGGTGTTAGTAACTAATTAGCCAAATCACTTGACATTTTCGGTTATTCTAATCAACATATGGTTTATAGTGTTAATCACGTGGAAAGAATAGGCAAAGGAGGAGTAATAGTTCATGCAGCCTTCTTCTTGACGGGCTTAGTGACCTTGTTATAGTTGCAAAATATTCCGGCTCCGTAGCAACGCAAAGTACTTTGGCCTCCACTACGGTAATGGCAACTGGAATGAATGCGAGGTTGGTCTATTAGTTGCTTTTGAATTTTGCATATAGCTTGAAGCCCATTGTATGTAGGAGTGAGCATGGTCCGGGTTGAGCCGGTCCACCCCCTAATCCTAGGACCAATCCGCACAGTGTTGGTTCTCAATTTTTGAGACCGAGGACTGACCCTACTGAGCTAGGGACTGAGGACCGGACCGACCCAATGGGTTTAATCCGGTTCCAGGGTTAACTCGAGACTAACTGATAATTTTTTATTTCATTTTTGTACTCCTTAAAAAAGTGATTGAGGACCGAACTGACCAAATAGGTTCGGTCCGGTTTCAAGGTCAACCCATGACTAACTAATAATTTTTTATTTCATTTTTTGTACTCTTTAAAAGGGCAACAGATGACCGTACCGACTCAATGGGTTCGATGATGAGCGATGTCAGCTAAGAAAAGCAAGTGGTGAGGGTCAAGTGGGTTGAGCGTCGAACATAATGAGTATCGAATGTCGAGCAGAGAGCAACAAGCCAAGCGAGCATCGAGCGGTGAGTGGCACTAGTGACCCAAAGCGAGCGAAGAAGTTTTTTTCGATTTTAGCAAATTGAAGACTAAGAGGACAAATAAGACAGAAAAGAACGAATACTAGAGGAGGATGCCATAAGGTGCCTTTTTGGACACCGTGAGGACTCCTCACAAAAATATTTTTTTTTTTCATAAATTATGACTATTGACGCCGTAAAAGACATTAAAAACCTAAGTTATTAAAGAACAATGTAAAATTACTTGAACTCCTCACTAAAGAGCTGTTTAATATTGTTGACGCCGTTTATTTTAAGGTTTTCTCTATATAAAAAAATTATAAATAATAAATTATATATATATATATAGTCATGGTAGGTTTGGATTGGACCGACTCGGAACTCTCAAGACCGAGGACCGACCCGCACAGTGCTAGTCCAGGAATTTTAGGATTAAGGATCGACTCAGTCTCCCTGGAAACCGGACCAGGACTGGTAGGGTTGGGCCAGTCCAAGGTCAGTCTAGGGTTGACCCTGGACCGATGCTCACCCCTAATTGTATGTATGGATCTTTCTGATACTTTGACATTGCACTCGATTCCTTGTTGTATGGATCATCCCAGGTGCGTGCTTCTTTTGAGAGCCTAGGCTGACCACGGTAGTTTCATATTTTTCTGCACAATCTATTGGGAGATTGATATATTAAGGTTTTTAATGTCACTACGTTTAACCCACTGTGTGAAATTGAGTGGCTTAATGGTATGTGGAAGATGCAGCGCATAGAGAAGTTGCCAATTGCCATTTGATGGCTCTTCCGACAGAACTCATGCTTTGAATCTCCCGGGCGAAACTTCATTGGTTGCTTTTGATGGTGTTTCGCCAGAATTGAATAGATGAAGAAATGCCTTTCAATTTATTCAAAAAGACATTTCACTGGAATTGAATTGACGATGAAATATCTTTCGAATATATATACGAATTAATGTGTGAATCAATAAATGTTTCATAAGGTCCTTTGTTGATTTTGGATAGGAAAGTAAATGACAAGGAATTTAAAAATACATAGAATGGAGGCAATTGTGGCCAGCCATTCCAATTGCAAGAAAGAAAATTATAGGAAAGTAAAAATAAAGATAAATTTATAAAGAACATTGAGTTCCGTGATTTTTTTTTTGTTCGATACATTGAGTTCCGTGATTGATTGAGAGATTTGCAAAGATTATGATATGACTATTCATAGCCCACGATCACAGTTACAAACAGTTATTGAATTCAGAAAAATAACTTCCAAATCCTATCTTTAGAACAAATAACTTTTTCATTCTATATATGGTTACAAGAAGTTATAACGGAACTAATCCGCAATAAGTTAAAAATTCGAAACTATCAACATTAACTTAGCTATGAATAAGGGTGTTATAGATTTTATGAGGTGCAAATACTTAATAATTGCAGCTTCTTCAAAACTAAATCGGCGTATAGAAACTTTCAAGAGGCTACCACATCTAATTTTAAGGTGTTGCAACTTAAAAAAATATATATAAATGACCACAAAAAGTTAACAACACACTTCACAACATAGTCAAACACAATATAGTTACGGTTTAACCACAATGACACCAAATGGGCTGTAGTAGGCCATTATCGAATCATGCTATGTTACAAAGAAGACGGGAATAATTTCAACCATCAATTATGCTATGTAACATAGAAGAAGGGAATGATTCCAACCATCAATTCAAGATGGAGTCACGCAATTATTGTTCCATTAGTATACATTTCCACTTTCGATCCAAGGCTTCACGTAGAACAATAATTCATCACACTAGAGATCAAAGGAAAACTAAGCCGAGTCACAAGAGGATTGCACCCGGGACGTGAGCACATCCTAAGCACTTCCTCCATATGCCGCGACCCTCGAGCCAATCCTTCAAAAACCTATGACCCAACACACTCGAACGTGGGCACAGTGCACCCCAAATCACTATGAAGAGCATAGGCTACAACTTCTGTCATAACTACAAATTAATACAACTTATGAGGCTTTTGCCTAAGTCCTCCTCCTCCTCCTTTTGCAACTTACATAGAGCATTAAACATTTTAAAATGATTTTGCGATCGCCAAAATCATTCTCTCCGTGAATTGTCACGCTCATAGAGGTGAGAGGTGGCAACAAGACCGAACTTGAATTAGTTAGAGGTTTATCGAGTAAAATCGCGCACACGACACAAGAGTGTTAATTCAAAGACGACACAAATTGACACACTTTTATTAATATTCAATTGAAAAAAGCTCTTTGCAGTCACCGGGAAAATAACAGAACTAGTCAATGCTAGATTTGATGTTCCGCTTATTAATGACGTAAAGTCCCTTTTCCACGGAAATATGACTTGGGTTCAAATTCGCCGTGGGAACATGGAAAATAATTTGCGTGGAGTCACGGTACCGGACCTTCATAAAATTTGTGAACAAAAAGGTTGAACAAATTAGACATGGAAAAGTGGTATGACTATGGGAAATAATGCGTGTGTCGTCAATTACGGGGTCTTTTCCTCAAACAGTAGGGATGACTTGTTGGGAAAGAGGTATGAATGCATACCAGAAAGAAGCCTTTGGGGTCTACACGGCCTTTGGAAAGCATAGAAAGGATTTTGAGATAGGTTCAAGGTATGCCAAAGATATGTCAGTTGATTGATTCGATATCACCCAAAAAGAAAAATATATTTATAATTAGAATTGCTATTAAAGAAAAGGAACGAAAGGAATGAGAGAAAAAAATTCACATCCTGTGGTGCCCCATCCTGAGCGAGACAATTTTCCCATGAAAGCGTGAGGCGGGGCAATTCAAGGGGCAGGGTGGGCTGGTGTATCACATACCCCCATTATAATTTGTTACACACTTGATTGTAATTTTTTTTTAGAAATTTATATTATTAAGTGAATAAAAACACATTAATTTAAATAATTAGAGTTAAGCTCAAGACATTGTGATTCTTTCAATAATTATAGAATATAAATAAATTTAAAAAATTATAGAAAATGTAATTCTCCTAATAAACAAGTATTGCCAATGGATGGCCAAGCATGTCTTTTGGGCTTTAGATTGGAAAAAAGGAGGGTGGAAATATTGTACATGAATTATAGCATTAAAAGACCACCTAAAGCCGCATCATACTTTCAAACGGATTTTATGGGTCGAATGCGTATAAAAAAGAACTCTTTCACACCACCGCCCTTAGTGGCGTAGCTGGCTTGGGCTCTCTTCCCCTCACAAAGGGGAGAAGTTCGAATCCCAGAGGCGGCGTTAGGGATTCTTACCTGGAATACTGTGGTGGTGGGTCCTGTAGTCGCTCCCCCAGGGTTTGCTCGCCGACTGTCGGCTTACGGGGTTCCCTGGGTTACCAAAAAAAAAAAAAAAAAAAAAAAAGGAACTCTTTCAGGGTCTAAATAGCTTCTATAAAAGGTTTTTCATGTGAGGCTGTTTCATATATGTAGCTCAAGTTGCTCAATCAATACATATCACTTCACTTATTCCTTCTTGCCCTCCTTCACCACTCAGTACCAATTTAAGCTCATCAAATGGGACACTCGCGTCTCATTTGTGCACAACTCCTTTGTTCTTGTCTTCTTGTGGCTGCCCTCCTCTTGTCGTGCATTGTTGTCATCATTTCTGCTACTAACGATACAGACAAGCTTGCACTGCTTGCATTCAAGGCGAGAATAACTAGTGACCCATTTGGGTCGCTTAACTCGTGGAATGACAGCACCAACTTCTGCTGGTGGTATGGAGTTAAGTGTGGTCGTCGACACCACAGAGTCATTGTACTGAACCTCGATTCCCAAAGAATCTCAGGATCCATCTCACCTCACATTGGGAACCTCAGCTTCTTGAGAGAGTTGAGGCTCCAAAACAATAGCTTTGGCCTTGAAATCCCTTCACAAATTGGCCGACTACGTCGGCTCCAATTCTTGAATTTATCCAATAATTCACTGACAGGCGAGATTCCCAGGAATATATCAGGTTGCTCAAACCTTGTAATTTTTTACCTCGAGACCAACCGATTGGTTGGAGGAATTCCATTGGAGCTAGGCTCCTTGTCAAATCTTCGAAAGGTCAGTGTTGCTTTGAACCAATTAACTGATAGAATCCCTTCATCCATAGGCAACTTATCATCTCTGGAATGGATTTATTGTGCGCTAAATGGTTTGAGTGGGAATATTCCTCAATCTCTAGGTCGACTAACCAATCTACAACGGCTCTTATTTGGAGGCAATAGGCTTTCAGGTACCATTTCGTCTTCGGTTTTCAACTTGTCTTCGCTGGTTCTAATGGACGTTGGTGCGAACCGGATCTGCGGCAATCTTCCGGAAGATATAGGAGCCACTCTCCCAAACCTTCAAATGTTTAGCATTATTCAAAACCAGTTCACTGGATCAATTCCTTCGTCGATATCCAATTTCACAAATCTAAGAATTCTCCAACTTTCACGCAATGAGTTCTTTGGGAAAGTTCCTTCGTTGGCGAATCTCCATAACCTTCAGAGGGTTACCTTGCACACTAATTATCTCGGGAGTGGAGGGTCCGATGCAGATGATATGAGCTTCCTTTGCTCACTAAGAAATACCCCGAACTTAGTGGCCTTGGTGGTGCATCACAATAGATTGGGCGGGACGCTTCCTGTATGCATTGGTAATCTTTCCACTAATTTAGAATTCCTGATACTGTATCATAACTCGATATCGGGTGAGATCCCGAGTGGGGTTGGTAATCTTGTGAACTTGCGCAGATTACAAATAAATAACAACTTTCTTTCAGGTTCGATACCATCAGATTTAGGAAATCTTTCGAATCTTGCAGCATTGACCTTGTCAAGCAACAATCTATCTGGCATAATCCCATCCTCTTTGCAAAATCTGCAAAGTCTGATCTTTTTACTTCTTGCCGAAAATAACTTCGAAGGGCTGATTCCTTCATACCTAAAAAAGTATCAAAGCTTGGTAGCTCTAGATCTTTCCAGTAACTATCTTAGTGGTCCACCTATATTCCCCATGACTGGAAGCCTCCTCTATTTGAATTTGTCCTCGAACCATCTGAGTAGAGTCCTTCCGATGGGAATTGGCAACTTGAAACATTTGGACACATTGGATGTCTCAGAAAATATTCTAGAAGGTGAAATCCCGAGCAGTATAGGCAATTGTGATGGACTGAGAGTACTACAATTGCGAGATAACCTCTTCCATGGATCCATTGCTCAACAAATTAGCTCAGTAAGAGGCATTGAGGAGTTAGATCTTTCCAACAATAGTTTCTACGGTGAAATTCCAAAGTTCTTAGAGGCATTTCGGTTTTTGGAAAAGCTAGATTTATCTTACAATCATTTGGAAGGCCCGCTACCAACTCAAGGAGTTTTTAGGAATGCGAGTGCGACTTTCATCGCCGGAAATGAAAAGCTTTGTGGAGGAATGCCTGAATTTGAGCTCCCTAAGTGCGTCTCTCAAAACTCCAAAAGTAGAGGACGAGTCCATAAGTTGAAACTCACCATCGTTATTGTTTTTGGTCTTCTCGGAGTACTTCTTGTTGTTGCTTCCCTATCCCTATGTTGGTTGAAGCAGAAAAGGAGCAGGCCGATTTCAAGCTCCTTAGATGATTCATTATTGAATCTGTCTTATGGAACTCTTCTAAAAGCAACAGATGGTTTTTCTTCGACTAATCTAATTGGCATCGGAAGTTTTGGGTCCGTCTACAAGGGGTTCCTCCCGGAGAATGGAAATGTCATTGCAGTGAAGGTGCTTGCTTTAACACAACATGGCGCTCTCAAGAGCTTCAAAGCAGAATGCGAGGCTTTAAAGCGCATAAAACACCGAAATCTTCTAAAAGTCTTGACGGCATGCTCGGGCATTGATTATAAGGGTGATGAGTTTAAGGCTTTAGTTTACGAGTTCATGGTAAATGGCAGCCTAGAAGAGTGGCTACACCCAAATCTAGCTCCAAATGATGCAGATGGGCGCTCGAAGAAATTGAGTCTTGTCCAAAGGATAAACATTTCCATTGATGTTGCTTCGGCATTAGATTATCTTCATAATCAATGTGAAAGCCCAATAATTCATTGTGATCTAAAGCCAAGCAATGTCCTTCTAGACGCTGAATTGGTTGGACACGTTGGTGACTTTGGGTTGGCTAAGATTGTCCACAAATCAATGTCTGACACTAGAGCAAACACGAGTTCTGTTGGTTTAAGGGGAACAATTGGTTATGCAGCTCCAGGTAAACATCTCTCTCACACACTCTCCACCCCCAAAAGCTTTAACACCCTGTGATTATTAACTTATCCTCCGAGGGACTAATGCCTTTTGTTTATCAATTCTTAAATAAATTGTTTTGTGTATTAAAAAAGTTCTTGTATTTGACATTTTTTACGCCACGGCATGTGCAAACTGCAGAATATGCTACAGGAAGCCAGGTTTCAAGAGAAGGTGATGTCTATAGTTACGGCATCTTCTTATTGGAGATGTTCACGGGATTAAGTCCCACTAGTGACATATTCAGAGATAATTTGAATCTTTATAATTACGCTGCTGAATCTCTACCCCAACAAGCTATGGAGATTACCGATCCCATGTTGCTACACGAGGGAGAGAGCCATAACAGTTCCCAGGATTTGCTTCACGAAAGATACCGCATATTTCAAGAGTGTTTGGAAACGATATACCATATTGGACTTGCTTGCTCTGTGGAGGAGCCTAGAAGGCGTATGAGCATCGACAAAGTTGCAACCCAGCTACACTTGATTAGGCAGAAACTTTTTGCAGCTTCTTTACCTAGTGGGATGAGACACGAAAAGCTGACACCGAAAGCAACAAGTTCTTAGTTTCCTAGAATGAATCTTTCTAGTGCTATTCGAGCATGAAAAAGGTAAAAAAATGAATGTCCGACTTTCCTAACTTCCTAGTAAATCTAAGAAAAGATTGTCAACCGCATTCCTATTTAAAAGATTAGCCATCGATTCTCACCCTGTAACATTTTTGGGCAGACTAACATTTTTTGATTCCCATTAAATTTTGTTTATCCCCACATTTTTATGTGTGACTCGTGAGAATTCTAATAAACCCACATATTTTCAGCCCTGCTATCACATGGGTAAGATTCTCCGCGGGATCAAATAAATAAACTATGATACTACAAAATAGAGATTCAAATGAATATCTTACTTTTTGATTTTAGAGCGATTCGCGAATGTTGAACCAGCCTATTCAAAAAAAGAACAGAAAAAAAAGAACCCCGAACTTGGAAAGTTTTCAGCATTGGAATCACGGGGTTCATCGTTCGATCATTTGTACATTTGAACTTGTGATTCAACTTCCAATCTAGGGCGTGACAAGCACGATAACAATAATTCACCGTACTCCAAATCGAACAGCGATGAAACTCATGAGATCGAGTCTCAGGGCGACTGCATCCCACATGTGAGCACATCCTAAGCCCTTCCTCTAACATGCTTCAACCCAGTTCAAGCCACTCTTACAAAAACCTATTGACCGGGTGCAACTCCGATGCAGGCACATTACACTCGAAATCGCTAAGAAGAGCATAGGCTAGAGCTCATAACTGTAAATCTACATGCGAGTGCCATTTTCCAATATCATCATAATAGCAAGTAAAAATCAGTTCTAGCTCTCGAAGATTGGCTAGGATCAATAGTTGTCGTCCCTTAGCTTTGTCATGATGCAAGCCGTAACCATCTTGAAGGCAATGTCCCAATTCACGAAGTGCGTCGATATGGCCAAGGGAGGCAAGTCGGAGCGCATAGGGCCACTCTGGCCACAAGATCATTGCGATTCCTCGGTTGGCCGCTGCCGTTGAATTGGATTAGGGCCAGTGAGAACAACGAGGGAGCGTGAGGTTGTATAGCGGCCTTTGCCATCAAGGACAGCCAGCACGCTCTTTTTCTCAAGCAATAGAATCGGATCTACAACGAAGGTTTAAGAAAGAAAGAGTGCCGGACACCTGGAATGCCAAAACTTAGCACGAAATGACATTTAAGTGCCCGTCGCGACCCAATTTTTCGCGTTTTGCCACCTAAAACTAGGTTGATGGACTACTAAGCCTTTAAGCTTAGCTCGGGCTCTCCCAAGCCCATACCAAATCGCGACTTAGGGATTTTGACACGCAAAAGCTTATTATCTAGGAGTCGCCACTAATCAGTTTAGGGTAGGTCGATTAGACACCTAAGTAAAATAACGGGAAGATTATCTTACTTCTACGAACCAGAGATTTTGGGTACGGGGACTTGGTTACACAAGACTATCCTAGTGCCCTTTCGGTACCATTTCTTTTTAACTTTAAAAAAATGTTTTGCAGGCAGCTTGTTTTGATTTTAATTGAGTTTTCTAACGTGTGAGGTGATCATACATGTGCGCATACCACCAATTTAACACATCAAGAAAGCAATTAAATAATGCAAAAACATACCTTAAAGCAACGAAAGCATCTGCAATGTTAAATCAGAATTCACATCAACAATCCTAGATATGATTCCTAATTAACAAGCAATTTCAGTTTTTTTTTTTTTCACTTTATTCAATGAAAATCATGCGATGTATGCTAATAATCTAATATGACATGATGACATGACTTAAACTATATGACATGAAGAAATGCAATAATTAAATACAATCTAAATGATCTAATTATAATGATATGCAATGCGATGCAATGACATACAAAATTATCTCAATTAAAATGACATGCAAAATGCAATTTAATATGCGAGCTATATGTCACGTGACATTTATTAAATGACTTAGTCTAATGACATGAAAGTTCTAATTAAATGAACTTAATAAAAACTAAATGACGTGCATTTGATGTTTCTATTTTTGAAAATGCAATCTATCTTAAAAATTGAAATTAACTTATGTAAAGACAAATTTTGTATTTTCTTTCATGAAATTCAAATGCAAAAATGATCTAGCTAGATTGAAATTCTATCTAATTTAAAATAAGGATTAGGTCATATTAAATCCTAATTTAAATTAAGACATTATCTTAACCTAACATGCAATCTATTTAATATGCAATGACGTGCAGAGCATGCCCTAATTCTACATGACATATGCATGATATTTTTTATTTTTAACAATGTTCAAAATTTAAAAATGCCACATAATTAAACATGCAACTTAAATTAAACAAAAAAACTAAGATCCTAAATGAATGCATTTTTTTTGTTTTTATATTTTCTAAATTCGAAATAAAATCCCTATTCTAGATATGCAAAATAACAAGAAATATTCTAGAACCAATTGAAATCCTAATTCAAATGTCTTTTTGATTTTTCTTAGTGATTTTTCTAAAACAAGCATTAAATCTAACAAGCAAGATATTCAAACAAATAAAGGATTAAAATAAACGAAAAAATAACCCGTTATCTCACGGGTCAAATTAACGAATATTTTTTAACCCTGAACGTCATGACAAGAAATCAAAATAATTAAAAATCTAATCCGAAATCTTACGGATCAAATTAATAACTATAATGATTTAGCAATTTAAATATCATCAAAATGCCCAAAAAATAATATAATAAATAAAATGATCCGACGTCTTACGGACCAAATTAATAATTACATAATTTTGGGCAACACCTTAAAGATAATGCCTAAAAGATTTTACGAATATTGCATCCATTATCACAATTTAAATTCCTAGACTAAAAAGAAAAAACTATCAAATAACATAACCTAACAAATAGAAAGAATAAAATAAACAAAACTATAAAGAAAGTAAGTAAAAGTAAAAGTAAAAAGATAATAATAAAAACTACCTAATTCCCTTTTCTTTCTTTTTTTTTTTTTGTTTTTTTTTTTCTTGTTTCTCCTTTCCGACGTGTAACCGTGGGTCTCCAAGGCAGGGTTGGGTAGATCGGCGCTGGACGGAAGGGTTCGCGCGACGGAGCTAGGCGGCGCTCGAGGCGGCACGGTGATGTCCGGCGCGGGGCGGAAGGGCTCGCGGCGGACGGGCGGAGGCACGTCGGCTCGTCTCTGGGCGGCACGGCGATGCGGGCAGTCTTGGTGGCGCGCGATCAGCGGTGGTGCGGCTCGGGGTCGAGCAACGCGGAGGCCTCCGACGCGGGCGTCGCGCGGAAGAGGCGAGCTTCGGGTGTGGTGCGGCGGCTGGTGGAGCGGTGCTCACTGACGAGCGGCGACGGCGCGAGCGGCTGCGGGGCAGAGCGGTCGCAGGGTGGAGGCGCGGGCTACACGTTGGGGCGGCGCGTCGCGGTGCGCTTCAGTTGTGGACGGCAGAGGCTCTGAGGCGTGCAGAGCTCGGGCAATCACCAATCGAAAGCGCTGGGCGCCAGGTGAGCAGATCAAGCGTGCAGAGGCTGAGGTGGTGGCGAGACCGGCGGTGCAGAGTAGTGAACTAGCAGCGGCACTGGTGGCGCGGTGCTCGCTGACGAGCGGCGACGTGGTGGACTGGCGACAGCAGCTGGTCGCGGGTGGTGCGCTGCAGGGGCGTCGGCTTGCTGGTCGGCGGCTGTAGTCACCGAAGAAGAAGATGAACATCCCCCTTTGCTTTTTCTTTTTTTTTCTTTTTCTTTTTTTTTTTTTTTTTTTCTGCCTGCGCACGTTCTTTCTCTCCATTTTTCACTGTTGCTGCCCTGTCTCTTCTGATTGCTTTTCAGCAGAAGAATAAAACCTTTTCTCTTGGACTTTTTCTTTACCAAAAAAAACTTTATCTCCTTTTGTGAAATGCTTTCAAAAACCGAGTGAAAAAGTCCCCATCTTTAAATGAATTGTACGTAACCCCTTTTATAAGCCAAAAATTGTATCTTCGGGGTATATTTCATTTCTAATTTTGCTTGAAAGACGATACCCCTAAATATATCACTGAAATATTTTTTTGCATATTCCATCAAGAAAATTCCCCTTTTGTGCAAAAGTGCATCTCTTAGTGTATATTACCTAAATATGTGAGAAATCTTAACGGAATATAACAAAAATGAAATTTTCCTAAACTATATGCTATGTGATTTTTTTATTTTTATTTAGCAAAATCAACCCCAAAAATTTAGGTGTTAACAGTGCCAAAAGTTATGAAAGTGACGCTTAAGTGCCAAAATCAGAGCAAAATGAATCACTTAAGTGTCAATTCAGCCAAAATGCTGATATGGCGATTTTCCGGCGAAATAAGTGTAAAATGACATCGTTTTGCATGCTGACGTGGCTAGAAAATGCAAAAACGACGTCATTTTGTCTATGATGTGGTAAATAATTAATATTCAAATTAATTAAATTTAAAAGAATTTATTTAAAATATTTAAAAAATTTAAAAACTAGAAATTTTAAAAAAAGGGGGTGGGGGAAGGGAGGCGGTTGAGGGCTTAGCCCTCATCGCCGAGAAAGGCTGGCGATTGAGGGGGAGGGTCAGCCAAGGTCGTCGGCCCCTGGCTGATCGGCGGTGAGGGCCCGCGAGTCCTTGCTGGATTTGGGCGAGGGCCGCGCTTGCCCCAAATCTAGGCGAGGGCTCGCGGGCCCTTGTCGCCACCCCCGCCGGTCTTTGGGAAGGGCCGGCAACGGTGGGGGAGTGTCGGCGGGTCCTGGGCCTTGGCCGGGGCCGCGACCCCGGCCGACGACGGCAAGGGCTCACGAGCCCTCGCCCGGATCCGGCAAGGGTCGACGGCCCTCGCACGGCTAGGCCAAGGGCCGCCGCCCGCTGAGGAGTTGTGGGCGGCGGCCCTTGGCCCGGTCGGGCGAGGATCGCCAACCCTCGCCGTCGGTCAGCCAACGGTCGGCAACCCCGGTCGGACCTCCCCCCTTCGTCGCCATCCCTTCTCGGTAGCGACGGGGAGGTGGCGTGGCGAGGGCTTAGCCCTCAACCGCCTCCCTTCCCACCTTTTTTTTTTTTTTTTTAATATTTGTTTTTAAAAATATTTTAAATAAATTTAGTTTTAAATTAAATTATATTAATTTTTATATTAATTTTTTACCACGTTAGCACAAAAACAACGTCGTTTTTGCATTTTCTAGCCACGTCAGCATGCAAAACAATGCCGTTTTGCACTTATTGCGCCGGAAAATCACCACGTCAGCATTTTGGCCGAATTGGCACTTAAGTGATCAATTTTGCTCCGATTTTGGCACTTAAGTGTTACTTTCATAACTTTTGGCACTTTAAATGTCCCTCCGTGCCAAATTTTGGCACTTGGGGTGTACTTCTTCCAAGAAAAAAAGCTGGACATGCATTTTTTCTCCAAATATCACATCGACACTTAGCCTATCATGATGTTAAATATATAGTAACCGTGAACAAAATAATTTCCTTTTTCCAATTCTAATTTTTTCTCCAAATATCATATCAATATCTTTTTCTCAAGCAATAGATGGCAATGGATTTTATATGACTATAGAGTCCCTTCGATTAACAATTCTAATTTTTAGGTTAATTTTCAAACATTACATTAAAGCAAAAACTTGTTTTAGTCATGACCCCAAGCAGTGGTTTTGATACTAGAGGTGAAGTTTTGGGATTTGGTTGGTCTTGTTGCCAACCGCTTATATAATTGCTACTCTGTTTTCGTTTCCGGTCCTTGATGTCCACGAGCTAGTCAATTATGCAGAAGCAACAGTAGCTCCTCTTGTTGACATCACAATTAAAAAAATTGAGTTAATTCATCAACTTGCGAGGTCAACTAGTACAGCCGACAAGGCAAGAATATGAATGAAATCCATGGCATTAGTAGCTAAAATAACCAAATGGCTTGGCATTTTTCGTTTTTTTTTTAATTTCCTATGGTTCATAATGTTTGTCATGTGGAAAGTATAGGGAAAGGAGGAGAAATAGTTTATGCAACTCTTTCTTGAGGACTTCCTGACCTCGTTGTATTTAGAAGGTATTCCGCTCAATATGGTCACAGAGTATGGATGTTAGAATGAAGCAGCCGGCTGTTTGGTTGGGCAGTGGCCTCTACAATTCGACGCAATCTCCATTTCTCATGACTTTTTTGCTTCCTTTTTTCTCACTTTTCATTTTGTTGATGAAACTTTCTCTAGAGCGATTTGTCCTTCCAGTCCAGTATCATATTAATACGCTAGTTAGTAGTTAAAACTTCCAAATGTCCAACGTTCTGGCTGCTGTCTTTTCCTGTTCATACACAAGCATCTAACTCAATCTTGTACTCCTGTCCACAGGCGCACTTCGCGAGCTTTGATATTCCCTGTTAAAAGCAGATAAACAAATGATTCGGGCAATGCATTTATACATGGTTACTAAGGAAAATATCTGAACACAAGGTTGCGTTACATAATTATTCATTTAAGTTTAGACAGCAAATATGGAAGATAACAGAGTTTGAATATAGAATGAAATCGTATCTGATGAGCACAGTCCCCCACTTAACAGCACATTGTTCAAATAGGAGATTGTTGACAACCCATTTCACGTTTAAAACAAAAAGGAAAATCAGAGTTTTGGAATAGTTTTACCCTCAGTTTCTCGATTTGATTCTGCACATACTGCGGAAGTTGGTTTCCCCAACAATATCAGCTAAAAGAGCTTTGTGTTCCTTCTCCAAGGTCTCAACATCCATTACCCTTAGCTCTCCCTGCATTGAACCACAGAAAACAACAGACGTTGAGGCATAAATACAACCAAGTACAATCAATAAAAAGTCCCAGACCTGCACTTTAAGGATCCATTTTAGAACCAAGTTCAGCAGATAAGCCGAACCACATTAATAGAACTTCAAGTTGCCTATGTCTGCAATAATTCGGTTCATTGAAACCAAATGCAGATATTCCACATAGGTATTGCATGAAATATAAAGTATCGAGGTGATTGAGTATAATCTGTACTTGACAACACCTATTGTCTTGATAAACACCTGGAACTCATCTGACTTGCTTTTCATTTGCTCAATTCGCTGCTTCATCTGCAATAATAGGAGTTGCACGAGCACCATTAGTGTTCATGGAGAAAGATGATGAGCTGCAAATTGAGGATATTAACTCCTAGTGTTTAGTTGCCTCTAAACAACTTTGCTTCTATATTTCATCATAACAATAATGGCTTTTATTGTCCAAGTGATTAAAATTGGACATCACCCTCATGGCAAAAGGCGAAATTAACAGATGAAGATGATGCATAAATACAAAATCAAAACAATAGCCCCCTTATAAGTATCAGTTATAGAGATCAGGCATGCCATTTAAATCCAGCTGCTCTATGGCAGTTTCCTGCTAGATTAGAAAATTGAAATGGAACATGCTTCATTCAAGACCATGAGTTGGTATGCTCTATTCTCTAGTGCTTATCTCTCAAGATGAGTGTTGTAGTGCATATCAACACATATCCGCTCTAACCTTCGACAATAAGGTAAAATCATTTTAACAAGAGGAATGAAATCAACACATTGTGGAAATTAGATATGGACTACTTAGCTGCAGAATTTTCTGCAGCTAGCTTAGCTTTTGTTCCTTGTATTTCGTCAAGTTTTGCTTTTGCAGAATCCACACTGAAGATCATTCCAAGCTTGGTTCATTGTTCTGTCAGATCAAGCATTTAAGTAACTACTCTGTTCAATGAATATAATTCTTTGTTTTTAGTTTTTCGTCTGTAGGTACCACGTTATAAGTAAGCAGGTGATTGGGAAGTTTGCCTCTTGTTGCAAACGTATCAGCATTAGATGTCAAAAGTAAACCGTAATGGAAGTTTTTGCAACACATAACCTCACGATGCCCTCAGTACCGGGAGCATGGCTCCTAATTATATCTGCTTACTGGCGCTTACATGTAGGTGCTAAAGTTTTCCTGGTGTCGATCCTGCCTTAAGTTGAAACATCAGATAACGATGACCAGATGAAGCAACAAATCACCCAACAACACTAAGGACTAGACTAGTAATGTGGCTTTCATGATGGACACAGTTGAGTAATTGACTACCTCTGCTTTACTAGGTACATTGACAGTGCTCCAGCGAAAGATAAGGAAAGTTTGACGGAGACTCAGCAATTATTAAAGGGAATTTTCGAACTTGTCTCAATGATATATTTGTCAAACTAAACTCATACCAATGGAAAGATAAATGAAACCATTCTTGTTTTGAGTGTATTGCCAAATGATGATCTATGCTGAAGAAATAGGTGTCGTGCTGTTATACAGCACTTGATCACAATATTGATGTTGAAAATGCACATGTTGAGATCTGGGTTAGATGCATATTGTCTCCCTAAGGTAAACACTACTTGTTCCCCATTGATTTAAGAAATTATTCTACTCTAAAAAAGCATTGAAAAAAATATAGTAATAAATTAAGGTCAAAATAAACTCCTGCATCCAGTTTCCGATTGATAATGGATAGATTATTTACGTCGTAATAAAAAGTATAGTACAATCTTTTATCAGCCACGCAAAAGAAAATTAATATGGTTTCTGGGTTCTTGGAACCAGAGTGGATTCATGGAAGAGAGTGCTCTGTAGTCCAATTAATTCATCATTTCATGTCACGATCTGAGATCCTCTTCATGGTGGAGGATCTTAACTAGAGTAATTACATTGAAGAAAGTGCTCTGTAGTCCAATTGATTCATCATTGCTGGAAGATATGCATCGGATTGGATCCCGGAGATACGCTCGGAATCATGCTCGATTATGATTGTGCATAAATTAGTTAGGAATTTAGATCGAGATTAGATTCTGATCTTAATTAATTTCACAAAATATATTTTTTCCATTACTGTATCTTTTATGTATTATATTTACAGAAGTCTGTACAACAGAATACATAATGAAAATACACAACTTTTCTACAATTCTCTTGTCTTCTTCACAACTGCTCGTCTTCTTTCATGGTATTAGAGCCACCAGGTTGTTGATTTTTTTCGCTTTCACTTCCGATTGCTTAACCAGAGGAACTTTGAGATACAAAACAGATTTTTTCATTTGGTATACGAATCATTTTTCAAGGAAGAAGATAAGAGAATTTCTTATCGACAATGGCCACCCCGCAAGACACCTTCTTTGTCGACAACCAGCCTGCTGGAGAAACTTCACCATAGCTTTCGCAGATCCAAAACCCTCCTGCAACAATGCAACAACAACCACTCCAGGCCCAGCCTGTGTAGTGGCGGCCCACACAGGCTTAGATTAAATCCGGGGCAGCCCATTGCGGGCCAACCTCTCTAGTGGGTACCTTACCCATGGTACCTTGGGCCAAGCCCAAGTTCATCATCGGCTGGTCATGTGGGCCACCAGAGCCACGTCCAATCCGAAGGGAGCCCACCAACCGTGACTGGGGCAAGCCCAACCGCCAGATTGGAGCGGACGAGTGGGTTGGGTGAATCGGGTATGGGAACAAATCCCTACCCGGGATTTTTCAATGTGGGTTACCAATTCGGATCGGGCGAATCGGGTTCAGGGACAAATCCCAACCCGAATTTCGCGCCCGGTTTCTTGCTGTTTCCAATCGGAGCCGTCACTAGTCGACCGGAGCCCGGTGACCCCCTATACGTCTCGACAGCCGACGGTCCTCAGTTGCGACTGATCAACCTCTAGTTAACCAGGCCAGAGAACTACTCCAGGTGGTCCCGAGACTTCCGGCGTGCCCTGGTGACGAAAGACAAGGATGGGTTCCTAGATGGAACTATTTCGATTCTTGCCGATGACCGACTAGCACGACACTGGAGGAAATGCAACCAGCTCGTCCGAACATGGATCGACAACTACATTTCCCCAGACGTCGCAACTAGCCTTCCACCGACGAAGGACTCGAAGAACATGTGGGAAAACATCAAGCAGATGTACGGCAAGTTAGATCGGGCACGAATTTTCTCTTTGATACAGGAACTTAGTGAATGAAAACAGGGAAACATGACAATTTCAGCCTGCTACAACAAACTGTCATCCCTATGGAACGACCTCAAAGCCGCGGAAGAAAAGCTCGAGGGACCAGAGGAGACACTCGCACAGTACTGATTGATAAGAGAAAGGGAAAAGGCAACCTGTTTTTTACTAATTTTGACCGAATCGTACTTAAACTTTCGTTCACAAATATTGGCCATGGAATCGGTGCTGCCCCTTGGATGGATTTTTCAATTGGCCGTCTAGGAAGAGAGCCAGCGGCTTGCATTGTTGGACTTGGCGAAAGGAGGTGGAAGTTTCACCCTCGCAAGTCGCAACGAGAGGCAAGACGAAGGAAAAAAACCCTAACCCTAGCGCACGAAAAAGGGGCGCATGAAGAGGGGCTAGGGTTCGGGGCCGAAGACACTCGATTCCTTAAAAGAGGGGATGGGCGGCCTAGATCACTCGTGTCGATCAGACGGTTCAAAGGGGTCGATCCATTCGAATGGATCGGATGGTGGAGATGAGTTGATGGCAAAAGGATCCGACGGTGGAATTTTTTCAGCATCCACAAGGAATTTCAATTCAAGAGGAAAAGGTAAATTATATTGTGATTTTTGTAAACGTCCACACCATCCAATAGAAAATTGTTGGAAATTGCATGGTAAACCCGGAGAAAAAGGAAAAAGGAAGGGAATTTCTGTAGCTTATCAAGTTAGCAGTCCTACTGCTGATCGGTCCATCACGTATGAATAGTACCAACAGCTGATGCAGGCACTGCAGAAATTAGACACCTCAAGCAAGGGAGGAAACTTCTCAGGTATCTCTCGCTGCCTGATTAATAATATCAACCAATTCACAATTATCACACAATTGCACAAAACTTCACTTAATTGATCAATCTAGCAATCAATTGCACATTCTAACCATACCACAACGATCAGCTCGAAATTCTATCGAGCGGCTCTCCCGGCATAAATTCCGGAAAATATTAATTAATTAATAATTAAATAAATTCCGAAAGTTAATTTAATTTGACTAATAAATAATATAATTTAAATAAATAAAGTAATTAATTAAAAGTCTAATCATGCTTAACACTAATCTAATTGCATGATTAGACTAACTAATCCATCCCTTAATCTAATCATTCATCTAATCTAATTAACATTTAAATAAACTAATCTAACCACCTAAACCATCATTAGGCTAATCTAAACACCCTTTAAGCATAATTAACTCCCTAAGCGGAGATTAGTGAGTAAACTCATTGGTTTAGCGTTCTGGCGAGTCCACGATGACGGCAACGTGGAGGTGAGCAACAATCCTCATAGCGATGACACCAAGCTAGGCCGGGAAGGGCTCGGAAATGGGTCACGAAGTCCCAAGGCCTTGCTGGAACTTCAGCTTTTGCTTGCTAAACCGGGAAGGAAAACCAGTGGTTGAACGGCGAGGAATCGGGCTGATCGGAGTTCCGACGAGCGGATGGTTGGCAATCGGTGGCTCCCGGGGGTCAAGGGGGACTTGCTGGTGGTTGGTATGGGTGAATAAAGGGTCGGAATGGAGAGAAAAATGGTGAAACGGGCGAAACAGTCGGAATCGGGTAGTGGATCGACGGACCGACGAGCGGTGGATTCCGGCGGCCAGGCGGGTCGGCCAGCAACTCCGTTTGGGACAAGGTCGAGTTATCCGTACGGACTGGACGTGCTCGTCACAGTGGTGGGTGGAGCGTGGGCTGATTGTCACAGGAAGACAACTTTTAACTCAAGTTTTTGACGAAAGGTCAGCTGGAGCAGAAACTGGCAGATGAGAAAACAGATGGGGAAAAAGGTCCGGCGGTGGAGAGGGATGGTGTGCTCGGTTTCTCTAGTTCTTGGAGCTCTCAAGGTACACCAACAATGGAGAAAGCAGCCAACGAAAAGAGAGAGAAGCTGCTGAAGAGAGAGGGGACCCCTTTGGCTTCCTAAGCCTTCAACATTTGTCTTTCTCACTCAAGTGGTTGCCCCACCACTCCTCAGCCATCCACAACAGCCTTATCCACTCCCAAGCTTCCCCAACAAGCTTGCGAAGTGGTCCAAAGGTTGCTCCCCCCCATAGCAAACGAATTTTGTGACATTTGGCCATCAAAGTCTTCAATTCCATCAATTTCTCTTCAATTCTTCTCCAGACTCGATTTGATTTCCATAAATCCAACCAAGGTGCCATCATCCCAATCCACATTTTTCCTCGTCATATAGTCCAACTTGAATCCCAAAAGCGCGACCGAAAACGGGCCTACGAATTTCCCGATCCAAAGTACCCTTACCTTGGATTTTTCGCCGAAAATCTCGGTTTGTAGAAAAATTTTCGAAGGATGAGTCGATGTTCCTAAAATGATTTGTGACATGACAGAACTTCTAATTTTTGAAATTGGGTTCAATTTCGCAATTCATTTCAATTTGGCGCGATTTTAGCGCGTCCTAACCTACCAGATAGTTTTTAGGAATTTTTCGTGCAATTGACCCATGGTCGATCATTTTCGAGCCACACATACATCTTTGACACATTTGTGACTCTCGGTTGTTGTGAAAATCTCGAGATTTCAAATACGGACACAGGGTACTAAATCGACAGAGAAATCGGTCTAGTGCCGATCGATAAGAATTGTGCAATTAGATGGAATCATCCACACTCAATCACATACTTTTGTCGAGTCGACCTATCTCCGGTCTCTAATCGATTTTTAATTGTGCCGTGATGATCCTTGCAGATTAGCACGGTCGAGCAGTCGATTCCTAGTCGAATTCTCAAATCTATTGTGTTTAGATTCCTTAACAGCTTCACCTGATAGGCTAGCTAGCTATCTTGTGAGTGGCAAACTCAGAGAAATGAACTACAGGCACGTTGATGAAAAGCCCAACTTATTTTATTGAAAACAGAATTGGAAAATCAGGATGTCACAAGAAATTTGACCAGGTAATGATTCAAAATGGGTATAGAATCAATGAGTGTGACAAATGTGTGTACACTAAGGCTGCGTTTGGTCGACCGGATAAAAACCAGGATAGGATATGTTTTATTCTATCCTGTGTTTGGTAGCTGTCTAGGATGGGATAAGGTCGGATATAGACCGGATAAAAAAATCCGAGGGGAGAAGTGGGATAAGGTCGGATAGGATTTCTTTTATCCGAAACATAAAACCCTACGCTTTTGTTCTTTCTCCATCGTTCGCCCACGACTCTCTGTTTCCAAAGTATCGACGTTGAAGCCTTCTCCTCAATAGCTCTCCGATTCTCATCGAAATTTTACGAAAGCCTTCTTCCTCTGCCAAGGTAAGACCCCCCGTCTGCCGGCGATCACCCGCCAGTCGCCCTCCCAATCGATTCCCCCCACTGCGATGTTTTCCCCGCTTCGATTGCGCCCCGGCCGTCGAGGCCGCCGGCGTCCCGATTGTCCTTGTCGTGCCATCGGGTCCAAGCGGTCGTGGCCTGTTTTTGCGCGGCGGGGATGCGGGGGAAGTATGTGAATTCTTCTGTTGTTGTGTTTTTGACTTTTTTTTCGTGGGATTGGTAGTGTGGTGTCCCTTTTTTTGTTTTTTTTGTCTGCTTGCAGTTATGGGGGGTGGGATTGATTGAGGCGAATGGGGCTAATTGCTTGGGAAAATTGAGGCTTTTCGGTTTTATTTTGTGATGATGACTGATGAGGTTCGCCGCTCTTGTCAAATGCATCCGTCTGGGCATTGCGATGATGAGTCTTTTACTTGCGTCAATTGGGTTTGTGATGATGACTGATGAGGTTCGCAATCTTTTGTCGTTCTTCGCAGAATGAGTGGGTTCATTGATGTGGAGCTCAAGGTCTGTGACTATGAATTGGATCAGTATGGCGTGGTGAACAATGCAGTCTATGCGAGCTACTGTCAACATGGTGAGCCTCGTAGTTTCTAAGTATGGATTGGATTGTTGCGTGAGTGGGCGAATGGTCTTGTGCTTTGCATATGCTGTTTTGAGGTCAATTTGTAGCGCATTTGCTATTCTGTCATCAGTGTCTGTGTTAAGTGTTGGGATCATCGGATCCCCAAAAAACCGGATTCGGCACCTAAACCAAGCCCCTAAATCATATGCGGAAGATAAGCTCGGGAATGTCACGTATCACCGATCAAAAGCACACCACGGATTCGAGCGTACCTTGTTGGCCACAAATTAGACACTGACGCCGTATTGAGGAAGAGGATTCAGTCTCGTTCGATCCGATGTTGAAAATTCGCCAAAAATGGAAGATGGCGTCACTTCTTGACTTTTGAGAGAGAGAGAGAATACTTGAAGAGAAAGTGAACGTTCGTACAAAATGCCAAGAGGTACGTTCTTCCTTTCTCTCATCCTTTTTATACCTTTCCCTTCCACGGGCCTTATTCCCGTGGGCCGGACTTTTAGGCCCATCGTGGCCGGGCCAGCTTAGGCCCATTTATTAAATCCATCATCTCCCACTCGCACATGGTGGACCAAAACCAACATGGGCGGATAGGCCCAACCGAGGCCCATCAACTGAAAATTCCTCTTTTCCTCTTTCAACATTCATACCGGTGAATAATCCGTGCGACCAGCATACTTTGAGAGCTCGTTGCTATACATCTGTTAGGAATATATAGTAGCTCATATTGGGCATCATTTTCCGAGTAAATTTAGTATGCAGTACCCTAGATCGATCGATCACATTTATACCTCTCTTAATCTCATTTAAACAATGATATATGTATATTGTATTCACAATTATGATTATCCCAAAGACAGTCATAATTGATCGACCTGTGAATACAAAACCACAATGTGATTCTACAAATCCGATCTTCCTCTTTCCTTCAAACTCTCAATTTTAGTTCAACTTGCTTTTCTAGAAATGTCCCATTAGATCGAATCATCTCATGACCATTGGCAACATTCTAAGATAGCAAACACTAAATAGAAATCTTGAGAATAAGTAAGAGTCATAAGGGCACTATAATTGAGGAACTCAATTCCTCAAGAGTCTTACACGTCATAAAAGTTGAGATCAAACTTTTGCCACTCTTATAGGTCGTCTCATGCATACGTAGTATGAAATACGTATTACGGTATTAACTCCTTTCCCATGGAGCGTATGTCTACACCATCAATACCGTACAGATGATAGTTCGGACATACCCAATGTCTAACTTGAGTTCACGTATTTACTCATTCACAAAATTCATCGAACTCACATCGGCATCTTAGACGATAAAGTAAAATGTGTGGGTTATTTTACTTTCGGACATCGCAAGTACTATGCCCTCATCTTAACACTCGCTTAAGGCGACATACGTATTTTAAGCTTGAACTCTCGATTATCACCTAGATAATAAGCTTAAAAAACGTCTCATCTCTATTTATTACATAGTAAATAGAGGCGATTACCCGTGTGAGTGGGCTAATCTCTTATCTGTCCGACATACTTTCTCAACATAAAGTAATGCACCAAGCATTAAGATGCATAAAGATCAAACAAAGACTCATAGGCATTAACAATGAAAACACAAATTCATTAATTGTGAACAACTCAGGGAAATAACAATCCAGTACATCAGACTCTACGCAATCCTAGAGATTTTATATGACCACAAAACATGTCTCTAGGTATTGGCTTTGTCATAGGATCTGCTACCATTCTATGCGTAGATATGTACTGTAAGTTCACATCCTTTCGTGCAACCGTATCTTTTACAAAGTTATACTTGGTATCTATATGTTTGGTCTTGCCATGATATTTTGGATCTTTAGTGTACGCTATAGCTGCTTGGCTATCACAGTTAACCAATAACGGATGTGCAGCTTTATTAATAACACCTAAATGATCCAAAAATCTCTTAAGCCAAACTCCTTCTTGTACTGCTGCTGATAATGCCACGAACTCAGCTTCCATCGTGGACAATGCTATACACGTTTGTTTCTTACTGCTCCAACATATGATGCCAGTATTAAATAAGGAAACAAACCTAGAGGTAGATTTCCTTTCGTCCAAACCTCCTCCCTAATCAATTTCAGAATAGCCTTTGAGTTGCAGATCCTTTCCTTGATAACTCATCGTATAATCAGCAGTTCACTTTAGATACCTCAGTATTCTCTTAACGGCTTTCCAATGTGCTGGACCTGGATTGGATTGGTATCTACTCACCATTCCAACTGCAAAACATATGTCGGGTCTTGTACACATCATAGCGTACATCAAGCTCCCAACTGCACTAGCATAAGGAACATGTTTGATTTGTTCCTTTTCTTGTGGAGTCCTCGGACACAGTCTATGGCTCAATCCTTCACCTTTCGCAATAGAAGTGTCTATGGGTTTACTATCTTGCATACGAAATCGTTCAAGAACTTTATTTATATATGTTTCTTGCGAAAGAGACAACGATCTCTTCGAACAATCTCTTGAAATCTTAACTCTAAGAATGTATGCAGCCTCACCCATATCCTTCATTTCAAAGTTGGAAGACAACCAACTCTTGACAGTATGAACAAACTCCATATTGCTTCCGGCAATCAGTAAATCATCAACATATAATGATATGATCACAAATTGATCCTTGGATCTTTTGATATATACACAATGATCCTCATCAATTATTGTAAAATCATATGCCATTATGGTATTATGAAAACGTATATACCATTGTCTCGATGACTGCTTAAGGCCGTATATCGACCTCAAAAGTCGACACACCTTTTCTTCTTGACCTTTTACCATGAAACCAGTTGGTTGTTCCATGTATATTTCTTCCTCTAATTCTCCATTGAGGAAAGCAGTCTTTACATCCATCGATGTAACTCAAGATCCATACTAGATACTATTGCCGAATAATGCGAATCGAGATAAATCTTACTACGGGAGAAAACGTATCTTCATAATCAATCCCTTCCCCGTTGATTATACCCCTTCGCTACAAGGCGAGCCTTATGCCTTTCTATCGAGCCATCAGCCTTTTGCTTTACTTTGAGAACCCATTTGTTCCCAATAGCTTTGCGTCCTTTTGGAAGATCAACCAGTTCCCAGACTTGGTTTGATTTCATTGACTCCATTTCTTCTTTCATTGCATGAATCCATTTTTCCTTACTGGGGCAATTTAGAGCCTCATTAATATTTCTAGGCTCATCCTCATCTTGTGGAGCAATCATAAAAGTTTCCCCTTCAATGTCAAAACGTCGACGGGGAATACTTTGGCGACTTGTTCGCCGTATGGGAGTTTGTGCTCTTTGCACATCATTCCCCATTATGCTCCCACTTTGGGATTAGATAATGATGTCGTCTCATCATGTGGTTGCAATTGAGAATGAGTCGAATTCAATTAATCACTTCTCATATTACTCCCACTTGGACGAACTCCACTAAGATCATTATCTTGATCCGAGGTTTCAAATAGGGTGTTGTCTTCCCCTATTTCGCCCTTCTTAGGAAATTCATACTCTAAGAATGTGACATCTCGTGATTCAAATTCAGTTATACTCCCACTTTCCTGCTCACCTATGAACACATACCCTTTTGAGTGTTCAGAGTATCTTATGAAAATACTCTTTTTGCCTCTGGGACCCAATTTCCCAAACTTATGAGAGGATTCAAGTGTATAGGCTGCACAACCCCATGACTTAAGAAAACTTAAGTCTGGTTTTCTACCTGTCCATAACTCATAGGGAGTGGAAGCAACTGATTTGGAAGGCACACGGTTAAGTATATAGGCAGCAGTTAACAACGCATCACTCCAAAAGGTGATAGGCAAGTTAGCATGTGCCATCATGAACCTAACCATTTCTAGTAGGGTTCTGTTTCTTCTCTCGCAACACCATTTTGTTGAGGAGTATATGGAATAGATAACTGTCTTTCTATTCCTTTTTCATCACATAATGTTCTTAACTCATCAGATAAATATTCTCGTCCTCGATCGGATCTCAATGATTTTATTTTCTTGTCTAATTGATTCTCTACCAGGTTCATAAACCTTTTGAAACAACTTATTGCTTCAGATTTGTGAGAAATTAAATAGACATATCCGAATCGAGTATAATCATCTATAAAAGTGATGAAATAAACAGCCCCATGCCTTCCTCTCACATTCATTGGACCACGAGATATCGAATGGATTAAATGCGAGAGGAAATTCAGCTCTTTTACATTTTCCAAATGGTTTCCTTGTCGTTTTCCCTTCTAGACAATGCTTACAGATAGGCAAATCGACTTTTTCAATTTTGCCCAACAAGCTCTCTTTGGCTAGTCTATTCATACGCTGCTAGCCAATGTGACCAAGTCTAGCATGCCATACATTCACATCCTTATCATATGTGTTAGGAGACGTGAGAAGGGAATAACAAACATTTGCATTAACATAATCAATATCTAATACAATGAAACCATCTAGAAAATAACCATGACCATAGTAGTTTGTATCCAAATACAAATCTACACCTCTATTATGGAAGTTCAACTTAAAACCTAATTTAACCAACACTAAAACAGACACTAAATTCCGACGAATCTCCGGAGCATACAATACATTATAAAGGAACAAAGTGCGTCCACCACGCATATTTAGTTGGCATGTGCCAATTCCTTTCACTCCAGTTGGTACTCATCGGAATTCCACGAAGGATTCTCTATCCTTCGCTACATGGTCTGTTGCTCCTGAATCAACAGTCCACATAGGATTAGATTCAGTCAAGAATACAGAACTTGACACATATGCAAAGTTCCCAATTGTACAAAGGGTGTGTACCTTCTTTGGCTCGCGACAATCGCGGGCATAGTGACCCTTCTGGTCACAGTTGTAACATTTCACCCTTGAGATATTCTTCACATGAGGACGCTTTCCTCTCTTTTGTTGGTTAATTCTTGGTTTCTTGCAAGCAGGACTTGATCCCTTGCATTTCCACATATTGAACGAATCAATGCGCTTGCGCTTAGAGTATGAAGCCCCTTCTGAGCTTAAAGCAACACAGAAAATATCTGTTTCCTGCTCTAATGCCTCGAGGCGATGATCTACTAGCTCAAGGTGGCGCACAGAATCCTCTAGATCTTCCAAAACATAGTCAAGAGCTTTTAGTGCCTTTTGCTTTTCCAGCACACATTGAATTTTCATTTGCCAAATTTCATAGTTGTCAATATTGAGCTTTTCACCTTTGTTCAGCTCGGCAACTATGCTATTTGTGGTCAAGCCATTAATCCGAACACATCGACATATATGCACGAGTTATTAATGCCTATCATTTATGCACCCATTTTGCACAAACCCATCATATTAATTAATAATTTTAAGTAAGGTTTTAGAATCAAAAGGTCACTATATTTCCAATCATCCTCTAAAAATCCTAACTTAAAACTATCATTAATATGATTGTCATATGCAAAATCAATTCTATGAAGCTACAAAAACTTCTATTACTACCCACACTAACTACCCACAAAGAACCAATCACGAAAGCAGCAGATAATTGACATACAATATAATAATAATGCTTTCACTCAATATTGCTAACAAATAGGTTGCTATGTCAACAACAATCAGGTAGCTAACATTACATAAGATGTTCACAAAGAACACTTAATAAAAACAAGCCATAACATCTATAAACGAGGCATCATACAACTAATAGGGAAAGCAGCTACATGGTCCAATTTCTTTTTCTTTTTCTTTGTAAAATTCTCGGCATTCTTGACAGCCACGGAAAAGCAGACGGATATCCCTTAGGATTTCTCCTACGCACATTCGAGTCTGGCCCAATCGAAGTCATTCCTTGGGTCGCAGTCTTTGTGGCTCCTACCCGATGATATTCATCTACGAATGCCATTACTAGCTCCTTATAGCTAGTAAATCCTTTGACCTCCCGTAGGCGATTCAACACTCCTTGCCATTCTAGTGGAAGAGTGTTCATAAAGAATCGCATCATCTGAATATCGGCATGGGATAACCGTTCCAAATGACTTCCTGAATTTTGTTGTTGACCTCTATGACATGATTAATTATGTCGTCACTCTTCCATCGATAACCTTTCAAATCGGCTATCAACCTTGTAAGCCTTTCTTTTTGTTCATCGACATTACTCGCACGAGATGCGCGCGGCTTACGGGGAGGCATTGTTCCCGCAACAAATGTAGAACAAAAAAAAAAAAAAAAGGGATTACATATAATCCACATAGACATAATTGAAAAAGAAACAATTTTTTTTTTTTTCGGATCAACGGTCAACGGTCAACGGACGGTCAACGGTCAAGTCAACGGTCGGTCAACGGTCAACGGTCAGTCAACGGTCGGGCCGGTCGGGTCGGGCGGTCGGACGAACCGACCGACCGACACGTGCCGGGATGATGTCACGATGACGTCATCCGTGCCGGGGCCGGGGCCGAACGACGCGCCGTTTGGCGCGCGCGTGCATCGCACGCGCTGGGCCGAAACGGCGCGCCGTTTCGCTCGCGCGTGCGTCGCACGCGCCCGGGCGTTCGAAACGGTGCGTTCGCGCCAGCGCGTGCGTTGCACGCGCCGGGCAACGGTGCGTTCGGCCGCCGTTTCGCGCTTCGCGTGCGTTTCACGCGCTTGGGCGAAACGGTGCGTTTCGCGTGGGGAGCCGAGTCGGCGCGTGCGTTGCACGCGCCGATGACCCCCGCGCGTTCGGCCGCGCGTGGCGGTGCGTCCGGCGGCCTCCGGCAGCACGCGACACGTCGCCGGACTCGTCTCGACGTCGCGTTCCTCCCTATGCCATCATATTTTGGTTTCGACTTACGAAAAATCGAAAAAATATGCGAACAACTCTCGGGTGTCGGGATTCCTTGCCCCGATCTGTACGGCCGAAGTTCATTTGCGAAAAAATCAATCATAAAACATCATACAAGTCGGGAAAACGCTAACACGGGCTCTGATACCAATGTTGGGATCATCGGATCCCCAAAAAACCGGATTCGGCACCTAAACCGAGCCCCTAAATCATATGCGGAAGATAAGCCCGGGAATGTCACGTATCACCGATCAAAAGCACACCACGGATTCGAGCGTATCTTGTTGGCCACAGATTAGACACTGACGCCGTATTGAGGAAGAGGATTCAGTCCCGTTCGATCCGATGTCGAAAATTCGCCAAAAATGGAAGATGGCGTCACTTCTTGACTTTTGAGAGAGAGAGAGAATACTTGAAGAGAAAGTGAACGTCCATACAAAATGCCAAGAGGTACGTTCTTCCTTTCTCTCATCCCTTTTATACCTTTCCCTTCCACGGGCCTTATTCCCGTGGGCCGGACTTTTAGGCCCATCGTGGCCGGGCCAGCTTAGGCCCATTTATTAAATCCATCATTAAGTGTCGATGATACTTGCTTTAGTGGGAGAAGGAATCAAATCCATAGTTTACCAAACAGTAGATTGGATAGGATATGAGGAGATCCGACTTTAAATTTGTAGTTCACCAAACAATTGATGGGATATGAAGAAATCCATGGATTTCTTATCCTATCCCGTTTAGAAATCCGGACAACCAAACGTACCCTAAATCCACAACAGTTGGATATGTACTTATTTGTCTATATGTCGATGACTTACTAATTCTTGGAGAGAACACTGAGGTCATCAGAATCACTAAGAACATTCTCAGAAAGAACTTTGAGATGAAAGATTTAGGTGTAGCGGATGTTATACCCGACATCAAAATTCTAAGGAATTATGATGGCTTAGGTTTAACACAATCTCATTACATTGAAAAGGTAATTGAGAGATTTAAATGATTCGGCATTAAAGATGCAAACAATCATTTTCTTACACACCTAACTTTAAGAAAGAACACTGGAAATAGGAGGTACGGACATTTGGAGTGTCAAAACTTAGCACAAAGGGACACTTAAGTGCCAAAACTTTGAAAATGTACACTTAAGTGCCAAAATCGGAGTAAAATTGATCATTTAAGTGCCACTCCGGCCAAGATTCGGCCAAATTACTGACATGGCAATTTTCCGACAAGGTGAGTGCAAAACGGCATCGTTTTGCACGCCGACGTGGCGAGAAAATGCAAAAACAACGTCATTTTGTCTCGATGTGTAAATAAATAATATAAAAATTAATTAAATTAAATTTAAAACTAAATTTATTTAAAATATTCTAAAAAAACTTAAAATTAAAAAAAAAAGGAGGGGGGAGGGGGCTGAAGGGAGGTGGCCGAGGGCCGAGCCCTCGCTTTGCCGTCGCCGAGAAGGGCCAACGATGGAGGGGGAGGGTTGGGCTGGGGTGGCTAGCCCCCGGCCGACCGGTGGTGAGGGCTGCGACCCTCGTTGCCTCCTCGCCGTCGCCGGGAAGGGCCAGCGATGGTGGGGGAGCATCGGCGGGATCGTCGGGCCACGGCCGGGGGTCGGTGACGGTGGAGAGGCGGCGAGCTCGCGGCCCTCACCGCCCGGTCGGCCGAGGGCCAACCACCCCGGTTGACCCTCCCCCTCTGTCGTCGACCTTTCCCGGTGGCGGCGGGAGGCGGCGACGGCGAGGGCTCGGCCCTCGCCGCCTCCCTTCTCTTCACCCTCCCCACCCCCCCCCCAATTTTTTTAAAATTTAAAATTTTAAGTTTTTTATTTTTTAGAATATTTTAAATAAATTTAAGTTTAAATTAAATTAAATTAAATTTTATATTAATTATTTACACATCAAACATAAAACGATGCTTTTTTTGCATTTTTTCGCTACGTCAGCGTGCAAAACGACACTGTTTTGCACTCACCTCGCCGAAAAATTGTCACGTCAGCAATTTAGCCGGATTTTGGCTGTAGTGGCACTTAAGTGATCCATTTTACTTTGATTTTGGCACTTAAGTGTATCTTTCTAAAGTTTTGGCACTTAAGTGTCCCTCCGTGCCAAGTTTTAGCCCTTGGGGTGTACTTCTGCATTTCCAGTGTCAAATAGCTCGAATACTCTCAAGTAATCGGCAACATCATGTATATCATGAATTGCACTAGACCTGATATTGCATACTCAGTAAGAAAACTGAGTAGATATACCAGTAACCCAGGTCACGAGCACTGGAATGCTTTGATGAGAGTATTAGGATATTTGAAAAGGACAAAAGACTATGTTCTACAACATCGCAAATATCCAGTTGTTCTGGAAGGTTATTGTGATGCCAACTGGATTTCAGATTTTGATGAATTGAAATCGACTAGCGGATATGTGTTCATGCTAGGAGGTGCCGCAGTGTCATGGAAATCCTCTAAACAAACTCTAATAATGCGCTCTACGATGGAATCAGAGTTTGTTGCTTTGGATAAAGCTGCTGAAGAAGCATAATGGCTTCGACATTTTTTAGAAGATGTTCCAGTGTGGCCAAAACCTATGCCTGCAATAGGACAACACAAATTCTGGAAACTCTAGTAAGCACCGTCTCCCATTCCTATGATGCAACAATGCTTTCCTATAGCGTTATTAAGGGTACACTATGCGTTTAATGATTCCTATAACTTGGAATGTAACATCCAAGTAAGATATGGTAGGATATCTTTAATAGGAATGCACCTATATGTGTGGAGCTGGCCGACTCTATGAAAATCTTTAAAGGTTAGATTTTCTAAAGCACGCATGAATCCCGAGAGGTTCAAGGCCGAAAGAACGAACACAACCGAGAATCAATCTTGAATTGGAAATACTCCGTGTGAGGTTTATTGTCTAGGCTTACACAAACAACTGGCGATTCAAGGGTTAGTCCATCGACTAGTTAAGTAAGTTCGATAGGTTTTCACTAAAGAAGGTTCAAAGCAAAAGCTACCTATCTTGATGCGGTGTATTTCAACAGGCATGCTCAGATTCCTTCGAGTAAAAAATGTTTTGTTGATCCATTAATGTGGGGGATTGTTATAATTATGGTTATAATTATGGTTAATGGATCAACGAAAGCCAATAAATTAAGATACGTCTTTTCTGTTCACGTATCTCTTTTGGATTCATGAATTTCCTAAACTTTTCTGTTTACTTATCTATTGAATTCATGAATGTCCTAGATTGATGTATCTTTTAGTTCATGTATTTATTGAGTTCAAGAATTTCTTGAATTCACGTGTCTTTGGATTCATGAATCTCTTGGATTCACGTATATCTTGATTCATGAATTTCATGGATACATGCGTCTATTTAATTCATGTATCTTTTCTGTACATGAACTAAAAAGCTCTATAAATAGATAGGAGCATAGAGCTTCATTACAGTTTTTGGTTTTTCTGACTTGATTCCAAAAAGGCTTTGATATACTTTTTTACTCTTTTGTTTTTTCTGAGTGTGCTGGTTCAATTGAGCGGTTCGATTGAGTCCTATTTGCATAGTGCTAATCCAAACAGGTTTGAGGTGTTGTATCTTGGGAGGCATAGTTCGTAAATCTGCGGAGCACCATTGGCAGGAACTAATCGCCTTAAGGAGATTCGAATATCCGTACCTCACCTCCAATTTTATGTTCTAATTACAACAAACAGTTTGTTTTCTCTTGATTATATTCCGACAGCACTAGCGATGGTGTTGTAAGCTCGTGACGGTGACAATCATAGACGACTTGGCTTTGCACGAGACATCAATCGGGAGAGAGAGAGAGAGAGGGAACTCGAGCCGAGGATGGCGGGATTGGAGTTGATTTTATACGAATGTAGCGGCGCTCTAATTAATAATTCTACTTTTTGCATCGGGAGGCCAATTATTAAAGGGCGCGGCTTAGCTGACCGTCCCTCAGTCAACTGACGAAGGAAAGATCAGCTAATGACCACATGTTTTCAAGGGAAACCGGTTGACTTTGAGGCCTTGGGATTTTGCTGTTCTGCTTTCGTTTCCGGTCCTTTGATGCTCGTGAGCTGGTCAGTCCATTATGCAGAGGCGACTTCGACTTGGCTTTTTGACATCGCAATTAAAAGAACTCGAATTAATTCTTCTAATTGCAAATTCAACTAGTACAGCGGGGAAGGGCAAGAATTTTGAATGTAATCCGCTGGCGTTAGTAACTAATTAGCCAAATTGCTCGACATTTTTGAATTGCGCTAGTAGCATACGATTCATATTCATTTCATGATAAGATGAAGTTTATTGTTCTGCACTGACTATTGGTTGATTGATAGAGTATTGATGAAAAAAAAATGTCACTAAGTTTAGCCCAACATGTGAAGTTGAATGGCTTTTGGTATGTGGAAGAGGCAGTGCATGGAAAAATTGCCAAATGCCATTTGATGGCTCTTTTAATAGAACTCAGGCTCTGAATCTTTTGGGCAAAACTTCATCAGATGGTTTTGTTTGATTAGTGACTATATCTGCGGTTGACAGTCGACCAGAAAAAGAGTGCGAAAGGAGTGGATGAAGTGGCAGAAACATTCGGAGTTGTTTACGAAAACAGATGTTCGAGATATGGGATATGGCCCAAAGTCGCAAGAATCGAATGCTTGTCGAGCAAGTTCATGAGGCCTAAATGATGTCCTAAATGATGTGAGGTATGTAAACGAGGAATTTTATGGACTGCAATACAGTTTCTGGCTCCTTGGAATCAGAGTGGATACATGGAAGGTATTGCTCTGTATGTCCAATTGATTCTTCACTTCGTGCCATGATCTGAGACCCTCTCCATGGTGGAGGATGTTAGATTCTATTCACTTATCTTGATTCACGATTCATTCCGCTCACTTATCTTAATTTACCATCGCCAACTAATTTACCTCATTAGTACGTGGGAATCGTGTTAGATCAACATATGTAAGATTGGTTATTGAGAACTGATAATACGATCGAGAAACAGTAGCTATGAAAGTTGAGCCTCGACAAGTACTAGATAACAGAAAATTGATCTTCAATGCTCATCAGTAGTCTTGTTCTACTAGAATTTATGGAATAACTTATCAATTTAATAATTTCTTATTTATAAAAAGCAACTATATGTTTAATATTACCAGGAAAAAAGAGATATTTAATATGAGATGGGGCTTTTTTTCATCAAAATAACTATTTTACCAGCACATTTCTAATCCCAACCGAGAAGTTATACAACAAAAGATATTATCACACGTGAGGTAATTTATCACGAATAATTTGGGCTTTCCAAATATAGGAAATTTTCTCAGCGACGACTGAACTTCATCGTGCATGAGGGACGATTATTTTCACACTTTGGCAGAGGGGATCAGGCGATCGTGTGAAATAACAATCAACAGGAGGTTGTTTGCTTTCAAAATAAGAACACCTCTTGCACGGGAAAGTGCGCTCATTGTTAGACTGAGGCAATTACATTTTGTTGGACATCAGGTCGAGCCTAGCCTATGATCCCCAGCTCATGTGCTTCTTGGAGTTCCTTTGTGAGGGAACAGTTGAGTGTGGAGAAGCACCGCTATGCTTAAACCAAGCCATCATCGGTTGAAATGGGGGGGTGATTGGATGATAGAACAGTCTCTTATTTGCACCCTATTTTCATCCTAAGGTAAAAGAAAAGTAATAGTTTGGAAGAACAAAATAAGTTACTCTTTCCTTTTCGAAGAACTGTATTTTATATCTCCATCAAAGCCATGTTACATGGGAGAGTAAACTTGAATTGTGCGGATCAAGTAGCATAATTGGCTGTGCAAACTTTGGTGTGTTTTTTTCGCTTTGTGATTGCATCTTCGACCATTGGTAATACATTTATTGGAGAAACAGTCGTTGATTATGAGATGAAAGTTGCGATTCCGCTAATCCCAAAATCTAACATGGGTATTGGAGCAAGTGTTGATTCTTTTTTTTTCTTTTTTTTTAACGCACTGCGTCCCATAATTTGCGTAGCATAGTTTTTCTCTAATGAGATATCATAATTTTGGCCTAGAGAGAGTGCAAATATGACAGCAAAATGTATAAGTGACGAAAAAAATGTTGATGTTAGCGCCACATCAAAAGCCCAATCAACAACAGGTGGGCCGACACATGTCACCACATGGCTAACGACATGGCGATGCCGCATTAGATGTTGGCGTGACAATTCAGGAGATAGCATCGCCACGTAAACGTGAAGTGAATGAATCACATGTTGACATGTGGCAGCAAGAGCTACGTCCATAGTTGCTGATTCGGGCATGTCAAGTCACGAACATGGTGCTGCTCATTTGCATTGTCAAGTGAATAATATAAATAAGTAGAGTGAAGTTAATGAGATCGTGATTTTTTAAATAATTATAGTATATGAATAAGTTTAAAGTAGAATAATTCATAATTGTTAAGAAAAAATTAACGATTATATATATAATATATATTTTTTTACAAAAAAATTCCCTTGCGGGGCACGGTGCCTCGTCTCGGGAGGATGTGCACCAATCGGAAACCACTGCCGATAATTGCACTCCATAAGAGCTTAATTTTGCTATTCGGAAACATTTCATAAAAAGGATTTAGGTTTCTAATATAATTTTTCTTTTTCGTATTTATCCCATGTGCGAGGAATCGCAGTCGGTAACACTTATGATGATGATCGGCTTTTGTCTTGACCCTCCTCCTCGTCCTTTTGCAAAGTAAATAAGGCACTAAGCATTTTGAGATCATCGAAATCATTCTCTCTGTAAATTGTCACACTAATAGAGTTAGGGGTGGCATAACCAAGATAAACTTAAACAAGTCAGAAATATATCAAGAAATATCCTACACGACAGGATGGAATTAATTCAAAGATTACACAACTTAACACATTGTCATTGGTATTTAATTGAAAGAAATTACAATCGGCACAAAATGACACAAATAGTTGGTATTAGATTGATGTTATGAATTATCAATCATTTTGACTATAATCCTAATTAGATTTGACGTCAGTCCAATAAGAAAAAGTAAACATTTTTTAGTCTTGGATGTTGAGTGGAATAAAGACGTAAAGATTTCTTTTCATGGAAATGCGATTTGGGTTAAACTCACTGGAGGAACATAGAAAATAATGTGTCTAGAGTGTCCAATGGTTTGTGGCATCGATATATTATTATTCTCTCGCAAAATGATTTTGTTGACATTGAACGGGTATTGCCAAATTTTGGAAAAAAGGTGGAAATATCGGTACAAGCATTATAGCGTTCAAATAGCATCTTTTTTTTTTTTGGGAGTCGTAGAAGACCATCTTAAATTGCGTCATACTCTCGAAGGATTTTGTTAGTCAAATGCAAGAAAAATTACTAAAAAGTCCTAAATTTATTATAATTGTGCTAATCCAATCATAATTTTTTTTTTTGCCAATTCAATTTTAAACTTTTTGTAATTGTACCAATTCAATCAATTCGGTCAATTTTGGCTAGTCGATGCTAACGTGAACGCCCATCTCACTAGCTACTATGGGTGAAAAAAGGAAAAAGGGGAAAAAGAGGAAAAAAAAAGTAATAATTTTTTTTTTAAAATTATTAAAAGTTGTCAAAGTCAACATTGACCAAACAACCAGCACCAGTTAGCGTCCACGTTAGCACAAGCCGGCCAAAATTGACCTAATGGGCTAACTTGGCACAATTACAAAAGATTTAAAATTGAATTAACAAAAAAAAAAAGTTTAGGATCGAAATAACACAATTATAATAGGATTAGGACTTTTTTGATAATTCTCCCGTCAAACGCCTACCATAAAGAACTCTTTCCACGGATTTTGTGCATCGAACGTGTACCAGATGAACTCTTTCATGGTCCTGCACAGCTTCTATAAAAGCACTTCTCTGTGAGGTTGTTCAGTATATAACTTAAGCTGCTCCATCTCATACATATCACTTCATTCATTCCTTCACGACTTAGTACCCAGTTGATGCTCATAAAATGGCATAGTTGCATCTGATTGATGCACAACTCCTTTATTCCCATCTTCTTTTGGCTGCCCACCTAGTTGTCGTGCTTTGTTGTCATCGTTTCTGCTACTACAACCAATACAGAAAGACTTGCATTACTTGCATTCAAGGCTGAAAGAACTAGTGACCCTCTCGGGTTGCTTAACTCGTGGAGCAACAGCTCTGACGTCTGCCAATGGTTGGGTTACGTGTGGTCGTCGACACCACAGAGTTACTGTGCTGAACCTCCATTCTCAAAGACTCTCGGGACTCATCTCACCTCACATTGGGAATCTTAGCTTCTTGAGAGAACTGCACCTACAAAACAAATAGGTCCAGCCCTAAAATCCATTCCCAAATTGGTTGGCTGCGTCAAGCTCCAAATCTTGGATTTATCCTATGATTCACCTTGTCTTATCTTCAATGGGTCAGCTTTTCTATGAACCAATTAACTGGCAGCATCCCTTCATCCATAGGCAATTTATCATCTGTGGGGTGGATGTATTGTGCCCTAAATGATTTGAGTAGGATTATTCCCCAAATCTCTAGGTCGGCTAACCAAACTAGAAGAGCTCTCCTTGGCAATCAATGGGCTGTCAGGTACCATTCCACCTTCTGTCTTCGACTTGTCCACACTGACTATAATCGATGCACAAACGAACCAAATCCATGACGTTATATAGGATTCTCGAACCTTCAAACTTTTAGCATTGTTGCTAACCAGTTCGCTGGATAAATTCCTTCATCGATATTCAATTCCACAAATCTAAGAGTGTTCCAACTTTCAGATAATAAGCTCTTCGGGAAAGTCCCTTCATTGGCAAGTCTCCGCAAACTTCAAAGGGTTGCTTGCAAAAAGTAAATCGTATTGGACTCGCTTGCTCTGTGGAGGAGCCTAGAAGACGCATGAGCATCGACGAAGTTGTAACCCAGCTGCACTTGATCAGGAAGAAACTTTTTGCAGCTTCTTTACTTGGATAGGTGAGACACGTTTAGATGATATCGAAAGTAGCATGACCATTTCCTGTAATGACTCTCCAGTGCTATTTGCAAATGAAAAAGGAGAGGATAGATGTCTGACTTTCCTAATTTCCTTGTGAATCTAAAAGAGTATCGTCCCAACATTCTTACTATAAGCCATCAATTCGCGCTTTTTAGCATTTCTTTTGTCAGAATAACATTTCATGACAAATTAATCGGATAAAAAGCCAAACTTATGAGCCAAATTGACCTATAATGATGGATTCAATATGCACGAAATGGGACAAGTGCCCATCTGAGCTCCACAAGGCTCTGCTCTCTATATGGCTCCATTGCTATTAGGGTGTCATCTAACGTTGTTGATTGAATCTGGTTTGTAAGTCTACCAGAAAAATGATGATACTTGAAAAGTTTTATTGCAACTTGTTAAGGTCTATCCGCACCCCATAAAAACTAAGTTGCAATGGCTTTTATATAAATGTGGCGTCCCTCCAATTAACAATCCTGATATTTGAGATGAATCTTCAAACGTCACATTTGAGCCAAAAAGTCGTTTTAGTCCTGACCACAAGCAACGGTTTGCATCAGAGTTTGACTGTTAAAGCTTGAAATTTTGGGATTTGATTGGTCTTGTTGCCAACCGCTTTCATATAATTGTTGTCTTGTCCGCATTTCCGTCCTTCAAAGTCAATGAGCTAGCCCATTATGCAGAGGCGATTGAAACGTCATTATGCAGCTTTTTCTTGAGGACTTACTATGTTTGGAAGGTATTCCGGCTCAATATGGTCAACAAGTATGGATGTTACAATGAAGCAGCAAGTTGTTTGGTTGGGCAGCCAATCTCCGTTTTTCATTATTTTCCTTCCTTTTCTTTCACCTCTTTATTATATTGATGCAAATTCCTCTACAGCGATTTGTCATTCCAGTTTAGCATCACATTACTAGGCTAGTTAGAGGTTAAAACTTACAAGTATCTGATGCTCTGGCTGCTTCTTCTCCTGTTCATAGTCAACCATCCAACTCAATCTTGTACTCCTGTCCGCAGGCGCACTTCACGAGCTGTGATATCCCCTGTTAAAAGCAGATAAAAAGATGATTCCGGCAATATGCATGAATAAGTGTACTAAGAAAATTTCTAAACAGTAGGGTCTGTAACATAATTATTTGTTTGAGTTGAGACAGCTCATAGGGAAGAACAGAAAATTCCAGATAAAACTAGACACTATAGAAGAACAATCTCCTAGTTCTGGAAGATAACAGAGGTTGGAAGTAGAGTGAAACCAATCCTGTTTTATGGGCACACTCCCCAGTTAACAGCACATTGTTCAGATACGATTTTGTTAACACCCATTTCACTCGTTTTTTTTTTAAATGAAAATCACAGTTTTGGAATAATTTTACCTTCAGTTTCTCGATTTGATTCTGCAGAGACCGCTGGAACTCGGTTTCCCCGACAATATCTGCCAAAAGAGCTTTTTGTTCCTTTTCTGAGGTCTTAAAGTCCATTGCCCTTAGCTCTTCCTGCATCGTACCACAGCAAACAAAGATGCCGAGTCTTAACTACAACCAAGTACAATCAATACAAAGTCCTGGAACTGTACTCCAAGGATCCATTTTAGAACCAAGTTTAGCAGACAAGCCAAACCACATTAATAGAACTTCAAGTTACCTATATGTGTAACAATTTGGTTCATTAAAACCAAATGACATTCTAAATAGGTATTGCATGAACTACAATATCATGGTGATCAAGTATGACACGTACTTGACAAAAACTATTGCCTTGATACTCACCTGGAACTCATTTGACTGGCTTTTCATTTGCTCAATTCGCTGCTTCATCTGCAATAATAGGCGTTGCACTAGCACCATTAGCATTCATAAAGAAGTGGTGATGAGCTGCAAATCGAGTATATTACCTCCTAATGTTTAGTTGCCTCTTAACAACTTCGCTTCTAGTGATTAAAAATCAGACATTACACTCGTGCCAAAAGACGAAATTAACACATAAAGATGAAAGCATAAGTATCAAATCAAGAGGCGAAATTAACAGATAAAGATAGAAGCATAAGTACCAAATCAAGAGGCGAAATTAACAGATAAAGATAGAAGCATAAGTACCAAATCAAAGCTACAAAGCTAAAATCCCCTAGAGGTCTCAGTTTAGTCGATTGGGCTCCATGGCAGTTTTCTGCTAGATTATCAAATTAAAATGGAACATGCTTCATTCAGGACCATGAGTTGGCATGCTCTATTTTCTAGCACTTATTTCCCAAGATGAGCATTGTAGTGCATATTATCACATATCCGCTCTAAGCTTTGACAATTAGTGAAAATCAATTTAATCAAAGAAGTGAAATCAACACATTGAGAAATTTAGATATGGACTTAACTGCGGAAATCTCTGCAGCTAGCTTAGCTTTTGTTCTTTTGATCTCATCAAGTTTTGCCGTCGCAGAATCGACACTGAAGATCAGTTCCTTGGTTGCTTCATTGTTCTGTCAGTTCAAGCATTAAATTTATGTAACTACTCTGCTCAACGAACATAGTTCTTTTGTTTTCAGTTTTTTGTCTGTAAGTACCACGTTGTCAGTAAGCAGGTGATTGGAAAGTTTGCCTCTTGCTGCAAAGGTATCAGCATTAGCTATCAAAGGTAAACCGTAATGGAAGTTTTTGTAACACACAACCTCACGGTGCACAGTACAGGGAGCATGGCTCCTAATTGTATCTGCTTACTGGTGCTTACATGTAGGTGATAAGTTTTCCTGGTGTACATCCTGCCTTAAGCTGAAACATCAGATTGCGATGACCAGATGAAGCAACAAATAGCCCAACAACACTAAGGACTAGACTAGAAATATGGCTTTCATGACGGACACGATTGAGTTACTGACTACCTCTGCTTTACTAGGTACATTGACAGTGCTCCAGCAAAAAATAAGGAAAGGTTGACAGAGGCTCAGCAGTTATTAAAGGGAATGGATGAACTTATCTCCATGATATATTTCTCAAACTAAACTCATACCAATGGAAAGAAAAATGAAACCATTATTGTTTTAAGTGTAAGGCCAAATGATGATCTATGCTGAAGAAATAGGTGTCATGCTGTTAAAAAGCACAAGATCATGACGACATAAAAATAAAAACTCTAAAGAAGATTTCATGTATGCCTTCACTGGCCTATAGTTCAAACTTTGAAAGGCTAAATACCCATACCTCCAGCTACAACCTTTTCTTCACCGAATGTTTCCTTGACCTGCCAATATTTGGGTTAGCAAAGCACTGCCATGATCTAATAAGCTTATTACTAACCATTTGGCTGCAAGGTAATAGCCAAGCCAGACATAAGAGAATTCAAGGTGTTTAACAAATTCTTTCCTAGAGGGGAACCATAATATAATTAACATTAGAGTTCCCTTCATTAATTCAGCCTTCAGTTCACAAAATAAAATAAAAAGTTCAGCCTTTTGAAGATCAATATTGAGGATCTACAAGAGGGAAAAAAGTGACTAAAGCAATGGAAACCAAGATGTTTGCACGTCTTTGTGAGCACGTGAATTAAAAGTACACATATGGTAGGAGCACAACAAAGGATGATCCTCCTCGATCAAATTTAAAATCTGAAGGTAACAGCAAGTCCAAAAGTAGAATAAACAAAAAGGACTACCAAGTCACACACTTACTGTGTCTGGGCTTGGTTTGCGACGGTTAAGCCATCCCTAATAGAACAGGATAAAAAGACTGTCAGCTTGGCGACATTCTAAAGTTGAGAGGTCAAAACTTGAGAAATCTTACTTGTAGCTGCTGGAGTTTGACATCTATATCCTCAGCAACCTTGGCATAGTAAATGCTGAAAGTCCAAGGAATTCAGTGAAGAGTTGAAGAACACCATCTCTTTGAGTTTGAGGACACGACAAAATTAGATACTTGAGAACAGGCCAGTAACCTTTTCTCAACTAGTTTGGCCGATAAGCTTACTCTTTCTTGGTGGACTAGCTCCAAAGTCTGCACAGAAATCCAACAAATATTCATGGAAAGATAAAATTACCCCAAGTTTTCTTTATTAAGCATAATCAATCATGTGGAAAGCCTCACACTCCAGCATGTATATCATCGTCCACCATTTCAGATCCAACTTCATTTCCTTAGTTATAAGTAATAAACACAAGGTTGCATGGTACAGAAATCTAACACAATTGACTTTAAAAGTGTCATAATCAAAATTACATATGCTCTGCTAGACTTACATGGACAAACTTGAAAATGAACATAGAAATGATTGAAAAATTACCTATCTCCACACATTTGGATAATTCCTATTCAAGTATTAGCTGCTTCGACAACCAAGTATCAAAGCAAATAGCACTTTAGCACATGAAATTTGTCTCCAGGGAAACTCTGAAAAGGCTCCAAGAAAAAGATATTTATGCATTTCATTGCTGGTCTGTTTGCCTTTTAGGATATCCGCTCATATCAGATAAACATCTATGTCCGGTAAATTGAAAGGCAAATTCGAAACTTTCCCAACTTCCTCTCCATCCTCACTTTCTGCTATTGATCCAATTCTAAAATTCATGTTGACATTAGAGTTCTGCTCGACGTTCGAAGCTATGTACTAGCCATCCAAAGCAGCCCAACTGTAATTTTTGAAACTATTCTCTGTAAGCTATATATCAACCTGTGGTGATACATTAGTTCCTAATACAATGTCCAACTCTTCAGAATTTTTTTTTGATGTATGATCATCTCCATTCGCACAACATATTACAGTGCTTTTATGCACTAACCTGATTATCAGAAAAACATTACACAAATAATAATCGCTGCAAACAATAGAGTTCAATGCTTCTCTTTATCTGGTATCTTTCTATCTCGGAGGGGACTAAGGCATGAACCATAAGTCATGGAATTTCTTTAAGATATCACAAAGCTAGCAGCTTGAACAAATTATTCACATCAATACAAGCGAAAGAACAATCAACTAATAGAGAGACATATATTTGAGGAAGGATGCAGCATACTATTTCTACTGAATTGGATGCTTAGTTGAGTTTCAATGTGATAAAGGTGCAAAAGATTTTTTCAGGTTCCACACAGTTCAGCGTAAGATTTATCTCTGGAGTTAATGAGTAAGGGAAGTAGAATAGTATCTTATCACAGGATCACTGTGAAGGACAGATACCACAGTTCAGCATATTGGATATAAGGCTGAAGATCACTTCCTTCTTCAGAACCCAACAGATGATCCTGTTCTTCTTTTCCTCTCTTTTGGTGAAGTTCATCTAATGCGTCACTATTAATTAAATTACACATATTTAAATAAGAAGGAGCTCTACCTGTGTCAGTGTGCGACAATCAGATTCGAAAGAAGCGACCTTTCTCTGTTTGTCCAATATCTGAGAGCATATTTGACCTTTTGCAGTCATCATCTGCTCTGTTTCTTCTTTAAGTTTCTGAATTTCGGATTTTGCTGGACAAACAACGTTTTTAAAAAGAAGAGGAAGTTAAGTACTCTAAGAAAAGGAAAAGATTGTTTGCTTTTAACAATTCTATACAGTAGCTTGCACAACAAAATTACCTGAAAGCAATCACGATTGAAACATGAGAATCAAAAGATTTTGGCCAAACTAACAATACCTTGCACGAATTGATTGGGTAAATACTTTCCAGGAGATATAGAAGAAGAGTAAAGCTTAAATTCGAGTAGTTACTGCAATTATCACACACGAGGTGAAGAAGAATCACGCAGCTCTCAAATCCCTACAACAAGCAGATGAAGTATTCTCACGAAAGTTACCTCACACCCTAGAACACATATCCCATCAACCGACTGGGGCGGAGAACAAACACTGACTTAGGGTTGGAAAGATGCTCTCTGAAACAACCAGAAATATCAACTATGCGCATCGAACATTGGGTTTGCTCGTGTACAAATAGACCTAGCAAGCATAAGCCTCTTTGATTTAACATCATTCAGCTTCAACTCCGCTAATAAAGCATCGTCATGATTCAACTTAACATCATCTTCATCCTTTATGTAAATTCAAAATGATAATCAACAATAATCTGAAAGAAGACTTGACATTTAGTGTAATTAGTACTGGCCAGGAGCAACTCATATTGAGAGTTAAAAAGATGTAAGCTTAACTAAAAATGAAATATTCACTCATGAAAAGCTTTGCATGAATATTCAGGCTTGAATTTAAATATCCAACGCTAATATAACCAATGAGTTAAGTGAATCCATTATATACTAGACTGAACCCTTGCAGAAACTTATCGCCGTTTTTAGTATGTAATCCACAGGTAGATAATCACAGTAAAAACAGTTGTCATCTATAACCGACTGTATTATTAAGAAAGATCATAGTCATTGGTGGATCCATTAGGAAACAGGAAAGATACCGTAAGCGAAGCTAAACATTCACCTTGAAGACAATCAGACGGGTAATACATATGTTCACAGATACATCTAATCACGTGCTCACCTGTGTAGAGAAGAAGTAGTGAATAAGAGAGAGAGAAATCGAACCAGAAGTGAGGTCGCTTTCCAGAGATTGAATGGTAGTAATCTGCATCTGCTCTTTGACCGAGATCTTGGCCGCCTGATCCTCCACATCTTTCAATTCACAATTGTCAGTCAGCAACATTTTTCCACAGAGGTGTACATGTTTTACTTCGAGAGAATGACAGGTAGAGATGTTGTACCGTTCATTTGAGATCGCAGAGTCTTCATGTACTGCAAGTATTCCTCCATCTTCAAACTGTACATACACATTCATATCACTTGCCACACCATGTACAAAAGCAGAAAGTCATCAAACAAAGGTCCTTTTCCCTAAAAGCTTCTGAGCGGCAATACTGCGTTATGAAACTCAAATCCAGTGAAAGCAAGAGCTTAAATTCCCGATTATGAAGTAGCATCTCCAACTCCTTCGTCAACGGAGCCCTGGGCTAAGACAGACCGAGTAAGAACTGGACATTCATTAAAGCCCTCCGTATTAGGCGACATTGACAAGGAGAAGCTCTAGTGCAGTGACGAACGCAACCACTAATCACGCAACAAGATCACAGGAACGCGTCCCTCAGCCGTAACCGCTAGATGACCGGACGAAGCGCGCTCGAGTGCTCGAAAGAGACGGAGCTAAGTACAGAGACGCGCTAGCGATGGAGGTGACTTGAGCTCGTGACGGTGGCCGCCGCGAGCTCGACGTCGCCGACGATCGCGCTGAATCGGCGCCGGCGACGGTGTCGTGAGATCGTGATCGCGGCGATCCCTAGACGACGAAGAGCTAGAGACGCACCTGACGAGAGAGAGAGAGACGACCGAGCGGTTTGGCTTCGGTGACACGGCGATAGGAGAGGGGGAGAGAGAGAGAGAGAGAGAAGGGTGGAGAAGAGTGGGGAGTGGAGCTGGAGCGGACGATGGGAGGATCGGACGTCAGGAACTTGATTAAAATTGGGCGCCAAAGAGCCGCCGATTTCCAGCCTACCCCGTCCCATACCCGCCTGAACGGAAAGCAGGAAAAAATTTGAATTTTTTTTTTAAAAAAAGGAATGAAACGACGCTAATACCCTTCACTAAATTTTATTTTTTTTAATACCCTTCACTAAATTGACGTGCCCAGCTTTCTTGTTTTTTAAACAGGGACTTGCACAGTCGAATATTCATTTAACTTTAATCCTTTGGGTCCTTTTCCTCAGGAGTTAAAACTGGTGGAAAGAAACTATTGGTATTGACGTTACCCAAGTGAATATAAGAATTCTATACGGTTAGTTTGAGTCATGAATACTGCTCATTTTAAACAAATCTCTTTCACCACCGCTGTCACGTCCCGAATTTCGAGCGCATGCATCCCTCGGTGATCGACTAAATTGCCACGTTCCCAGGACGCATTGCCAACCCAATCGATTCATGCACAAGTAGAAGCAAAATAAACAATCCCTAGACAACAACAAACGTAGGATAGAAAAGCAAGACAACCAAATCAAACCAAACACATTTTATTACAAACTAGGTCAACCTGTAAGGTTATATACAAAAGTCATGTGACATCCTAAATTTCCAGTTCTGAGTACCATAATAACCATTGACGTTCCAACCAGAAGATTCATTGCAAACCTCACCAAGATATCCGGACTCGGTAGAGGAAACATTGAAAAAGAAAGTGACAAAAATCTCTTAGATTTCCTCAACTGGTTTTATCCTCCCACCCACTGGAAATATCTCTTGCAGAAGGAACTAACAACTACACGGCCCAGGACCACTCGAAGTGCACACTATTCTGTTCCTTCGACGTCCATGGCATTTTTTCACAAACAATGGTAACATCATCAATGTACCACAGATTGTAGGTACCATATCCTATAAACCTCAAATGGACAACAAACAAGCTTGGATTCATAAATCTTATCTAGGACCTGTTGGATGTTGTGAACATCAATACCGAGAACTCCAGAGAATCTTGTGTCAGGAAAATAAGACCATTCCTGAAGATGCATGGAATTATAATGTACCAATTGCATGGGATCATTATGACCTAGCACTAGAAGCCAAGACAGCCCTCGAAGAATTCGGACAAGCTGAATCATCTCAAGAGCGTGAAATGGTAGACACAAATGACATTGCACAGTCCTTTCAAGACCCCTATGCTAAATGGGGAGATCCTCTTTTCCAAGACCCCTATGATCAAGGACCTTTGTCCTTATCTTAAAGTATGGACACATCTTTCTATGCACAATCGTCCAATTGGGAGCAAGAAGAGGCATCTACTTCATACCGATTGAACTAGATTCTCTCACTAGAAGATCTTGAAGCACTTGAACAAAAATATGATGAACATCTTCTAGCAACAATGCACAGTTAAGATGACTCAGACTATGACTACAATACTCGTGACAAACGAGACCGCTGAACAAGACTAGTGTCTGTACAATTTCACTATAGCAAGTTACTGTTCACTTTTACCGTAGCACTAGGTTAGGAAAATCATTGTTCATTGTTCATACCATACAAATAATTCCTTATCGAGATTTTCGAAAGCCTTTGTTTGTTTCAGAACCCGTGAGTTTGGTCCTTGTTTGTGTGTGACCTCTCATTGCCTATAAAAGGTGAGGAGGATGTAAAGTGTTGAGCAGAGTCCCTTGAAGAAAAGTGAGTGTGTTTTGTGAAACTCTCTCATGGCTTTCTAAATTTCCCTTCTTCTCCAGCCTGGTAAGATCTTTTGAGAAATGCAGCTCGGATAGTTAGAAATGTTACCATCCTAGTTTTATTTGGGTGTCTCTAGACTCTAAACTAAAGGTCGGAGTGGTTCCCTGCTAAAAGGTTATCCCTGAAGGGCGTGAACTAGAGTTGTTCGCCTATTGTGGGAATGCATACTTGCAGGAAACTAACTTCGTCCTCTCTAGTTCTAAGTCTAGATCCATTCAAAGTGGTATCGGAGCCATGGTTTTGTTTGTAATCATATCCATTCCATGCGTTTAGTAGGTGAATCCAGTGCTGAGAAGAACTCTTTACAACATGACAGATCAGCCAGAAATACTAGAAGCACATGTCTCTCTTGTTGCAACTCCATCTTCTTCAACTCCTACAGATTTTCGTATTTCAAATGCTTCTAAAATAGACTATCCTTATGAAGTCTCTCTTAGTTACGAACCCCAGCTTCCCCTTATGAATCCCTATTATGCTTTCGCTAAACCCACCTCGTCATTTTCACCCATTCGCTCAATTTGCCAACTCATTCGTCAGACTCCAAAGGAAGTAAAGGAGTATGTCCAATCCTCCAAGTTCGACCGGCATCCCATTCCTGCTACTGAAAATGAGTACTTTGTTACTCTTCAGATTCCTCTAGAGTTTCCTAGACAGTGGATTTAATAAGGATATTCTCATGTCCATTATGGTAATATTCGTCTTGCTCTTACTTTTCATGGTTGTAAAAGTTTACCAGTCGTGGCAAGAATTGCTTTATTGAATACCAGGTTCCTAGAATACCAGCATGCTTGCATCGATACTGTTCAAACCACTTTGAATGTGGGAACAGTCTTTGTGACTCTGTATCCGAACTTCAATATTGCTCTTTCCAACCCTTAGTTACTCTCCTTTTTGAAAGTCCAAGTTAAACTCACCGGAGCCCCTCAAACTGCTGATTCTGTAGTAGCAACATTGCACTACCAAATGGTTTACCAAGTACAAAACCATGCTCTTGATCTGAATTTCCACAATGGAAATGAAGATGCCTTGTTCATTTCCATGCAAAATGATCAAGCATCTTGCATTCATGTTCCCAGACATATCCCAAAAGAAAAGTTGGCCAAGCTCCTTCCAGAGACTTGGATTACCAACTATGAAAAGCTACATCAGAACAACAAACCCTTCCAGTCTTCAGACTCCGAGTTTGTCAGAAAGAAAGATGGAACTGTTTCCATCAAATTTGGCAAGGAAAAAGAAGAAAGTCCTTCTATCTTCCAAACCCTCTTCATTAATGAACCATGTGTTCTTGAGTCAATTTCTGACCCAGATCCAAAAAAGCTTGTCCGACATTTGAATAGTGATGGACATCCAGTCCATTACTACAAAGACAAGTATTGTCATTGTTTTTAGGATCCTTTTTGTCAATGTTCTTACTGCACAAACTCCCATGATGAGTTTGATCCATTTGCAAGACCTCCACCACGGAGGAAGCATAAGAAGCCAAAAGATCCTATGTACCAAAGGTACTTGAATGGGGATCCCTCTATTAATACTCTTGGAGAATGTGACAAATTCCAGTTCATGGTCTCTTATGCTCCAGCACCACCACTAGAATTTACAAAGTCACTTTCAATATCACTAACTCCACCATCATCACCACCTCCATCTCCTCCTTAGAAAAAACCAGCCATTTCTCCGTTCTATAAGCCAATTGTAAAGTGGGCTAAGAAGCATTCCTTCCCACTTGAAGTTCCAGCAGAAACACCACCCAGCTCTTCCATTGCCATGTTTCAAGAAACAAACTTTCCTTCTCTTGTTCGAGAAAGTTCTAAACTCTCGTTTCTCGCTCCATAAGAGTTTATTGATCCACAAGGTAGATATAGGCATGTTCCTAAGATACCCGCCCCCACTGACGTAGATGAGCATGGAAGACAGAAAAGAACTCTTGTTGCTGAAGCTATCCTAAATTGGTAATCGGAGACTCTTTTAGCACATAACAATGCCTTCAAAGCAATTGATTCCAAGATTGGGAATGTGCAACAAGATTTGCGAAGATATGATGAAACCACTAAAAAAATGCTTTCAGATTTCCAGAAGAGGCTTCATGCCTTGGAATCTGGACAACATTTGGGGTATCATTATCTTGAAAGTCCCAAGGCGGAAATAGACAAGCTCAAAAGGAAAATCCAGATCCTTGAAGAAGGAAGACTTAATCCATTTTCAACTACTTTGCGGACAGAAGCGCTCCCTCCTCCACCACCTTAGACGTCTATCTTTGCCTCCATCACAAATATTCTTGTCAGACAAGACAAAACAGATGTAGCTGAAATGCGAAACCGTCTCAGAGAACTAGACCGAATAAGGAAGGAAAAGGGAAAAGAAAAGATGCCCAAAGAATCCTCTCTTGTCATAAGAGAACTAGATCAAATGATGATGTCAAACCCATTAGAATCTTTTCTTAGAGATTTGGGTAATTGGGAACTGCAGCCTGATCCTATTACTCCACAACCTCCAGCACAGATTGATCCTGTCATCCTGACAGACCAGATTCTATTTCCAACAGAATCAAACTTTCCAAACATCTTTGATACTTAATTAGATTCAGTATCCCTTTCATCTTCATCATCTTTCTCACTCCCTTCCATTGATTCCTTACTTATAGCACTAGTAACTTCATCGATATTCATGGCCGATCCTCTAGATCATGATATGGAATCAAATCCTTCTAAACCAGATGTTGTCCAGCCAAACAATTCTTCTCAGAATATGTTAATTTCATCAAAATAGTTTTTTACCATTGATGACATTTCTTATCACAAATGGCCAGAAAGACTTGAAGCATTTCATACTTGGTTAAATACTCAAGCCATTACCAACTAGGACAAGTATGATGTTCTATTCAATTTTGTCACAAGGTTTACAGGCAGCCTTAAACTTTGGTGGCAATTTGTGGGAGAACAAGATCAAATTCATTTTTTACTCTCACCAAACTTTCAGCATGCCATTACCCTTCTATATCATTCTTTGTGGGGAAATCTGTTGACCTCATAGAACTCAAAAGAAGAGAATTTTTTGAAATGACTGTGCAATGTCATTTGTGTATGCCATTTCACTGAATCAGGCTTTTCATCGACGCACTTATAGTTATCTTCTCTCAGTTGGCCACTCACGAGATAACTAGTCTATTAGGTGAAGCCGTTAAGGAATCTAAACGCAATAGACTTGAGAATTCGACCAAGAATCGACTGCTCAATCGTGTTAATCTGCAAGAGTCATTACGACACTGTCAAAATTGATCAGAGAGCGGAGATAGGTCGATTTGATAGAGGTATATGATTAGTGTGTGGGTGATTCCACTTAATTGCAAAATTTCTATCGAACTGCACTAGATCGATTTTTCTGTCATTTCTGTATCATGTGCCTGTATTTAAAATTTTGAGATTTTCACGACAACCGAGAGTCGCCAATGTGTCGAAGATGTACAATATGGCTTGAAAATAATTGGCCACGGGTCAATTGCACTAAAAATTCCTAAAAGCTACTCGATAGGTTAGGTAACGCTAAAATCGTGTCAAATTAAAATTAACCATGAATTTAAACTTGATTTCAGAAATTGAAAGTTCTGTCATGTCACGATTCATTTTAGGACTGTTGACTCATCCTCTGAAGATTTTTCTGCAAATCGAGATTTTTGGCGGAAATTCAAAGTAGGGCCATTTTTTATCAGGAAAATCAAAGGGCCATTTTCGGCCGTATTTTTGGGATTCAAGTTGGACAAATTAATGAGGAAAATTCATGAGAGGGACGAGGGCATCTTAGTTGGACTTATGTACTCCAATTTAGGTCCAATTGGAGAGGAATTGAAGCAAATTGGATGGAGATTGTGCAAACTCGTAGGTCTAAGGGGTGTGCAACTTTTGGTCACCAAAGTGAAGCTTGTTGAGGAAGATTGAAGAGGAAATGGTGGCTGAGGATGAGGCTGAAATGGTGGGTTCTTGGCAATGAGTAATATAGATATTTTGGTGGACTTTGAGGCATTTTTGGGTCCCTCCATCTCCAGCTAGCTTCTTCTTCCTCTACTTCCCTCCTTTCTTCATTTTAGAGAGTTTTGAAAGCTCAAAATTGCAAAGAAAACAGCTCTCCCTTCCCCCTTGTCGTCGTACACTTGCTAAGGCCGCCAGAGCCCCTTGCCGCGCTGCCCGTGCCCTGCACGCCAGCCCGCCCGCGTGCCGCTCGTCCGCGAGCCCAGCTCGTGAGTTGACCATAGAGTGGTACAGGTCTTGGAAAATCATTTTCGTCAAGGCAACCGTAGAATGATACGGGTCCTAGACACAACCAAGCAATGCCATACTGGGCGACCGTAGAATGGTACGGATCCTGGACATGTAACACCAATCTATCTTGAGTTACTTGAAGGTAAGTAATTCCAGGTAAGTTCCTCTATCATTTGCATTAGCATTATCATGCATCACATAAATTGCATTTCAAAATAGGATTCATTTTCAAAAAAAAAAAAAAAAAAAAAAACAAACAAACAAAACAAAACAAAACAAAACAAAAAAAAAAAGTCATTCAGTGTATGTGCATGATCAAAGTTTAGGTTTCAATTTGTCTTTGAAGGCAACCTCTACGAGCTCACATTCAAAGAAGGGCAGCTGTTGACACCTAAATTTTAGCGACCCAGTAATTGATTTTTTGCATAAAAAATAGGGATTAATTTTAACCCTTAAAAAAAATGCATTAGAACAAATACAATGAAAAAATGGAAAAAAAAGGGAAAATTGATTTGATTGATTATGCATGGAAGTTTGAAATTCTGATGAGTATTCAGATTTTGATAAATGCAGAAACAATTCAAAAATCAAGTGAATAAAGGGCAATGATTTCGATAAAATGGAAGGAATCAAGTAAAATCAAGCTGATTGCGAAATCACGTTCCGATTTGCAGGCTTGATTTAATGCAACAGAAGATGGAAACTCGAAAGTTGCCATGGAAAGCGGCCATCTGGAAATCACTATAAAAGAGAGACATAATTTTCATGCAAAGGGGGAGGAAATTCGAAAAATTCAGAGCAAAAAGAATTCGTGCGGAGACCAAAAAATTCGAAAAGAAGAATTCGTGCAAGAGAGAGATCAGAGAAAGAGAAGTTTTCTTTGATCCTTTTCTTGCAGGTCACGACCCTGACACTCCACTACATCCAAGAGGAGAAGATATCTTGGAACGTTGGACACTTGGAGGACGTCCCTAGAATCAACATTCTGCGCATTGGAGAGCGCACTTGAGGTCTCCACGAAGCACCACGGACTCTTAAAGGCTCGAACGTGGACACGTATACAAAAGAGGAGACATATTTTACAGCCTTGCCGAACCTACGTAGCAGCAAAGTAGCGGTGCTAAGCGTTGACGATCCCTATTGTCGTAAACCGAAGTGGCACCATCCCTGACGTGCTGCCTTCCGCTTGAGACCCACGTGTTGCACCCGCCGTGTTCGAACCACCCACGTTGATCTGCTACCATTGCAACACCGGTTGTCCTGATGAGTTTATCTCATCGTCACCTGCTGCAAGTCCCCTCCTTTAGGTAGTTTAGTTTTAGTTTTATTTTTATTTCTTTCTTTTATTTATTTTATGTTATTTTATTGTGTTTTAAGTTTTGTTATTATTGCTTAAATTAGAACATGGTATGTCAATATTCATTTCATGAATCTCGTATTTGTTCAAAATTATTATAATTTTGATCCGTAAGACGTTGAATCATTTTTTTTTTTTTAATTATATTAATTTTTGGGCTTTTTGGTAGAATTTCAATTGTTAAATCATGATCATTATTTAATTTGGTCCGTAAGACTTCGGATCGATTTGTAATCATTTTGATTTCCTTGTTGTGATAATTAGGGTTAGAATAATCGTTAATTTAACTGTGAGACAACAGGTTATTTTTTGATTATTTTAATCATTTATTTTGTTGATGGTTTAGATTTAATATTTATTTAATAATTAATTGTCTTTGAAAAAACTAAAAATCAAAAATCAAAAAAATCAAAATCTTGCATGAGCATATAGGACATGTAGGTTTAATAAATTAGACGCATAGATTTAGTAAATTATTTTTTTGGATTATATTTTTAGAATTGCATTTTTAGATATCTTTTTAAAATAGGTTAGGGTCAATCTTAAACAACCATTTTTTTTATAGAGTCTTAGATAAAATTGGCATATTTTTATATTCTCATTTTTTAAAAAAATAAAAAAATAAAAAATAGTTTTCTAAGGTAGAATAGGGTTTAAGTCAAAATTAATCCAAAAAATGAATTAGAAAATTATTCTTTTTTAGATAGCTTAATTAGGGTTTTTATTAATTTTGAATTTCAATAAAAAATACAAAAATACTAGGTGCATATTAACTAGTTTGCATACTAGGATTATTTAATTAGAATATGTTCATTAGTAAATTAGGTCATGAGGTGCATGTTAACTAGATTGCATATTAGGCCCATTTAATTTGAATTTGCATATTAGTAGAATTAGGTCATTTAGCTAAAAAATGCATTTTTTTTTTTATAAAATTCTAACTCTTAAGAAAACCCAAAAAATGACTGCTTGCTTTGTGTGATGCAATTTATTTATTTATTTATTTATTTGAATTTTTGATAATGGCTGAACACTCGTGTGATCACCTTTTTGCATGATAAGAGATTTAGGTTAAAATGAATCCAAGCTGCTTGCAGAAACATTTTTTTTTGAAATTAAAAAGAAATGGTACCGAAAGGGCATTAGAAAATTCTAGTGTAATCAAGTCCTCGTACCCTTAATCTCTGATCCGTAGGAGTAAAACAAATCTCCCTTTATTTTACTTAGGTGTCTAATCGACCTACCGTAAACAAATTAGTGGCGACTCTTAGTTGATAATCTTTTGCATGTTTAAAAATTTAGACTTAAGTTGCAATTTGGTATGGGCTTGGGAGAGCCCGAGCTAAGCTATTAAGCTTAGTAGTCCATTAACCTAATTTTAGGTGGTGAACCCAAAAAATTAGGTCGCAACAAAGTGTAATGCATGGTGTCCTGGGCCGAGATTGAATGATCATGTGTTGGTTATGAGAACTCGTCCCCAAAATGAGTCGGGTGGACGTGCCCTTATATGGGATGCCATAGCAATGGATGCTGGTTGCAGTAAAGGCCGGATCGATACTCCTTTATGGAATGTTGTCGATGTAGTGACGTTACTGTGCTCGATGGGACGAGATAACGCCTGGCTATGCCAGAAGACCGCCGAACTTCGAGTAGGCTGTGCTCGTGTGTGGCCGTGATTAACAATTGGAACGCATGCTGAGTGAAATTGACGCGTTGAATTATGGGACAAAATTGTGTGGCACGGAATAGGATGTGTCATAACGATTAGGCCATATAATCGAGACCCCTATGGCTGTTTGAGAGGTGAATTGTGGCGTTCCAATTATTTGAGTATGAATATTGTTTATGTCTGTGATATGAACTGTACTGACATACAGGAAGTGTGACATCCCGAATTTTCAATCCTGTTTTCTACTGGATAAATCAGGCATTTCATTGACGCGCCTATACGGCTGTTCTCAGAGTTGATCACTCTCGAGATAACTAGATTATCTGGGGAAGTCATTAAGGAATTTTAAGGCAATAGACTTGAGAATTCGACTAGGAATCGGTTACTTGACCGTGCTCATCTTTATAGGTCATTACGGCATAGATATAAATCGATTTGAGATCAGAGATATGTCAGTTCAACTGAGATGTGTGGCTAATTGTAGGTGACACCATCAAATTGGAAAATTCTCATCGACCGACACTACTTTGATTTTTCTATCGTTTTGGTACCCTGTGTCCGTATTTGAATCCTCCAGATTTTCACAACAACCAAGAGTCGTCAATGTGTCGAGTGGGTTTATTGTGGCTCGAAGAAAATCGACCACGAGTCATTTGCACTAAAAATTTCTGAAAGTTACTCGGTAGCCTAGGTCACACTAAAAACGCGTCAAGTGGAAATTAACCGTGAATTCGAGTCTGATGTCAGAAATTGAAAGTTCTGTGATGTCACAAGCTATTTTTGGAACATCGACTCATCCTCTGAAAAATTTTCAGAGATTCCGAGATTTTTACGGAAAATCGTTTTGGACGTTGCGGAAAATTAGTGGAAATTCATATGGGCCAAATTAAAGGAAATTTGGACTTCCAAGCCAAGTCTTTGAGTTTTGAGGACTTACAAAAAATTATATGGGATTTTTTTTTTACATCAAAATTGGACTTCAATTTTGGGAATTTGTTGAAGAATTGGAAGCCCAAAAATTGAAGAAATTCGGATGCTCACAAGAGGGCTGCATTTTTGGCTTCAATTTAGATTATTGGTGGGATTAAATGTTGAGAAAGTATTAGGGGACATTAAGATAATCTTGGGGGCTTGTGGGGACCAAATTAATGATGAAATGAGATATTTATTTTGACTTTTGGCCCCAAACTTCCTGTGCATGCTAGCTTCGTCGACTCCTCCCCCCTTCACGACTTCGGCTCTTTCAATTCATCCCTGCTTATGCTTTCATCTTTAATTTTCTTTCCTCTCCATCATTTCATCTCTTTCTTTGTGTTCATTTTCCCTCACGCTAGCACTCACGCTCTCTACCCCTCTCTTCCACTCACCCTCCCTCTCACGGCCACATAAGCCCTCAACCAAAGCTCTTTCTCTCTCTGCTCAGCCCACGTCCCACGAAGCAACAACCCAACGCGTCCAAATCCGCTTTCTTCGGTCAATTTTCAGCAAACGAAACCCTTGCTGTCGACTCCATCATTTCATCGACTCGTCCACGACTTCGCTTCCGCCCGCCAGCTGCTCCGATTTCATCAGTTTTCTCTCAACCGAAGCTATTCCAGCTTCGACTCTGCCACACCCAAAGCAGCTCCAGTTTGCGTGGCCATCTCTAGCCCTTCAACTGAGCAGCCTAAGCTTTAGGCCCAGCTAGCAAAGATCAGCCCAATTGAAGTCCACGAACAGCCCAGCAATTCCAGTCCACGAGCTAATAATTTCAGCCCGTTAATTTCAGTAATTTAGCCAAGAAGTCAAGCTGCAGCCCATGTGAAATTTAACCTTTGAAGCCCACAGATCCAGTGAATTCTTGAAGCCCGGCTGCAGCAACTCCGGTTCAGTTTTCAGCTTTAGGTCCAGCCCATTCGAAGCCTGTGAAGCCAAGCCCAGTTTAGCAACCCAAGCTCGCAAAGTTAGCCCGCTTTGGGCCAGGTCCAAGCCCGTTGGTGTCTGTCGACGCTGCCGAATGTTCGGGTTTCGGCCACCGTCGCGTCGCCGTCACGGTGTTCCAGTCTTCGCTTTGCATAAGTGAGTTTTACTCACTAATCCCTACTTAGTAGACTAATGATGCTTAGGGTTTATTATATTTAATTAAGTGCAATTAGGTGGATAGATTAGATTAGAATAATTAAATTAGGGATTTACCTATGCATATTAGGCAAATTGTTAGTGTACTTAGCAAGTAGATATGCTATGTTATTTATTGAACGAGTCTCGATAATTTTTTGGGCTCGTCTTGGCTTCCAATTAGGCATTACGGGCCTAAATTGGATTTAGTGTAATTACTTAATAATTTTCAGAATTATTTAATTATTTATTTATTTCCGAAAATTAGGTTGGGATAGCTGACGACCAGAATTTTATGCCGATTATCGTGATGCAATCCGTTTATTTAACTGAGCTTTATTTTGTACTGAAATTAATTATGATTTTAGGATTTTATTCCTAAGTTAATTAATTTTGGTAATTAATGGGAAAATTACTGGGCGTCGGTCTACAGCGCCAAAAATCTATTTTGGTACTACTGAAAATAGTGGGAGGTTTAAAAGTGAAAACCTTATATTTTGGTTAAGGCCGGCCGTGTACCCACACACATGTATTTTTTATCAAGCATGATAACAATAGTAAATTGATTGTGTTTTCAGAACAAAAATACTATAACGGCTCGATGATTCGTATGTCATTTGGAGAATGGACGTTATACTATTATAGCTCGATGACTCTCATGTCATCTTGAGAATTAATTGTTTGTATACCGGCTTGGTGACTCTATATGTCATATTGGAGATAGGACGGTATGACCAAACGGTGTGTTATAACGGCTCGATGACTCTATATGTCGTTTTGGAGATAGAACGTTATGTACAGGTATGTTATAACGGCTCGATGACTCTATATGTCGTCTCGGAGATAGAACGTTATGCATACCCGCTTGATGGCTCTATATGTTATCTGGAGATAGGATAATATACTAGCTCGATAACTCGATAGGTTATCTTGGAGAATGAATAGTATATTATAGGGGCTCAATAACTCGATTGGTTATTTGGGAGATTGGACAGTATTGAATTGAGATGACCAGAGAATGGTCTAATTGACATGTAATCGACTAGGTCGATTGGTCGATGTTTCGATTTGTTGTGGTTGATAGGGTGCCTATTCAAAATGTGCTAAATTGCAGGTGGAATCTGAGGCCAAGGTAAGTCCTCTGACCCGTGATGTGCATTGGCAGCCCTTATGGCATATTGGTTTCCTAATTGGGTCTTAGGGGGTAGAACTTGCTGAGACGTTGTCTTACTGGTTATTGTATAACCATTTCAGGTCCTTAGGTGGTGTTGGTGAAGGGCCAAAAGCCCCGGAGTTAGAAGGTGAAGCCCGAAGAATCGGCGTCCTTGTTTGACTAGTGAGTCATAGGACAATTCTATTTTGGTGAAAGTTGATTCCTTTTCGTCGGCTTCAGTGTATAAATCTATGTGTTTATAAAAAGGTCTCTTGTGAAAAAAATTGATCCTACTTTCCTATCCCATTGTTTTGTTGTCTGAGGATTTTCTATATGCTTCCGCATGCGTATTAAAATGAAAGGATCGGCGATGCGTCCTAGGACGTCGCTATTATATCGACCAAGTGAGGGATGGGCATGTGTTTAAGGATCGGGGCGTGACAGGAAGGATCTGAGACGAGGTAAGTTTTTGTGATCGTGTGGTTGTGTGATTAAGACACTTCTAGGTGTATTTCCTTCCTAGTCGGAGTTTAACGGGTGAACTTACTGAAACATTGTCTCACCCCATCGTGAGCTCATTTCTTTTCAAGTCCTTAGATGGAGCAGTGTCATGTACGCTATGGGGTTCCGAGGGAGGTAGACTTCCAGCATTCCTATTTCCCAGTTTCCAGGACCAACCTGACTCGTGAGCTTGTGGAGTCCACTGTCTAGGTCGATGAGGGTCTACCCCACATGGTAGCTCATCGTTTCAAGGCATGTTCATAAGACCGATAGGAGTCGGGAGGGTCCTATAGGTGGTTTTGACGGGCATCCCATCGGGACAAGGGAATGGGAAATAGGGGACCCTCTGGATATTGACACCCTTGATGGTGCCGTGGAGGATCCGGAGCTAAACGCTGGAGAGCCTAGAGTTTAGAATCTCTGTAGCCCCTTTTTGATCTAGACTTTTGTATATAGGTCTTTTGGTAGACTTTCGTATATGACTCAGTGTGTATATAAAAGCATGTTTTGGCTGTGAATCTGTTTTCCTTGCTTTTCTATTCCATGTTGTTTACTGTCAGGGGTTTTTAATTCGCTTTCGCATGTGCAATAAAACGAATGAGTCGGTGATGCGTCTTGGGACGTCGCAAATTTTATCGACCATCGAGGGATGGGCACGCACTCGAGGTTCGAGGTGTGACAATAATTGGCCGTGCAAACTTGGGTGTGTTTTTCCGCTTTGTGATTTGTCCTTGACAACTCGTAATACGTTTATTGGTGAAACAATTGTTGATTATGAGATCAAAGGTGTACTCCGCTAATGCCAAAACCTAACATGGGTATCAAGGCAAGTGTTGATTGTTTTCCATGCACCGCATTCCATAATTTGCGCAATATAGTATATATTTTATAATGAAATATCATGATTTTGGCCTAGAGAGTGCAAATATGATAGCAAAATGTATAAGTGATGAAGAAACTGCTGCCGATAGGTGGTGACACATGTCCCCACATGGCTAATGACGTGGTGGTGTCCCATTAGATGGTGGCGTGACAATTCAGGGGATAGCATGGCTAAGTAAGCGATATGCGAACAAATCACATTTTGACTTGTGGCAGAAAGAGTTGAGTCCCTAGTTGAATCGGCTCAGGCATGTAAAACCACGAGCACAGGATAGCTCGATCGCATTGTCAAATAAATAATATAAACACATGAATATAAATAAGTAGAGTTAAGCCAATGAGATTTTGATTTTTTTAATAATTATAGAATACGAATAATTTTAAAATAGAATAATTCATCATGGTTAAGAAAATATTAACAGTTATATATATAAAATACATTATTTTTAAAAAAAGTTAATGAAATTTTTTCCCTTGAGGGGCACAATGCCTCGTCTGGGAAGGATGTGCCCCACTCCGTCCCGCATCTGGTGGTCGGAAACCGCTGCCGATAATTGCACTCCATAAGGACTTAAATGTAGGGGTGAGCGGTTCCCGGTTCCTTACTGAGTTCCGCTTGGAACCTGGAACCTACCCTCGGGTACGGGTTCCTCATTTTGGAACCAGGAACCTACCCGTCGTAACCAAGAACCTGGAACCTACCCGTCAGAACCAAGAACCTGGAACCTACCCTGTCACAGGTTCCGGGGTCGGTTCCAGGTTCCAACAGGTTCTTTTTTTTTTTTTTTCATTTTTAGTTAAAAAAAATGGAAATGAATGCAGCAATAATAACAACATAGCCATGAATCCTACAACCTGATGCTAGAACACACTTCACATGCTAAACCGACTTGAAGCTACTGAAGATGCCCATAAACTGATGATTACTCTCATTTAGACATTGCAGATGGCAAACCAGTTGGTAGGCGAAATTGGGGCACTTACATCACTACTGCATACATACCACATAAGTTGAAATTCCTCATAATTGACACAACTAAAAGCTCCCCAATGTCTGGAAGGACAACCACTAATAATCACCACCACGGTATGAGAACAAGCACCGTGACCTCAACAAGCACTTAACAGAAAAAGCAGGTCCAACACAAGCCTATAAGTCTCATCTAAATAAGAAGATAAGGCCAATCATTAGCAGAACCGATCAAAGGCGCTGAATGTTGAACACAATGTGTTGTAACGGCGACGAGCTTAACAAGACATAAAGTTGAAGCAACATTAAAATTCACTAAAATCCCATCCCTGATACTATCAAAACCACATGAAGCAACAGAAACTACCACAATTCGCAGATCATCAGATATAAAAAATGCTCTAGAGTAACAAAGCAGCACTAAATCTAAGCAGCTATTTGCTTCCTTACAAGTCTTCAATTCGCTTAAAAGCAATGATCAGAAAAGCATCGAGAGGTCTCTTTCGCAACAACTAAAAAGCTCTAACCCAAAGCAAAAGCACCTCCTCCCATGAAAACACCTCGGAACCCAAGCTTGGTGCGGTGCCGGTGCACTGCGCTTCGCGTTGTACCCGAACGATTTCGGCGACAAAAATTAGGCCACAAAAAATAAAATAAAATAAAAAAAACAGCTTTTTTTGGGACAAAACATGAAGGAATTGGATATGAACCCGATGGTGTTGTCGGTCCGCATGCGAATCCAAGTGAGGGATGGGCCTCATTTCGCCTCATCTTCTTCGCCGGCTTCTTCTTGATCCGGCGACGGCGAGCACGAAGCAACGGTGGCGCGACGGCGACGAAGGAACGAGTCTCACGGCACCAACGGCAGCATGAACGGCGCAGCGAAGACGGCGGCGGTCGCGGCTCAACCCACAGCCAAGGGGGGAAGAGCTCGGTTCGGGCGGAGGTGGTGACGGTTCAGAGCAACGGCGGCCCGGACAGCTGAGCGAGCGGCGGCAAGAGGTGGTGACGGTGGTGGTGCCTCACGGCGGCGCGGACGGCGAGACGGCTCGTCGGGCTCAACGGCGAGACGGCTCGTCGGACGAGCAGTGGGTGGTGGGAGTTCGGTGGCCAAGAGGTGGTGGTGAGTAGGGCGTGGGGCGGCGGTGTGGTGGTGGGTGAAGCAAAGAGCCGGTGAGAGGAAGGAAGAAGAAGAAGAAGAAGAAGAAGAAGATGGGGGTTTCGGCCGAAGAAGAAGAAGATGGGAGGTTTCGACCGAGAGAGGGGGAAAGAGAAGAGAGAGAGAGAGAGAGAAGAAAAAAGTTGGGGGGGCAAGGAAGTGACGTGATGTGAAGAGGAAAAAGTGGAGAAGAGAGAGAGAGAGAAAAAGAAAGGGAAAGGGGGAAAATTGAACAAAATGGGGGAAATCACGCGGAGGAGGTTAGGGTTTTTATTTTTTTAACTTGGCCGGTTCGGTTCCTCCGGTTCCGGTTCCTATGAGAACCGGAACCGAACCGAACCGCTTCGGTTCCCAGGAAAAGAGAACCGGGAACCGGAACCGGTCCCCTTAGAACCGGAACCGAACCGGAACCTCCGGTTCGGTTCTCCGGTTCCCGGCTCTACCCGGGAACCACGCTCACCCCTACTTAAATGTGCAATTTTAGAGCAGTTCATAAAAAAGGTTTAGGTTTCTAATAAAATTTTTCTTTTTCATGTTTATCACATGTTCGAGGGAATCCCAATCGGTACAAGTTACGATGACCATCAGCTTTTGTCTTAGTCCTTCTTTTTTTGCAAAGTAAATAAGGCACTAAAGATGTTAGAATGATTTGGCCATCATCGAAATTCTTCTCTCCACAAATTGTTACACTAAGAGTGGCAATTCATAACCAGAATGAATTTGAACAAGCCAGAGATATATTGAGAAAATTGTACCCGACACGATAGAGGTAATTAAAAATGATACAAATTGATACATTTTCATTGATATTTAATTGGAAAAACTTGCAATTACAACGGCCACGTTTATTGGTGAAACAATTGTTGATTATGAGAAACAAAGTGTGATTCCACTAATCCCAAGACCTTATATGGGTATCGGGGCAAGTGTTGATTGTTTTCCACTCACCGCATTCCATAATTTTTACATTATAATATTTTATGAATGAAAATATCATGATTTTGGCTTAGAGAGAGTGTAAATATGATAGCAAAATGTATAAGTGACGAAGAAAATGCTGCGGATAAGTTGCTATTTCCTTTTCGAAGAACTGTGCATCATATCTCTATCAAAGCCATGTTACATGCGACAGTAAACTTGAATTGTGGGGGTCAAGTAGCATAATTGGCCGTGCAAATTTGGGTGTGTTTTTCCGCTTTGTGATTCGTCTTCGACCACTGGTATTACGTTTGTTGGTGAAACAATTGTTGATTATGAGAAGAAAGGTCCAAAACCTACCATGGGTATTGGGGCAAGTGTTGATTGTTTTCCACGCACTACATTCCATAACTTGCGCAGTATAATTTTTTGAATGAAATATCATGAATTTGGCCTAGAGAGAGTGCAAATATGACGGCAAAATGAATAAGTGAAAGAAAATACTATCGATAAGTTGCTATTTCTTTTTCGAAGAACTATATGTCATATCTCCATCAAAGCCATGTTACATGTGAGAGTAAACTTCAATTGCGGGGGTCAAGGAGCATAATTGGCCGTGTAAACTTGGTTGTGTTTTTCCATTCTGTGATTAGTCTTCGACCACTATTAATATGTCTATTGGTGAAACAATTGTTGATTATGAGAAGAAAGGTGTGATTCCACTAATGCCAAAACCTAACATGGGTATCGGGGCAAGTGTTGATTGTTTTCCACGCACTGTATTTCATAATTTGCATAATATAGTATTTTTTTTTAATGAAATATCATGATTTTGGCCTAGAGAGAGTGCAAATAGGATAGCAAAATGTATAAGTGATGAAGAAAAGACTGCTGGTAAGTTGCTATGTCCTTTTCGAAGAACTGTGCGTCATATCTCCATCAAAGCCATGTTACATGCTAGAGTAAACTTGAATTGCGGGGGTTAAGGAGCATAATTGGCCGTGCAAACTTGGGTATGTTTTTCCACTTTGTGATTCGTCTTTGACCACCGGTAATACGTTTATTGGTGAAACAATTGTTGATTATGAGAAGAAAGGTGTGATTCCACTAATGCCAAAACCTAACATGGGTCTCGGGGCAAGTGTTGATTGTTTTCCACGCACTGTATTTCATAATTTGCATAATATAGTATTTTTTTTAATGAAATATCATGATTTTGGCCTAGAGAGAGTGCAAATAGGATAGCAAAATGTATAAGTGATGAAGAAAAGACTGCTGGTAAGTTGCTATGTCCTTTTCGAAGAACTGTACATCATATCTCCATCAAAGCCATGTTACATGCTAGAGTAAACTTGAATTGCGGGGGTTAAGGAGCATAATTGGCCGTGCAAACTTGGGTATGTTTTTCCACTTTGTGATTCGTCTTCGACCACTGGTAATACGCTTATTGGTGAAACAATTGTTGATTATGAGAAGAAAGGTGTGATTCCACTAATGCCAAAACCTAACATGGGTCTCGGGGCAAGTGTTGATTGTTTTCCATGCACTGTATTTCATAATTTGAATAATATAGTATTTTTTTTTAATGAAATATCATGATTTTGGCCTAGAAAGAGTGTAAATATGACAGCAAAATGTATAAGTGATGAAGAAAATTCTGCCGATAAGTGGCGACACATGTCCCCACATGGCAAATGACATGGTGGTGCCCCGTCAGATGGTGGCATGACAATTCAGGGGATAGCATGGCTACGTAAGCGTTATGTGAACGAATTATATGTTGACTTGTGGCAGAAAGAGCTGGGTCCACAGTTGACTGGCTCGTCCGTGTAAAGCCATGTGCATAGGACGGCTTAGTCGCATTGTCAAATAAATAATATAAACACATGAATATAAATAAGTAGAGTTAAGCTGATGAGACTGTGATTTTTTAATAATTATAGAATACGAATAATTTTTAAATAGAATAATTCATAATGGTTAAGAAAATATTAACAGTTATACGTATAGAATACATTATTTAAGAAAAAGTTAATGAAATTTTTTCCCTTGGTGGAACACAATGCCTCGTCTCGGGAGGATGTGCCCCACTCCGCCTCGCATCTGGTGGTCGAAAACCGCTGCCGATAATTGCACTCCATGAGGCCTTGATTGTGCAATTTTAAAGCATTTCGTAAAAAGGGTTTAGGTTTCTAATATAATTTTTCTTTTTCATGTTTATCACACGTTCGAGGGAATCCCAATCGGTACATGTTACGATGACCATCAGCTTTTGTCTTAGTCCTTTGCTAATTAAATGAGGCACTAAACATGTTAGAATGATTTTGCCATCATCGAAATTCTTCTCTCCACAAATTGTTACACTAACAGAGCTAGGGGTGGCAATTCATAACCAGAACGAACTTGACCAAGCCAGAGATATATCGAGAAAAATTGTACCCAATATGATAGAGGTAATTTAAAGATGAAACAAATTGACACATTGTCACTGATACTGAATTGGAAAAAATTGCAATCATAGCGAAATGACACAGTTAATCACTATTAGATTTGATGATATGAATTGTCAATCATCTTGATTATAATCCTAATTAGATTTGATGTCAATCCAATAAGAAAAAGTTAACTTTTTTGTTTTGTACGTTGAGTGGAAGAAGGGCGTAAAGATCCCTATCCACAGAAGTACGATTTGTTGACATTTAACGGGTAGTGCAATGGGTGCCCGAGCGTGTCTTCTGGGCTTTCAAATTGGAAAAAAGGAGGGTGGCAATACTGGTACTGTGGTACATGAATTATAGCATTAGAAGACCATCTTAAGTTTGCGTCATATTTTCGAACGGATTTTGTGGTTTGAACGCGCATCAGAAAGAACTCTTTCAGGGTCCTACACAGCTTCTATAAGAGCTCTTCTCCGTGAGGCTGTTTGATATATAGCTCAAGCTCCTCGACCTATACATATCATTTCGCTCATTCCTTCTTGCTCTCCCTTAGCCAATTAATTCCCAATTTAAGCTCAAAATGGGACACTCCCGTCTCATTTGTGCACAACTCCTTTGTTCTTGTCTTCTTGTGGCTGCCCTCCTCTTGTCGTGCGTCGTTGTCATCGTTTCTGCTACTAACGATACGGACAAGCTTGCACTGCTTGCATTCAAGGCGAGAATAACTAGTGACCCATTTGGGTCGCTTAACTCGTGGAACGATAGCACCGACTTCTGCCGATGGTATGGAGTTAAGTGTGGTCGTCGACACCAGAGAGTCATTGTACTGAACCTCGATTCCCAAAGAATCTCAGGAACCATCTCACCTCACATTGGGAACCTCAGCTTATTGAGGGAGTTGAGGCTCCAAAACAATAGCTTTGGCCTTGAAATCCCTTCACAAATTGGCTGACTACGTCGGCTCCAATTCTTGAATTTATCCAATAATTCACTGACGGGCGAGATTCCCAGGAATATATCAGGTTGCTCAAACCTTGTAATTTTTTACCTCGAGTCCAACCGATTGGTTGGAGGAATTCCATTGGAGCTGGGCTCCTTGTCAAATCTTCAAAAGGTCGGTGTTGCTTTTAACCAATTAACTGATAGAATCCCTTCATCCATAGGCAACTTATCATCTCTGGAGTGGATTTATTGTGCGCAAAATGGTTTGAGTGGGAATATTCCTCAATCTCTAGGTCGACTAACCAATCTACAACAGCTCTCCTTTGGAAGCAACAGGCTTTCAGGTACCATTTCGTCTTCGGTTTTCAACTTGTCTTCGCTGGTTCTAATGGACGTTGGTGCGAACCGGATCTGCGGCAATCTTCCGGAAGATATAGGAGCCACTCTCCCAAACCTTCAAATGTTTAGCATTATTCAAAACCAGTTCACTGGATCAATTCCTTTGTCGATATCCAATTCCACAAATCTAAGAGTGCTCCAACTTTCAGACAATGAGCTCTTTGGGAAAGTTCCTTCGTTGGCGAATCTCCATAACCTTAAGAGGGTTACCTTGCACACTAATTATCTCGGGAGTGGAGGGTCCAATGCAGATGATCTGAGCTTCCTTTGCTCACTAACAAATACCCCGAACTTAGTGGCCTTGGTGGCGCATCACAATAGATTGGGCGGGACGCTTCCTGTATGCATTGGTAATCTTTCCACTACTTTAGAATTCCTGGTACTGTATCATAACTCGATATCGGGTGAGATCCCGAGTGGGGTTGGTAATCTTGTGAACTTGCGCAGATTACAAATAAATAACAACTTTCTTTCAGGTTCGATACCATCAGATTTAGGAAATCTTTCGAATCTTGCAGCATTGACCTTGTCAAGCAACAATCTATCTGGCATAATCCCATCCTTTTTGCAAAATCTGCAAAGTCTGATCTTTTTATTTCTTGCCGAAAATAACTTCGCAGGGCTGATTCCTTCATACCTAGAAAAGTATCAAAGCTTGGTAGCTCTAGATCTTTCCAGTAACTATCTTAGTGGTCCACCTATATTCCCCATGACTGGAAGCCTCCTCTATTTGAATTTGTCCTTGAACCATCTGAGTAGAGTCCTTCCGATGGGAATTGGCAACTTGAAACATTTGGACACATTGGATGTCTCAGAAAATAGTCTAGAAGGTGAAATCCCGAGCAGTATAGGCAATTGTGATGGACTGAGAGTACTACGATTGCGAGATAACCTCTTCCATGGATCCATTGCTCAACCAATTAGCTCATTAAGAAGCATTGAGGAGTTAGATCTTTCCAACAACAGTTTCTATGGTGAAATTCCAAAGTTCTTAGAGGCATTTCGGTTTTTGGAAAAGCTAGATTTATCTTACAATCATTTGGAAGGCCCGCTACCAACTCAAGGAGTTTTTAGGAATGCGAGTGCGACTTTCGTTGCCGGAAATGAAAAGCTTTGTGGAGGAATGCCTGAATTTGACCTCCCTAAGTGCGTCTCTCAAAACTCCAAAAATAGAGGACGAGTCCATAAGTTGAAACTCACCATCGTTATTGTTTTTGGTCTTCTCGGAGTACTTCTTGTTGTTGCTTCCCTATCCCTATGTTGGTTGAAGCAGAAAAGGAGCAGGCCGATTTCAAGCCCCTTAGATAATTCATTATTGAATCTTTCTTATGGAACTCTTCTAAAAGCAACAGATGGTTTTTCTTCGACTAATCTGATTGGCATCGGAAGTTTTGGGTCCGTCTACAAGGGGTTCCTCCCGGAGAATGGAAATGTCATTGCAGTGAAGGTGCTTGCTTTAACACAACATGCGCTCTCAAGAGCTTCAAAGCAGAATGCGAGGCTTTAAAGCGCATAAAACACCGAAATCTTCTAAAAGTGTTGACGGCATGCTTGGGCATTGATTATAAGGGTGATGAGTTTAAGGCTTTAGTTTACGAGTTCATGGTAAATGGCAGCCTAGAAGACTGGCTACACCCAAATCTAGCTCCAAATGATGCAGATGGGCGCTCGAAGAAATTGAGTCTCGTCCAAAGGATAAACATTTCCATTGATGTTGCTTTGGCATTAGATTATCTCCATAATCAATGTGAAAGCCCAATAATTCATTGTGATCTAAAGCCAAGCAATGTCCTTCTAGACGCTGAATTGGTTGGACACGTTGGTGACTTCGGGTTGGCTAAGATTGTCCACAAATCAATGTCTAACACTAGCGCAAACACGAGTTCTGTTGGTTTGAGGGGAACAATTGGTTATGCAGCTCCAGGTAAACATCTCTCTCACACACTCTCCACCCCCAAAAAGCTTTAACACCTTGTGATTATTAACTTATCCTCCAAGGGACTAATGCCTTTTGTTTTATCAATTCTTAAATAAATTGTTTTGTGTATTAAAAAAGTTCTTGTATTTGACATTTCTTACGCCACGGCATGTGCAAACTGCAGAATATGCTACAGGAAGCCAGGTTTCAAGAGAAGGTGATGTCTATAGTTACGGCATCTTCTTATTGGAGATGTTCACGGGATTAAGTCCCACTAGCGACATATTCAGAGATAATTTGAATCTTTATAATTACGTTGCTGAATCTCTACCCCAACGAGCTATGGAGATTACCGATCCCATGTTGCTTCACGAGGGAGAGAGCCATAACAGTTCCCAGGATTTGCTTCACGAAAGATACCGCATATTTCAAGAGTGTTTGGAAACGATATACCATATTGGACTTGCTTGCTCTGTGAAGGAGCCTAGAAGGCGTATGAGCATCGACAAAGTTGCAACCCAGCTACACTTGATTAGGCAGAAACTTTTTGCAGCTTCTTTACCTAGTGGGATGAGACACGAAAAGCTGACACCGAAAGCAACAAGTTCTTAGTTTCCTAGAATGAATCTTTCTAGTGCTATTCGAGTATGAAAAAGGAAAAAAAATGAATGTCCGACTTTCCTAACTTCCTAGTAAATCTAAGAAAAGATTGTCCCCGCATTCCTATTTAAAAGATTAGCCATCGATTCTCACTTTGTAACATTTTTGGGCAGAATAACATTTTTTGATTCCCATTGAATTTTGTTTGTCCCCACATTTTTATGTGTGACTCATGAGAATTCTAATAAACCCACATATTTTCATCCCTGCTATCACATAGGTAAGATTCTCCGCGGGATCAAATAGATAAACTATGATACTACAAAATAGAGATTCAAATGAATATCTTATTTTTCGATTTTAGAGCGATTCGCGAATGTTGAACCAGCCTATTCAAAAAAAGAACAGAAAAAAAAAGAACCCCGAACTTGGAAAGTTTTCAGCATTGGAATCACGGGGTTCATCGTTCGATCATTTGTACATTTGAACTTGTGATTCAACTTCCAATCTAGGGCCTGACAAGCACAATAACAATAATTCACCGTACTCCAAATCGAACAGCGATGAAACTCATGAGATCGAGTCTCAGGGCGACTGCATCCCACATGTGAGCACATCCTAAGCCCTTCCTCTAACATGCTTCAACCCAGTTCAAGCCACTCTTACAAAAACCTATTGACCGGGTGCAACTCCGGTGCAGGCACATTACACTCGAAATCGCTAAGAAGAGCATAGGGTAGAGCTCATAACTGTAAATCTACATGCGAGTGCCAATTTCCAATATCACCCTAATAGCAAGTAAAAATCAGTTCTAGCTCTCGAAGATTGGCTAGGATCAATAGTTGTCGTCCCTTAGCTATGTCACGATGCAAGCCGTAACCATCTTGAAGGCAATGTCCCAATTCACGAAGTGCGTCGATATAGCCAAGGGAGGCAAGTCGGAGCGCATAGGGCCACTCTGGCCGCAAGATCATTGCGATTACTTGGTTGGCCGCTGCCGTTGAATTGGATTAGGGCCAGTGAGAACAACGAGGGAGCGTGAGATTGTATAGCGGCAGTTGCCACCAAGGACAGCCAGCACGCTCTTTTTCTCAAGCAATAGAATCGGATCTACAACGAAGGTTTAAGAAAGAAACCCGGACATGCATTTTTTTTCCAAATATCACATCGATACTTAGCCTATCATGATGTTAAATGTAGAGTAGCCGTGAATAAAATAATTTCCTTTTTCCAATTCTAGTTGTTTCTCCAAATATCAAATCAATATCTTTTTCTCAAGCAATAGATGGCAATGGATTTTATATGAATTTAGCGTCCCTTCGATTAACAATTCTAACTTTCAGGTTAGCTTTCGAACATTACATTAAAGCAAAAACTTGTTTCAGTCATGACCGCAAGCAGTGGTTTGCATCAGAGGTGAAATACTAGAGCTTGAAGTTTTGGGATTTGATTGGCCTTGTTGCCAACCACTTATATAATTGCTGCTCCGTTTTCGTTTCCGGTCCTTGAAGTCCACGAGCTAGTCAATTATGCAGAGCAACAGTAACTTCTCCTGTTGACATCACAACTAAAAAAAAAAATTTGAATTAATTCTTCTACTTGCGAGGTCAACTAGTACAGCCGACAAGGCAAGAATTTGAATGGAGTCCATGGCATTAGTAGCTAAAATAGCTAAATGGCTTGACATTTTTCATTTATTTTAATCTCCTATGGTTCATAATGTTAATCACGTGGAAAGTGTAGGGAAAGGAGGAGAAATAGTTTATGCAACTCTTTCTTGAGGACTTCCTGACCTCGTTATGTTTGGAAGGTGTTCCGCTCAATATGGTCACCAAGTATGGATGTTACAATGAAGCAGCTGGCTGTTTGGTTGGGCAGTGGCCTCTACAATTCGACTCGATCTCCATTTCTCATGACTTTTTTGCTTCCTTTTTTCTCAATTTTCCTTTTGTTGATGAAACTTCCTTTAGAGCGATTTGTCCTTCCAGTCCAATATCATATTACTACGCTAGTTAGTAGTTAAAACTTCCGAATATCCAATGTTCTGGCTGCTGTCTTTTCCTGTTCACGCACAAGCATCTAACTCAATCTTGTACTCCTGTCCACAGGCGCACTTCACGAGCTGTGATATTCCCTGGTAAAAGCAGATAAACAAATGATTTCGGCAATGCATTTATACAAGGTTACTAAGGAAAATATCTGAACAGAAGGTTGCGTTGCATAATTATTCATTTGAGTTGAGACAGCAAATAAGGAAGATAACAGAGTTTGAATATAGGATGAAACCGATCCTATCTGATGGGTACACTCCCCCACTTAACAGCACATTGTTCAAATAGGAGATTGTTGACAACCCATTTCACGTTTAAAACAAAAAAGGAAAATCAGAGTTTGGAATGGTTTTACCCTCAGTTTCTCGATCTGATTCTGCACAGACTGCAGAACTCGGTTTCCCCAACAATATCAGCTAAAAGAGCTTTGTGTTCCTTCTCCAAGGTCTCAACATCCATTACCCTTAGCTCTCCCTGCATCGAACCACAGAAAACAACAGATGTTGAGACATAAATACAACCAAGTACAATCAATAAAAAGTCCCGGACCTGCACTTTAAGGATCCATTTTAGAACCAAGTTCAGCAGATAAGCCAAACCGCATTAATAGAACTTCAAGTTGCCTATGCCTGTAATTGAGGTGATCGAGTATAATCCGTACTTGACAACACCTATCGTCTTGATACACACCTGGAGCAGCGGAGCTCATCTGACTTGCTTTTCATTTGTCAATTCACTGCTTCATCTGCAATGATAGGAGTTGCACGAGCACCATTAGTGTTCATGGAGAAAGATGATGAGCTGCAAATTGAGGATATTAACTCCTAGTGTTTAGTTGCCTCTAAACAACTTTGCTTCTATATTTCATCATTACAAAAGTGGCTTCTATTGTCCAAGTGACTAAAATTAGACATCACCTTCATGGCAAAAGGCGAAATTAACAGATGAAGATGTAAGCATAAATACAAAATCAAAACAATAGCCCCCTTATAGGTATCAGTTATAGAGATCAGGCATGCCATATAAATTGAGCTGCTCTAAGGCAGTTTCCTGCTACATTATAAAATTGAAATGGAACATGCTTCATTCAGGACCATGAGTTGGTATGATTTATTCTCTATTGCTTATCTCTCAAGATGAGCGTTGTAGTGCATATCAATACATATCCGCTCTAACCTTCAACAATTAAGTAAAAACATTTTAACAAGAGAAATGAAATCCACACATCGTGGAAATTAGATATGGACTACCTAGCTGCAGAATTTTCTGCACCTAGCTTAGCTTTTGTTCTCTGTATTTCGTCAAGTTTTGCTTTCGCAGAATCCGCACTGAAGATCAGTTCCTTGCTTGGTTCATTGTTCTGTCAGATCAAGCATTTAAGTTCAAGTAACTACTCTGTTCAATGAATATAATTCTTTTGTTTTTAGTTTTTCGTCTGCAAGTATCATGTTATCAGTAAGCAGGTGATTGGAAAGTTTGCCTTTTGTTGCAAAGGTATCAGCATTAGATATCAAAAGTAAACCGCAATGGAAGTTTTGGTAACACATAACCTCACGATGCCCTCAGAACGGGGAGCATGGCTCCTAATTTTATCTGCTTACTGGCGCTTACGTGTAGGTGATAGGTTTTCCTGGTGTAGATCCTGCCTTAAGTTGAAACATCAGATAACGATGACCAGATGAAGCAACAAATGGCCCAACAACACTAAGGACTTAGTGTAAAGCCACGGGCACTAGGTACATCGACAGTGCTTGGGCGTGTTAAGCCACGCGCACAGGACAGCTCAGTCGCATTTTCATGATGGACACAGTTGAGCAATTGACTACGTCTACTTTACTAGGTACATTGACAGTGCTCCAGTGAAAAATAAGGAAAGGTTGACACAGACTCAGCAATTATAAAAAGGGAATTGACGAACTTGTCTCAATGATATATTTGTCAAACTAAACTCATACCTATGGAAAGAAAAATGAAACCATTCTTGTTTTAAGTGCATTACCAAATGATGATCTATGCTGAAGATATATGTGTCATGCTGTTATAAAGCACAACGGATCATAATATTGATGTTGAAAATGCACATGTTGAGATCTGGGTTAGATGCCTTTTAATCGAGGGCATATTATCCCCCTAATGTAAACACTACTCGTTCACCATTGATTTAAGAAATTATTTTACTCTCAAAAAGCATTGAAAAAAATATAGTAATGAATTAAGGTCAAAATAAACTCCTGCATCCAGTTTCCGATTGATAATGTACAGATTATTTACGTCATAATAAAAAAGTATAGTACAATTTTTTATCAGCAACGCAAAAGAAAATTAATACGGTTTCTGGGTTCTTGAAACCAGAGTGGATTCATAGAAGAGAGTGCTCTGTAGTCCAATTGATTCATCATTTCATGTCACGATCTGAGATCCTCTTCATGGTGGAGCATCTTAACTAGAGTATTTACATTGAAGAAAGTGCTCTGTAGTCCAATTGATTCATCATTTCATGTAATGAGCTCAGATCCTCTTCATGGTGGAGGTTTTTAACCAAGAGTGGATACACGGAAGAAAGTGCTATGTAGTCCAATTGATTCTTCATTTAATGTCATGATCTGAGATCCTCTTCATGGAGGAGGATCTTGGGGTCTCTTCACTCATCTCTATTTAAAATGTATGAACCCGTTCACTTATATCGATTTATCATTGCTAACTAGTTTAATTCAATAGTCGGTGGGAAGTGTAGGGTCCCTCCAGTTAACATTAGAGCAGTAAAAGGGGAATGATTTCAACCATCCATGGAAGATGGCATCACATGATTGTTGTTCCCACTTGTATATATTCACACTAGCGATTTCTCTTTCAATCCAAGACTTCACATAGAGCAATAATTCATCACGGAAGAGATCAAAAGAAACTAAGCGGAGTCTCAAACTGATCGCACCCCGGATGTGAGCATATTTTTAGCATTTCCTCGTTATGCCTCGACCCTCGAACCATTTCTCAAAAAAACTATGATCCAGTGCACCGCGAACTTGGGCACAATGCACTTGAAATCACTATGAAGAGGTACAACTTGTGATGATCGGCTTCTGTTTTAATAATCCTCCTCCTCCTCCTCAATGATTTTGTGATTTCCTCCTCAATGATTTTGCGATCACCAAAATCATTCTCTCTATAAAATTTCAGCTCCTCCTCCTCTATCCTTTGCAACTTAAATAAAACATTAAGCATGTTAAAATGATTTTGCGATCACCAAAATCATTCTCTATAAATTTTCATGCTCATAGAGGTGGGGGTGGCAATTCACTACCAAACAAAACTTGAATAAGTAGGAGATTAATTGAGAAAAATCGTACACGGCACAAGATAGCTAATTCTAAAGCGATACAAATTGACACATTTTCACTAATATTTAATTAGACTCCTAGAGATAGCTAATTCTAAAACGTTACAAATTGACACATTTTCACTAATATTTAATTAATCATTCTCTCTATAAATTTTCACGCTCATAGAGGTAGGTGGCAATTCATTACCAAATTAAACTTGAATAAGTAGGAGATTTATTGAGAAAAATCATACACGATACGAGATAGCTAATTCTAAAACGACACAAATTGACACATTTTCACTAATATTTAATTAGACTCCTCCTCCTTCCTTTGCAACTTAAATAAAGCATTAAGCATGTTCAAATGATTTTGTGATCACCAAAATCACTCTCTATAAATTTTCACGCTCATAGAGTGGGGGTGGCAATTCATTACCAAACTAAACTTGAATAAGTAGGAGATTTATTGAGAAAAATCGTACATGACACGATATAATTAATTCTAAAACAACACAAATTGACACATTTTCACTAATATTTAATTGGAAAAAGCTCTTTGCATTCACCGGTAAATGACACAAATAGTTAAGACTAGATTTGATGTTCCACTAGATAAGGAGGTAAAGTCCCTTTCCACGGAAATGTGACTCAGGTTCAAATTCACTGCGGGACATGGAAAATAATGTGTGAGGAGTCACAGTACTGGACCTTTCTAAAATTTATGAACAAAAAGGTAGAACAAATTAGACATGGCAAAGTGGTATGAACGTGAGAAATAATGTGTGCCTCGTCAAATGCGGGGTCTTTTCCTCAAACAGCAGGGATGACTTGCTTGGAAAAGAGTTATGAATGCATACCAGAAGGAAGTCTTCAGGGTCTATGCAGCTTCTGGAAAGTATAGAAGGGATTTTGAGATAGGTTCAAGGTATGCCAAAGGTATGCCAGTCGATTGATTCAATATCACAAAGAAAAAGATTTATAATTAGAACTGTAATTAAACAAAAAGAACAAAAGGAACGAGAGAGAATCTGAGTCTTGCGATGCACCATCCTGAATGAGACAATTTTCTCCATGAAAGTGCAAGGCAAGTTGATATATCATATACCCTATCATACGAAGATTTAATTATAATATCATATACCCTATTATAATTTGTTACATATTTAATAGTAAAATAAAATAATCATATAGGTTATCAAGTAAATACAAACACCTTAATATGGATGGAATGAGACTTTTTATCATCAAAATAACTATTTTACCAACACAATTCTAACTCTAACCGAGAGGTGATATTATGAAATATTTTATCACGTGCGAGGTAATTTATCATGATAATTTAGACTTCTCAACTAGAGGGAATTTTCTCAACGATGACTAAACTTCATCAAGGGGGAGGACGTAAAGATCCCTTTCCACAGAGTGCAATTTGGGTTCAAATTCATTACAGGAATGTGGAAAATGATGGGTATGGAGCATCCAATGATTAGTGGCCTCAACATATCATAAACCTCTCGCAAATAGGCTTTGTTGACATTGAACGGTTATTGCCAATTGGTGCCCAAGCATGTCTTTTGGGCTTTTAGACTGGGAAAAAGGAGGGTGGAAATACTGGTAATCTGAATTGTAGCATTAGAAGACCATCTCAAGCTGTTGTCATAATTGCAAATAGATTTTCCCTTGAAGTGTATGGCAGGGCAACTCATGAGACAGGAACAGGAGTCCTCTAGCAATTGCCACAGGCAATGTCCTTTTAACCACCACAGGCAACAAATGTTGATTGTCAACAAGTCACCCATCCTGGAGACGTTACTTGAGGAAGAAGGAGATGGAAAATGGACCACAGTTCCCCTTTGAAGTGTAGGGCAGGGCAATTCATGAGACAGGAACAGGAGTCCTTCGATGGCTGCCATAAGCAATTTCATTTGAACCACTACTGGCAATAGATGTAGGCTGGCAACTGGTCATCCTTGTTGAAGAAGTCATCGGTGTAAGAAGGAGAAGGAAGAACAAAGAAATGATAACAATTAAAAGAAAAAGGAAAGACAAAAACAAGTCAACCATTAAAATCCAAGGTCATAAAAGGAGGGTGGAAATACTGGTAATATGAATTATAGCATTAGAAGACCATCTCAAGCTGTTGTCATAATTGCAAACAGATTTTCCCTTGAATTATGGGGCAGGGCAACTCATGAGACAGGAACAGGAGTCCTCCAGCAGTTGCCACAGGCAATGTCCTTTTAACCACCATAGGCAACAAATGTTGATTGTCGACAAGTCACCCATCCTAGAGACATTACTTGAGGAAGAAGGAGATGGAAAATGGACCACAGTTTCCCCCTTGAAGTGTAGGGCTGGGCAATTCATGAGACAGGAACAGGAGTCCTTCGGTGGCTGCCATAAGCAATTTCCTTTGAACCACTACTGGCAACAGATGTAGGTCAAGGCGACGGTCATCCTTGTTGAAGAAGTCATCGGTGGAAGAAGGAGAAGGAAGAACAAAGAAATGATAACAATTAAAAGAAAAAGGAAAGACAAAAACACATCAACCATTAAAATCAAAGGTAATAAAAGGAGGGTGGAAATACTGGTAATATGAATTATAGCATTAGAAGACCATCTCAAGCTGTTGTCATAATTGCAAACAAATTTTCCCTTGAAGTGTGGGGCAGGGCAACTCATGGGAGTCCTCCAGCAGTTGCCACAAGCAATGTCCTTTTAACCACCATAGGCAACAAATGTTGATTGTCGACAAGTCACCCATCCTGGAGATGTTACTTAAGGAAGAAGGAGATGGAAAATGGACCACAGTTTCCTCCTTGAAGTGTAGGGCAGGGCAATTCATGAGACATGAACAAGAGTCCTTCGGTGGCTGCCATAAGCAATTTCCTTTGAATCACTACTGGCAACAGATGTAGGCTAGCGACTGGTCATCCTTGTTGAAGAAGTCATCGGTGGAAGAAGGAGAAGGAAGAACAAAGAAATGATAACAATTAAAAGAAAAAGGAAAGACAAAAACACGTCAACCATTAAAATCAAAGGTAATGAAAGGAGGGTGGAAATACTAGTAATATGAATTATAGCATTAGAAGACCATCTCAAGCTGTTGTCATAATTGCAAATAGATTTTCCCTTGAAGTGTAGGGCAGGGCAACTCATGAGACAAGAACAGGAGTCCTCCAGCAGTTGCCACAAGCAATGTCCTTTTAACCACCACAGGCAACAAATGTTGATTGTCGACAAGTCACCCATCCTGGAGACATTACTTGAGGAAGAAGGAGATGGAAAATGGACCACAGTTTTCCCCTTGAAGTGTAGGGCAGGGCAATTCATGAGACAGGAACAAGAGTCCTTCGGTGGCTGTCATAAGCAATTTCCTTTGAATCACTACTGGCAACAGATGTAAGCTGGCGACTGGTCATCCTTGTTGAAGAAGTCATCGGTGGAAGAAGGAGAAGGAGGAACAAAGAAATGATAACAATTAATAGAAAAAGGAAAGACAAAAACACGTCAACCATTAAAATCAAAGGTAATAAAAGGAGGGTGGAAATACTAGTAATATGAATTATAGCATTAGAAGACCATCTCAAGCTGTTGTCATAATTGCAAACAGATTTTCCCTTGAAGTGTATGGCAGGGCAACTCATGAGACAGGAACAGGAGTCCTCCAACAGTTGCCACAGGCAATGTCCTTTTAACCACCTCAGGCAACAAATGTTGATTGTCGACAAGTCACCCATCCTGGAGACGTTACTTGAGGAAGAAGGAGATGGAAAATGGACCACAGTTCCCCTTTGAAGTGTAGGGCGGGGCAATTCATGAGACAGAATAGGAGTCCTTCGATGGCTGCCATAAGCAATTTCATTTGAACCACTACCGGCAATAGATGTAGGGCCGGCAACTGGTCATCCTTGTTGAAGAAGTCATCGGTGTAAGAAGGAGAAGGAAGAACAAAGAAATGATAACAATTAAAAGAAAAAGGAAAGACAAAAACAAGTCAACCATTAAAATCAAAGGTCATAAAAGGAGGGTGGAAATACTGGTAATATGAATTATAGCATTAGAAGACCATCTCAAGCTGTTGTCATAATTGCAAACAGATTTTCCCTTGAATTATGGGGCAGGGCAACTCATGAGACAAGGAATAGGAGTCCTCCAGCAGTTGCCACAGGCAATGTCCTTTTAACCACCTCAAGCAACAAATGTTGATTGTCGACAAGTCACCCATCCTGGAGACGTTACTTGAGGAAGAAGGAAATGGAAAATGGACCACAGTTTCCCCCTTGAAGTGTAGGGCAGGGCAATTCACCAGACATGAACAGGAGTCCTTCGGTGGTTGCCATAAGCAATTTCCTTTGAACTACTACTGGCAATAGATGTAGGCTGGCAACTGGTCATCCTTGTTGAAGAAGTCATCGGTGGAAGAAGGAGAAGGAAGAACAAAGAAATGATAACAATTAAAAGAAAAAGGAAAGACAAAAACACGTCAACCATTAAAATCAAAGGTAATAATATGGTCCCCCCCCGAGGGGGAAATGGAATAAAAATATAAATGTAACTATACCTTTCAGATTAAAAGAATATCCGGCACTATATCTACATACATTCACCGACTAATTAGAGACGATGGGTCATAATAATCAAAATATCATCATTTAAAGGGTATTATGCACCAATCTTTGACCAATTGAAAATCAATAGCGTTCAATGACATCCTACATATAACTTCCTTGGAAAAGAGATATGAATGCATAGCAAAAAAAAAGTCTTTAGGGTCTACACAACTTCTATAAAAGCTCTACATTCACCGACTAATTAGAGACGATGAGGCTGTTCAATGTACAGTTCAAGCTGCTCAACCAATACATATCACCTCACTCATTCCTTCTTGTCGTCCCTTGGCATCATGCTCTTAAAAATGAGACATTCACTTCTCAATTGTGCACAACTTCGTTGTTCTTGGCTTCTTTTCGCTGCCATTCTTGTGCTATGCTTCAGTGTAGTCATTTCTGCTACTAACGATACAGACAAGTTTGCATTGCTTGCATTCAAGGTTGAAATAACTAATGACCCTTTTGGGCGGCTTAACTCATGGAACGACAGCACTGATTTATGTCGATGGTATGGGGTTACATGCAATCGTCAACACCACAGAGTCATAGTACTAGACCTCCATTCCCAAGGACTCTCGGGATCCATCTCACCCCATATTGGGAACCTCAGCTTCTTAAGAAAACTGTGTCTCCAAAACAATAGCTTCAGCCTTGAAATCCCTACACAAATTGGCCAGCTGCATCAGCTCCAAATGTTGAATTTATCCAAAAATTCATTGACAGGTGAGATTTCTAAGAATATATCAGCTTGCTTGAACCTCGTATTTCTCCACCTTGAGTACAATCAGTTGGTCGGAGGAATTCCAGCAGAGCTAGGCTCCTTGTCAAATCTTCGATTCATCAACTTTGCTGCGAACCAATTAACCGGCAACATCCCTTCTTCGATAGGGAACTTGTCATCTCTAGAGGCTATTTATTGTTATCAAAATGGTCTGAGTGGGATTATTCCCCAATCTCTAGGTCGTCTCAACAAACTAAAGGTGCTCACCTTGGGAAGTAATGGGCTTTCAGGTACCATTCCACCTTCAATGTTCAACTTGTCTTCATTGACTGAAATCGACGTAAGAGCGAACCAGATTCGTGGCAATCTTCCTGAAGATATAGGATTCACTCTCCCAAACCTTCAAGTTTTGATCATTGCTATTAACCAGTTCGCTGGATCAATTCCTCTGTCGATATCCAATGCCACAAATCTAACACATCTCGACCTAGGAGGCAATGAGCTAGTGGGGAAAGTCCCTTCGTTGGCGAATCTCCATAACCTTCTGAAAGTTACCTTATACACCAATTATCTCGGGACTGGAGGGTTCGATGCAAATGAACTGAGCTTCCTTTGCACACTAACAAATGCCGCTAATTTGATGATATTAGTGATGCAGGGAAATAGATTTGGTGGGACACTCCCTGCATGCATTGGTAATTTCTCCTCTACTTTTATAGCCCTGCGACTAGGCCAGAATCTAATTTCGGGTGAGATTCCAAGAGAGATTGGTAATCTTGTTAGCTTGCAAGGATTACGGATGGACGATAACCTTATTTCGGGTCCAATCCCATCAGATTTAGGAAAACTTTCCCATCTTACAAAATTAATCTTGTCAAACAACAATCTGTTCGGCATAATACCATCCTCTTTGCAAAATCTGCAGATGTTGTTATTTTTAAATCTTTCTAATAACAATCTCAGTGGCCCCGTTATATTTCCCGTGGTTGGGAACCTCATCTATTTGAATTTATCTCGGAACCATCTGAGTGGAGTCCTTTCGATGGAAATTGGGAACTTGAAACATTTGGATACTTTGGATGTCTCAAGAAATATTTTGGAGAGTGAAATCCCAAGTAGTCTAGGCAATTGTGATGGACTCACAGTATTAAGATTGCAAGATAACCTCTTCCATGGATCCATTCCTCAATCAATTAGCTCATTAAGAAGCATTGAGGATTTAGATCTTTCCGTCAACAATTTCTATGGGGAAATTCCACAGTTCTTAGAGAAGTTTCAGTTTTTGGAAAAGCTGAATTTATCTTACAATCATTTTGAAGGCATGCTACCAACTGGGGGAGTTTTTGGGAATGTGAGTGCAACTTTTGTTGCCGGAAATGAAAAGCTCTGTGGAGGAATGCCTATCTTTGAGCTTCCCAAGTGTGTTTCTCAAAACTCCAAAAGTAGAGGGCGAGTCCATAAGTTAAAACTTACCATTGTTATTGTTTTTGGTCTTCTCGGAATAACTCTCGTTGTCACTTTCCTCCGTCTGCGTTGGTTGAAGCAGAGAAGAAATGAGCCAATTTCAAGCTCCTTAAATGATTCATTGTTTACTCTATCTTATGGAACTCTCCTAAAAGCGACCGATGGTTTTTCTTCAACTAATTTGATTGGGGTCGGAAGTTTTGGGTCTGTCTACAAAGGGCTGCTCCAAGAGAATGGAAATGTCATTGCGGTGAAAGTGCTTAATTTAACGCAGCATGGTGCACTCAAGAGCTTCAAAGCTGAGTGCGAAGCATTAAAGAGTATAAAACACAGAAATCTCTTGAAAGTCTTGACAGCGTGCTCAAGCGTTGATTATAAGGGTGATGAGTTTAAGGCTTTAGTTTATGAGTTCATGATCAATGGCAGCCTAGAAGAGTGGCTGCACCCAAATCCAGCTCCAAATGATGCGGATGGGCACTCGAAGAAATTGAGTCTCCTCCAAAGGATAAACATTTCCATAGATGTTGCTTTTGCATTAGATTATCTCCACAATCAATGCGAAAGCCCAATTATTCATTGTGATCTAAAGCCAAGCAATGTCCTTCTAGATGCTGACATGGTTGGGCATGTTGGCGACTTTGGGTTGATGAAGATTGTCCTTGAATCCATGTCTAACACTAGAGCAAGTATGAGCTCTATTGGTTTAAAAGGAACAATTGGTTATACCGCTCCTGGTAAACATCTCCCCCTTAGACTTTCATTATCAACTTGTCCTCATAGAGACTAGTGCTTTTTTTTTTTTTATCCTTTCTTCAAGAAACTATTTTGTGAATTCAAATTCTTCTTTTTGACATTTCTTACGCCACGGCACATGTAAACTGCAGAATATGCTAACGGAAGCCAAGTCTCAAGAGAAGGTGATGTCTACAGTTACGGCATTCTCTTATTAGAGATATTCACGGGATTAAGTCCCACTAGCGACATGTTCAGAGATAATTTGAGTCTTCATAATTATGTTGACAAGGCTCTGCCCCTGCAAGCTAAGGAGATTACCGATCCCGTGCTGTTTCACGAAGGAGAGAGCCACAAATGTTCCCAAGATTTGCCTCGAAAGAAACTGCATATTTCAGGAATGTCTGGAAACAGTGTATCATATTGGACTCGCTTGCTCTGTGGAGGAGCCTAGAAGACGCATGAGCATTGACAAAGTCGCAACCCAGCTACACTCGATCAAGAAGAAACTTTTTGCAGCTTCTTTACTTGGATAGATGAGTCACGTATAGATGACATCAAAAGTAGTATGTTCTTCATTTCCTATAATAAATCTCTCTGGTGCTATTTGCGAATGAAAAGGAAAGGACGAATGTCCAACTTTCCTAATTTCCCTCTGAATCGGAGAGAGTATCTACCCGACATTCCAACTTTAAGCCATCAATTCACACTTTTTAACATTTTTTTTAGTCTAAATGACATTTCATGACATATTATGGGATAAAAAGTCAAATTTATGAGCTAAATTCACCTGTAATTACGGATTCAATATACACTTAAATGGGACAAGTGCCCTGTGAGCTCTACAAGGCTCTGCTCTTTATATGGTTCCATTGCTATCAGGGTGTCATATAACGTTGTTGATTGAATCTGGTTTGCAGGTCTACCAGAAAAAATGACGATACTTGAAAAGTTTTATTGCAACTGGTTAAGGTCTATCGGCACCCCTAAAGAACTAAGATGCAATGGGTTTTATATAACTACGGCGTCCCTCCAATTAACAAATTCTGATATTTGGGGTGAATCTTCAAACATCACATTTGAGCAAAAATCTCGTTTTAGTCCTGACCAAAAGCAACGGTTTGCATCAAAGGTTGATTCTCAAAGCTTGAAGTTTTGGGACTTGAATGGTTTTGTTGCCAGCCGCTTCTATATAATTGTTGTTTTGTCTGCGTTTCCGTCCTTCAAAGTCAATAAGCTAGTCCATTATCCAGAGGCGATTGAAACGTCATTATGCAGCCTTTTCTCGAGGACTTACTAACCTTGTTATGTTTGGAAGGCATTCCGGCTCAATATGGTCACTATGTATGGATGTTCCAATGGAGCAGCCAGTTGTTTGGTTGGGCAGTCGATCTCCATTTTTCATTATTTTTATTCCTTTTCTTTCACCATTTTATTATATCGATGCCGATTCCTCTTCAGTGACTTGTCATTCCAGTTTGGTATCACATTACTAGGCTAGTTAGTAGCCGTTTGTTTCGCGGAAAATAATTTTCGGAAAAATGTTTTCTGGATTTTCCAGCGTTCGTTTCACGGAAAATAAATTCTTTAGAGAAAATGTTTTCCATGAAAGGGAAAAAGTCTTTTAAATTGGGAGAAAATGTTTTTTATTTTTGAAAAGTGGAAAACATTTTCCTCACTTGATCTCTCTTATCTCACATCTCTACAAATCCTCACTTCCTCCTCCCCTTTCTTCTTCTTCTTTTCTTTTTTTTTTATTCGAATTATTTTTAATTTTCTTTTTCTTTTTTAATTTCCTTTTTCTTTTCTATTTCTTTTTTTCTTTCTTTTTTTTTCTTTTCTTTGTTTCCCATCTTCTTTCTTGGCTAGTCGTCGGCCGTTGAACCTCCGGCTGGTGAACCTCAAGCTCGCACTCGTTGATCTAGCGAGCCTCAAGCTTGACGCTCACGCTTGCTAATCTGATGAGCGGAAAATATTTTCCTTACCAAACACCGGAAAATATTTTCCGAAACATTTTCAGGTTTTAGCCGAATACCATAAAATATTATCATTTTCTTGGAAAATGACTTCTGAAAAATATTTTCCGAAAATGGCCCATTTTTCGCGAAACGAACCGACCCTAAAACTTACAAGTATCTGGTGTTCTGGCTGCTTCTTTTCCTGTTCATACACAACCATCTAACTCAATCTTGTACTCCTGTCTGCAGGCGCACTTCACGAGCTGTGATATTCCCTGTTATAAGCAGATAAACAAGTGATTCCGGCAATACATATAAATAAGGGTATTAAGAAAATTTCTAAACAGAAGGGTCTGTTACATAATTATTCGTTTGAGTTGAGACAGCTTATATGGAAGAACAGTAAAATCCAGAGAAAACTAGACACTCTAGAAAAACGATCTCCTAGTTCTAGAAGATAACAGAGGTTGGAAGTGGAGTGAAACCAATCCCGCTTTATGTGTACACTCCCCAGTCAACAGCACATTGTTGAAATATGATATTGTTAACATCCATTTCACTAAATTTAAAAAAAAAAAAAAAAAAAATCACAGTTTTGGAATAATTTTACCCTCAGTTTCTCGATTTGATTCCGCAGAGACTGCTGGAACTCCGTTTCCCCAACGAGATCTGCTAATAGAACTTTTTGTTCCTTTTCCAAGGTCTTAATATCCATTGCCCTTAGCTCTTCCTGCATCGTACCACAGCAAACAAAGATGCCGAGTCTTAACTACAACCAAGTGCAATCAATACAAAGTCCAATTCAAGGATCCATTTTAGAACCAAGTTCAGCAGATAAGCCAAACCACATTAATAGAACTTCAAGTTACCTATATCTGTAATGATTTGGTTCATTAAAACCAAATGCAGACATTCTACATCAGTATTGCATGAACTACAAGTATTATGGTGATTGAGTATAACATATACTTGACAAAACCTATTGCCTTGATACTCACCTGGAACTCATTTGACTGGCTTTTCAGTTGCTCAATTTGCTGCTTCATCTGCAATAATAGGCATTGCACTAGCACCATTAGCGTTTATGAAGAAATGATGATAAGCTGTAAATCTAGGATATTAGCACCTAATTTTTAGTTGCCTCTTAACAACTTTACTTCTAGTGATTAAAAATTATACATCACACTCATGCCAAATGGTGAAATTAACAGATAATGATGGAGGCATAAGTACCACCTAAAACACACCAGTTTAGTTGATTAGGCATGTAATTGTAATTTGAATCGACCTGCTCCATGGCAGTTTTCTGCCAGATTATAAAGTTGGAATGGAATGTGCTTCATTCAGGACCATGAGTTGGCATGCTCTATTTTCTAGCACTTATCTCCCAAGATGAGCAGTGTGGTGCATATAATCACATATCCACTCTAAGCTTTGACAATTAGTGAAAATCATTTTAATAAGAGAAGTGAAATCAATACATTGTGAAATTTAGATATGGACTTAACTGCAGAATTTTCTACAGCTAGCTTAGCTTTTGCTCTTTTGATCTCGTCAAGTTTTTCTGTCGCAGAATCCACACTGAAGATCAGTTCCTTGCTTGCTCCCTTGTCCTGTCAGTTCAAGCATTAAATTTAAGTAACTACACTGTTCAATGAACATAATTCTTTAGTTTTTAGTTTTTTGTATGTAAGTACCATGTTATCAATAAGGAGGTGATTGGAAAGTTTGCCTCTTGCTGCAAAGGTATCAGCATTAGCTATCAAAAGTAAACCGCAATGGAAGTTTTTGTAACACATAACCTCACGGTGCACAGTACAGGGAGCATGGCTTCCAATTTTATCTGCTTACTGGCGCTTATATGCAAGTGATAAGTTTTCCTGGTGTAGATCCTGCCTTAAGTTGAAACATCAGATTGCAATGACCAGATGAAGCAACAAACGGCCTGACAACACTTGACAGTGCTCCAGCATAAAATAAGGAAAGGTTGACAGAGACTCAGCAGTTAATAAAGGGAACTGGCTAACATATTTCAATAATATATTTGTCAAACTAAACTCATACCAAAGCAAAGAAAAATGAAACCTTTCTTGTTTTAAGTGTATGGCAAAATGATGATCTATGCTGAAGAAATAGGTGTCGAACTGTTAAAAAGCACAATAGATCATGACGACATAAAAATAAAAACCCCAAAGAAGATCACATATATGGTCTAATAGGTCAAACTTGAAAAGGCTAAATACCCATACCTCCAGCTGTAACCTTTTCTTCATCCAATGTTTCCTCGACCTGCCAATATTCTGGTTAGCAAAGCAATGCTATGGTCTAATGAGCTTATTACTAACCATTTGGCTGCAAGGTAATAGCCAAGGCAGACATAAGAGAATTGAAGGTGGTTAACAGACTCTTTCCGAGAGGGGAACCATAATATAATTAATATTAGAGGTCCCATCATAAATTCAGCCTTCAGTTCACAAAATAAAAAATGTTCGGCCTTTCCAAGATCAATATTGAGAAACTACAAGAGGGAAAAAAGTGACTGAAGTAATGCAAACCAAGATGTTTGTACGTGTTTGTGAGCGAGTGAATTTAAAAGTACATATATGGTAGGAGCACAACAAAGGATGATCCTCCTCGATATGACAAATTAAAAATCCGAAGGTAACAGCAAGTCCAAAAGAAGAATAAACAAAGAGGAGTACCAAGTCACACACTCCTGTGTCTGGGCTTGGCATGCGACAGTTAAGCCATCCCTAAAAGAACAGGATAAAAAAACTGTCAGCTTGGTGGACATTCTGAAGTTGAGAGGTCAAAACTTGAGAAATCTTACTTGTAGCTTCTGGAATTTGACATCTATATACTCAGCAACCTTGGCATAGTAAGTGCTGAAAGTCCAAGAAATTCAGTGAAGAGGTGAAGAACACAGCATCTTTTTGGGTTCAAGGACACAACAAACTTAGATACTTGAGAACAGGCCAGCAACCTTTTCTCAACAAGTTTGGCCGATAAGCTTACTCCTTGGTGGACTAGCTCCAAAGTCTGCACAGAACTCCAACAAATATTCATGGTGAGATAAAATTACCCAAGTTTTCTTTATTAAGCATAATCGATCATGTGGAAAGCCTCACACTCCAGCATATATATCATCATCTACCATATCAGATCCAACTCAATTTCCTTAAATATAAATAATAAACACAAGGTTGCACAGTACAGAAATCTAACACAATTGACTTTAAAAGTGTCAAAATCAAAATTACATATGCTCTGCCAGTTCTACATGGACAAACTTGAAAATCAACACAGAAATGATTGAAAAATTACCTATCTTCACACATTTGGATAATTCCTATTCGAGTATTAGCTGCTTCAACAGCCAAGTATTAAAGCAAATAGCACTTTAGCACATGAAATTTGTCTCCAGGGAAACTCTGAAAAGGCTCCAGGAAAAAGATATTTATGCATTTCATCACTGGTCTGACTGCCTTTTAGGATCTCAGCTCATATCAGATAAACGTCTATGTCTGGTAAATTGAAAGACAATTTGAAACCTTTCCAACTTCCTCGCCATCCTCACATTCTGCTACTGACCCAAATCTAAAATTCATGTTGACATTAGAGTTCTGCTTGACATCCCAAGCTATGTACTAGCCATCCAAAGCAGCCAAACTGTAATCTTGAAACTATTCTCTGTAAGCTATATATCAACCTTTGGTGGTATATTAGTTTCTAATACAATGTCTAACTCTCCAGAATTATTTTGAGATGTATGATCGTCTCCATTCCCACAACATATTACAGTGCTTTTATGCACTAACCTGATTATCAGAAAAGCCACTACGCAAAAAATAATCGCTGCAAACAATAGAGTTCAATGCTTCTCTTTATCTGGTATCTTTCTATCTCGGAGTGGACTAAGGCCTGAACTTTAAGTCACAGATTTTCTTTAAGATATCATGAAGCTAGCAGCTTGAACAAATTATTCACATCAACACAAGCGAAAGACCAATAAACTAATAGAGAGACATATATTTGAGGAAGGACGTAGCATACTATTTCTGTTGAATTGGATGCTAAGTTGAATTTCAACGTGATAGAATGGTGCAAAAGATTTTTTTCAAGTTCCACACATTACATCTCAGCGTAAGATTTATCTCTGGAGTTAATGAGTAAGGCAGGTAGAATAGCATCTTATCACAGGATCTCCGTGAAGGACAGATATTACAGTTCAGCATATCAGATATAAGACTGAAGATCACTTCCTTTTTCAGAACCCAACAGGTGATTGTGTTCTTCTTTTCCTCTCTTTTGGTGAAGTTCATCTAACTCATCACTATTAATTAAATTACACATATTTAAATAAGGAGGAGCTCTACCTGCGTCAGTGTGCGACAATCAGCTTCCAAAGAAGTGACCTTTTTCTGTTTGTCCAATATCTGAGAGCATATTTGACCTTTTGCAGTCATCATCTGCTCTGTTCCTTCTTTAAGCTTCTGAATTTCAGATTTTGCTGGACAAACAACGTTTTTAAAAAGAAAAGGAAGTTAAGTCCTCAAAGAAAAGGAAAAGATTGTTTGCTTTTAACAAGTCTATACAGTAGCTTGCACAACAAAATCACCCGAAAGCAGTCATGATTGAAACAAGAGGATAAAAAAATTTTGGCCAAACTAACAATAACTTGCACGAATTGATTGGGTAAATAATTTCAAGGAGATGTAGAAGAAGAGTAAAGCTTAAATTTAAATAGTTACCGTAATTATCACACACAAGGTGAATAAGAATCACGCAGCTCTCAAATCCCTACAACAAGGTCCACATAACCCATCAGCTGACAGGGACAAGGAGAACAAACACCAGCTCAGTGTTGGAAAGATGCTCTCTGAAACAAACAGAAATATCAATTATGGGTTGCAAAGATGCTCTCTGAAACAAACAGAAATATCAATTATGGGTTGGAAAGATGCTCTCTGAAACAACCAGAAATATCAATTATGCGCATTATATATTGTGTTTTCTCATGTACAAATAGACCTAGCAAGCATGCGCCTCTTTAATTAAACGTCATTCAGCTACAACTTCGCTAATAAAGCATCATCATGATTCAACTTAACATAATCTTCATCCTATATGTAAATTTAAAATGATAATCAACGCTAATTTGATAAAAGACTGACATTTAGTGTAATTAGTACTAGCCAGGAACGACTAAATATTGAGAGTTAAAATAATGTAAGCTTAACTAAAAAGCATTCACTCATGAAAAGCTTTGCATGAATCTCGCTTGAATTTAAATATCCAATGCTAATACAGGCAATGAGTTTAGAGAAATCGTTGCATACTATACTGAACTCTTGCAGAAAGGTATTGCGGTTTTTAGTATGTAGTCCACATGTAGATTAGCAAAAGTGTAGATCGGGTAATACATATGTTCACAAATACATCTATCATGTGCGCCTGAGCGTGGTCATGTGTGCAAGAGAAAGTAGCATATGAGAGAGATAAACTGAACCGGAAGTGAGGTGGCTTTCCAGAGATTGAATGGTAGTAATCTGCATCTGCTCTTCGACTGAGATCTTGGCCGCCAGATCCTCCACATCTTTCAATTCACAATTGCAACTCAGCAACATTTATTTACAGAAGGTGTACATGTTTTACTTTCAGAGAACGACAGGTATAGAAGTACCGTTCATTAGATATCGCAGAGCCTTGATGTACTGCAGGTATTCCTCCATCTTCAAACAGTAAAGACATTCATATCACTTGCCACGCCATGCACAAAAGCGGAAAATCATCAAACAAAGGCGCTTTTCCCTTAAAAATTTCTGTGCGGCAATACTGCGTCGTAAAACTCAAATCTAGGGAAAGCAAGGGCTCAAATTCGCGATTATGAACTAGCGTCTCCAACTCCTTCGTCAACAGAGCCCCGAGCTATGACAGACCGAGTAAGAACTGGACATTCATCGGAACCCTCTGCATCACACGACATTGACGATGAGAAGCTCTAGCGCAGTGATGAACGCAACCACCTAATCACGCAACAAGATCACAGGAACGCCTCGTTCAGCCGTCACCGCCAGACGACCGAACGAAGCGCGCTCAGGTTCTCGAAAGAGGCGGAGCTAAGTATAGAGACGCGCTAGCGATGGAGGAGTCGCGAGCTCGTGATGGCGCCGCCGCCGCGAGCTCGACGTCGCCGACGATCGCGCTGGGCCGGCGCCAGCGACGGTGCTGTGAGCTCGCGATCGCGGCGATCCCTGGACGACGACCAAGAGCGAGAGATGTGCCTGATGAGGGAGACGACCGAGCGGCTTGGCTTTGGCGAGACGGCGACCGGAGAGAGAGAGAGAGGTGGAGGCGAGTGGGGAGTGGGGAGTGAAGCTGGAGCAGAGGGAGGATGGGAAGATCGGACGTCGGCAACATGGTTAACATTGGGCGCCAGAGAGACGCCGATTTCTAGCCTGACCTGTCCCCCCACCCACGGAGAGCGGCAAAAATTAAAAAAAAAAGGTTTAAAAAGGGAATGAAATGACTCTAATACCCTTCACTAAATTGACGTGCCCAACTTTTTTCTAAACGGTGACTCGCACACTCAAATATTCACTTAAACTTGATTCTTTGGCTCCGTTTCCTCGGGAATTTTATAAATGGTGGAAAGAAACCATCGGTATTGACGATCTGAGTGACTTATATACCTGCGATAAAATATTTATCTTGAGTAATGAAAACTGCTTATTTTGAGCAAGCATCTTTCACCGCTGCTTTCTTATGGTAATTGTGACAGCCTGAATTTTTAAATTAGTTTTTGATTAAATAAATCGGGTTTTTCGTCGACGCGTCTATAGTGCTATTCTCTGAGTTGGCCACTCACGAGATAACTGGTCTATCTGGGGAAGCAATTAATGGATCTAAACGCAATGATACTCGGAATTCGGCCAGGGAATCGACCGCCGACCGTGTCCATCTGCCGAGATCATTACGGCATTGTCGAAATCGATCAGAGGCCGGAGATAGGTTGATTCGACTGAGATATGTGATCAAAGTGTGGATGATTCCACCTGATTGCAAAATATTCGTCGATCGACACTAGACCGATTTTTCTATCGTTTTGGTACCCGGTGTCCGTATTTGAAACCTCAAGATTTTCACGACAACCGAGAGTCGCCAATGTGTCGAAGATGTACTATGTGACTCGAGATAAATCGATCACGGGTCAATTGCACCAAAAAATTCCTAAAAGTGACCCTGGACTAGGTCACGCTAAAAGCGCGGGATTGAAATTAACCACTTATTTGAACCCGATTTCGAAATTGAAAGTTACGTGGTGTCACGAGCTATTTTAGGAACGTCGACTCATCCTCCAAAATTTTCGGAGATTCCGAGATTTTTACGGAAATCCGATACGGACGCCGGAATATTATCGAAAATTGCATACGCCGAATTGAAGAGATTTTCAACTTTGCAAGTTCGAGCCTTTATATGGTATTGGGGACTTGTAGAAAATTTTTGTGATTTTTCTACCGCGAAATTGAACCTCAATTTGGGAAATTGAGCGATGAATTAAAGATCAAAAAGTGAAATTCGGTTTTGGACAAAGGGCTGGAAATTTTTCAATCAAAATTGGATTTAATGGAAAATCCAACTCAAGAAAGTAATAGAGACAATGGGATAAGATTTCATGCTTTTGGGGGACCAAACTTTGATTAAAGGATAAGGATATTTGACTTTTTGCTTCCTTATCTTCTTTGAGGCTTCCTTCGCACGCTCCCCCTCCTCCGTTTCCTTTGCATTTGTTCGCCACTTTTGCATTGCATTTCCTCCTTCATTTTATGTTTCTCTCTTCCACTCACTCTTTCTTTCGGCCAAAGAGATCCATCGATAGCCCAACGGAAGCCCCTGCCACGAAGTCCACCAACGTGCGTCTCCTTCAGCCTCTTCAATCCGTAAAGCCTCGATTCAACCACCAATTGTTTCCCCTTCAAGTCAACCCAAAACCCCATTGAAGACTTCCCATTTTTTTTTGCTGCAGTGCGCCCTTCAATCCACTTACAAGCTGCCTCTGCCGTTCTTCTATCTTTCCTTCGAAGATTGAAGCCGTCACTTGCCCATTAATTCCCCACCGAAGTCAACAAAGCAGCGCACTCCTCCACCTTAGTTGACTCCTCGCATCTACCAGCCCACGAAAAGCCAGCAACTTCCACCGAGAATTCCATCGTGGATTGCACGCCCCAAGGCCAGCAAAGCCACGCGCGATCCCCTTCAGCTGCTCTTCGACCGCCTGCTCATCCACGCGTCTTCATCCATCTCCGTGGCTGCTCCTTCGCTCAGCCCAACTGAAGACCGAAGCCCAGCAGAAGCCCGCGCGTCCAACATCTTCGGCCCAACAATTTCTCTTGTTGTGCGGCCCATCTCGCAGTTCAGCCCAAGCAAAAATCAGCCCACAAGTCAGCAGTAATTAGGCCCAGCTCCTTCAGTCTCACAGGCCCACTTGAATTCAAGACCAACTTAGCATTTCCAAGCCCGCGTTAATTGAAGCCCGCGAAGCAACTCCAGCCCAGCTCGAGTTGAAAACAAAAATCTCACCGGTGAGATTTGTTGCCTGTTTTTGCCTAAGTTCGAAAGTTCGCCGACACCGCCAAAAATTAAGATTTTGGCCGCCGCCGCGTCGTCGCCGCGCGGTGAACCTGTTTTCGCGTTACACCGGTGAGTTTATTCTCTAAACTCTTCTTAGTAGGCATTGATCTTTAAGGGGTGTTTAGATTTATTTAATTAGGAATTAGGTGGTTAGTTAGATTAAATTAGTGATTTAATTATTTAATTGAGCATGTTAGGTGGTTAGCATGGTTTAGCTAAGGCCTATTTAAATTGTGTTATTTATCTAGAAGGGTTCGGGAATTTTCCGGGTCCGTATTGGTATTTAATTTAATAGTTTTGGCCTAGGTTAGTATTTTTAGAAATTAAATTGAATTAATTAATTAATTTCCGAAATTAATTATTTATTAATTATTTTTCCGGAAATTAGGCCGGGATGGCCGGTGACCGGAATTTCGTGCTGATTGCAATGGTGTGGTTAGTTTCTGCAATTGAGTGTTAAATTATGCAAATTGGGTGATGATTTGATTTTTAGTATTTAATTCCAAAAATTGTGAATTTCCAATATTTACTCAGAAAATTCCGGGTGTCGGATTTTAACACCGAAAATGGTTTTATGTACTATATAAAATAGTGGGATTTCAAAAAGAAAGAATGTCAATTTTTCTGGGTCGAGTTGACCGTGTACCCACACACGACTATTTTCATGCGTATTTCTAATACGAAGAAAAAGGCAAGGTTCACCATTTTAATTGAAGCATTTGAGTGCAAGGCACGGTGCCCTGAGCCATATTTGAGTGATCGTGTGATGACAAAGAGAAATCGTCCCGGGCTGTTGAGCTGGACGTTATCCCTATTTGGGATACCCGTTGTTAAAGGGAAGCCGATCGCAGTAGATTCTGGACCTTATGCTCCTTCGGGAAAGACATCGACGAAGTGACGTGCCGTGCTCAATGGGGTGAGACGAAGCCAGCAATGCGGGAAGACCGCCGAACCGAGAGTAGGCCGTGCTATATGCCGAGATCAAAACTAGGAACGCATGTTTATTTGAGTATTGTGTTCCAATTAATTGAGCTTGAGTGATGCTCTTATTTGTGATATGAAATATGCTTTGACTGCGGGGGTGGAACCGAGACGAGGTAAGTCTCATTGATTGTGTGATTGCGTCTTAGAACGCTTCTTAGCGTCTTTTTCCTCCTAATCGCTAGTTTAGAGCTTAGACTGGCTGGGAGACGTTGTCACCTGGTTATCAGTATAACCACTTTCAGGGTCATCGAGTGGAGGACCTGGAGCAGAGAGGAGGTGATTTGAAGCATTGGTCGGATAGGACCGCTTCTTTTTGGAGAACAGTCTTTTGTAGTCTTTTGACCATAGACATTTGTATTTGACTCAGCATATGTGTATAAAGGCATGTTTGTTTGTGAAATGATTGTTTTGCTTTTCTATCCCGAGATGGTTACTGTCAGGGGATTCTTTTTTCGCTTCCGCATGTGCAATAAAGTAAAAGGATCGACGACTAGTCCTGGGAAGTCGCAAAATTTTATCGACTAGAGAGGGATGGGTACGCGCTCGGGGTTCGGGGCGTGACAGTAATTCTAGTATGAGTAAAGCTTCTTCTTTTTTTGGGAGGGGGATACAATTAAAGAGGTGAAGGTCTCAAAAAATAAAGAGACGTGGACTAAGAAATTCTTACATATCTTAGAAAGAGGTTACTTCTAAAATTTTTGATAACTAATCTTCCATAACTAGTAGATTTCTTGGTAGAATGCGTCCTTTTTTTTTGCCATGATATCGACACATTGATTTGCTTGTCTGAATATGTGCTCCATCCTATGTTGAGGAAAGCTCTTGAGGAGAGCTCTTGAATTTACGCCATGTGATAGATTTGGAGTTAAACACATTTTTTAAAAATGATTGTTTATATTACTTATCAAGGTGAGAGAATGATAATTAGTTTCATCATACACAAATATATTTAAACATAAATTACCATTAATAATGAAATTTTTTTCACAAAATAAATAGGGTGTTAAGATATGAAAGTGGCAAGGATACTTGCACAATAAATTTTCATCGAGTTCAATGTGAGTATTAAAGCAAACATTGTTATAAAAGCCAAGCCAAATGAGGTCCTGGATTTTAGGTAAAGTCCTTGTTTACCAAATTCAAGACCCATCATTTGGTATTTACTCTGTCAAGATCTTTTCGGACAACCACCACTTTTGTGCTGAAGTTCCCATTACCTAAGTAAATTTTCACTTTAACTCACGTCTTTGACAGCTTACTTGACAATGCAAGTCGCTTCGATGGCCATCTTAAGGCTGATAGGTGACTTTAGTCGATTAAAATCTTAGAATTTGAGTGACTATTTGAGTTCGAACATTCGAGTTACTGCCATGCAAAATTTCACTCGAGTCAAATGATCGCCAATTTGGTTTTCAACTTGGGGAGGGAGGTACTTCCACTACTCTTCTCGTAGCTTGAACATTTGTGCTACCATTGCCGGTTGGAAGAACCGAATCGGTTTGAATAAAAAAGCACGTGATCAAATTAACTAATCATAGTCTATTTCAAGGACAAAATTGAATAATGACTAAGAATTCGACGACCGTGTCGATAATATTGCCAAAGATAAGATTTAAAAAAAAAAAAAAGGAAAGGAAAAGACGTATTTATATCTCTCGAGTAGAACTGACGGCTCCAGGGAAACACAGGTTCCTCAAGATCGAAAGCAAACGCGTCCGCAAGATAGCAAGCTAGCTATCCATCGAGCAAGCAAGCTCGCGAATCGAAGAGAGATTGAAGCGGCGAGTCTCCGCGCAACCAAAATTCGATTCGAGAGCTCCGGTCGAGCTTCGCATTCGATTCTGAATCTCGAGCGCGGAGTAGATGACGATGAGGATTTCGGGAAGTGGGCTGGTGCCTTGGTTGCCCAGCAAGGTCGTCGATCCCCTTCTCCAGATCCTCTGCAAGTACTCCCTCCCTCCCTCTCTCTCTCTCTCTCTCTCTCTCTCGTGACTGCGCTGCTTCTCTGTACTTGCGTGTGGTTACTCGACGCGATTTCCTTTTCGTCCGTCCGTCTTAGAGACCGAATATTTGGTGTTGTTCTGTTTCGTTCACTGCGTCGAAGCCAGCACGCGAATTGTTGGTTTTAACGTGGGTTGGAATCTATGGGAGTTCCTGTGTCGATTGAAACATGAGATTTAGATCTCCATTGTCGCTGCGACGCTTTGGTTGCCGAGTTCGAATGTCTAGGACATGCTGTCCCGATCCTGGGCCGTTTTTTTGTGTTGCGTTTGTTGCGTATGAAGACATTCTTCTAAGGGAGAATGATTACCGGAATCGAGGGTGACAAAGGATTGACGTTTCTTCTGAAATTTTGTGCTCTCAGGGGTGCAGAACCAAAGCAGCTGGCATTTTCTGCGGCTCTCGGCACTACCCTCGGCGTGTTTCCAATTTGTGGTATGTTTGTTCTTCTTACCTTTGGACGATGGACTGATGCTTGCAAAACCAAAATGCTGCATTCGGCATCCATTTTTTAGTCCCGGTACACAGTTCTGGATTTGAGCTTTTGGAGCTACAAGCTCAAGGTCTATCCTCTTCCGCATTAATTCACCAGAAGTTCGTACTGCAACAAGCTTCTCGAATGCAAGTTGATGAGCTAATTTATGTTGAACAGGTGTCTCTGTCTTTCTTTGTGGAGTGGCCATTGCCTTGCTTAGATCTTGATGTCATGTCCCAAGTCACTCTACAAAGAAAGACAGAGACACCTTATTTGTGAGAAGTGACTTGGGACATGACATCAAGATCTAAGCAAGGCTCACCCCATAATAAACTTAGAGAAAATGCTCACGGTTAAGTATATAGGTAGCAGTTAATAAAGCATCACCCCAAAATATGATAGGTAAGTTAGCATGCATCATCATAGATCTAACAATTTCCAGTAAAGTTCTGTTTTTCCTTTCCGCCAAATTAGATTACATAACAATAAATTATGGATACATGGTTATCTTTGTAATAATGATCTGTTATACTACTTAAGCCCATTATTATGTTAGCCTTAGCCCATATATTACTTAAGAAGGACTTCTTTCCTTTTTCGTTAATAACAAATGAAAAGGACCAAGAACATTATAAGGAAAGAACAGGGAACATGCACGAGGAGAAAAAAGAAAGGAAAAACCTAACCAAGGGAACTTGATTGCCTTTGTCATAGGCGTTAAATTTGACCATAGTTAGACACCAAGTATTAGATCAATCCATGGAATGGATCATTAACATTTGACTTGTTTGAGATTAATCAATGGAATATAACAGGTTGACTTGTTATTGTGAGTTGATATTGTTGATTGATCTTGTACGTAAAAAGTTTCGTTGGAAAGATATTATCCACTTTTGATATTTTACTTATATCTTATACTGGATTTGGGTTGTGAGTTTATGATATCAATTTATAATAATGTGCATATAAAAGATGTACTACTTATTGGGCTGTGATTGCTCATTTTATTTTTTTCAAGTTCTTCAACTAGCCATAAGCAAGTAAAATGAGAGCATTTACATTATTGGGATGACATTTTGGATATTATATCTCAAATGAACTCCTGAGTTTAGTTGTTAGATTGACATATACCTATTCTTTTGATGGATTATAAAAACTCTAATATTGTAACCAGATGACTCTTTATTGTACATATTGATAGTAGTTATTCTTAAGGTAGCATCTTTTGAGTGAAAGGATGGCCATGCTATTGTCCTTGTACTTGTAGAGTTGGGGGTGTGACAATCCTCTATTCTAAGACCACAAGTCCTTCAGATCTGCATCTATCATACTAGAAAAACCAAATACATGAGTTTTGATTTTGGTTCCAGTGAAATCTATGTTTTCTTAATATGCAAGCTGTGATGGTATGCCTTGTTTCTTCAAAGGGCTTTTGACGGTGAGGGAACCTGCCTACAATACTCTGCGAGAGCCCACAATGGGTAAATGTTCCTGTAATTGGCATAGTGCAACATGCAGTTCTTGCCAAAAACCCCAGTGATTTCCTGCAATGCAGAGTTCAGGCTTAGATCATGTTGTTTGGTTGTAAGGCAATTCTTACCGAATCAGTTTTCTTTTATTTGCACTAGTTCCTGACGATGTTTCGGGGAGTTGAACCAATTGTTTGTAAGATAATATGCGTGGACCATAATCATCTCTAGATTTTCCTAGTTGTATGGATTAGTTCGCAGGAAATTCTTTCCCGGGATATTGGTGGCGCGCACTCTCTTATTTCCTGAGATTTTAACCCTTTATGAAATCAACTTTCTGAAAGGTACAAACCTGTTGAGGGTAATCACCGTCTTCCATTTGTGAATTGATTAGCAGCTTTGCGGCATGGTGCAGGGGAGTCGGATCCCTCTCTGCCTGATAGTAGATGAACCAAAGTCAGAAACTTCACATTGAATATTGATTTTTTACTATCACCAAAGAATGTTTAATGCCATGGAGACCAAAACGACACCATCATCAACTGACCTGCCCCGCGTGAATCAGACCAATCATAGCCCAAGCGGTTTGCACCAGATTTGATCTGTTTCCTTCAAGCGGTACATATTCCTACATCAACCCATTTGGCAAACAGAAAATTTAAAATTTCCGTGTTGCCAGAAAAGCGTGCGACTAAAACAGCTAAAGCCAAACATGCGGTGGAAGGTTCCTCTAGAAAATACCTTCTTCGGGCAAGAAAGATAGCTCTCTCCCCACCCGCCATCCTGCAACTGTGTTCGTAGAAGAAAAGCGACTCCTTCGCGCATAGCTGCGCAATTGCTATATGTCTTGCCAGCAGCTGCTAGTCCTCCGAGCGCAAACCATGAGCCATATGTAAAACAAACTCCCCAGTTCCCATACCTGTAAGAATTGCTCAGTTAGTCAGCTGTTTCTTTAATTTATCTGAATTCTTCAGCAATGCCCACTGGAAGAGGAACATACCACGAGCCATCTGGCTTTTGTACATTCTCCAGATACTTTACGGAATTTGATATAAAATCTGCTATCTCCTTCCTGTGCCCAGGATACAGCTTCCTGAACAAAACTAAAGCTTGGATAGCTGAGGACGTGCATTCAACATATTCGTGCTCGATGACAGTGTCCTCAAAGAACTCTGTCGGATTTAGGAGCTGCAAGTGACAAATGATGAGGAAGAAGTCCCGCTATAGTAATTTATGAACAAACAAACATGTCTTAGTCCGTGAGGACCACCAATGAATTCCAAAAAATTTATCAACTACTTACTTCTAGCCAAGCTGGAGCTCCTGTAAGCTCCCATGCTGGCAATCCGCCATTTTTACTCTGGAACAAGTGGCATTCATGGACGATGTGATGATATTGTAAATATAATCAAACTCAACGAAAGAATTAACTGGCAACGTGATTTTGGGATGCATAGAGCAAACAAAGCTTAGCCAATATTTCTTGTTTGATGAAAGATTTTCTCAAGTCTTTCTCAAGAAAGAAAAACAATGGTATACTCACTTGTAGAGAAAGCAAAATGTTGACAGCGTCATACAATTTCTCTGGCTCCATCTTCTCACCAACAATTTCAGGTGGCATCGTTGAGAAAAGCATGCAACACTGAATAAACAGGGAAAAATTCAGTGAGAAACTGAGCAATTTAGGATTGGATTGAACCTGCAGATACGGTAAAGGCATTCACTGGAGTATTACCTTCAGTCCTTCTGCAGTGCAATCGGAGACTTGCCAACCGTGATCTTGATCCGAAAATGTCCAGGATCCTTTAGTAATATGACGGTGCATGCTTTTGAAATCACCAGAAGGATTGTCCTTGACCTGGAATATAATGAACAGATCGATGCACTTCAGTTTATGCGAGGAAACAAAAGAAACTAGGAAGATGTTTGGAAATAAGCGATGCTCGCAACAATCAAAGATCAAACCTGAGATTTTTTTATGAAGTCGTGTCCTCTAGCTAATACCGGTGCTATCTCCTCAGTCATATTACTGGCAAGCAAAGCTTGGATGGCAAAGCCCGTGTCCCACTCTTGGCTACCAAAACTCTGCATATGAATGAGCCAACCACCAAACTAAGCTTCCCTCTAGACGGTCCCACTTTACTAAATTAATCTTCTCCTTATTATAAGAATGCTTCCACTTTTCAAATATGCAGCATAAGCACCTATCATTTCGAATTAAGCCCAATTCTGCCATAGTTCGGTGACACTACTACTAACCTGCATCTTCATTCCATCTTCGGCAACCCAAAGGTAATCCGGTATCCTAGCAAGATGCTTCTTGAAATAGTCACTGTCTGGGTCTTCTACCCAGCAAGCAAGCATGCATAAAACCTGTCCGAGTCCAAAGCAAAAAGACAAATTCTCAGTAATGTTTTCCCACGATGCGAGAATTTTACACTTAATGTGTCTTTCTCCTCAAATTTATGTATTCATTACCTTTTCTACACATCCGATTGTGATATATCGACTGTTCTCATCTTCATAGTGAATGTGTTTCATCGTCACCTGAAGAGCCTTTTCTCTAAGTATATTAAACGGCCAACGGTTGAGAAGAGGCTCTGTAAATATGTAAAGACTATCCCATATCAGATCCTGTACCAAGGGATGGGGATAGTAGAGATCCTCCTGCAACAACAATTCGAGTCATTTTGTTAAAAATTTTCTGACTCGTAATCCATCTGATTCTAGAACGATATCTTGGACCTGTTATGGATACTTGCCTTGGCACAAAGATGGCGGACTTTTCTCCAGCAAATCGTGTGATAGGGTTGAGTATGAAGTTCTTCTCTCAACTGTTGAACAAGCGGTGTGATGGGGCCGACAAATCTTTTCCCATACAAGTACGACATGGGCATGTAAACCATCCGACAGTAGCACCACATCTTAGCTACATCATTCAAAACAGGACATTCAGACAACATATCCATACAACTGAGGAGAAACGTAGTCACACGAAACAGAAGTTGAAACTTTCTATATTTCAAGGGGAATTCTGGAGGGGTGGCCATTTCAATATCAAGCCAATGCCATATTCTTGTTCATTCAGCAAAAACGCCGCGTTTTTCAATTTGAAAATAGTCCAAAATTATATATGCTAGACTACTATAGAATACCATCAAGGACAAGATCAAGAAAATCTGCAAAAACAAACCTGGGTGCATGGGCAGGAATGAAGGCAAGATCCAGAACTCTGGGGGCATTGGGTTGTTTCCAGACCAATCGAAAAGGCCAAAAATCTACATGGCATGTGACAAGACAACACACATGCACAAGCACAATGTCACACATCCAATCCACCCAAACACCTGCACAGAACAATCTGGAGCAAAAATTTTTGTCAATTACTGAAGGAAGAGTGAGAGTGTACCGAGAGCCAAGTCTTGCCCCAGGAGGGTATGTAGGTGACCCCACCACGGTCAAGAATCCACTTCCTGGCCCGAGTACAAGCATTATACTGGCCACCATCAGGCCCTTCCCCGAGAATGCGCATGCATATGTAGCTCAGGGCCGTGCAGAACATGGTGCTGTGACCTTCAATGTGGAAGCCCCACCCACCATCTCCATTCTGCAACAAAATTAATGCAAAACACATACAGTTTCAAGTCGAAGTCTTTCAAAGTTCCTCTGCTATTTTCTCCATCTGGGTGTCTTTCTTTGTGCGAAAGAAAGAGTAACCTGATGGTTGTAGAGGTAGCGGAGAATTTCTTTGCGGTGCTCGGCAGGGAAGACGGCATTGAGGTGGCCGGTGATGTAGACACACATGACTAGGGGAGGGAGGAAGTAAAGAGGCCCGGCAATCTCGGCAGGCCAGTGGCCATCGCTGGCCTGCAGTGCGGAGAAGAAGTGGACAGTCCTCCTCAGGGCGGTGGACGCTTTGTCGTACGTGATCTCCTCACCGTCCTCCACCCTCACCGGCGAGATCGTCTGCTTGAACTGCTTCTCCCTCAGAAACTGCCCAGAAATCAGGCACCATGGATCAGCTGTAGATTGTCCATTACTTCGTATTGCCACACATTAACAAATTTTAAACTTAATGACAAGCAACAACAGTAAAATTCCAATTGGCGTATGAGAGTTACTGTCTTTCTCATTTTCAGAACACAATTAAAATTTTGAATTATGACAGGGATTCAAACAACTCTCCTATTAGTTTACAAATGATATACCAAGGTTCTAAAGTGATTTTTGTACGTGGAAGACATAATTCCATTCCTCCGTCAGTGTGTTTATGATATGATTTATCATTTTGTAAACAGCTTTCGGTAAAAACTATCTGTCCCTCATCGTTAGTAGTGGCAACAGAGGATATAGACTAGTTATCTACAAACCCCAAGTCTCGAGATCGATACGATTACTCAGCCCGACTAATGCATGAGATCTAGCATTCCTTCTTAGAATAGGGTGACAAGCTCATAGTAAGAACACAACTAAGAATTTTCACGTTTTGGTGGACTTGGGGGATTGAGCTAGAGCGAAATTTTTGGAAAGGAAAGAAGAGCCCAGAGGAGAGGGCGTGTGGCCATGGATCTTCTCCTTCAAAGTAGAGGCCTGACAGCAACTAGATAGCACGCTATCTCCGTCACTGAGACTAAATACAAAATTAGCTAACGTAATTGGGAATTGATTCTACCTATCCATGTCAAGTTTGATATGTATGCCCGTGTACAATGTACAGTTGCCTCTTAGTAAGCCTGTTGCTACATGAGAATGAGTAGACATGTATGTGTGTTCAGGTACATGGTGTATATTATGTATGGGTGAGCAGTTTCAAGTTCTATACAAATTCTATATAGAATCTGAAACCTATTCGTTGAAATAGGTTCCTCAATTTATGGAAATTTGAACCTACCCCGCATACCTTAGAACTTGGAACCTATCTTGTTATAGGTTTCAAAATCAGTTCCAGGATCTGCTCAGGTTCCACTTATATTATCAGTTGAACCATTGTAATGAATTAAAACCCTTAATAACCACCACTTGTTGCTACAATTTATTGATCATAAAGACAAGAAAAATATGAACATTAATAAAATAAAAGTCTCGGTCATAAAATGGAAGCTCAAATTAATGCTTCAAAATTATACACTTATCATTGAATAGTATGGTATATTGTAAGATTGCATGAAGACATGAATCAAGAAAAACATTAAAACTTATTCTAGGTCCTAGGTTACAAGTTCCAAGTTTCAAGTTTAGTATTCCTCCAAGTAAAAACGGAATCTACCTGTTAAAATAGGTTCCTCATTTTTTGGAATCTAGAATCTACCTTGCATACCTTGAAACCTAGAATTTACAAGTTTCCTTCGATCTGATTCTCAGTTTCAGATTCTACCCTAGAACTATGCTCACTCCTAATGTTATGTACCTGCATGCGCCAGAGGAGGTCGCTACAGGGCTTGACTTGGTGGCGGTGGTCGTGGAAGTGCTGGCAGGTGGCCTCAACCTCGGCACGCTCCTCAGCGTTGCCGGCCTCAGGGTCGAACTCCCAAGTCTGCCTCCCCACGTAGTTGTTGGTGCTGTACAAGTGGGGGCCATCCTCTCCTTCTGCTATCTTCAGCCTCCACATGCTGAGGCCTTCTCTTTTCCTCTCTTCCTTCAGCTGATTATATCGGGACTCTCCTGTACTGTCCTTCCTGATGATCATGCAAACGAACAAGTAAAACAACCCGCACAAGAAAATGATGAATGAGTTGCCAGATGCCACAAACCAAAACTCATCGATGAACAAGGTCGCTATATATCCATGAACTATGCTTGTTCTCTAAGGTTATGTCACCATGTGCATGCATATCACATTATAGGTATCAAAACATATCCCGCAGCGATCTTGATTTAGCATGGCTAAAGCATGAACTTATCACACAGACATAGAGAGACACCTCTTTTGACTGTGAGGGAAATGTGAGAATTGATGAGAAAAGAATCAAACTCTCTCTCCAAAACCAAGCGTTGCTGTGATCTTTAGGAGAAGAAAGGGACCTCTATAAATACCCACGTTTTGGGTCGCCAGCTTCTTCCTACTCTCTTTATCTCATTTAAAATAGTACTTAGGGTTTGCCAAACAAAAGTAAAATAATGCTAGATATCATCCTATCATACCTAATAAGAGCCATGGCTTTTTCCATCCTCTGACTGGGTGGCAATACCGGAACAGGCATACAAACTTGACCATGAATCGCTTTCATCAGCTCAATCCGAGCTTCCATATCAAGTTGTAATATCATTGGTCACCGTCCAGAGTATGATATAAATGTATTTGTATTGTAACACATTCGTAGAAATGAAAAACGTATAGTACATAACACGTTTATTTGGCCACACATTATTTAGAATCACATCACCATAGAAGAATCGTTTGCTTCACGGGAAATGGGATCTAAGCTCAAAAGAATGTAATTACAGCCTTTTGAAATTACTTCCTGCAAAATAAGAATAAGATTCTTGAGAATTCAATTCCAATTAAAATGCGGCATCAAATTACTCTCATAGTCTTGCTATTATGATTTCGATTCCGTGGCTTCCTAATTGTGACATGTATACTTCTTGTAATAAATGATGAAAGATGTTCGTGTACTCCCCGTATACTTCGAGTCATGTGTGATCCAGGCAACAAATTAGTACTGACCTGCGGGCATGAGCTCCTTTCCTCTGTTACTGATATAGGGGACTGAGATTACATGATTGTGGATACGAATAAGTAAATACCGTCAATCTTCTCAAAAGTACGTGACAAAATTTTGACTTTACTTTGATAATACTCGAAAATTCTGTTATCATGTAGATATACCAACCAACCATATTATGAATGAGAAAACTTACAAACAAACAAAAAATGACCTTTTGAATTACAAGAATTTGTTAAAAAACTCACATTTGCTTGCTATCTAACAATAAATCAAAGAAAACTACATTTTTGTACATTGATAGGTCGTGATTGTCATGCCCTGATCCTCGGGCACGCATTCATCCATTACCTGGTCGATTAATAGCGACGTCCCAGGACGCATCGCCGACCTTTTCTTTTTATAATACGTACGCGGAAGCTGATATAAAATCCCCAACAATAAAACAATAGGATAAGAAAATAGGACTCCAAATTTCCACACTTTAAAAGCAACCACACTTATACACATTGCAAATCATAATGCAAATATGTATAAGGTGAATTGTTAAATTTGGTTTTAAACCATCGTTTCATAAAACAACGTCTGTAGAAAGGGAATCAACTCCCATCAAAAGAAGATTGTCCTATGACTAACTAGTCCAATAGGATCATCAATTCTTCATGCTTCACCTTCTACCCTTGGAGCCTCTAGTCCTTCATCAATGCTATCTAAGGACTTGAAAATGGTTATTCAATAACCAGTGAGACAACGTCTCAACAAGTTTTACCCCCTAAAACCTGATTAGGAAGCCAATATACTTTCGAGATTGCCTAAGCACAACACGAGTCAAAGGGCTTACTTTGGCCTCAATTCCTTCCTGCAAGTCAGTATATATCATATATACAAGAACCACATCAATTCACAGCATCATATCAAATCATTGATCAATCGACCTAGTCGATTACATGTTACCACGACCTTTCCCTCGGTCAGTACAATCAATACTATCTATAAGTCCGACCATAGTCCAGGACTGCTCACTCTAAGCTGATATATAGATAGTATAGCTCACACTAAGCTGATAAATAGTGTACTGCTCTCGCTAAGCTGACATATCGCCCGTAGGCTGATATAGTACACTAATAATGCTTCCTCTAAGCTGATCATATTGCTCTCGCTAAGCTGATTAGGTATACTGCTCTCGCTAAACTGACATATCACTCGTAGGTTGATATAGTGTACCGGTATACTGCTCTCGCTAAGCTGACATATCGCCCATAGGTTGATATAGTATACCATCCTGATCATTCAATCAATTCCATCTTTTATCATTCTTGATAAAATAGCCGTGTGTAGAGACACGATCGATCTTAGTCAAAATATTATAATTTCACTTTCCACAAATCCCACTATTATCTGTAGTCCACCAAAACATTTTTGGCGTTGTCGACCGACACCCGGTTATTTTCCAATTAATTATCAAAATTAATTAATTCAAGAAAATAATTTTGTAATCGCAAATAATTCATTTCAGCACAAAATAAAGCTCAATTAAATAAACGAGCTGCATCATGATAATCAGCATAATTTTCCAGTCGTTGGCTATCTCAACCTAATTTTCGAAAAATAAATAAATAAATAAATAAATTCGAAAATTAATTAAATAAATACTAAAAATCCAACTTAGGCCCATATCGCTTAATTGGAAGCCGAGACGGACCCGGAAAATTACCGAGACCGGTTCAATAATTAATAGGACTTGTCTACTTGCTAAGTATACTAACCATTCTCCTAACATGCATAGGTAAATCCCTAATTTAATTATTCTAATCTAATCTAACCACCTAATTACACTTAATTAAATCTAATCAACCCCTAAGCATCATTAGCATACTAATAAGGGCTTAGTGAGCAAAACTCACTTGTGCAAAGCGAAGATCGGAATACTGCGACGACGAATCGACGGCGGCCAAACTTGGGCTCGCGATGACACCAACGGGCTTAGGCAGGCCTAAGATTTTCTAACAAATCTCAGCTCAAATTGAGATTTGTTACTGACTTGGATTGGGCTTGGGCCTGCTTCTTGGACCTCAAGACTGGGCTGATCGAAATTGCTTGGGCTCGTGGACGGGCCCAACTGCTGGGCCGTTGAAAATCTGTTGGACTGAGCTTGCTGCAAACTTCTTGCTCACGGGCTGGACTTCAACTCCACGAGATGGGCTGCGATGGAAAAACGGGCTCGCTGGCTGATTGTGGGCTGAAGACGCATGACTAGGCTGAAGACGCTGGCTCGTGGACTTCGCTGGCAGCAGGGAGACGTTTGCTGGTGGAGACGAACGTGGCAGCGAGCGGCTTGGTTTCGGTCTTCGTAGTTGGGAGTCAACAAAGGACTTCGGCCGCGGCAACTGAAGACACGAGGGGCAGCTGAGTGGAGAGATCGTGGACGTGGCCTTCGTGGGACGCGCGGCCTGGACAGCAGCTGCAAGAAGCAGTTTCGGTTGCTGCTCGGTCACTTGGGCTTGCGGAGCTGCTGATGGGCTGAGCTCCACGCGGCTGAAGGCAAGAGGCAGCGTGGGCAGCTTGCTGGCGTGTGAGGCGACGGTGAAGCGGACGAGTGGGCAGCTGGCGACAAAGAACCGTGGAGTTGGGGTTTTGTGGTCAACAAGGAGGGATTCGAATGGTGAGTGTTGACTTGCAGGGACAGAAGTTAGTGGAGGTGTGGGCTTCAGTCGTGGGGAATTCGGTGAAGGGGATTTCGTAGCAGCTGAAGGCGCTGGCGTGAGAGAAATAAAACGGAGAGAGAGGGTTGGGGCGGCTTCACGCTTCGAGGGAAATGGAGACAGAACCGAAGCCACGGAGAGGAGGAATTGCTCGAGTAAGGAGGGGACGGCTGAACGTGTGGGAGAAGCCAGCTGAGAGGGGAACAAAAGTCTCAATCCTTAGCCAATTCTTTAAATGACTTGATCTCTTATCCCTTTTTGTCTCCAATTACTTTCTAAGCTTTATCTTCACCAATAAACTTAATTTTGAAGCCCAAAATTGTTGCCATTTTCCAATTCCGAATTTCACTAAATTTTGAGCTTCAATTTCTTTACAAATTCCCCAAATTTGATATCCAATTTCCTCGAAGAAAAAGCCCATATCATTTCAGTAGGTGCTCATCGCCAAATGGCTCGACTTGAAAGTCAAAACTCCCTTAAATTGGGCCCGTATGAATTTCCATTAATTTTCCGCGGCGTCCAAATCGATTTTCCGCAAAAATCTCGGAATCTCTGAAAATTTTTCAGAAGATGAGTTGACGTTCCAAGAATAGCTCGTGACACCACAGAACTTTCAATTTTTGAAATCAAGCTCGAATTCACGGTTAATTTCCATTCGACATGTTTTTAGCATGACTTGAGCTACCGAGTAACTTTCAGAAATTTTTAGTGCAAATGACCCGTGGTCGATTTTTTTCGAGCCACAATGAACCCACTCGATTCATTGACAACTCTCGGTTGTCGTGAAAATCTCGAGGATTCAAATACAAATACAGGGTACCAAAACAATAAGAAAATCAGTTTAGTGTTGGTCAACGAGAATTTTCCAATTTAGTGGTATCACCCACGATTAGCCACACATTTCAGTCGAACCGACCTATCTCTGATCTCAAATCGATTTATTTCTATGTCGTAATAACCTCTAAAGATGGACACGGTCGAGAAGCCAATTCTTGGTCGAATTCTCAAGTTTATTTACCTTAAAATTCTTAATGGCTTCTCCAAATAGTCTAGTTATCTTGAGAGTGATCAGCTTTGAGAACAACCCTATAGACGCGTCAATGAAATGTCCGATTTATTCAGCAGAAAATAGGGATGAAAATCTGGATGTCACAGTGACGCTACCATGACTTTAATTTATAAATGACAATTGAATTGGCATTTCGTTGATTAATAAATGAAAAGATATTAACTATATTGACAATTGAAGTAATCTTTCCAGAGTACATTAAGGCATGTGCTCTATACGTTCATACTACATTATACTTTAAAAGAACGAGTATCTTTCTGAAAGTTTCATGAAGGTGTGAAAGGGGACAGGATTTTATTAAAAGTCATGTATATATGCTTAATAAATGTACGAACGATATTCATGGCAAATTTAAATATTTTGTTAAATTATAACTAGAAGATTACTCGTGGAAAACATTCTCTTTTTGTTATGAAAATCTGTTAACGTGGTTGTTAAAATAATCGAAAATTCCGATTGAGGTGAGGATTCGATTGAGTAGCCAACTGTACTTTTCTATCTCGGTATAGGAAGGTGTGGAATTAGTCCTCGTGGTTTCGTCGATATCTTGATTTACTTCACTTAATTTTGTCCACACTCAACTAAAAATCAAATTTCGGATGTCGACATCACCCTTCTATGTAAAAGGTGTGAAAGAAAAGAAGTCGAATGTCAAATATCCGAAGTTAAAAAGAAGCAATCGATGATATGCCGTATTAGCCTATTACTCGATAAGCGTTTTTTTCCTCCTTCATAAAGCAAGGTCAAACTGGGCTGTCAATGGCTTCTAAGTCATGACTTCCCTCTAGAATCTCCTTCCCTTCACAAGTGTCACGCACTTGGCACTCTTTCAACGCTACTCAGCACGTTTAGATCTCCTGTCTTCTCGAAGTTGCTGACAAGCCACGAAGAAATTTCGACAGAGAATCCTGCGTCCCCCCCTCGCCAGCCTCAAGGCACGGCAAAACAACTCCCCCTCCACCCACCAAACTCCTCGAAACGTGGCGAAAATTTGTACAAGTGACGGTGGATCGTGAACGATACAATGCCTACATATCCTTTCTATTTCGTGCCTTCAGTTCTGGAGAACCTAGCTCGGGCCTCAATCATAATCACCTGCATTTCACGAGGCTCGTGAGGCACGAAGTGCGCATAAGAACCCATTTTTTAATGGGGGTTTCAAGGTCCCGCAAGTGAGACTTACGCCTGCCTTTGTGGAAAGTCGAACCGCAAGTGACTTTCGACCCGGCAATACAATATTTTCATGTTTTGTCTCGACTTTTCAGTAAAGCACCTGGGCCATGTCTTTGAACTTAGCGATGTCGAGGACGACAAGGAAAGACGGGCTACTGGTGCCGTATCAATATGGCTTTCCACACTCATAACTGAAATAACTTTTGAGTCCATCCGAGTGTCCCATGCCAATCGCTTATCGATTCATCCGTTGTCTCACGTAGATGTGGCAAGATCGATGGTGGACCCATATTTTAACTAGTAATTAATCTCATCGGTGATATATGAGTTACCTAATATTTGAAATATAGGTAAGAATGAGTCTAATAAACCAAAAAACCAATTAATGATAGGTTTATGATGAGTTAAGAAAGAACCCGCTTTCAACCCATTTAATCAAAAAGTAATGGGGAGGCATCTTGCTCTCACACTCTAATGCAACATTAGAGAAAGCAAGCTGTATTAACTTCTTCAATTAAAAGTACCACCAAGACATGCATGCATATTGGGAAATCAGATCTAAATTACACTGGTTTTTTTTTTATCTAAATCTTTTAGAATAAATAGTGGAACGTTCAATTGTAATATATGGGCTAAAAAAACAAAATAGGAAAAGAAAGGCTCCGTTTGGCAGTCGGGATAAAATTCGGGATAGGATATGATTTATCTTATCCTACGTTTAGTGCTCACTCAGAAATATCAATTATGGGTTGGAAAGATGCTCTCTGAAACAAACAGAAATATCAATTATGGGTTGGAAAGATGCTCTCTGAAACAACCAGAAATATCAATTATGCGCATCATATATTGGGTTTTCTCATGTACAAATAGACCTAGCAAGCATGCGCCTCTTTAATTAAACGTCATTCAGCTACAACTTCGCTAATAAAGCATCATCATGATTCAACTTAACAAATCTTCATTCTATATGTAAATTTAAAATGATAATCAACGCTAATTTGATAAAAGACTGACATTTAGTGTAATTAGCACTAGCCAGGAACGACTAATATTGAGAGTTAAAATAATGTAAGCTTAACTAAAAAGCATTCACTCATGAAAAGCTTTGCATGATACTCGCTTGAATTTAAATATCCAATGCTAATATAGGCAATGAGTTTAGAGAAATCATTGCATACTATACTGAACTCTTGCAGAAAGTTATTGCGGTTTTTAGTATGTAGTCCACATGTAGATAAGCAAAAGTGTAGATCAGGTAATACATATGTTCACAAATACATCTATCATGTGTGCCTGAGCGTGGTCATGTTTGTAAGAGAAAGTAGCATATGAGAGAGATAAACTGAACCGGAAGTGAGGTGGCTTTCCAGAGATTGAATGGTAGTAACCTGCATCTGCTCTTCGACTGAGATCTTGGCCACCAGATCCTCCACGTCTTTCAATTCACAATTGCAACTCAGCAACATTTATTTACAGAAGGTGTACATGTTTTACTTTCAGAGAAGGACAGGTATAAAAGTACCGTTCATTTGATATTGCAGAGCCTTGATGTACTGCAAGTATTCCTCCATCTTCAAACTGTAAAGACATTCATATCACTTGCCACGCCATGCACAAAAGCGGAAAATCATCAAACAAAGGCGCTTTTCCCTTAAAAATTTCTGTGCGGCAATACTGCGTCGTAAAACTCAAATCTAGGGAAAGCAAGGGCTTAAATTCCCGATTATGAACTAGCGTCTCCAACTCCTTCGTCAACAGAGCCCCGACCTAAGACAGACCAAGTAAGAACTGGACATTCATCGGAACCCTCCGCATCACGAGACATTGACGATGAGAAGCTCTAGCGCAGTGATGAACGCAACCACCTAATCACGCAACAAGATCACAGGAACGCGTCGTTCAGAAGCGCGCTCAGGTTCTCGAAAGAGGCGGAGCTGCGTACAGAGATGAGCTAACGATGGAGGAGTCGCGAGCTCGTGATGGCGGCGCCGCGCGAGCTCGACGTCACCGACGATCGCGCTGGGCCGGCACCAGCGACGGTGCTGTGAGCTCGCGGTCGCGGCGATCCCTGGACGATGACCAAGAGCGAGAGACGCACCTGATGAGGGAGACGACGGAGCGGTTTGGCTTTGGCGAGTGGGGAGTGGGGAGTGAAGCTGGAGCCGAGGGAGGATGGGAAGATCGGACGTCGGCAACATGGTTAACATTGGGCGCCAAAGAGACGCCGATTTCTAGCCTGATCTGTCCCCCCACCCACGGAGAGCGGCAAAAAAATTTAAGAAAAAAGTTTAAAAAGGGAATGAAATGGCTCTAATACCCTTCACTAAATTGGCGTGCTCAACTTTTTTCTGAACGGTGACTCGCACGCTCAAGTATTCACTTAAACTTGATTCTTTAGCTCCTTTTCCTCGGAAATTTTGAAAATGGTGGAAAGAAACCGTCGGTATCGACGATCCCCGAGTGACTATCATAATTCTATATCTGTGATAAAATATTTAGATTGAGTCATGAAAATTGCTTATTTTGAACAAGCATCTTTTACCACCGCCTTCTTATTGTAATTCTAGTATGAGTAAAACTTTTTTTTTTTGGGATATAATGAAAGAGGTGAAGGTCTCAAAAAATAAAGAGACGTAGACTAAGAAATTCTGACGTGTCTTAAAAAGAGGTGACTCCTAAAATTTCTGACAACTAGTCTTCCATAACTAGTAAATTTTCCGATAGAATGCGTCCTTTTTTTCTGTCATGATATCGACACATTAATTTGCTTGTCTAATATGTGCTCCATCCTATATTGAGGAAAGCTCTTGAGGAGAGCTCTTGAATTTATGCTCCATGACAGATTTGGAGTTAAACACCTTTCTAAAAAATGATCGCTTATATCACTTATCAAAGTAAGAGAATGATAATTATTTTCGTCGTGCACAGATATGTTTAAACATAAATTGTGACATCCTGAATTTTCAGCCCTGTTTTCGATGAAATGAATTGGGTTTTTCATCGACGCGTTTATAGTCTTTTTCTCTAAGTTGATCACTTATGAGATAACTAATCTATCAGGTAAAGCTGTTAAGGAATCTAAACGGGACAGACTTGAAAATTCGATTAGAAATTGACTGCTCGACTATGCTAATCTACAAGGGTCAATACGACACTGTCAAAATCGACCAGAGACCGGAGATAAGTCGATTAGACAGAGGCGTGTAATTAAAGTGTGGGTGATTCCATCTAATTGCAAAATTCTCGTCGAACGACACTAAATCGATTTTTCTATCGTTTCTATATTCCGTGTCCGTTGAAATCTCGAGATTTTCACGACAACTGAGAGTCACCTATGAGTCGAAGATGTACAATGTGGATAAAAAATAATCGACCACGGGTCAAATGTGCTAAAAATTCCTAAAAGCTACCAAGTAGGTTAGATCACACTAAAATCGCATTCGGTTGAAATTAACCACGAAATTGAACCCGATTTCAAAAATTGAAAGTTCTGTCATGTCACGATTTATTTTAGGAATGTCGACTCATCATTCAAAGAATTTTTAGCGAGTTCGAATTTTCGGCGAAAAATCAAGATTTGGCAAAATTAGATCGATAAATTCGGATGGCCATTTTTGGGTGCACTTTTGGCCTTCAAGTTGAACCATTTGGTGTGGAAAATTGTGGAATTGAGTGTAGACTTCCTCTTTGACATTTTGGCCATTGAATTGAGTCCAATTGGAGAGGAATTGAATTGGATTGAAGGGGGAATGAGTGAAATTCGTAGCCATGGGGGGCTGCAACATTTCAGCTCAATCATTGGTTTCTTGAGGAAGATTTGGAGGGGATAAGGCAACTGAGCACAGCTGTGGACTTTGGGGGCATGACACTTGAGTATTCTTGATATTTTGGTGAGCACTGAAGGAAACAGAAACAGAGAACCAGAGAAAACGAGTAGCAGCCCGTCCGAGCCCCTGCAGCCGTCGATCGCCCACTGTCTGAGAAGGCGCTGCTGCCCGAGCTCCGTCAGCACGTCGTCCCGCTCGCGCACCTATTCGTCGTGTCTCGTGCGTCCCCTGCTGTCCCGAGCTCGCTCAGCCGCCATCTTGAGCAGTCGAGCCATCTTCGCCGCCCATCGACGCCGCCTAGTCGCCCATAGCCATCCCCGTTGCCGTCCGCCTCCTGCCTCTTGCCTGCCTCGACCAACCACCATAGCCGTTCGGCCCTTGGACAAAGCCGAAATCTCAATTGTGGGCTGAGACTTCGTGGCCCATTTCCGGCCTTTTCCTGGCCTCCCTTGGCATCGCTCTAGGCTCGAGTCTCACTCACCTCCGCGTCGCCATCCCCATGGACTCATCGGCTTGCAAATCCGGTGACTTTACTCTCTAAACTCTACTTAGGGAGTTAATTATGTTTAGGGTATGATTATATTAGGCTAAGCTTGGTTTAGGTGGTTAGATTAGTGTAATTAGTGATTTAGTTGGTTAATTAGGCCAATTAGGTGGTTAGATTAATGTACTTGGCTTACTTAGGTATTTATCTAATTAATTTGCATTTATTTAATTAATTTTGTAATTTATTTAATTATTTAATATTTTCCGGAAATTATACCGAGATAGTCGGTCGTCAGAATTTTGTACTGATTGTCATGGTATAATTAGTTTATTCAATTGAGTGCTAATTTGTGCAATTGAGTGATGATTGTTGATTTTCAGTTATTATTTCAAAATTATGAAATTTTAATATCGGGTGTCAGGTTTTGACACCGAAAATGTTTTTAAGTACTATATTAAATAGTAGAATTTTAAAAGAAATGATATCAATTTTTATGGTTCGATCTAACCGTGTACCCACACACAATTATTTTACCGGGTGTTTTTAATTCGAAGAAAATAGTCCAATCATATTATCTTAATTGAGGCATTTGAGTGCAAGCCGAGATTGGATTGTCGTGTGACTAATATGTGAATTCGTCACGAGCATTTACGCCGGACAATGCTCCTATATGGAATGCCCATGTCAACAGATACCGGTCGTAGTAGATGTTGGACCAAAGCTCCTTCAGGAATGCCGTCTAGAGGTAGACGTTGCCCTGCTCAAGGGATGAGACGATGCTTGGCTATGCCGGAAGACTGCAGAACGTCGAGTAGGTCATGCCCGTGTGTGGCCATAATCAATTGGAATGTGTGAATGATTGAAATAAACGCGTCTGATTATGGGACAAAATTGTGTGGCACGGAATGGGACGTGTTATAACGATTTGGCCTTATAATCGGGACCCTGTGATTAACTGAGATATGAGTGAGACGTTCCAATTGATGTGCATTTACTATATGCATCTGTTATATGAACTGTACTAACGTGCAGGGAGGTGCTGAGGCAAGGTGAGTCTTCTGTGGTGTGTGGTTAGACTGCCTCTAGGCGTAATACCTTCATAATCGGGGTCTAAGGCGTGAACTCACTGAGACATTGTCTCACCTCGTCGTGGTTTAACTTTTTACAGGTCCCTAGATGAAGGTTCATCCGGTTCGTTTTGGACAGCCGCGGGGGTATACCGAGCAGAGTATCAACGTCCCTGTCCCCGAGAGTCCTTGGCTCCATGAGCTCATCGTGACCACTATCTTGGTCGATGAGGGTCTACCACAGTTGGTACCTTATCGATTCAGGGCATGGTTTCGTCATGGGCCTAATGGGGTGCAGGAAGGTCCCCTTTGGGGTTTCAACGTACCCACCGTTGAGGGCGAGGGGGTAGCTGACCCACCTGAGGTGTCATGGTAGACCCGGATCCCAAGTAGATAGGGTCCAGGGTAGGGTTGGCTAGGTAGTCCTTTTTAAGACCGTGACTTTTGTATATATAACGTTGTAGGCTGACCTTGGTTGTTTATAAAGTGTGTTTTTGAAATTTGGTTGTCTTGCTTTTCTATCCCATGTTGGTTGTTGTCTTGGGATTGTTTATTTCGCTTCTGCTTGTGCATGATTCGTTTGGGTCGGCGACGCATCCTGGGACATTGCAATTTCATTGACCACCGAGGGATGTGCACATGCTCGAGATTCGGGGCGTGACTTAAATTACCATCAATAACAAAAACATTTTTCACAAAATAAACGGGACATTAAGATATGAAAGCCGCAAGGATACTTGCACAATAAATTTTCATCGAGTTTAGTGTGAGTATTAAAGCAAATACTGTTATAAAAGCCAAGCCAAATGAGGTCCTGGATTTTAGGTAAAGTCCTTGTTTACGAAATTCAAGACCCATCATTTGGTATTTACTCCATTAAGATCTTTCCGGGCAACCACCCCTTTTGTGTTGAAGTTCCCATTACCTAAGTAAATTTTCACTTTAACCCATGTCTTTGACATCTTACTTGACAATGCAAGTTGCTTCGATGGCCATCTTGAGGTCGATGGATGACTTTAGTTGATTAAAATCTCAGAATTCGAGTGACTATTTGAGTTTGAACATTCGAATTACTATCATGCAAAATTCCACTTGAGTCAATTGATCACCAATTTGGCTTTCAACAGGAGAAAAAGGTACTTCCACTGCTCCTCTTCTCGTAGCTTGAACCTTTGTTCTACCATTGCCGGTTGGAAGAACCGAATTGGTTTGAATAAAAAAGCACCTGATCAAATTAACTAATCATAGTTTATGTCAGGGACCAAATTGAGTAATGACTAAGAATTCGACTACCGTGTTGATAATATTGCCAAAGATAAGATAAACAAAAAAGGAAAGGAAAAGAAGTATGAGTCAAGCTAGCTTGATGGTACCGTTAGATTGAATTTCTAACGGTGCTCTGTTGACCACAATCTTCATTCCAAGAACAACTGGCTACTGGAAGTTTAGTGGTTAGTTTGGGGCTGTTTGTTTGTGTTCTTTCTTTCTGTTCATGAAAATAATTTCTATTTTTTTGTTCCGGGGAACAAAAAAATAACAGAAACACGTTTGTTTGCGTTTTTGTTTCAAATCTATTTTTTTGTTCTCGGGAACAAATTTGAAATAGAAACAAGAAAAACTTGTTTCTGGAACACTTCCGAGAAAAAATTTTCTCTCTCCTATTTTTTTCTTCTCTTTCTTTTCTTCTTCTTTTTTCTTTGGCCGGTCGTTGGCCTCGGCCATGGCCAGTGACCGACCGTCGAGGGCCGGCGACCTCGCCGGAGAGTCACCGGCCCCCGGCGAGGCTGAGCGTCGCCGGCCCCTAGCGAGGCTCAACCTCGCCTTGGCTGGGCGAGCTCGGGCCTCGCCAGATTTGGGCGAGCCCGAGCCTCGCCGTGGGCGGGCGAGCCGCCGACCCTCGTCGGCCGATCGCCGGCCATGGCCGAGGCCGGCGACCGACCAAAAGGAAGAAAAAGAAAAAGAAAAAAATGAAAAATAAAATAAAAATATTAAAAAATTAAAAGAAACAAAAAAATTATACAAGTTTACTAAACGTGTTTTACTGTTCTTTTTCTATTCCAATAACAAATTTACCAAATGTGTTTTTCTGTTCAAAAATTGTTCCAGGGAACAGAAATATATATATATATATATATATATATTTTATTTCTGTTCCTCTGTTCCGGGGAATAATTTTTGAACAGAAACATTACCAAACGCACCATTTAATTCTTAAAAAATTTAAAAACCATTCCTTAAAAAGAAAATAAATATTAAAAGCCTTTATTTGTCCTTTCTAACTACTTCTCTTGAATCTCAATGTTCATCCCATCTGTCCTTTATGAACAACTTTGCAGTCTGATCTTTCTTTTTCTCTACAAATTTTATTATAAAGAAACGTCATAATGCTTATAAAATAATAATATTCATATTGAACAACGTTTTACACTTGATAAATGTCACAATATCTACATCATAAAATAAAACAAGAAACTTATGAATTTTATCTTTGGCAATGTGATTCTCTCTTTTTCGCAAATGGCTACTTATAACTTCTGAGATTTGATGATTTTAGTTGGTCATATGTACAGAAACCCAAAAAAAAATAAAAATTATTAGGACATTTTCCACTTGGATTCAATCAACATAACTTGTAAGACCTAAACAAAATCGAATTTGCGAATTTACTCTGCGATATATTTATTTTATCTCACGATATTCTATAAAGATTTATTACGTTAAAATGCTTTGTTATTTAATTTTAGAATCTCGCTAGCGTGACGGTACCATTAGATTGAATTTCTAACGATGCTCTGTTGACCACGATTTTCATTTCAAGAACAACTGGCTACTGGAAGTTTATAGGTTAGTTTAATTCTTAAAAAATTTAAAAACATTTCTTTGAAAAGAAAATAAATATCGAAAGCCTTTGTTTGTCCTTTTTAACTACTTCTCTTGAATCTCAATCTTCATCCCATCTCTCCTATATGAACAACTTTGCAGTATGATCTTCTTCTTTTTTATACAAATTTTATTATAAAGAAACGTCCTAATGCTCATAAAATAATAATATTCATATTGAATGATGATGAGAAAAGAGAGAAGTGAGAAAATAGACTTTTCGGCTCAGCAGAATAACAAAAATAACTAGAGTTAAGATTATGACTCCACAGCTACATGCATTTACCAACGAATGAGAGATGACGGGATATAATAGTTAAAATATCACTTACTCAAACGCTATTATGTACCAATCTTTGATGAACTGAAAATAAATAACGACTAATGGCATCCCACACATAATATTCATCATAAAAGTTAAATAAGTAACATGTTCGGCTTTTAAGAGGTTGTTTGACGTAATTTTTCCACGATAGTTTAGCTATGAATAAGGCTGCTGTTGGAATGATTTTCGGATCATCAAAATCATTATCTCTCCAAATTGTAGTGGCAATTTTATAAAAACAATGGACTTGAACAAGCTAGATATTTATCAAGAAAAAATCCTACATGACAGAATAAAGCTAATTCGAAGATGACACAAATTGACATATTTTTTACTCATATTTAATCAAAAGTAAAATTTGCAATCACCCTGAAATGACACAAATAATTAATATTAAATTTGACGTCACGAATTGTCCATCCTAAATACAATGTGAAAAAGTGAAGTGTTTGTCTAGGATGGTCATAGAGTATATACGTCAGCATCCCTTTCCACGTAAGTATGACTCGGGTTCTTCGCCGTGGGAACGTGGAAAATAATGTGTATGGAGAGTCCCGACGATTAGTAGTTTCACGGTCTTTTCCTCGAAAAGGAGTTTCCCTGGGAGGTCAATCAATGGTCGCCACCGGCTTTTGTCTCAGAATTGGTTTCACTCGTGTTTCTTGCTTCCCAATCCTCTCGTTGTCAGAGCTTGTGGGACCCCCACCACTCAGCAAACAGACTGTACAGGAGGGATATTTTTTTTTTTTTTGATCGGTTCTACGCTAATCCTATTCTAAGACTCACTCTCAGACTTTTGCCCTGCCTCCATGCAGGGCGTGGGAGTCGAAACCCACTTATGAAATGAAATCTTCCCCACCCCCAATCCCTCCTGAGAAGGTAGGGATTTGAACCCCCAACCTCCCATTTTCAAGATGGAAGGGTGGCCACTAGAGCGGACCCCCAGTGATTACAGGAGGGATTGAGTTGCTAGAAAAGAGGCATGATGAATGCAAACCAAAGAGAACTCTTCAGGTTCTACACGGCTTCTATGAAAAGCTCCACTGCGATGTTGTTCAATATAGAGCTCAAGTTGCTCAACCAATACATATCACTCTACTCATTCCTTCTTGCCTTCCCTTGGCCAATTAGTACCCAATTTATGCTCATGAAATGGGACATTCGTGTCTCAATTGTCCACGACTCCATCGTTCTCGTCTTCTTTTCACCGCCCTTCTCCTATTGCGCTTCGATGTAGTACCCAATTTCTAGAACAAAACTAAAAGAAATAATGAACTTACTCAATAATTGCCGCTGTAGTAGGGGGAAGAGTAGCGCAATTTCAATGTGTCTACTCGTGAGTCACCTGTGCCGCTTCAAAACAAAAGCTACAAAAGGCAGACATTTACAGCTTGACCAGACGGAATGCATAGAGACAAACAAATTACTTAATGCGGTTTTCGTATGTCATCCGAAGAGAGGGGCCATAGATAGGGACGGGCACAAACTAGAAACTTCATAAGAGAAACATAGAAGAAATTTCGGCTAGATTCAAGGATAGGTGAATTGATTGATTCAATATCACAAGAAAATAAGTTCATAATGTGAATGGAACGAGCAAGGGAAAGAATTTGCGCCCCGTGATACCCTACCTCCGATGGGATAATTTTCCCCGTGAAAAGCGTAGGGTAGGGGCTATCCACGGTGCGTGGCGGGCCCATTATAAAATTTTAGAAAAATATTAATTGCAAGTGATCTATTAAAATTTAATCATCTTATCACATAACCCCTTACAATTTATTCCACGACTAATTGTAAAATAAAAAATATATATGTTGTTAAGTGAACGATGCAGAAAAAATAACATAATTTTTTTTTGTCGAAAGAAAATTATATTCATTTTGCAAAAGGATTCAAAAGTACATAGTCTCCATGACAAAGCAAATCGAATAGAGCATGAATACTAAAAATGAAGCTAAATCCAAAATACAAGGAGGATCGATGGAGCATTTGCAAATGTAAGCACAAACTCATTCCATATGAACTGTAAGGACCTGAGTCCTACTGTGTAATATTGTCCACTTTGGACACTGAGTCTTCATAACTTTAAAACGCGTTATGTACAGGCGGAGGCGCGGACGCACCGTCATCCCTCCCTCAAGGCTTTGTTTTTAGCGCAGCAGAAGCGTACATGAAATGTATTTTAAAGCCGTGAGGGCCGAAGGCCCAAATCGAACAATATTACATAGTGGGAGGCCTGAGTCCTTACAAAAACTTGGCTCTGATACCACTTGTAAGGACCCGGGCCCCACTGTGTAATATTGTCCGCTTTGGACACTAAGTACTCACGGCTTTAAAACGCGTTATGTAGGGGTAGAGGCACGGACGCACCGCCATCCCTCTCCCAAGCCATAATATTGTCCTCTTTGGAGGTGTGTCCGCGCTTCGGTCCCAGGACATGGGGAGGGAGGGGGCGTGTCTCCTGTCCCACATCGCTTAGAGGGGAATCTTGGGCTAGTTTATAAGGCTTGGATTCTCTTACTTGTGTAACGCGTTTTAAAGCAGTAAAGGCCGAAGGCCCAAAGTGGACAATATTACACATTGGGAGGCCTGGGTCCTTACATGAATAGATTTGTCAAACAAAATCAACGGCCAATCATCGGATCTTGTGTCTCCTTCTTTAGTAGCTACGACATTGCCAGTTAGCGGTGCGCGTCTAAGTTCAGCTTTCTCTACACTATCGTCATATAGAAACAATCATAATAGGTTAAACAAACACAACTCTATCATATGGATGAGCAAATCTTCATAATTCAACGAAAGCCAAAACTCCTATGATCATTATTGAGACTAGAGATAGAGAACCTATACACAAACGGAGTAAAGCGACATAAAATCCCCAAAAGCATATTTATTAAACTCCCAGATCTAAATCGGGAGAGGATGGCATTTAAATCTAGAACAAGATCAAGAGAGTTCAAACTTTTTAAATCGAGAACTAGACCCGAAGAAAAAAGCTCCCAAATCTAAATCGGAGAGAAGAAAAGGTAAGAAAAGGATAATAAAACGCAAACAAAATCAACAAAAGAGGGAGGAGAGGTGAGACTAGCTCAAAGAAGATGGTGGGAAAAGAGAGAGAGGAGAGAAAACAGATTTTTTGGCTCACCAAAATAATGTAAATAACTAGAGTTAAGATTATGACTCTACAGCTACATGCATTTACCAACTAATGAAAGATGATTGGATATAATAGTTAAAATATCACTTGTGTACCAATCTTTGATGAATTGAAAATAATTAATGACTAATGACATCCTGCACATAATATTCATCATAAAAGTTAAATAAGTAACATGTTTGGCTTTTAAGAGGTTGTTTGACATAATTTTTCCACGATACTTTAGGTATGAATAAGGCTGCTGTTGGAATGATTTTGGGATCATCAAAATCATTATCTCCCCAAATTGTCTCACTAATAGAGGTGGGAGTGGCAATTTTATAAAAAGGATGGACTTGAACAAGCTAGATATTTATCAAGAAAAATCCTAACACAATAGAGCTAATTCAAAGATGACACAAATTGACATATTTTTTACTCATATTTAATCGAAAATAGAATTTGCAATGACCCTGAAATGACAAAGATAATTAATATTAAATCTGATGTCACGGATTGTCAATCCTAATTAGAGCATGAAAAAATTAAGTTTTTGTCTAGGATGGCCCATAGAGTGTATACGTCAGCATCCCTTTCCACGTAAATATGACTCTGGTTCAAATTCACCGTTGAAACGTGGAAAATAATGCGTATGAAGCGTCCCAACGATTAGTAGTTTCACGGTCTTTTCCTCAAAAAGGAGTTTCCCTAGGAGGTCAATCAATGGTCGCCACCGACTTTTGCCACAAATTGGTTTCACTCGTGTTTCATGCTTCCCAATCCTCTCGTTGTCAGAGCTTGTAGGACCACCACCACTCAGCGAACTGACTGTACAGGAGGGATTGATTTGCTGGAAAAGAGGCATGATGAATGTAGACCAGAGAGAATTCTTTAGGATCTACACAGCTTCTATAAAAAGCTCCTCTGTGATGTTGTTCAATATATAGCTCAAGTTGCTCAACCAATACATGTCACTTTACTCATTCCTTCTTGCCCTCCCTTGGCCAAGTAGACCCAATTAATACTCATGAAATGGGACAATCGTGTCTCAATTGTCCACAACTCCATTGTTCTTGTCTTCTTTCCATTGCCCTTCTCTTGTTGCGCTTCGATGTAGTCATTTCTGCTACAAACGATACAGACAAGCTTGCATTGCTCGCATTCAAGACCGAAATAACTAGTGACCCTTTTGGGTCACTTAACTCTTGGAACGACAGTATTGGCTTTTGCCGATGGTATGGGGTTAAGTGCGGTCATCGAAACCACAGAGTCATGATACTAAACCTCGATTCCCAAGGACTCTCGGGATTCATCTCACCTTACATTGGGAACCTCAGCTTATTGAGAGTATTGAGTCTCCCAAACAATAGCTTCGGCCTTGAAATCCCTCCACAAGTTGGCCAGCTGCGTTGGCTCCAAGCCTTGTTTTTATCCTATAATTCCCTGACAGGCAAGATTCCTAGGAATATATTAGGTTGCTCGAAGCTTGCATTTCTCGACATTGATTTCAATCAATTGGTTGGAGGAATTCCAACGGAGCTAGGTTCCTTGTCAAATCTTCAACACTTCGACTTTTCTGCGAACCAATTAACTGGCAGCATCCCTTCATCCATAGGCAACTTATCATCTTTGAAGAGGATTTTTTTGGCCAGAAATGGTTTGAGTGGGATTATTCCCCAATCTCTAGGTCGACTAACCAAGCTAAAGACGATTGCCTTGGGAGAAAACAGGCTTTCAGGTAACTTTCCACCTCCGGTATTCAACTTGTCTTCATTGGTTGAAATTGATGTAGGTGAGAACCACATCCGCGGCAATCTTCTTGAAGATATGAGATTCACTCTCCCGAACCTTAAATTTTTTGGCATTATTGACAACCACTTCGCTGGATCGATTCCTTCATTGATATCCAATTCCACAAATTTAAGACACCTCCAACTTACAGGCAATGAACTCTCCGGGAAAGTCCCTTCATTGGCAAATCTGCGTAACATTCAAAAAGTTACCTTAGACAGAAATTATCTTGGGAGTGGAGGGGTCGATGTAGATGAATTGAGCTTCCTTTGCTCACTAACAAATGCCACTAACTTAGAGGCATTGTCGGTAGTTTTCAAAAGATTGGGTGGGATGCTTACTGTATGCATTGGTAATTTATCCGCTACTCTTACAACCCTACGAGTAGGCGTGAATCTAATATCAGGTGAGATCCCGAGAGAGATTGGTAATCTTGTGAAATTACAGAGATTAGACATGGGAGACAATCTTCTTTCTAGTCCTATCCCTTCAGATTTAGGAAACCTTTCAAATCTTGCAGAATTGGAATTGTCGAATGACAATTTATTCGGCATAATCCCATCCTCTTTGCAAAATCTGCAGAATTTGTTAGCTTTATGGATTGGCAATAACAACTTTGAAGGGCCGATTCCTTCATACCTAGAAAAGCATCAGAGCTTGACAATTATGCATCTTTATAGTAACAATTTTAGTGGTCCTGTTATATTTCCCGTGGCTGGGAGCCTTCTCTCTTTGGATTTGTCTCAAAACCATCTAAGTGGAGTCCTTCCAATGGAAATCGGGAACTTGAAACATTTGGACGAATTGGATGTCTCGGGAAATATTTTGGATGATGAAATCCCGAGCAGTCTAAGCAATTGTGATGCGCTGACAACACTAAGAATGCAAGATAACCTCTTCCATGGATCCATTCCTCAATCAATCAGCTCATTAAAAAGCATTGAGGAATTAGATCTTTCCAACAACAATTTCTATGGTGAAATTCCAAAGTTCTTAGAGGAATTTCGGTATTTGGAAAAGCTGAATTTATCTTATAATCATTTGGAAGGCGCGCTACCAACTCAAGGAGTCTTTAAGAATGTGAGTGCGACTTTTGTCGTCGGAAATGAAAAGCTATGCGGAGGAATGCCTGAATTTGAGCTCCCTGAGTGCGTCTCTCGAAACTCCAAAAGCAGAGGAGTCCATAAGTTGAAGCTCACCATCACCATCCTTTTTGGTCTTCTTGGAATAACTCTCGTTGTCACTTTCCTATATCTATGTTGGTTGAAGCAGAAAAAAAATGAGCTAATTGCAAGCTCCTCAGATGATTCATTGCTGAATATGTCTTATGGAACACTTCTAAAAGCAACCGATGGTTTTTCTTCAACTAATCTGATTGGGGCAGGAAGTTTTGGGTCCATCTACAAGGGGCTACTTCAGGAGAATGGAAATGTTATTGCGGTGAAGGTGCTTAATTTAACACGACATGGTGCACTCAAGAGCTTCAAAGCTAAGTGCGAGGCTTTAAAGCGTATAAAACACCGAAATCTTCTGAAAGTCTTGACGGCATGCTCAGGCATTGATTATAAGGGTGACGAGTTTAAGGCTTTAGTTTACGAGTTTATGGTCAATGGTAGCCTAGAAGAGTGGCTGCACCCAAATCCAGCTCCAAATGATGCAGATAGGCACTCCAAGAAATTGATTCTCATCCAAAGGATAAACATTTCCATTGATGTGACTTTTGCATTAGATTATCTTCACAACAATTATTCATTGTGATCTAAAGCCAAGCAATGTCCTTCTAGATGCTAACATGGTTGGACATGTTGGTGACTTTGGATTGGCGAAGATTGTCCTCGAATCTACCTCCGACACTAGAGCAAGTTTGAGTTCTATTGGTTTAAGAGGAACAGTTGGTTATGCCGCTCCCGGTAAACCCCCCACCCCCCAACCCCTCGGAAAAAAAGAAAAAGTTTAGACTCTGTCATTATCAACCTATTCTTATAGAGATGGTGCCTTTTGTTTTATCATATCTTCAAGATACTATTTTGTGAATTCAAATTCATTTTGACATTTCTTACACCACGGGGTTTGTAAATTGCAGAATATGCCAATGGAAGTCAGGTCTCAAGAGAAGGTGATGTCTATAGTTATGGTGTTCTCTTATTAGAGATGTTCATAGGATTAAGTCCCACCAGCAACATGTTCAGAGATAATTTGAATCTTCATAATTATGTTGCTGAGGCTCTACCCCAACGAGCTATGGAGATTACTGATCCCACGCTGCTTCACGAAGGAGAGAGCCACAACAGTTCCCAAGATTCGCTTCATGAAAGAAACCACATATTTCAAGAATGTTTGGAAACAATATATCGTATTGGACTCGCTTGCTCTGTGGAGGATCCTAGAAGACGCATGAGCATTGACAAAGTAACAACCCAGCTACACTCGATCAGGAAGAAACTTTCTGTAGCTTCTTTACTTGAATAGATGATATCGAAAGTAGCAAGTTTCTTCATTTTCAATATTGAATCTCTCTAGTGCTATTTGCAAATGAAAAAGGAATGGACGAACATCTGACTTTCCTAATGTGAATCTAAGAGAGTACCGTCCCAACATTCCTACTTTAAAGGATTAGCCATCAATTCGTGATTTTTTTAGCATTTTTTGTCCGAATGACATTCCTTGACAAATTAATGGGTTAGAAAAAACCAAAATTTTTAAGCAGAAAACTTGTTCTAGTCCTGACCACAATCAACGGTTTGCATCAGAGGTTGATTGTTAAAGCTTGAAGTTTTGGGATTAGAGTGGTCTTGTTGCCAACCGCTTTTATATAATTGCCGTTATGTGTTCGTTTCCGTCCTTTGAAGACCATGAGTTAGTCCATTATCCAGAGGTGACCGAACACTCGATCACATCACAATTTGAAGAACTCAAATTGATTCTTCTACTTGCGAGGTCAACTAGTACAGCGGAAAAGGCATTCTGGCTCACTATGGTCACTATGCCATGAATTAGCATGGATTTCACAATAAAGCAGCTAGTTGTTTGGTTGGGCAATGGCCTCTACAATTTGACTCGATCTCCGTTTTTCATTAGTTTTCTTTCCATTTTTCCTTAACTTTTCCTTTTGTTGAAGAAACTTCCTCTAGAGCGATTTGTCCTTCCAGTTCAGTATCATATTAGTAGGCTAGTTAGTAGTTAAAACTTAAAGAGTATCTGATGCTCTGGCCGCTTTCTTTTCCTGTTCATACACAAGCATCTAACTCAATCTTGTACTCCCATCCGCAGGCACACTTCACGAGCTGTGATATTCCCAGTTTAAAGCAGATAAACAAATGATTCTGGCAATAAATATGAATAAGGGTACTAAGAACGTTTCTAAACAGAAGGGTCTGTTACATGATTATTCGTTTAAGTTGAGACAACTTACACAGAAGAACAGTAAATCCAGAGTAAAGACTAGACGCTATACTAAAAACAATCTCCTAGTTCTGGAAGATAACACAGGTTGGAAGTAGAGTGAAACCAATCCCATTTTATGGGTACACTCCCCAGTTAACAGCACATTGTTCAAATACAACATTGTTAACACCCATTTCACGTTTATTTAAAAAAAAAAAAAAAAGAACACAGTTTTGGAATTATTTCACCTTCAGTTTCTCGATTTGATTCTGCAGAGAATGCTGGAACTCGGTTTCCCCAACAATATCTGCTAAAAGAGCTTTTTGTTCCTTTTCCAAAGTCTTAGCATCCATTGCCTGTAGCTCTTCCTACATCGTACCCCAGCAAACAAAGATGCTAAGTCTTAACTACGACCAAGTACCATCAATACAAAAGTCCTGGACCTGTACTTCAAGGATCCATTTTAGAACCAAGTTCAGCAGATAAGCCAAACCACATTAATAGAACTTCAAGGTACTTATATCTGTAATGATTTGGTTCATTAAAACCAAATGCAGGCATTCTAAATAGGTATTGCATGAACTACAGGTATTACGGTGATCGAGTATAATGCGTACCTGACAATACCTACTGCCTTGATACTCACCTGGAACTCATTTGACTGGCTCTTAATTTGCTCAATTTGCTGCTTCATCTGCAATAAAGGAGTTGCAATAGCACGATTAGTGTTCATGAAGAAATGATGTTGAGCTGCAAATCAAGGATATTAGCTCCCAATGTTTAGTTGCCCCTCAACAACTTTGCTTCCATATTTCATCATTACAATAATGGCTTCCATCGTCAAAGTGATCACGAAGTAGACATCACGCTCGTGCCAAAAGGTGAAATTAACAGATAAAGATGGAAGCATAAATACCAAATCAAAGCTAAAACCCCCCTAGAGGTACTAGTTTAGGCGCTTAGGCATGTCATTTGAATCGAGCTGCTCCAAGGCAGTTTCTGCTAGATTATAAAATTGAAATGGAACATGCTTCATTTAGGACCTTGAGAGCATTGTAGTGCAGGCTTTGACAATTAGTGAAAATCATTTTAACCAGAGAAATGAAATCAACGCATTGTGAAATTTAGATATGGACTACTTAACTGCAGAATTTTCTGCAGCTAGCTTAGCTTTTGTTCATTTGATCTTGTCAAGTTTTGCTGTTGCAAAATCCACACTGAAGATCAGTTGCTTGCTTGCTCCCTTATTCTGTCAGTTCAAGTATTAAATTTAATTAACTACGCTGTTTGATGAACATAATTCTTTTTTTTTTTTTTTTTGGTAAGGTAATGAACATAATTCTTTTGCTTTTAGTTTTTCATATAAAAGTACCACGTTTTCAGTAAGCAGTTGATTGGAAAGTTTGCCTCTTGCTGCAAAGGTATCAGCATTAGCTATCAAAAGTAAACCATGATGGAAGTTTTTGTAACACAAAACCTCATGGTGCAGAGTACAGGGAGCAAGGCTCCTGATCGTATCTGCTTACTGGCGCTTCCACGTAGGTGATGAGTTTTCCTAGTGTAGATTCTGCTTTAAGTTGAACATCAGATTACAATGACCAGATGAAGCAACAAATGGCCCGACAACACTAAGGACTAGACTAGTAATATGGCTTTCATGACGGACGCAGGTGAGTCACTGACGACCTCTGCTTTATTAAGTACATTGACAGTGCTCCAGCAAAAATAAGGAAAGGTTGACAGAGACTCAGCAGTTATTAAAGGGAATTGACCAGCTTATCTCAATGAAATATATGTCAAACTAAACTCATACCAATGGAAAGAAAGAAACGAAACCGTTCTTGTTTCAAGTGTATGGCCAAATGATGATCCATGCTGAAGAAATAGGTGTACATGCTGTTAAAAAGCACAATAGATCATGAAGACATAAAAATAGAAAGTCTAGAGAAGATCACAAGTCAGCAATATATGCCTTCATTGGCCTATAGTTGAAAAAGTTAAATACCCATACCTCCAGCTGCAACCTTTTCTTCATCAAATGTTTCCTTGACTTGCCAATATTCTGGTTAGCAAAGCACTGCTATGATCTAAAAAACATATTACTAACCATTTGGCTTCTGACCAACCGAAAAAAAAAAAAAAAAAAAAAACACTTGGCTGCAAGGTAATAGCCAAGACAGAAAGACATCAGAGAATCAAGGTGGTTAACGAACATTTTCTTAGAGGGAACCATGATATTATTAATGTTTCCCTCATTAAATTCAGCCTTCAGTTCACAAAATAAAAGAAGTTCAGCCTTCCAAAGACTGATACTGAGTAACTACAAGAGGAAAAAAAGTGGCTGAACCAATGCAAACCAAGATGTTTGTACGTGTTTGTGAGCACGTGTACATGAAACTACATATATAAATTGGATCGCAGAAAAGGATGATCCTCCTTGACATGACAAATATAAAATCTAATGGTAACAGCTAGTTCAAAAGTGGAATAAACAAAAAGGAGTACCAAGTCATGGACTTCTGTGTCTGGGCTTCGTATGCGACAGTTAAGCCATCCCTAAAAGAACAAGATAAAAAGACTGTCGGCTTGGTGGACATTCTGATAAGAGGTCAAAACTCGAGAAATCTTACTTTTCTTTTTTAGGTCATAAGAGAAATCTTACTTGTAGCTGCTGGAATTTGACATCTATATCCTCAGCAACCTTGGCATAGTAAGTGCTGGAAGTCCAAGAAATTCAGTGAAGAGTTGAAGAACACAGCACCTTTTTGGGTTCAAGGACACAACAAATCTAGATACTTGAGAACAGGCTAGTGACCTTTTCTCAACTAGTTTGGCCGATAAGCTTACTCTTTCTTGGTGAACTAGCTCCAAAGTCTACACAGAACTCCAACAAATATTCACGGTAAGATAAAATTACCCGAGTTTCTTTATTAAGCATAATCGATCATGTGATTTAGTCATTTAGAAGTTTAGAAAGCCTCACAGTCCAGCATATATATCATCCTCCACCATTTCAGATCCAACTCAATTTCTTTAAATATAAGTAATAAACACAAGGTTGCATATTACAGAAATCTGACACAGTTGACATTAAAAGTGTCAAATTCTAAATTTACATATGCTCTGCCAGATATACATAGACAAACTTGAAAATCGACACAGAAATGATTGAAAAATTACCTATCTTGACACATTTGGGATAATACCTATTCAAGTATTAGTTGCTTCAACAACCAAGCATTAAAGAAATAGCACTTTAGCAAATGAAATTTGTCTCCGCTGAAACTTTGAAAAGGCTCCAGCAATATATATATGAATTTCATTCACTGCCTTTAAACTTTTCTGCTCGTATCAGATAATCATCTATGGCTGGAAAATTAAAAGACAAATTTGAAACCTTTTCAACTTCCTTTATATCCTCACTTTTTGCTAGGGATCCAAATCTAAAAATCATGTTGACCTTAGAGTTCTGCTCGACGTTCCAAGTTCTGTACAAACCATCCAAAGCAGCAACACTGTAAGCTTAAAATTATTCTCTGCGACCTCTGGTGATAAATTACTTTCTGATACAGTGTCTGACTCTTCAGAATTAATTTGAGATGTATGATAGTCTCCATTCCCACAACATATTATGGTACTTTTATGCACGGAAATGATTATCAGAAAAGCCATTACACAAAAATAATCGCTGCAAACAATAGAGTTCAGTGCATCTCTTCATCTGGTATCTTGCTATCTCTGAGCAAAATAAGGCATGAACCTGAACTCCAAGTCACGGATTTTCTTTAAGATATTGTGAAGGTAGCAGCATCAACAGATTATTCACATTAATATAAGTGAAAGACCAGTCAACCAAAAGAGAGACATAAGAATCAGCCTGTAATTTGAAAAGAAAAATATTATTTGAGGAATGGAGGACACAGCATACTATTTTTGTTGAATTAGATGCTTAGTTGAGTTTCCAACGTGATAGGATGGAGCAAAAGATTCTTCCAAGCTCTATCCATTACATTTTGGCATAGAATTTATCTCTGGAGTTAATGAGTAAGGCGAGCAGAATAGCACCTCATCATGGGATCACTGTGAAAGACAGATGTCACAGTTCAGTATATCAGATATAAGGCTGGAGATCACTTCCTTTGTCAGAACCCAATAGGTGATCTTCCTTTCCTCTCTTTTGGTGGAGTTCATCTGACCCATCACTATTAATTATATAACACATATATAAATAAGGAGGAGTTCTACCTGTGTCAGTGTGCGACAATCAGATTCCAAAGAAGCAACCTTACTCTGCTTGTCAAATATCTGAGAGCATATTTCACCTTTTGCAGTCATCATCTGCTCTGTTTCTTCTTTAAGTTTCTGATCTTCGGATTTTGCTGGACAAACAATGTATTAAGAAAAGGAAGTTAAGTACTTCAAGAAAAGGGAAGATTGTTGGATTTTAACATTTCTATACAGTGGCTTACACAACAAAATTACCCGAAAGCAATCATGATTGAAATACAAGGATCAAAATATTTTAGCCAAACTAACCATAACTTCTACAAATTGATTGCATAAGCTTAAATTCAAATAGTTACTGTAATTATCACTCACAAGGTCAAGAAGAATCATGCAGCTCTCAAATCACTACAAAAAGCTGAAGGAAGTGTGCTCAATAAAGGTACTTCACACCCTAGAACAAGGTCCACAAATCCCATCAAATTAAAGGGACAAGGAGATCATTAACTTAGTATTGGAAAGATGCTCGCATTGACATTGGGTCTGCTCATGTACAAATAGACCTAGCAAGCATGCTCCTCTTTGATTAAACGTCATTTGGCTACAACTCCGCTGATAAAGCATCATCATGATTTAACTTAGCATCATCTTCATCCTAAATAGAACTTTAAAATGATAATCAACACTAATTTGATAGAAGACTGACTTTTAGTGTAATTAGTACTAGTTAGAAACAACTAATATCGATAGATAAAATAATGTAAGCTTAATTAAAAATGAAGCATTCACTCATGAAAAGCTTCGCATGAGTATCGTGGCTTGAATTTAAATATCCAATGCTAATACAGCCAATGAGTTTAGAAAAGCCATTGCTTACTATACTGAAGTGTTGGAGAAACTTATCGCGGCTTTTAGTATGTAGTCCACAGGTAGATAAGCAAAGAGCGTATAAAGTAAGCACCGGTAAAAACAATCGTCATCTATAACCGATAGTATTATTAAAAAAGATCGCAGTCATTGGTGGATCACTAGGAAACAGGTAAGATACCATAAGTGAAGCTAAACATTCACCTCATAGACAAACTGACGGGGACAAGCTAATGCATGTTAAGAAAGGGAGCACACAGATATGTAGATCAGGCAATGCATATGTTCACAGATACAACTATAATGTCCTCATCATGTGTGCCTGCACGTGCTCATATATGTAGGAGACGAAGTAGCAAATAACAGAGAGAAACTGAACCAGAAGTGAGGTCGCTTTCCAGAGATTGAATGGTAGCAATCTGCACCTGCTCTTCAATCGAGATCTTGGCCGCCTGATCCTCCACATCTTTCAATTCACAATTGCAAGTCAGCAGCATTTTTCCACATAGGTGTACATGTTTTACTTCGAGAGAATGACAGGTAGAGATGGTACCGTTCATTTGAGATTGCAGAGTCTTCATGTACTGCAAGTATTCCTCCATCTTCAAACTGTACATACACATTCGTATCACTTGCCACGCCATGTACAAACGCAGAAAGTCATCAAACAAAGGTCCTTTTCCCAAAAAACTTCCGTGCGGCAATACTGCGTCGTAAAACTCAAACTAGCAAAAGCAAGAGCTTAAACTTCCGATTATGAACTAACATCTCCGACTCTTCGTCAACAGAGCCCTGGGCTAAGATAGACCGAGTAAGAAATGGACATTCATTAAAGCCCTCCGTATTAGGCGACATTGACAAGGAGAAGCTCTAGTGCAGTGACGAACGCAGCCACTAATCACGCAACAAGATCACAGGAACGCGTCGCTCGGCCGTAACCGCTAGATGACCGAACGAAGCGCGCTCGAGTGCTCGAAAGAGACGGAGCTAAGTACAGAGACGCGCTAGCGATGGAGGTGACTTGAGCTCGTGACGGTGGCGGCCGCGAGCTCGACGTCGCCGACGATCGCGCTGAATCGGCTCCGGCGTCGTGAGATCGTGATCGTGGCGATCCCTAGACGACGAAGAGCTAGAGACGCACCTGACGAGAGAGAGAGAGACGACCGAGCGGTTTGGCTTCGGTGACACGGCGATCGGAGAGGGGGAGAGGGGGAGAGAGAGAGAGAGAGAGAGAGAGAGAGAGGGTGGAGGCGAGTGGGGAGTGGAGCTGGAGCGGACGATGGGAGGATCGGACGTCAGGAACTTGATTAACATTGGGCGCCAAAGAGCCGCCGATTTCCAGCCTACCCCGTCCCATACCCGCCTGAACGGAAAGCAGGAAAAAATTTGAATTTTTTTTTAAAAAAGGAATGAAACGACGCTAATACCCTTCACTATTTTTTTTTTTTAATACCCTTCACTAAATTGACGTGCCCAGCTTTTTTGTTTTTTAAACAGGGACTTGCACAGTCGAATATTCATTTAACTTTAATCCTTTGGGTCCTTTTCCTCATGAGTTAAAACTGGTGGAAAGAAACGAATGGTATTGACGTTACCCAAGTGACTATAAGAATTCTATACGATTAGTTTGAGTCATGAATACTGCTCATTTTAAACAAATCTCTTTCACCACTGCCGTCACGTCTCGAACTTCGAGCGCGCGCATCTTTCGGTGGTCGACTAAATTGCAACGTTCCCAGGACGCGTTGCCGACCCAATCAATTCATGCACAAGTAGAAGCGAAATAAACAATCCCTAGACAACAACAAACATAAGATAGAAAAGCAAGACAACCAAATCAAACCAAACACATTTTATAACAAACTAGGTCAACCTGTAAGGTTATATACAAAAGTCATGTGACATCCTGAATTTCCAGTTCTAAGTACCATAATAACCATTGACGTTCCAACCAGAAGATTCATTGCAAACCTCACCAATATATTTGGACTCGGTAGAGGAAACATTGAAAAAGAAAGTGACAAAAATCTCTTAGATTTCCTCAACTGGTTTTATCCTCCCACCCACTAGAAATATCTCTTGCAAAAGGAACTGACAACTACACAGCCAAACCCTGAAGTGCACACTATTCTGCTCTTTCGACGTCCATGGCATTTTTTCACAAACAATGGTAACATCATCAATGTACCACAGATTGTAGGTACCATATCCTATAAACCTCAAATGGACAACAAACAAGCTTGGATTCATAAATCTTATCCAGGACCTGTTGGATGTTGTGAACATCAATACCGAGAACTCCAGAAAGTCTTGTGTCAGGAAAACAAGACCAATCCTAAAGATGCATGGAATTATAATGTACCCAATGCATGAGATCATTATGACCTAGCACTAGAAGCCAAGACAGCCCTCGAAGAATTCGGACAAGCTAAATCATCTCAGGAGCGTGAAATGGCAGACACAAATGACATTGCATAGTCCTTTCAAGACCCCTATGCTAAATGGGGAGGTCCTCTTTCCCAAGACCCCTATGATCAAGGACCTTTGTCCCTATCTTAAAGCATGGACACATCCTTTTATGCACAACCGTCCAATTGGCCTCAGCCAAGTATTCCTGCCAACACTACAAATTGAGAGCAAGAAGAGGCATCTACTTCATATCGGCTGAACCAAATTCTCTCACCAGAAGATCTTGAAGCACTTGAACAAAAATATGATGAACATCTTCTAGCAACAATGCACAGTTTAGATGACTCAGACTATGACCACAATGCTTGTGACGGACGAGACCGCTGAACAAGACCAGTGTTTGTACAATTTCACTATAGCAAGTTACTGTTCACTTTTACTATAACACTAGGCTAGGGAAATCACTGTTGACTGTCACTATTCATACCATACGAATAATTCCCTACCGAGATTTTCGAAAGCCTTTGTTTGTTATAGAACCCGTGAGCTTGGTCATTGTTTGTGTGTGATCTCTCATTGCCTATAAAAGGCGAGGAGGATGTAAAGTGTTGGGTAGAGTCCCTTGAAGAAAAGTGAGTGTGTTTTGTGAAACTCTCTCATGGCTTTCTAAATTTCCCTTCTTCTCCAGCCTGGTAGGATCTTTTGAGAAATGCAACTCGGATAGTTAGAAATGTTATCATTCTAGTTCTATTTGTGTGTCTCTAGACTCTGAACTAAAGGTCAAAGTGGTTTCCTGCTAAAAGGTTGTCCCTGAAGGGCTTGAACTAGAGTTGTTCGCCCATTGTGGGAAGGCATACTTGCAGGAAACTGACTTCGTCCTCTCTAGTTCTAAGTCTAGATCCATTCAGAGTGGTATTAGAGCCATGGTTTTGTTTGTAATCATATTTGTTCCATGCGCTTAGTAGGTGAATCCAGTGCTGAGAAGAACTCTTTACAACATGAAAGATCAGCCAGAAATACTAGAAGCACTTGTCTCTCTTGTTGCAACTCCATCTTCTTCAACTCCTACAGATTTTCGTATTTCAAATGCTTCTAAAATAGACTATCTTTATGAAGTCTTTCTTAGTGATGAAACCCAGCTTTCCCTTACGAACCCCAGCTTCCCCTTACGAACCCGTATTCTGCTTTCGCTAAACCCACCTCATCATTTTCACCCATTCGCTCAATTTGCCAACTCATTCGTCAGACTCCAAAGGAAGTAAAGGAGTATGTCCAGTCCTCTAAGTTCGACCAGCATCCCATTCCTGCTACTGAAAATGAGTACTTTGTTACTCTTCAGATTCCTCCAGAGTTTCCTAGACAGTGGATTCAATAAAGATATTCTCATGTCCATTATGGTGATATTCGTCTTGCTCTTACTTTTCATGGTCGCAAAGGTTTACCAATCGTGGCAAGAATTGCTTTATTGGATACTAGGTTCCTAGAATACCAGCATGCTTGCATCGGTACTATTCAAACCACTTTGAATGCGGGAACAGTCTTTGTGACTCTGTATCCAAACTTCAATATTGCTCTTTCCGACCCTCAGTTACTCTCCTTTTTGAAAGTCCAAGTTCAACTCACTGGAGCCCCTCAAACTACTGATTCTGTAGTAGCAACACTACACTACCAAATGGTTTACCGAGTACAAAACCATGCTCTTGATCTAAATTTCCACAATGGAAATGAAGATGCCTTGTTCATTTCCATGCAAAATGATCAAACATCTTGCATTCATATTCCCAGACAGATCCCAAAAGAAAAGTTGGCCAAGCTCCTTCCAGAGACTTGGATTACCAACTATGCATCAGAACAACAAACCCTTCCAGTCTTCAGACTCCGAGTTTGTCAGAAAGAAAGATGGAACTGTTTCCATCAAATTTGGTAAGGAAAAAGAAGAAAGTCCTTTTATCTTCCAAACCCTCTTCATGAATGAACCATGTGTTCCTAAGTCAATTTCTGAGCCAGATCCAAAAAAGCTTATCCGACATTTCAATAGTGATGGACATCCAGTCCATTACTATAAAGACAAGTATTGTCATTGTTTTTGGGATCCTTTTTGTCAATGTTCTTACTGCACAAACTCCCCTGATGAGTTTGATCCATGTGCAAGACCTCCACCACGGAGGAAGCATAAGAAGCCAAAAGATCCTATGTACCAAAGCTACCTGAATGGGGATCCCTCTATTGATACTTTTGGAGAATGTGACAAATTCCAGTTCATGGTCTCTTATGCTCCAGCACCACCACTAGAATTTACAAAGTCACTTTCAATATCACCAACTCCACCATCATCACCACCTCATCTCCTCCTTAGAAAAAACCAGCCATTTCTTTGTTCTATAAGCCAATTGTAAAGTGGGCTAAGAAGCATTCCTTCCCACTTGAAGTTCCAGCAGAGACACCACCCAGCTCTTCCACTACCATGTTTCAAGAAACAAACTTTCCTCCTCTTGTTCGGGAAAGTTCTAAACTCTCGTTTCCCTCTCCCGAAGAGTTTATTGATCCACAAGGCAGATATAGGCATGTTCCTAAGATACCCGCCCCCACTGACGTGGATAAGCATGGAAGACAGAAAAGAACTCCTGTTGCTAAAGCTGTCCTAAATTGGCAATCGGAGACTCTTTTAGCAATAACAATGCCTTCAAAGCAATTGATTCCAAGATTGGGAATGTGCAACAAGATTTGCAAAGATATGATGAAACCACTAAAAAAATGCTTTCAGATTTCCAGAAGAGGCTTCATGCCTTGGAATCTGGACAATATTTAGGGTATCATTATCTTGAAAGTCCTAAGGCGGAAATAGACAAGCTCAAAAGGCAAATCCAGATCCTTGAAGAAGGAAGACTTAATCCATTTCCAACTACTTTGCGGACATAAGCACTCCCTCCTCCACCACCTCAGATGTCTATCTTTGCCTCCATCACAGACATTCCTGTCAGAAAAGACAAAACAGATGTAGCTGAAATGCGAAACCGTCTTAGAGAACTGGACCGAATAAGGAAAGAAAAGGGAAAAGAGAAGATGCCCAAAGAATCCTCTCTTGTCATAAGAGAACCAGATCAAATGATGCTGTCAAACCCATTAGAATCTTTTATTAGAGATTTGGGTAATCGAGAACCGCAGCCTAATCCTGTTACTCCACAACCTCCAGCACATATTGATCCTGTCATCTCGACAGACCAGATCTGTTTCCAACAGAATCAAACTTTCCAAACATCTTTGATATTGAATCAGATTCAGTATCCCTTTCATCTTCATCATCTTTCTCACTCCCTTCCATTGATTCCTTACCTATAGCACCAGTAACTTCATCGATATTCATGGTCGATCCTCCAGATCATGATATGGAATCAAATCCTTCTGAACAAGAGGTTGTCCAACCAAACAATTCTTCTTAGAATATGTTAACTTCATCAAAACAATTTTTTACCATTGATGACATTTCTTATCACAAATGGCCAGAAAGACTTGAAGAATTTCATACTTGGTTAAATACTCAAGCCATTACCAACCAGGACAAGTATGATGTTCTATTCAATTTTGTCACAAGGTTTACAGGCAGCCTTAAACTTTGGTGGCAATCTATGGGAGAACAAGATCAACTTCATTTTTTACTCTCACCAAACTTTCAGCATGCCATTACCCTTCTCTATCATTTCTCTGTGGGGAAACTTGTTGACCTCATAGAACTCAAAAGAAGAGAATTTTTTGAAATGACTGTACAATGTCATTTGTGTCTACCATTTCACTGAATCGGGCTTTTCATCGACGCGCTTACAGTTATCTTCTAGCCACTCACGAGATAACTAGTCTATCAGGTGAAGCCATTAAGGAATCTAAACGCAATAGACTTAAGAATTTGACTAGGAATCGACTACTCGACCGTGTTAATCTGCAAATGGGTCATTACGACACCGTCAAAATTGACCAAAGAGCGGAGATAGGTCGATTTGATAGAGGTATATGATTAGTGTGTGGGTGATTCCACTTAATTGCAAAATTTCTATTGAACGACATTAGACCGATTTTTCTGTCATTTCTATTCCCTGTGCCTGTATTTGAAATCTCAAGATTTTCACGACAACCGAGAGTCGCCAATGTGTCGAAGATATACAATATGGCTTGAAAATAATCGGCCACGGGTCAATTGCACTAAAAATTCCTAAAAGCTACCTGACAGGTTAGGTCGCGCTAAAATCGTGTCAAATTGAAATTAACTGCGAATTTAAACCCGATTTCAGAAATTGAAAGTTCTGTCATGTCACGATTCATTTTAGGACTGTGGACTCATCCTCTGAAGATTTTTCTGCAAATCAAGATTTTTGGCGGAAATTCAAAGTAGGGCCATTTTTTACCGGAAAAATTAGAGGGCCATTTTCGGCCACGTTTTTGGGATTCAAGTTGGACAAATTAATGAGGAAAATTCATGAGAGGGACAAGGGCATCTTAGTTGGACTTATGTACTCCAATTTAGGTCCAATTGGAGAGGAATTGAAGCAAATTGGATGGAGATTGTGCAAATTCGTAGGTCCAAGGGGTGTGCAACTTTTGGTCACCAAAGTGAAGCTTGTTGAGGAAGATTGAAGAGGAAATAGTGGCTGAGGATGAGGCTGAAATGGTGGGTTCTTGGCAATGAGTAATATGGATATTTTGGTGGACTTTGAGGCATTTTTGGGCCCCTCCATCTCCAGCTAGCTTCTTCTTCCTCTACTTCCCTCCTTTCTCCATTTTAGAGAGTTTTGAAAGCTCAAAATTGCAAAGAAAACAGCTCTCCCTTCCCCCTTGCCGTTGCACACCCGCCAAGGCCGCCGGAGCCCCTTGCCGTGCTACTCGCGCCCTGCGCACCAGCCCGCCCGCGTGCCGCTCGTCCGCGAGCCTAGCTCGCCGTGCCGCTCCTCCTAAGCTCTCTGTCCAACTAGTCAGGGCCTTGACGTCACCGTTTAAGCCGTCAGAATCGCCGCCGTTGCCCGCAGCAGCCTCGTCCGCCCATTCCGTGCCATTTCCAGCCCGTTCAATCGCTCGGCCCAGCCCTTTCGGTTCTTGGACAGAATCGAAAACTAGTAAGGGCCATGGGCCTTCATGACCCGTTTTGAAGCCCGCTCGGTCCTCTGTTGGCGCCGCCGTGGGCTTGGTTGTTGCCCGTCTCTGCATCGCCGTTGTCGTGGACTCACCGGATCGCAAAACCAGTGAGTTTACTTGCTAAATTCTGCTTATGTAGTTAATGATGCTTAGGGATTGATTAGTTTAGGTTAATTATGGTTTAGGTGGTTAGTTATAATGGATTAGTGATTTAATTATCCGTTTGTACATGTTAGGTGGTTAGAACGAATAGATTAGGGACTAAAATAGCCGTATTATTTATCTAGATATGTTCGGAAATTTTCTAGGCCCGTTTGGGCGGTTAATTAAGCATTTCCGACCTAAGTTTGTATTTTTGGCATTTAATTGTATTTATTTAATTATTTTTGGTATTTATTTAATTATTTATTATTTTTCGGAAATTATACCGGGATAGTCGGTGATCGGAATTTCGTGCCGATTGCAATGGTGTGCTTGATTTATTTAATTGAGTGTTAATTTGTGCAAATTGAGTGATAATTGGAATTTTGGTTATTTATTCCGAAATTGTGAAATTTCAGTATTTAATTAGAAAATCTCGGGTGTCGGATTTTGACACCGAAAATGATTTTTAGGTACTATATTAAATAGTGGAATTTTAAAAATAAGGGTATTAGTTTTTCTAGTCCAAATTAACCGTGTACCCACACACAATTAATTTACCGTGTATTTTTAATACGAAGAAAATATGTCAGATTCACTTGAGGCATTTAAGTGTAATGCATGGTGTCATGGGCCGAGATTGAATGATCATGTGTTGGTTAAGAGAACCCGTCCTGGAAATGAGTCGGGTGGACATGCCCCTATATGGGATGCTCTATCAATGGATGCCGATTGTAGTAAAGGCTGGACCAATACTCCTTTATGGAATGTCGTTGACGTAGTGACATTGTCGTGCTCGATGGGGCGAGATAACGCCTGGCTACGCCAGAAGACCGCCGAACTTCGAGAAGGCTGTGCCCGTGTGTGGCCGTGATTAACAATTGGAATGCATGCTAAGTGAAATTGGCGCGTTGAATTATGGGACAAAATTGTGTGACACGGAATAAGATGTGTCATAACGATTTGGCCCTATAATCGAGACCCCTATGGCTGTTTGAGAGATGAATTGTGGCGTTCCAATTATTTGAGCATGAATATTGTTTATGTCTGTGATATGAACTGTATTAACATGCAGGAAGTGTGACATTCCGGATTTTCAATCCTGTTTTCTACTGGATAGATCGGGCATTTCATTGACGCGCCTATAGGGCTGTTCTCAGAGCTGATCACTCTCGAGATAATTAGACTATTTGAGGAAGTCATTAAGGAATTTTAAGGCAATAGACTTGAGAATTCGACTAGGAATCGATTACTCGACCGTGCTCATCTTTAAAGGTCATTTCGGCATAGATATAAATTGATTTGAAATCAGAGATATGTCAGTTCGACTGAGATGTGTAGCTAATCGTGGGTGACACCACCAAATTGGAAAATTCTCATCAACCGGCACTAATTTGATTTTTCTATCATTTTGGTACCATGTGTCCGTATTTGATTCCTCTAGATTTTCACGATAATTGAGAGTAGTCAATGGGTCGAGTGGGTTCATTGTGGCTCGAAGAAAATCGACCACGAGTCATTTGCACTAAAATTTCTGAAAGTTACCTGGAAGCCTAAGTCACACTAAAAACGCGTCAAATGGAAATTAACCGTGAATTCGAGTCTGATGTCTGAAATTGAAAGTTCTGTGGTGTCACAAGCTATTTTTGGAACGTCGACTCATCCACTGAAAATTTTTTAGAGATTTCGAGATTTTTACGGAAAACTGTTTCGGACGTTGTGGAAAATTAGCGGAAATTCATACGGGCCAAATTAAAGGAAATTTGGACTTCCAAGCCAAGCCTTTGAGTTTTGAGGACTTACAGAAAATTATATGGGATTTTTTTTCTACATCAAAATTAGACTTCAATTTTGGGAATTTGTTGAAGAATTGGAAGCCCAAAAATTGAAGAAATTCGGATGCTCACATGAGGGCTGCATTTTTGGCTTCAATTTGGATTATTGGTGGGATTAAATGTTGAGAAAGTATTAGGGGACATTAAGATAATCTTGGGGGCTTGTGGGGACCAAATTAATGATGAAATGAGATATTTATTTTGACTTTTGGCCCCAAACTTCCCGTGCATGCTGGCTTCGTCGACTCCTCCCCCCTTCACGACTTCGGCTCTTTCAATTCATCCCCGCTTCTGCTTTCATCTTTAATTTTCTTTCCTCTCCATCATTTCATCTCTCTCTATGTGTTCATTTTCCCTCATGCCAGCACTCACGCTCTCTACCCCTCTCTTCCACTCACCCTCCCTCTCATGGCCACATAAGCCCTCAACCGAAGCTCTTTCTCTCTCCGCTCAGCCCACGTCCCACGAAGCAACAAACCAATGCATCCAAATCCGCTTTCTTCAGTCAATCTTCAGCAAACGAAACCCTTGCTGTTGACTCCATCATTTCATCGACTCGTCCACGGCTTTGCTTCTGCCCGCCAGCTGCTCTGATTTCATCGGTTTTCTCTCAACCGAAGCTATTCCAGCTTCAACTCTGCCACACCCGAAGCAGCTCCAGTTTGCGTGGCCATCTCCAGCCCTTCAACTGAGCAGCCCAAGCTTTTGGCCCAGCTCGCAAAGATCAGCCCAATTAAAGTCCACGAACAGCCCAGCAATTCCAGTCCACGAGCCAACAATTTCAGCCCGTTAATTTCAGCAATTTAGCCTTTGAAGCCCACAGATCCAGCAAATTCTTGAAGCCCAACCGCAGCAACTCCAGTTCAGTTTTCAGCTTTGGGTCCAGCCCATTCGAAGCCCGTGAAGCCAAGCCTAGTTCAACAGCCCAAGCCCGCGAAGTTAGCCTGCTTTGGGCCCGGTCCAAGCTCGCTGGTGTTCGTCAACGCCGCTGAAAGTTCGGTTTCGGCCACCGTCGCGTCGCCGTCACGGTGTTCCGGTCTTCGCTTTGCACAAGTGAGTTTTACTCACTAATCCCTACTTAGTAGACTAATGATGCTTAGGGGTTGATTAGATTTAATTAAGTGCAATTAGGTGGATAGATTAGATTAGAATAATTAAATTAGGGATTTACCTATGCATGTTAGGCAAATGGTTAGTGTACTTAGCAAGTAGATATGCTATGTTATTTATTGAACGAGTCTCGATAATTTTCCGGGCTCGTCTTGGCTTCCAATTAGGCATTACGGGCTTAAATTGGATTTAATGTAATTATTTAATAATTTTCGGAATTATTTAATTATTTATTTATTTTCCGGAAATTAGGCTGACATAGCTGACGACTGGAATTTTATGCCGATTATTGTGATGCAATCCGTTTATTTAATTGAGCTTTATTTTGTGCTAAAATTAATTATGATTTTAGGATTTTATTCCTAAGTTAATTAATTTTGGTAATTAATGGGAAAATTACCGGGCATCGGTCTACAGCGCTAATAATCTATTTTGGTACTGCTGAAAATAGTGGGAGGTTTAAAAGTGAAAACCTTATATTTTGGCTAAGGCCGGCCGTGTACCCACACATGTGTATTTTTTATCAAGCATGATAACAATAGTAAATTGATTGTGTTTTCAGAACAAAAATACTATAACGGCTCGATGATTCATATGTCATCTGGAGAATGGACGTTATACTATTACAGCTCGATGACTCTCATGTCATCTTGAGAATTAATTGTTTGTATACCAGCTCGGTGACTCTATACATCATCTTGGAGATAGGACGATATGATTTGATAGCTTGATGACTCTCATGTCATCTTGAGAAAGAATTGTTTGTATACCGGCTCGGTGACTCTATTTGTCATCTTGGAGAGAGGACGGTATGACCAAACAGTGTGTTATAACGGCTCGATGACTCTATATGTCGTTTTGGAGATAGAACGTTATGCACAAGTATGTTATAACGGCTCGATGACTCTATATGTCGTCTTGGAAATAGAACGTTATGCATACCCGCTCGATGGCTCTATATGTCATCTGGAGATAGGATAATATACTAGCTCGATAACTCGATAAGTTATCTTGGAGAATGAATAGTATATTATAGGGGCTCGGTAACTCAATTGGTTATTTGGGAGATTGGACAGTATTGAATTGAGATGACCGGGGAATGGTCTAATTGACATGTAATCGACTAGGTCGATTGGTTGATGTTTCGATCTGTTGTGGTTGATAGGGTGCCTATTCAAAATGTGCTAAATTGCAGGTGGAATATGAGGCCAAGGTAAGTCCTCTGACCCGTGATGTGTATAGGCAGCCCTTATGGCATATTGGTTTCCTAATTTGGTCTTAGGGGGTAGAACTCGCTGAGACGTTATCTCACTGGTTATTGTATAACCATTTCAGGTCCTTAGGTGGTGTTGGTGAAGGACCAGAAGCCCCGGAGTTAGAAGGTGAAGCCCAAATAATCGGCGTCCTTGTTTAACTAGTGAGTCATAGGACAATTCTATTTTGGTGAAAGTTGATTCCTTTTCGTCGGCTTCAGTGTATAAACCTGTGTGTTTATAAAAAGGTCTGTTGTGAAAAAAATTGATCCTACTTTCCTATCACATTGTTTTGTTGTCTAAGGATTTTCTATATGCTTCCGCATGCATATTAAAATGAAAGGATCGGCGATGCGTCCTGGGACGTCGCTATTATATCGACCAAGTGAGGGATGGGCACGTGTTCAAGGATCGGGGCATGACAGGAAGGATCTGAGACGAGGTAAGTTTTTGTGATCATGTGGTTGTGTGGTTAAGACACCTCTAGGTGTATTTCCTTCCTAGTCGGAGTTTAACGGGTGAACTTACTGAAACATTGTCTAACCCCATCGTGAGCTCATTTCTTTTCAGGTCCTTAGATGGAGCAGCGTCATGTACGCTATGGGGTTCCGAGGGAGGTAGACTTCCAGCGTTCCTATTTCCCAGTTTCCAAGACCGACCTGACCCGTGAGCTTGTGGAGTCCATTGTCTGGGTCGATGAGGGTCTACCCCACATGGTACCTCATTGTTTCAAGGCATGGTACCTTCATAAGCCCAATAAGAGTCGGGAGGGTCCTATAGGTGGTTTTGACGGGCCTCCCGTCGGGACAAGGGAATGGGAAATAGGGCACCCTTTGGATATTGACACCCTTGATGGTGCCGTGGAGGATCCGGAGCCAACGACTGGAGAGCCTAGAGTTTAGAATCTCCGTAGCCCCTTTTTGATCTAGACTGTTGTATATAGGTCTTTTGGTAGACTTTCGTATATGACTCAGTGTGTATATAAAAGCATGTTTTGGCTGTGAATCTGTTTTCCCTGCTTTTCTATTCCATGTTATTTACTGTCAGGGGTTTTTAATTCGCTTCCGCATGTGCAATAAAACGAATGAGTCGGTGACGTGTCTTGGGACGTCGCAAATTTTATTGACCACCGAGAGATGGCCACGTACTCGAGGTTTGGGGTGTGACAATAATTGGCCGTGCAAACTTGGGTGTGTTTTTCTGCTTTGTGATTTGTCTTTGACAACTTGTAATACGTTTATTGGTGAAACAATTGTTGATTATGAGATCAAAGGTGTACTCCGCTAATGCCAAAACCTAACATGGGTATCAGGGCAAGTGTTGATTGTTTTCCATGCACCGCATTCCATAATTTGCGCAATATAGTATATATTTTATAATGAAATATCATGATTTTGGCCTAGAGAGAGTGCAAATATGATAGCAAAATGTGTAAGTGACGAAGAAATTGCTGCCGATAAGTGGTGACACATGTCCCCACATGGCTAATGACGTGGTGGTGTCCCATTAGATGGTGGCGTGACAATTCAGGGGATAGCATGGCTAAGTAAGCGATATGCGAACAAATCACATTTTGACTTGTGGTAGAAAGAGTTGAGTCCCTAGTTGAATCGGCTCAGGCATGTAAAACCACGAGCACGGGATAGCTCAGTCGCATTGTCAAATAAATAATTTAAACACATGAATATAAATAAGTAGAGTTAAGCCAATGAGATTGTGATTTTTTTAATAATTATAGAATGCGAATAATTTTAAAATAGAATAATTCATCATGGTTAAGAAAATATTAACAGTTATATATATAAAATACATTATTTTAAAAAAAAAGTTAATGAAATTTTTTCCCTTGAGGGGCACAATGCCTCGTCTGGGAAGGATGTGCTCCACTCCGTCCCGCATCTGGTGGTCGGAAACCGCTGCCGATAATTGCACTCCATAAGGACTTAAATGTGCAATTTTAGAGCACTTCACAAAAAAGGTTTAGGTTTCTAATAAAATTTTTCTTTTTCATGTTTATCACACGTTCGAGGGAATCCCAATCGGTACAAGTTACGATGACCATCAGCTTTTGTCTTAGTCCTCCTTCTTTTGCAAAGTAGATAAGGCACTAAAGATGTTAGAATGATTTGGCCATCATCGAAATTCTTCTCTCCACAAATTGTTACACTAAGAGTGGCAATTCATAACCAGAATGGATTTGAACAAGCCAGAGATATATTGAGAAAATTGTACCCGACACGATAGAGGTAATTTAAAGATGAAACAAATTGACACATTGTCACTGATACTTAATTGGAAAAAATTGCAATCACAGCAAAATGACACAGTTAATCACTATTAGATTTGATGATATGAATTGTCAATCATCTTGATTATAATCCTAATTAGATTTGACGTCAATCCAATAAGAAAAAGTTAACTTTTTTGTTTTGTACGTTGAGTGGAAGAAGGGCGTAAAGATCCCTATCCACAGAAGTACGATTTGTTGACATTTAACGGGTAGTGCCAATGGGTGCCCGAGCGTGTCTTCTGGGCTTTCAAATTGGTAAAAAGGAGGGTGGCAATACTGGTACTGTGGTACATGAATTATAGCATTAGTAGACCATCTTAAGTTGCGTCATATTTTCGAACGGATTTTGTGGTTTGAACGCGCATCAGAAAGAACTCTTTCAGGGTCCTACACAGCTTCTATAAGAGCTCTTCTCCGTGAGGCTGTTTCATATATGTAGCTCAAGTTGCTCAATCAATACATATCACTTCACTTATTCCTTCTTGCCCTCCTTCACCACTTAGTACCAATTTAAGCTCATCAAATGGGACACTCGCGTCTCATTTGTGCACAACTCCTTTGTTCTTGTCTTCTCGTGGCTGCCCTCCTCTTGTCATGCGTTGTTGTCATCGTTTCTGCTACTAACGATACAGACAAGCTTGCATTGCTTGCATTCAAGGCGAGAATAACTAGTGACCCATTCGGGTCGCTTAACTCGTGGAATGACAGCACCGACTTCTGCCGGTGGTATGGAGTTAAGTGTGGTCGTCGACACCACAGAGTCATTGTACTGAACCTCGATTCCCAAAGAATCTCAGGAACCATCTCACCTCACATTGGGAACCTCAGCTTCTTGAGGGAGTTGAGGCTCCAAAACAACAGCTTTGGCCTTGAAATCCCTTCACAAATTGGCCGACTACGTCGGCTCCAATTCTTGAATTTATCCAATAATTCACTGACAGGCGAGATTCCCAGGAATATATCAGGTTGCTCAAACCTTGTAATTTTTTACCTCGAGTCCAACCGATTGGTTGGGGGAATTCCATTGGAGCTAGGCTCCTTGTCAAATCTTCGAAAGGTCGATGTTGCTATTAACCAATTAACTGATAGACTCCCTTCATCCATAGGCAACTTATCATCTCTGGAGTGGATTTATTGTAAGCGAAATGGTTTGAGTGGGAGTATTCCTCAATCTCTAGGTCAGCTAACCAATCTACAACGGCTCTTAGTTGGAGGCAACATGCTTTCAAGTACCATTCCGTCTTCGGTTTTCAACTTGTCTTCACTGGTTCTAATGGACGTTTGTGTGAACCGGATATGTGGCAATCTTCCTGAAGATATAGGAGCCACTCTCCCAAACCTTCAAATGTTTAGCATTTTTCAAAACCAGTTCACTGGATCAATTCCTTCGTCGATATCCAATTTCACAAATCTAAGAAAGCTCCAACTTTCACGCAATGAGTTCTTCGGGAAAGTTCCTTCGTTGGCGAATCTCCATAACCTTCAGAGGGTTACCTTGCACACTAATTATCTCGGGAGTGGAGGGTCCGATGCAGATGATATGAGCTTCCTTTGCTCACTAAGAAATACCCCGAACTTAGTGGCCTTGGTGGCGCATTCCAATAGATTGGGCAGGACGCTTCCTGTATGCATTGGTAATCTTTCCACTACTTTAGAATTCCTGGTACTGTATCATAACTTGATATCGGGTGAGATCCCAAGTGGGGTTGGTAATCTTGTGAACTTGCGCATATTACAAATAAATAACAACTTTCTTTCAGGTTCGATACCATCAGATTTAGGAAATCTTTCGAATCTTGCAGCATTGACCTTGTCAGGCAGCAATCTATCTAGCATAATCCCATCCTCTTTGCAAAATCTGCAAAGTCTGATCTTTTTATTTCTTGCCGAAAATAACTTCAAAGGGCTGATTCCTTCATACCTAGAAACGTATCAAAGCTTGGTAGCTCTAGATCTTTCCAGTAACTATCTTAGTGGTCCACCTATATTCCCCATGACCGGAAGCCTCCTCTATTTGAATTTGTCCTTGAACCATTTGAGTATAGTCCTTCCGATTGGGAATTGGCAACTTGAAACATTTGGACACATTGGATGTCTCAGAAAATATTCTAGAAGGTGAAATCCCGAGCAGTATAGGCAATTGTGATGGACTGAGAGTACTACGATTGCGAGATAACCTCTTCCATGGATCCATTGCTCCACCAATTAGCTCATTAAGAAGCATTGAGGAGTTAGATCTTTCCAACAACAGTTTCTATGGTGAAATTCCAAAGTTCTTAGAGGCATTTCAGTTTTTGGAAAAGCTGGATTTATCTTACAATCATTTGGAAGGCCCGCTGCCAACTCAAGGAGTTTTTAGGAATGTGAGTGCGACTTTCGTCGCGGGAAATGAAAAGCTTTGTGGAGGAATGCCTGAATTTGAGCTCCCTAAGTGCGTCTCTCAAAACTCCGAAAGTAGAGGATGAGTCCATAAGTTGAAACTCACCATCATCATTGTTTTTGGTCTTCTCGGAGTACTTCTTGTTGTTGCTTCCCTATCCCTATGTTGGTTGAAGCAGAAAAGAAGCGAGCCAACTTCAACCTCCTTAGATGATTCATTATTGAATCTGTCTTATGGAACTCTTCTAAAAGCAACAAATGGTTTTTCTTCGACTAATCTAAATGGCATTGGAAGTTTTGGGTCCGTCTACAAGGGGTTCCTCCCAGAGAATGGAAATGTCATTGCAGTGAAGGTGCTTGATTTAACGCAACATGGTGCTCTCAAGAGCTTCAAAGCAGAATGCGAGGCTTTAAAATGCATAAAACATCGAAATCTTCTAAAAGTCTTGACGGCATGCTCGGGCATTGATTATAAGGGTGATGAATTTAAGGCTTTAGTTTACGAGTTCATGCTAAATGGCAGCCTAGAAGAGTGGCTACACCCAAATCTAGCTCCAAATGATGCAGATGGGCACTCGAAGAAATTGAGTCTCGTCCAAAGGATAAACATTTCCATTGATGTTGCTTCGGCATTAGATTATCTCCATAATCAATGTGAAAGCCCAATAATTCATTGTGATCTAAAGCCAAGCAATGTTCTTCTAGACGCTGAATTGGTTGGACACGTTGGTGACTTTGGGTTGGCAAAGATTGTCCACAAGTCAATGTCTGACACTAGAGCAAACACGAGTTCTGCTGGTTTAAGGGGAACAATTGGTTATGCAGCTTCAGGTAAACATATCTCTCACACACTCTCCACCCCCAAAAGCTTTAACACCCTATGATTATTAACTTATCCTTCAAGAGACTAATGCCTTTTGTTTTGTCAATTCTTAAATAAATTGTTTTGTGTATTAAAAAGGTTCTTGTATTTGGCATTTCTTACGCCACGGCATGTGCAAACTGCAGAATATGCTACAGGAAGCCAGGTTTCAAGAGAAGGTGATGTCTATAGTTACGGCATCTTCTTATTGGAGATGTTCACGGGATTAAGTCCTACTAGCAACATATTCAGAGATAATTCGAATCTTTATAATTATGTTGCTGAATCTCTACCCCCAACAAGCTATGGAGATTACCGATCCCGTGTTGCTTCACGAAGGAGAGAGCCATAACAGTTCCCAGGATTTGCTTCACGAAAGATACCGCATATTTCAAGAGTGTTTGGAAACGATATACCATATTGGACTTGCTTGCTCTGTGGAGGAGCCTAGAAGGCGTATGAGCATCGACAAAGTTGCAACCCAGCTACACTTGATTAGGCAGAAACTTTTTGCAGCTTCTTTACCTAGAGGGATGAGACACGAAAGGCTGACACCGAAAGCAACAAGTTCTTAGTTTCCTAGAATGAATCTTTTTAGTGCTATTCGAGTATGAAAAAGGAAAAAAATGAATGTCCGACTCTCCTAACTTCCTAGTAAATCTAAGAAAGGATTGTCCCCCGCATTCCTATTTTAAAAGATTAGCCATCAATTCTCACTTTGTAACATTTTTGGGCGGAATAACATTTTTTGATTCCCATTAAATTTTGTTTGTCCCCACATTTTTATGTGTGACTCGTGAGAATTCTAATAAACCCACATATTTTCAGCCCTGCTATCACATAGGTAAGATTCTCCGCAGGATCAAATAGATAAACTAAGATACTACAAAGCAGAGATTCAAATGAATATCTTACTTTTCGATTTTAGAGCGATTCGCGAATGTTGAACCAGCCTATTCAAAAAAAGAAAAGAAAAAAAAGAACCCCGAACTTGGAAAGTTTTCAGCATTGGAATCACGGGGTTCATCGTTCGATCATTTGTACATTTGAACTTGTGATTCAACTTCCAATCTAGGGCCTGACAAGCACGATAACAATAATTCACCGTACTACAAATCGAACAGCGATGAAACTCATGAGATCGAGTCTCAGGGCGACTGCATCCCACATGTGAGCACATCCTAAGCCCTTCCTCTAAGATGCTTCAACCCAGTTCAAGCCACTCTTACAAAATCGCTAAGAAGAGCATAGGCTAGAGCTCATAACTGTAAATTTACATGCGAGTGCCAATTTCCAATATCACCATAATTGCAAGTAAGAATCAGTTCTAGCTCTCGAAGATTGGCTAGGATCAATAGTTGTCGTCCCTTAGCTATGTCACGATGCAAGCCGTAACCATCTTGAAGGCAATGTCCCAATTTACGAAGTGCGTTGATATGGCCAAGGGAGGCAAGTCGGACCGCATAGGGCCACTCTGGCCGCAAGATCATTGCGATTCCTTGGTTGGCCGCTGCCGTTGAATTGGATTAGGGCCTGTGAGAACAATGAGGAAGCGTGAGATTGTATAGCGGCCTTTGCCATCAAGGACAGCCAGCACGCTCTTTTTCTCAAGCAATAGAATCGGATCTACAACGAAGGTTTAAGAAAGAAAGCTGGACATGCATTTTTTCTCCAAATATCACATCGACACTTAGTCTATCATGATGTTAAATATACAGTAGCCGTGAACAAAATAATTTCCTTTTTCCAATTCTAATTTTTTCTCCAAATATCATGTCAATATGTTTTTCTCAAGCAATAGATGGCAATGGATTTTATATGAATGTAGCATCCCTTCGATTAACAATTCTAATTTTTAGGTTAATTTTCAAACATTACATTAAAGCAAAAACTTGTTTTAGTCATGACCACAAGCAGTGGTTTGCATCAGAGGTGAAATACTAGAGCTTGAAGTTTTGGGATTTGGTTGGTCTTGTTGCCAACCGCTTATATAATTGCTGCTCTGTTTTAATTTCTGGTCCTTGATGTCCACGAGCTAGTCAATTATGCAGAAGCAACAGTAACTTCTCTTGTTGACATCACAATTAAAAAAAAATTGAGTTAATTCATCTACTTGCGAGGTCAACTAGTACAGCCGACCAGGCAAGAATTCGAATGAATGGCATTAGTAGCTAAAATAACCAAAATAACCAAAAGGCTTGGCATTTTTCTGTTATTTGAATCTGCTATGGTTCATAATGTTAATCATGTGGAAAGTATAGGGAAAGGAGGAGAAATAGTTTATGCAACTCTTTCTTGAGGATTTCCTGACCTCGTTATGTTTGGAAGGTATTCCGCTCAATATGGTCACTGAGTATGGATGTTACAATGAAGCAGCTGGTTGTTTGGTTGGGCAGTGGCCTCTACAATTCGACTCGATCTCCATTTCTCATGACTTTTTTGCTTCCTTTTTTCTCACTTTTCCTTTTGTTGATGAAACTTCCTCTAGAGCGATTCGTCCATCCAGTCCACTATCATATCACTACGCTAGTTAGTAGTTAAAACTTCCGAATATCCAACGTTCTGGCCGCTGTCTTTTCGTGTTCATACACAAGCATCTAACTCAATCTTGTACTCCTGTCCACAGGCGCACTTCATGAGCTGTGCTATTCCCCGTTAAAAGGAGATAGACAAATGATTCCGGCGAAGCAATTGTACAAGGTTACCAAGGGAAATATCTGAACAGAAGGTTGCGTTACATAATTATTCATTTGAGTTGAGACAGCAAATATGGAAGACAACAGAGTTTGAATATAGGATGAAATCCTATTTGATGGGTACACTCCCCCAGTTAACGGCAAATTGTTCAAATAGGAGATTGTTGACAATCCGTTTCACGTTTAAAACAAAAAAGGAAAATCAGAGTTTTGGAATAGTTTTACCCTCAGTTTCTCGATTTGATTCTGCACAGACTGCAGAACTCGGTTTCCCCAACAATATCAGCTAAAAGAGCTTTGTGTTCCTTCTCCAAGGTCTCAACATCCATTACCCTTAGCTCTCCCTGCATTGTACCACAGAAAACAACAAATGTTGAGACATAAATACAACCAAGTACAATCAATAAAAAGTCCTGGACCTGCACTTTAAGGATCCATTTTAGAAGCAAGTTCAGCAGATAAGCCGAACCACATTAATAGAACTTCAAGTTGCCTATGTCTGTAATAATTCAGTTCATTGAAACAAAATGCAGATATTCCACATAGGTATTGCATGAAATATAAAGTATTGAGGTGATCGAGTATAATCCGTACTTGACAACACCTATTGTCTTGATACACACCTGGAACTCATCTGACTTGCTTTTCATTTGCTCAATTCCCAGCTTCATCTGCAATAAGAGGAGTTGCACGAGCACCATTATTGTTCATGGAGAAAGATGATGAGCTGCAAATTGAGGATATTAACTCCTAGTGTTTAGTTGCCTCTAAACAACCGCTTCTATATTTCATCATTACAATAATGGCTTCTATTGTCCAAGTGATTAAAATTATACATCACTCTCATGGCACAAGGCGAAATTAACAGATGTAGATGGAAGCATAAATACAAAATCAAAACAATAGCCCCCTTGTAGGTAACAGTTATAAAGATCAGGCATGCCATTTAAATGGAGGCTGCTCTATGGCAGTTTGCTGCTAGATTATAAAATTGAAATGGAACATGCTTCATTCAGGACCACAAGTTGGCATGCTCTATTCTCTAGTGCTTATCTCTCAAGATGAGCGTTGTAGTGCATATCAACACATATCCGCCCTTACCTTTGACAATGAGGTAAAAATCATTTTAACAAGGGAAATGAAATCAACACATTGTGGAAATTAGATGTGGACTACTTAGCTGCAGAATTTTCTGCAGCTAGCTTAGCTTTTGTGCTTTGTATTGCGTCAAGTTTTGCTTTGGCAGAATCCACACTAAAGATCAGTTCCTTGCTTGGTTCATTGTTCTGTCAGATCAGGCATTTAAGTAACTACTCTGTTCAATGAATATAATTCTGTTGATTTTAGTTTTTCATCTGTAAGTACCTCCTTATCAGTAAGCAGGTGATTGGAAAGTTTGCCTCTTTTTGCGAAGGTATCAGCATTAGATATCAAAAGTAAACCGTAATGGAAGTTTTGTAACACATAACCTTACGATGCCCTCAGTACGGGGAGCATGGCTCCTAATTGTATCTGCTTACTGGCGCTTACATGCAGGTGATAAGTTTTCATGGTGTAGATCCTGCCTTACGTTGAAACATCAGATTACGATGACAAGATGAAGCAACAAATGGCCCAACAACACCAAGGACTAGACTAGTAATGTGGCTTTAATGATGGACACAGTTGAGTAATTGACTACCTCTGCTTTACTAGGTACATTGACAGTGCTCCAGGCAAAAAATAAGGAAAGGTTGACAGAGACTCAGCAATTATTAAAGGGAATTGACGAACTTGTCTCAACGATATACTTGTCAAACTAAACTCATACCAATGTAAAGAAAAATGAAACCATTCTTGTTTTAAGTGTATCGCCAATGATGATCTATGCTGAAGAAATAGGTGTCATGCTGTGATAAAGCACAATGGATCGCAATATTGATGTTGAAAATGCACATGTTGAGATCTGGGTTAGATGCTTTCTAATCAAGGGCATATTGTCTCCCTAATGTAAACACTACTTGTTCCCCATTGATTTAATAAATTGTTTTACTCTCAAAAAGCTTCGAAAAAAATATAGTAATGAATTAAGGTCAAAATAAACTCCTGCATGCATTTTCTGATTGATAATGAACAGATTATTTACTTCGTAATAAAAAGTATAGTACAATTTTTTATCAGCAACGCAAAAGAAAATTAATACGTTTTCTGGGAACCAGAGTGGATAGATGGAAGAGGGTGCTCTGTAGTCCAATTGATTCATCATTTCATGTCACGATCTGAGATCCTCTTCATGGTGGAGGATCTTAAGTAGAGTATTTACATTGAAGAAAGTTTGTCACGCCCGAACCTCGAGCGCGCGCGCATCCCTCGGTGGTCTATAAACTTTTGCGACATTCCCAGGATTCGTCGCCGACCATTTTCATTTTATTGCACATGCGGAAGCAAATTAACTAATCCCCTGACAACAACAAACATGGGATAGAAAAGTAAGACAACCACTTTCAAATCAAATACACTTTCATAACACCTCAAGCTTATACAAAATGTCTATCTCACAAAGGACTACTAAGCCACCTATGCTCCCGACCCTTTCGCTTCAAGCTCCGGGTTCTTCACACTGGGGACCTGAAAATGTTAGCCCACTAAGGGGTGAGATCACATCTCAGCAAGTCAATCCCCTAAATCCAGATTAGGAGAAGGGTACACTCAACATGCAATCTAATCACCTTTCTCACACTTTCTTAATACCAGTACTTTTCTACATGTTAGTGTCAATCAAATCATACATAAGATATCGAGATCATATATCATCAGAATACTTTAACATGTACGTATGTAAGGACATAAATGTCAACATAATTACACGGGCCCCCAATTACTAGACTAAACTATTATGGCACGTCCCATACCGCACCACATAGTTCCGTCTCTTAATTAGGTCCCTCGCTTTCACTCATTCATGTGTCACAAATGATTTCAATGCACAGATAACAGTCTTCTGACATGACCGAGCATCGTCTCGCTCGATCAATCACATTCTCACATACGAATCGCGTTGCAAGCGATCTCACCTGGCCATTGTCACATGAACGCATTGCCTGGGTAGAGGCGCGGACGCACCGCCATCCCTCATCCCAGCCCAGTATTATCCTCTTTGGGCCCCGCACTGGCGCGGACGAACCGCCATCCCAGTCGGGTCACCCCTCAAGGCTTTGTTCTCAGCACAACAAAAGCATGTGTGAAATGCGTTATCGTTTCATGCGTGCATGCCATAAACAGTGTGCTCAACTCATGCATGACCAGAACCAAAGATGCCACGATTCTCAGAAATGAATGCTTAGGATGTACATATTAATGCAATCATACGAGCCCCAATTAGTAGACTAAACTGTGATGGTACGTCCCATACCGCACCATACAGTTCCGTCTCTTAATTAGGTCCCTAAATTTTCGATCGTTCATGCGTTTCACAATTTCCATTCATTGGTTATGGCCAACTCCACAAATAACAGTCTTCCGGCATAACCGGGCATCGCCTCGCACCGTCGAGCGCGGCAACGTCTACATCTAGACGGCATTCCGATTTGGAGCATCGGTCCAGATCCACCGCAACCGGCATCCGTTGACTTGGGGCATTCCCGAAGGAGCATCGTCTGGCCCCAAAGGCTTGCGACGGCATTTCATATCATTCATGCATTCATTCAATTTCGGCCCAGGACACCGTGCATTGCACTCAAATACTTCAATTAAAATGGTGATCCCGGCCTATTTTCTTCATATTATAAATGCATGATAAAATAATCGTGTGTGGGGACACGGTCAGATCGAACCAGAAAATTTGTGTCGTCCCTTTTAAAATTCCACGGTTTGATATAGTATTTAAAAACACTTTCGGTGTCCGAACTCGACACCCGGTATTTCCTAATTAAATACCAACAGTTTTCAATCACCATACAATTGCACAAAACATCACCCAATTCATGCGAATGCCCATGCATTGGTGCATCCATTCACTTCATAAAATCAATACACATGAAATTAGACCACTTTTCATTCTCGGGTGAACAGTGCGCGTGAACAGTGTTTCGTGAACAGTGCCGCGTGAACAGTAACTCGTGAACAGTGCGTCATGAACAGTGAAATTCCAGAATTAATTAAATAATAAATTAAAGCCATAAGTCATCAAAACACTAATTAAAACAAGCAAAACATCAAGAACCAACCCAAACTAACATTGGTCCGAAATGGGCAGAAACCGGGCCTGCGCGCGTCTCCAAGTTTAAATCCATAAACCTAACCAATCGAGCTCAGAAAATTCCCAAATTTTAACATGTTGTAAAGAACACATAAACGAACATTTTTCATGAAGACACTGGGGCCCAGATCCTTCTGTATTCGGCCCAGTAATTCACTCAACCCAGTACTAAAATCGGGTCCAGTTCCAGAGAGCTTAACTCATCAAAATCGGTTCGGTTTTGGGTCGAAATCTGGTCCGTTTGATTTGAAATTCGAGTATGTTAAACTAAAAGTTGTAACGGACAACTTTTGTGAAGAAACCGATTGGAAATACGACCTCTAAAGGTCAGTAACAGCCCTCGGAATCAGGACAGTCACGGTTTACAGAACTGTCCGAAATACTGTTTCAAGGATGACGTCATGAAAATCGTCATCTTTTTAAATTCTAAAAATTCTAATAAAAATATATGTTATTATTTAGGATGTATACAACATTTCTTCAGAAGGAAATTTCTTCAAAATCGCAACACGTAGTCGTCTGAAAAATTAGAAAAACGCGCACGTTCAGGAAACTGTTTCAAGAACCAGTTTCTGTGCTTGGTCGAATCTTCATCCATGGTGGTTGTCTTGCCTTCTAAACCACAACCAAGCTTTTCTATGGCTAACCTAACATCTCTAACCAACATCCATCTATATATAACATCATCTACATCTTTCATCTACATAGAAACCCCTAATTCATGTACTCAGCCCCTAGTCCAAAGTTAGGAGACAACTTACCCAATTTGTGCATTGAAGAACTCCCGGCAATGGATCGTCGACTGGTCACAACTCCAGGAGATGCCAGGACACCTCAGTATGGCCCTTGGCAGGCCGGATGGCTCTGCCTACGGTGAGGATGATGGTGAGCCAAGTGGATGATAAAGCTATAGATTTGAAAATAAAAGCCAAATAAATGGAGGTGAAAGAAGGATGAGAGAGCAAAGCATAAAAGAAACTAAAGGGGAAAAGAGAAAAGAAGAGGGAAATGGGAGTGGGGTTGTCGAGAGGAGGAAGGGGGAAAGAAGAGAGGGAAAGGATAAAGTAATGGAGGGGAAGTTGCAGGGAAATTGCAGGGAAATTGCAGCATAAGGGTTGGCGTAAGTGAGGGGGTGGAAAAGTGGGAGAGAGAGAAGAAAAGAGAGGGAGAGGAAATTGCGTAGGAAGGAGGGGGAAACGTGAAGGAGGGGAGGAAGAGGAGAGAGAAGAAAAAGAATAATATTAATATTGTTATCATTTTTCTTTTTCTTCCATTCTCCGATTTTTCATCCGATAATTTCATTTTTCGAAAATTTCGGGCTCGCCGCTAATTCGACGGACAATGAGACGATGTCCACTAATTAAATATGGAAACCCTCGAAAATTCAACACTCGAAATAGGCCTAAATTTCAGGATGTCACAACTCTTCCCCTCTTACAAAAATTTCGTCCTCGAAATTTAAACTATTCAAATTCTCCTTCCAAATGGTGGGGGTATTGTCGTCTCATCGATTTTTCGTTCCTCCAAGTAACTTCTTCTGTCCCGCGCATTTTTGATAATTCAAAGTCCATTTTTTTTTTTCTCATGTCATGTGAATTTCGCCCTAATGCCATTTTGGATACAACTCAGACTGACAGGCGGCTTTGAAGATTCACACGTAACCGACTCGTGCCAAACCACGTTCAAGACATCTTGACTCATGGACGTCCTTAACTACATGGAATTGCGGAGGTCAGATTCTTATTTCAAAGTACACGATTATTAAGGATCGACCTAGGGTCGTTCGTGGATTCAATAATAACGTGAACGGAATCACCCGTCATTCTATTATGTTCTGTCCGCGAATCAACTTCTAGTCGTCCTTGAAATCGGCCTGCCTATCTACGGGGATCGTCCTCACGCAAGTCTCACGGTCAAGTCGTTTTCCCAGGTCAAGTTCTTTAGTCGTACGAGTTCTGTCCTCATTAGCCTTTCCTCTCATGGTCGGTATCTCGGGAGTGATCAATTCCGAGTGAGATCAACCAACAATGCATTGACAAAATTCACATCCATTCATCCCTCGAGGACTCGAATTTCAAGATTTCAAAGGGACTTATGTACCTCAAACTTAGTTCGCCTTTCTTGCCGAAGCGTGAAGTACTTTTCATTTGTGACACTTTCAAAAATACGTTTTCACTAACTTGGAATTCCATTGGTCTTCGGCGCTTATTAGTGTGGCTTTTCTGGCAGTTTTAAACAGTCTTTAATCTGTTTCTGATAACTGTGACGATATCCACTAACTCTGGGCTTGTGATCTTTCGTTCTCGACTTCATCCCAACACACCGGCATTCTACACGCCCGGCCATACAATGCTTCAAAAGGAGCCATTTGAATGCTCTGTTGGTATCTCGTTATTGTAGGCGAACTCTACGAGATGAAGTTGTTCTTCTTAGCTTCCTTTGAAATCTAACACGCAAGCTCGTAGCATATCTTCGAGGGTTTGGATTGTCCTCTCGGGTCGGCCATCTGTCCGAGGATGATAAGCCATACTGTATTGCAGCTTCGTTCCTAAGGTACCCTGCAAGCTTTTCCAAAGTGCAGCTGTAAACCTTGTGCCTCGATCTGAGGTGATTGTCACTGGTACTCCGTGTAGGTGGACAATCTGACGGACGTACAACTCTGCATGTCGATCTAAATCGAGATCTTTTTGTACTGCGATGAAATGAGCCGACTTGGTCAGTCTGTCGACTACTATCCAAGTGGAATCATTACCCTTCTGACTTTTCGATAAGCTTGTCACAAAATCCATTGTAATATGCTCACATTTCCACTCGGAAATCTCGAGAGGTTGCAAAAGTCCTCCTGGTTTACAGTGCTGAGCCTTTACTTGCTATCACGTCAAACACTTGGCCACATGTTTAGTTATGTCTGCTTTCATACTGGACCACCAATAGTGTTGACACAAATTCTGATACATTTTTGTACTGCCAGGCTGTATCTGCTACGATGTGCTTATGATAGGATTTCCTCCTTAAGTTCTGCATCATCAGGTACACATAATCTTTCTTTGAATCTCAACGTTCCATCTTCTAAAATGTAAAAATCCGGTTTTCTCTTTTCTACTTCCTCTTGTACAATTTTTGGAATCTCTGGGTCGGTCGATCAAGTGTCTTAATCCTCATCTGTAGTTTTGGTTCAATTCTGAGGGTGGCCATGAGATTTGAAAAGTGGCCTACCTCAATTTGAAATCCAAATCTCTAACTTTCTCGATCAAGGCCCATTCCTTGAGCAACATTTGTGTGACTGAGGACTTTCTACTCAGTGCATCTGTGACTTTATTCGCCTTTCTCGGGTGATACAGAATATCACAATCATAGTCCTTCAGGAGTTCCATCCAACGACGCTGTCTCATGTTCAATTCCTTTTGAGAGAACAGATACTTGAGACTCTGATGGTCTGTGAAAATCTGAAATCTTTCTCCACACAGATAATGTCTTCAAATCTTCAGAGCAAAGATAATCGCTGTGAGTTCTAAATCACGTTGGATAGTTTAGCTTGTGAGGTCTCAACTGACAAGACGCGTATGCAACAACTCTGCCATGTTGCATTAACACGCAACCCAGTCCTCTGAACGATGCATCATTGTAGATCTTGTATCTTCCAGGACCGGATGGTATGGTCAGCACATGTGCGATTGTCAGCTTCTGCTTAAGTTCTTGTAAACTATTTTCGCACTTGTTTGTCCACACGAACTTCTCTTCCTTCTTTAACAGTCGAGTCATAGATGACGACATTGCTGAAAACCCTTCCACGAACCGTCCGTAGTATCCTACTAACCCCGAAAACTTCGATCTCATCGTCACCGTAGTCGGTCTTGGCCAATTACTTACTTGCTTTAATCTTGCTTGGGTCCATAGCAATATCTACGATCTTCAACTGTCGTGTCAACTACGATTGCCAACTAACCTTGGCAACCCCCATCTAGTAATTGGGTTACCTCAACAAATGAAATCAAAGTAATCGAGGGTCCTCCTCGATTTTCAATAAATTCAAAACTACCTCTTGCCACCAAGTTAAACTGAATTGCTTCACAATAATAATCCATTATAGCAAGATGCTCTTCCTTTCTCCAACTTCATTCCATTAAATCGAAGTTCTACAAGCTTAACGATACTTTCATTGCGCCACTCTGATAAATTATCCCAGAAACACTGCCCCTCCTGTTCGGTGCATAGCCCGGTTCATTTCTGTCCCCTTCGCCATCCTAGAAGCCTGCCAGGAGCCGCTCCTTGTCCAGGCTCTCTAGCCTCGGCGATCACTCCCCGCCCTCATCGGACCGGGTTGTTACAGGCCTACTAGTCTTTGCCTGGATCATCCCCGAGCTACCCATCTACTGAAGGGGTCTCGTTTCTATAGGGACTAACTTACGAGGGCATTGTCCACTTTGGCTCGTCCCATACCGAGCCTCACGGTTTTACCCTTTGGCGCATGGTTAGGCACTATCCCAGGAGGTCACCCATCCTAGTAGTGCACTATCCTAAGCTTGCTTATCCTTCAGGTTTAGAGGCATCAATTGACTTCCAATGTCCAATTTTAAATCGTTCAAAAACCTCTTTGTCCCACCTACTGGGTCCTCAATTAGTCTCGGTGCATACTTAGACAACTCTACAAACTTTGCCTTGTACTGATCCACAGACATTTAATTCTGGCGAAGCCATTGGAACTCTGCCACCTTGGACTCTCTCGCACTGTCTAAGTACTTTCCATTGAAAGCCTCACAAAAGGCACTCCAAGTCTAAGATGTGCCTTCAGGGAACACTCTTCCTTGAGTGGCTTCCCACCACATACTGGCGTTACCTTAAAGTTGATAAGCCGCCAGAGGTACTCGATCTTTCTCTGAACACCTCGGCATGGTGAAGGTTTTCTTAACATCCATTAACCAAAGGATCGCAGTCTCGGGGTCGCCCACATCACCGAACCTCGATGGCTTATGTCTCGGGAATTGCTTTATCAACTTGTGCATTAGTCTCCCTCCAATTACAATTTCAAGTTGGACTCCAGCAGGTGTGGCTGTAGTAGCAGTAGCGGCAGCTTCATTCTGAACTTGTTGTCCCATCAAAATTCCCAAAGACTCAAGCGCCTGCACGATCCTATCTAATCTAAGATCGTCAAGTGATGCTACACCAGTACTAGCCTAAGGCAGTACTCTCTCACTCGCGCTGGCTTAAGCCTGCGCTCTTCCTCGGTTACCGATCCTAGTCGACGCCCTATTCTGAGTGACAGACGCGACAGACCTCCTCTTAGTAGTCTTCTGATCCAGATCACTCATCCTACAGGATCTCTACAGAACCTGCTTCCTAATTCCATACCGAATTAGGGAAAATTGAATGACCCACACCAAACAACTATCAATCAGTTACCACTCACATGCATAAGCATATTAAAAGTCTTTCCTACTAACTATCCCATGACTCATCGCACCTTATCACTCCAAACACCAACAGGCTCGATACCACTAAATGGGGATGTCACGCCCGAACCTCGAGCACGTACACATCCCTCGGTGGTCTATAAACTTTTGCGACATTCCCAGGACTCGTCGCCGACCCTTTTCATTTTATTGCACATGCGGAAGCAAATTAACTAATCCCCTGACAACAACAAACATGGGATAGAAAAGTAAGACAACCACTTTCAAATCAAATACACTTTCATAACACCTCAAGCTTATACAAAATGTCTATCTCACAAAGGACTACTAAGCCACCTATGCTCCCGACCCTTTCGCTTCAAGCTCCGGGTTCTTCACACTGGGGACCTGAAAATGTTAGCCCACTAAGGGGTGAGATCACATCTCAGCAAGTCAATCCCCTAAATCCAGATTAGGAGAAGGGTACACTCAACATGCAATCTAATCACCTTTCTCACACTTTCTTAATACCAGTACTTTTCTACATGTTAGTGTCAATCAAATCATACATAAGATATCGAGATCATATATCATCGAAATACTTTAACATGTACGTATGTAAGGACATAAATGTCAACATAATTACACGGGCCCCCAATTACTAGACTAAACTATTATGGCACGTCCCATACCGCACCACATAGTTCCGTCTCTTAATTAGGTCCCTCGCTTTCACCCATTCATGTGTCACAAATGATTTCAATGCACAGATAATAGTCTTCCGACATGACCGAGCATCGTCTCGCTCGATCAATCACATTCTCACATACGAATCGCGTTGCAAGCGATCTCACCCGCCATTGCCACATGAACGCATTGCCGGGTAGAGGCGCGGACGCACCGCCATCCCTCATCCCAGCCCAAAGATTGTCCTCTTTGGGCCCGCACGGCGCGGACGAACCGCCATCCCGTCGGGTCACCCCTCAAGGCTTTGTTCTCAGCACAACAAAAGCATGTGTGAAATGCGTTATCGTTTCATGCGTGCATGCCATAAACAAGTGTGCTCAACTCATGCATGACCAGAACCAAAGATGCCACGATTCTCGAAATGAATGCTTAGGATGTACATATTAATGCAATCATACGAGCCCCAATTAGTAGACTAAACCGTGATGGTACGTCCCATACCGCACCATACAGCTCCGTCTCTTAATTAGGTCCCTAAATTTTCGATCGTTCATGCGTTTCACAATTTCCATTCATTGGTTATGGCCAACTCCACAAATAACAGTCTTCCGGCATAACCGGGCATCGCCTCGCACCGTCGAGCGCGGCAACGTCTACATCTAGACGGCATTCCGATTTGGAGCATCGGTCCAAGATCCACCGCAACCGGCATCCGTTGACTTGGGGCATTCCCGAAGGAGCATCGTCTGGCCCCAAAGGCTTGCGACGGCATTTCATATCATTCATGCATTCATTCAATTTCGGCCCGGACACCGTGCATTGCACTCAAATACTTCAATTAAAATGGTGATCCCGGCCTATTTTCTTCATATTAGAAATGCATGATAAAATAATCGTGTGTGGGGACACGGTCGAGATCGAACCAGAAAATTTGTGTCGTCCCTTTTAAAATTCCACGGTTTGATATAGTATTTAAAAACACTTTCGGTGTCCAGAACTCGACACCCGGTATTTCCTAATTAAATACCAACAGTTTTCAATCACCATACAATTGCACAAAACATCACCCAATTCATGCGAATGCCCATGCATTGGTGCATCCATTCACTTCATAAAATCAATACACATGAAATTAGACCACTTTTCATTCTCGGGTGAACAGTGCGCGTGAACAGTGTTTCGTGAACAGTGCCGCGTGAACAGTAACTCGTGAACAGTGCGTCATGAACAGTGAAATTCCAGAATTAATTAAATAATAAATTAAAGCCATAAGTCATCAAAACACTAATTAAAACAAGCAAAACATCAAGAACCAACCCAAACTAACATTGGTCCGAAATGGGCAGAAACCGGGCCTGCGCGCGTCTCCAAGTTTAAATCCATAAACCTAACCAATCGAGCTCAGAAAATTCCCAAATTTTAACATGTTGTAAAGAACACATAAACGAACATTTTTCATGAAGACACTGGGGCCCAGATCCTTCTGTATTCGGCCCAGTAATTCACTCAACCCAGTACTAAAATCGGGTCCAGTTCCAGAGAGCTTAACTCATCAAAATCGGTTCGGTTTTGGGTCGAAATCTGGTCCGTTTGATTTGAAATTCGAGTATGTTAAACTAAAAGTTGTAACGGACAACTTTTGTGAAGAAACCGATTGGAAATACGACCTCTAAAGGTCAGTAACAGCCCTCGGAATCAGGACAGTCACGGTTTACAGAACTGTCCGAAATACTGTTTCAAGGATGACGTCATGAAAATCGTCATCTTTTTAAATTCTAAAAATTCTAATAAAAATATATGTTATTATTTAGGATGTATACAACATTTCTTCAGAAGGAAATTTCTTCAAAATCGCAACACGTAGTCGTCTGAAAAATTAGAAAAACGCGCACGTTCAGGAAACTGTTTCAAGAACCAGTTTCTGTGCTTGGTCGAATCTTCATCCATGGTGGTTGTCTTGCCTTCTAAACCACAACCAAGCTTTTCTATGGCTAACCTAACATCTCTAACCAACATCCATCTATATATAACATCATCTACATCTTTCATCTACATAGAAACCCCTAATTCATGTACTCAGCCCCTAGTCCAAAGTTAGGAGACAACTTACCCAATTTGTGTATTGAAGAACTCCCGGCAATGGATCGTCACAACTCCAGGAGATGCAACACCTAGGGCGTTGGCCCTACACAGGCCGGCAAGGCTCTCGGTGAGCTGATGATGGTGGTTCCTCAGCCAAGTGGATGATTGCTATAGAAAATAAAAGCAAATAAATGGAGGTGAAAGAAGGATGAGAAGCAAAGGTAAAAGAAACTAAAGGGGAAAAGAGAAAAGAAGAGGGAAATGGGAGTGGGGTTGTCGAGAGGAGAAAGGGGGAAAAAGAGAGGGAAAGAATAAAGTAATGGAGGGGAAGTTGCAGGGAAATTGCAGGGAAATTGCAGCATAAGGGTTGGCGTAAGTGAGGGGGTGGAAAAGTGGGAGAGAGAGAAGAAAAGAGAGGGAGAGGAAATTGCGTAGGAAGGAGGGGGAAACGTGAAGGAGGGGAGGAAGAGGAGAGAGAAAGAAAAACAATAATATTAATATTGTTATCATTTTTCTTTTTCTTCCATTCTCCGATTTTTCATCCGATAATTTCATTTTTCGAAATTTCGGGCTCGCCGCTAATTCGACGGACAATGAGACGATGTCCACTAATTAAATATGGAAACCCTCGAAAATTCAACACTCGAAATAGGCCTAAATTTCAGGATGTCACAGTCATGCCCTGAACCCCTGAGCACACGAGCATCCCAAAATGGTCAATAAATTTGCGACGTTCCAGGATGTGTCGCCGACTCATTATTTTTATCTTTCAATTAAACGCAAGCAGAAGCATTTGATATAAACAACACCCAGTCAATTATAACAAATATAATAGGGATAGCACGGAAAACACCACAACATCAAACCAAACACTTCAATTACAAATTTGCTATTAACCCTAGGAAGTTTAGTGATTACAAGCCCTTACACTGGCAACTTCCAACCAATCAACAAAACCAACAGTGGGTCAGGGTTAACCTAAACTTCACTAAAGCCAGGCCAATCTCTCATCTCCAATGGGACCCTAAACCGAGCATGACAGTTCTCCATACCACGGGCCTGAAAAATATTAATCAACAATGGGGTGAGATATAAATATCCCAGCGAGTTAACAACCTAATCCTCAATTAGGACGCTAATTCTTCTCGAAGGCAGTCTAAACATGCAACATTATATTGACGGCAGATCAATAGCAAAGCAAACCTTGCTTTGCCTTAACTATAAACATGGTCCAGCAATCGACCCCAAAGACAAATATTAAAGCTGCCAAATAACTCGTAGGCATCCTTACCTCGCCTTGGCACATCCCTGCTTATAACAATTCACATATGCCTCATCCGACTCATATATATATATCCATGCCATACATGTGCAAGTCATAACATCACTCTCAGACTGTGCATTAGCACTCATGCATTTTGCACACGCGGCGTCTCAAGAATATCATGGCATCCCATACTACCATGCTATTCTCGAGACCATAATTCCATATTATTACGACCCCTCGGGCCACGGCCGCCACAAGGGTTGGCGGTCTTCCGGCATGACCGGGTATTGTCCCGCCCCATTGGGCATGGCAACGTCTAGAACCCCCGCTTAGACGGCATTCCATAAAGGAGGATCAATTTGGCCTCAACCACGACTCGGCATCTAGACCCCTATCGGGCATCCGATAAACATCAAGCATCGCCCCTAAAATCCCGTTGGATGACGGGTTTAATTAAGTGACCACTCAAACATGCCAACACTCAAGCCGATTTTATCCGTCATCAATTAGTCTAGTGTAAAAGAATTAGTGCTCAAATAACAAATCTCATAAAATCTTTACAATTAAAATTCTGGTGAAATAATCATATGTGGTCATGTACTTAAAATCAACCCGCCAAACTTTGCACGCTTTCATTTGAAAACCCCATTGCCCCATTTAGCACATAAAACATGGCGTCCAAACATGACTCCTCAAAGTTTGTCATTTTCTTGTAAATAAAACCTTCTTTGAAAATAGCATTTAAAACTTATGATTTGGGCAATCAACATCATGGCATAATAAGCTCAAACAATACGAATTATGCATAAATTCATCCAATAAATCAAGTACAAAACCCATAAAAATCATCACTTATCGCCCTATTGTGATAGCCTATCAACCTTAAACCGATAGCTTATCGCCTATTTAGCGATAGCTTATCGCTTATTTTCCGATAGCTTATCACCCCTTTGGTGATAGTTTATCACCAATTTCTCGATAGTTTATCATCCCTTCGATGATAGCTTATCACCTATTCTTGATAACCTATCAAGTCCACTTATCACTTATCGTGATAACCTATCAAGTCTACTTATCACCTATTGTGATAACCTATCAAGTTCACTTATCACCTATTGCGATAACCTGTCAATTAAACCATACTAACTACCATTAGCCTTAATCTAAACCACCCCTATACACAATTAACAGAAGTTAACTCACGGTTTTACGGTGATGATGAGCTAACGGTGACGGTGGTGTGACGGTGATGAGAACGTGGAGCTCACGGTTCAAACGGCGGCACCACAGGAGCAGCAATAGCTTGAGCTCATGGCCAAGGAAGCTTGGTGGCTTGGTGGTGGTCCGGTGGTGATGGTGGCTCACGGCTTGAGGGACGGCGAATGGTAAGGCGGCAAGGTACGACAACGTAGGGCAGCAAACCGAGAGAGAAAGAGAGAGGAATGGGTATGAGATGAGAGAGAGGGATGAAGGAAAATTCATCCAAAGGAAGGGGTAGAGAGAGAAAGTGAGAGAAATGAGGGAAAAAGAGGAAAACTTGGGGAAGAAGTTGGCGTATTAATGTCCCTTGACTTGAAGTCCTAACTTGGGGAGCAAGAGCACATCTTGGCCCTCCATTCCGACTTGGGGAGCAAGGGTAGATCTCAACCACACCATTGCCTAAACTTGAGGAGCACACAATTGACTAAACTTGGGGAAGACACAATTGGCAAAAGTGAATTATGTTTGTATTTTAAATATGCATAATGATTGCTCGATCCGCTTAGAAGAAATATATTACTCACTGGGCCGTGGTAGCTTATTCTTTTCTTCTTATTATGTTTTTCAGGTGCCTCAGTTAGTGATCAATAGAGCAAGAGCATTATGATGGGAACTATTGGGAACTAGATATTTGGGGTACAGTTTGATGCTGCATCCTTTACAGAAAGAATGACCGTGTTACTCCCTCATCCATATAGGATTTGGGGTGCGACAGAATTAGTCCCCTATTTATGCTCTTAAAAATGGGACATTCATGTCTCAATTGTGCACAGCTTCGTTGTTCTTGGCTTCGTTTCGTTGCCGATCCTGTGCCATGCTTCAATGTAGCCAATTCTGCTACTAACAATACAGACAGGTTTGCATTGCTGGCATTCAAGGCTAAGATAACTAATGACGCTTTCGGGCAGCTTAACTCATGGAATTACAGCACTGACTTTTGTCGATGGCATGGGGTTATGTGCGATCATCGACGCCACAGAATCATGGTATTAGACCTCCATTCCCAAGGACTCTTGGGATCCATTTCACCCTACATTGGGAATCTTAGCTTCTTAAGAAAACTGAGTGCCTGCGTGTGGTCATGTGTGCAAGAGAAGAAGTAGTGTATAAGAGGAGAAACCAAACCTGAAGTGAGGTCGCTCTCCAGAGATTGAATGGTAGTAATCTGCATCTGCTCTTCGACGAAGATCTTGGGCGCCTGATCCTCCAAATCTTTCGATTCACAATTGCAAATCAGCAACATTTCTTTTTACATAAGGGGTACATGTTTTATTTCGAGAGAATGACAGGTAGAGATGTTGTACCGTTCATTTGACATCGCAGTGTCTTCGTGTACTGCAAGTATTCCTCCATTTTCAAACTGTAAATACATTCACGTCACTTGCCACGCTATGTACAAAGCAGAAAGTCATCAAACAAAGTTGCTTTTCCTTAAAATTTTCTGTGCAGCAATACTGAGTGGTAAAACTCAAATCTAGTGAAAAACCGAGCTTAAATTTCCTGATTAGGAGCTAGCATCTCCAACTCCTTCGTCAACAGAGCCGTGAGCTGAGACAGACCGAGTAAGAACAGGACATTTTATGGAAACCTCTGTATCACGCGACATTGACGATGAGAAACTCTATTGCAGTGATAAACGGGACTACTAATCTCGCAACAAAATCAGAGAATGCATCATTCACCTATAACCGCTAAATGACTGAATGAAGCGCACTCGAGTTCTTGAAAGAGGCAGGACTCAGTATAGTTCACGAATGTAGGACGTGGCTGGGATACAAGCTCGATGTCACTAACGATCGCGGTGAATCAGCACTAGTGATGGTGTTGGAAGCTCGTGACTGTGACAATCATAGACGACTTGGCTTTGCACAGGACAGCGGTCGGGAGAGAGAGAGGGGGACTCGAGCGGAGAATGGCGGGATTGGAGTTGATTTTATACGAATGTAGCGGCGCTCTAATTAACAATTCTACTTTTTGCATCGGGAGGCCAATTATTAAAGGGAGCAGCTTAGCTGACCGTCCCTCAGTCAACTGACGAAGAAATAACCACTGGGATTTACCCTAGTGGCCACCCTTCCAACATGGAAGAGGGAGGTGGGGGGTTCGAATCCCCACCTTCTTAGAGAGATTGGGGTGAGAACGAATTAGTTTCAGGAGTGGGTTTCGACTCCCACGCCCTGCAAGGAGGCAGGGCAAAAGTCTGAGAGTGAGAATTAGAATAGGAGCAGAGTAGGACCGACCAAAAAAAAAAAAAAAAACTGACGAAGGAACGGTCAGCTAATGACCACGTGTTTTCAAGGGAAACCGGTTGACTTTGAGGCCTTGGGATTTTGCTGTTCTGCTTTCGTTTCCGGTCCTTTGATGCTCGTGAGCTGGTCAGTCCATTATGCAGAGGCGACTTCGACTTGGCTTTTTGACATCGCAATTAAAAGAACTCGAATTAATTCTTCTAATTGCAAATTCAACTAGTACAGCGGGGAAGGGCAAGAATTTTGAATGTAATCCGCCGGCGTTAGTAACTAATTAGCCAAACTGCTCAACATTTTCAATTGCGCTAGTAGCATACGATTCATATTCATTTCATGATAAGATGAAGTTTATTGTTCTGCACTGACTATTAGTTGATTGATAGAGTATTGATGAAAAAAAAATGTCACTAAGTTTAGCCCAACATATGAAGTTGAATGGCTTTTGGTATGTGGAAGAAGCAGTGCATGGAAAAATTGCCAAATGCCATTTGATGGCTCTTTTAATAGAACTCAGGCTCTGAATCTTTTGGGCAAAACTTCATCAGATGGTTTTGTTTGATTAGTGACTATATCTGCGGTTGACAGTCGACCAGAAAAAGAGTGCGAAAGGAGTGGATGAAGTGGCAGAAACATTCGGAGTTGTTTGCGAAAACAGATGTTCGAGATATGGGATATGGCCCAAAGTCGCAAGAATCGAATGCTTGTCGAGCAAGTTCATGAGTCCTAAATGATGTCCTAAATGATGTGAGGTATGTAAACGAGGAATTTTATGGACTGCAATACAGTTTCTGGCTCCTTGGAATCAGAGTGGATACATGGAAGGTATTGCTCTGTATGTCCAATTGATTCTTCACTTCGTGCCATGATCTGAGATCCTCTCCTTGGTGGAGGATGTTAGATTCTATTCACTTATCTTGATTCACGATTCATTCCGCTCACTTATCTTAATTTACCATCGCCAACTAATTTACCTCATTAGTACGTGGGAATCGTGTTAGATCAACATATGTAAGATTGGTTATTGAGAACTGATAATACGATCGAGAAAAAGTAGCTATGAAAGTTGAGCCTCGACAAGTACTAGATAACAGAAAATTGATCTTCAATGCTCATCAGTAGTCTTGTTCTACTAGAATTTATGGAATAACTTATCGATTTAATAATTTCTTATTTATAAAAAGCAACTATATGTTTAATATTACCAGGAAAAAAGAGATATTTAATATGAGATGGGGCTTTTTTTCATCAAAATAACTATTTTACCAGCACATTTCTAATCCCAACCGAGAAGTTATACAACAAAAGATATTATCACACGTGAGGTAATTTATCACGAATAATTTGGGCTTTCCAAATATAGGAAATTTTCTCAGCGACGACTGAACTTCATCGTGCATGAGGGACGATTATTTTCACACTTTGGCAGAGGGGATCAGGCGATCGTGTGAAATAACAATCAACAGGAGGTTGTTTGCTTTCAAAATAAGAACACCTCTTGCACGGGAAAGTGCGCTCATTGTTAGACTGAGGCAATTACATTTTGTTGGACATCAGGTCGAGCCTAGCCTATGATCCCCAGCTCATGTGCTTCTTGGAGTTCCTTTGTGAGGGAACAGTTGAGTGTGGAGAAGCACCGCTATGCTTAAACCAAGCCATCATCGGTTGAAATGGGGGGGTGATTGGATGATAGAACAGTCTCTTATTTGCACCCTATTTTCATCCTAAGGTAAAAGAAAAGTAATAGTTTGGAAGAACAAAATAAGTTACTCTTTCCTTTTCGAAGAACTGTATTTTATATCTCCATCAAAGCCATGTTACATGGGAGAGTAAACTTGAATTGTGCGGATCAAGTAGCATAATTGGCTGTGCAAACTTTGGTGTGTTTTTTTCGCTTTGTGATTGCATCTTCGACCATTGGTAATACATTTATTGGAGAAACAGTCGTTGATTATGAGATGAAAGTTGCGATTCCGCTAATCCCAAAATCTAACATGGGTATTGGAGCAAGTGTTGATTCTTTTTTTTTCTTTTTTTTTAACGCACTGCGTCCCATAATTTGCGTAGCATAGTTTTTCTCTAATGAGATATCATAATTTTGGCCTAGAGAGAGTGCAAATATGACAGCAAAATGTATAAGTGATGAAAAAAATGTTGATGTTAGCGCCACATCAAAAGCCCAATCAACAACAGGTGGGCCGACACATGTCACCACATGGCTAACGACATGGCGATGCCGCATTAGATGTTGGCGTGACAATTCAGGAGATAGCATCGCCACGTAAACGTGAAGTGAATGAATCACATGTTGACATGTGGCAGCAAGAGCTACGTCCATAGTTGCTGATTCGGGCGTGTCAAGTCACGAACATGGTGCTGCTCATTTGCATTGTCAAGTGAATAATATAAATAAGTAGAGTGAAGTTAATGAGATCGTGATTTTTTAAATAATTATAGTATATGAATAAGTTTAAAGTAGAATAATTCATAATTGTTAAGAAAAAATTAACGATTATATATATAATATATATTTTTTTACAAAAAAAAATTCCCTTGCGGGGCACGGTGCCTCGCCTCGGGAGGATGTGCACCAATCGGAAACCACTGCCGATAATTGCACTCCATAAGAGCTTAATTTTGCTATTCGGAAACATTTCATAAAAAGGATTTAGGTTTCTAATATAATTTTTCTTTTTCGTATTTATCCCATGTGCGAGGGAATCGCAGTCGGTAACACTTATGATGATGATCGGCTTTTGTCTTGACCCTCCTCCTCGTCCTTTTGCAAAGTAAATAAGGCACTAAGCATTTTGAGATCATCGAAATCATTCTCTCTGTAAATTGTCACACTAATAGAGCTAGGGGTGGCAATGCATAACCAAGATAAACTTAAACAAGTCAGAAATATATCAAGAAATATCCTACACGACACGATGGAATTAATTCAAAGATTACACGACTTAACACATTGTCATTGGTATTTAATTGAAAGAAATTACAATCGGCACAAAATGACACAAATAGTCGGTATTAGATTGATGTTATGAATTATCAATCATTTTGACTATAATCCTAATTAGATTTGATGTTAGTCCAATAAGAAAAAGTAAACATTTTTTAGTCTTGGATGTTGAGTGGAATAAAGACGTAAAGATTTCCTTTCATGGAAATGCGATTTGGGTTAAACTCACTGTAGGAACATAGGAAATAATGTGTCTAGAGTGTCCAATGGTTTGTGGCATCGATATATTATTATTCTCTCACAAAATGATTTTGTTGACATTGAACGGGTATTGCCAAATTTTGGAAAAAAAGGTGGAAATATCGGTACAAGCATTATAGCGTTCAAATACCATCTTTTTTTTTTTTGGGGGGTGTCGTAGAAGACTGTGACATCCTGATTTTCCAATTCTGTTTTCAATTGAATAAGTCGGGCATTTCATCTCCTCGTCTATAGCTCTCTTCTCTGAGTTGGCCACTCACGAGATAACTAATCTATCAGGTGAAGCCGTTAAGGAATCTAAACGTAAAAGACTTGAGAATTTGACTTGGAAACGACTGCTCGACCGTGTTAGTCTGCAAGGGTCATTACGGCACAGATCGACTAGAGACCGAAGATAGGTCGATTCGATAGAACCATGTGATTAAGTGTGGGTGATTCCACCTAATTACAAAATTCTAATCGATCGGCACTAGACCGATTTCTCTGTCGTTTTGGTACCCGGTGTCCGTATTTGAAATCTCGAGATTTCCACGACAACCGAGAGTCGCCAATGTGTCGAAGATGCACTTTGTGGCTTGAAAATAATCAACCACAGGTCAATTGCACTGAAAATTCCTAAAAGCTACTCGGTAGATTAGGACGCGCTCATATCGTGCCAGATTGAAATTAACCGAGAAATTGAACGCGATTTCAGAAATTGAAAGTTCTGTCATGTCACAATTCATTTTAGGAACGTCGACTCATCTTCTGAAGATTTGTCTACAAACCGAGTTTTTCAGCGAAAAATCAAGAATTGACGGAATTGGATCGGGAAAGTTGGAAGACCGTTCTTGAGCGTACTTTTGGCATCCAAGATGGATTCATGGGCATGGAAAAATGTGGATTCAAGTGTGGACACATGGCTGAATTTTTTAGACTTCAATTGAATTGAATTGAAGAGGTTGAGGAATTGAATGAAATTGAATGAATTTGATATACAAAGTTACAAAATTCGTATGCCATGGGGAGAGGGACATTTTGCACCCATTGGCAAGCTTGTGGAGGAAGCTTGAGGAGAGAGAGTGGCTGAGGTCATGTGATGTCATGGTGGGGGCAAAGCCAATGAGAGAATTACAAGTGTTGAGCCCTAGAGAGCCCAAGGAGACCCCCCTTCTTCAGCAGCCTTCTTCTCCCCCAAAGTGTGGCTTTCTCCATTATTGAAGAAGCTTGAGAGCTCAGCAAAACCACAGAAAACCGAGCATAGCAGCCCAAGACCGTCGCACACCCACCGGACCAGCCAAACCCGTCGTTTTTCTCCTCTATTTTCCCCGCGTTCCAGTTTCTGCTCCAGCCGACCTTTCGCCAAAGATTCGAGTTAAAAGTTATCTTTCCGTGAGAATCAGCCAACGCTCCACCCACCATCGTGAAGAGCACATCCAAACCGTTCAGGAGGACTTGACGGTGTCTCGAAAGGAGCTCTGTAGCCTCCCGAAATTGGGCGCGAAGGAACGGCCCGCCGGACCGCCTGGACTCACCTGCTTCCGCCTGTTTCGCGTTTTCTTGCTGTTTCGCCCCATTCCGACCCTTTCCTTGCCCATTCCATCCACCCACAAGATCCCCAAGACCCCCGGGAGCCACCGGTTGCCAACCACCCGCTCGCCGGAGCTCCGATTGGCCCGTTTCCTCGCTGTTTCAGCCATCGGTTCAGCCTCTGCAGTCCAAGAACAGAAGCAGCAACCAGCAAGGTTTTGGAGACTTCGAGGCCCATTTTAGGTGTCTTCCCGGCATTGGTTGGTGTCGCCGCCTTGAGGTTTATCGCCCGCCTTGGTGTCGCCTTCGCCGTAGACTAGCCGGAACGTTAATCCGGTGAGTTTATCCTCTAATCCCTGCTTAGTAAGTTAATGATGCTTAAGGGATGTTTAGATTAGTCTAATTAGACTTAGGTAGTTAGATTAGATTATTTTAATGTAAATTAGATTAGTTGCATAATTAGTTTAATGGATGTTTAATTAGGGCTAATTGTATGATTAAATTAGTGTAATCTTGTTTAAGCCCTAATAAATTATTTTTAATTAATTAATTATTTCGAATTTATAAATATTATTTTATTAAATTATATTATTATAATATAATATTTAATTATTTAATTTTCGGAATTAAATTTAATTATTTAATAATTTCGAAAATTTTGCCACGATGGCCGGTTATTAGAATTTCATGCTGATCGCAACAGTGTGGTCAGTTTGTGCCAATTGTATGTTTAAATTGAGAAATTGAGTGATTGATGATTTTGGTTAATAATTCCAAAAGGGTGGAATTGAGTGATATTGATGAAGTTGTGGTATTTAACTTGAAAATACCCGGTGTTGGCTTTTAGCATCGTAATTGCTTTGTATGACTAGTTTGAATCGTTGGTTGTTATTAGATTGAATATCCAAATCTATGGTTTATTATTGAATGATCAGCTTTGGTGAGCAATTGTTCATATATTTATCAACTTGTGAGAGCGATATCTTTGTATCAGCCTATGTGCTTCGATACGTCAGCTTGTGAGAGCAGTATACCTTATCAGCTTGTGTGAGCTAAGATCGTTTTATCAGCTTGTGCGAGCACGATCTATATATCAGCTTGTGAGAGCAATGATTGTTTATCAGCTTGTGAGAGCAACGATCCATATATCAGCTTGTGCGAGCTATCATCTATATATCAGCTTGTGTGAGCTACCATCTATATATATATCAGCTTGTGTGAGCTACCATCTATATCAGCTTGTGAGAGCATTACATCTATTTCAGCTTGTGTGAGCCGTGATTGAATTGATGGATGAATAGATGGTATGGTTTAATAGATGGTATGAATTAATAGATGTGTGGATCGTATGATATCAATTGGATTGATTGAATTGATAGACCGATGGGTGTGTCGGTAGTTTCAGCTTGTGCGAGCATTGTTTGAATATGAATTGTACTGACGTGCAGGAAGGGACTGAGGTGAGGTAAGTCCTCTGTCCTCTTTGTGTGGCTAGAGCGCCCTAAGGCGTATTTTCTTCCTAATCGGGTCTTAGAGGGCAGGACTCGCTGAGACATTGTCTCATCCCGGTTGTGGGATATTATTTTCAGGTCTTTAGATGGCGGTCGTGGAGGACTCGAAGCCATGGACATTTGTGGAGGTAGAGATCGAAGAATCGGCGAACGTGTCTGACTAGTGGTCATAGGACAGTTCCCTTTTTGTTGAGCCTGTCTATTTTGTAGACAATCCAATGTTGTATATAAACCTATGTGTTTATAAGAAGGCTTGTTTGGTTGTGATTGATTGCCTGCTTTTCTATCCCAAGTTAAATGTTGTCAGGGGATTTGTTTCGCTTCCGCATGTGCAATAAAAATGAATGGGTCGGCGACGTATCCTGGGAAGTCGCATAATTTCTATCGACCAAAGTGGGATGTTCGCATGCTCGAGGTTCGGGGCGTGACAAAGACCATCTTAAATTGCGTCATACTCTCGAAGGATTTTGTTAGTCAAATGCAAGAAAAATTACTAAAAAGTCCTAAATTTATTATAATTGTGCTAATCCAATCATAATTTTTTTTTTTTTTTTGCCAATTCAATTTTAAACTTTTTGTAATTGTACCAATTCAATCAATTCGGTCAATTTTGGCTAGTCGATGCTAACGTGAACGCCCATCTCACTAGCCACTATGGGTGAAAAAAAAAAAAAAGGGGAAAAAGAGGAAAAAAAAAAAGTAATAATTTTTTTTTAAAAAATTATTAAAAGTTGTCAAAGTCAACATCGACCAAACAACCAGCACCAGTTAGCGTCCACGTTAGCACAGGCCGGCCAAAATTGACCTAATGGGCTAACTTGGCACAATTACAAAAGATTTAAAATTGAATTAACCAAAAAAAAAAAGTTTAGGATCGAAATAACACAATTATAATAAGATTAGGACTTTTTTGATAATTCTCCCGTCAAACGCCTACCATAAAGAACTCTTTCCACGGATTTTGTGCATCGAACGTGTACCAGATGAACTCTTTCATGGTCCTGCACAGCTTCTATAAAAGCACTTCTCTGTGAGGTTGTTCAGTATATAACTTAAGCTGCTCCATCTCATACATATCACTTCATTCATTCCTTCACGACTTAGTACCCAGTTGATGCTCATAAAATGGCATAGTTGCATCTGATTGATGCACAACTCCTTTATTCCCATCTTCTTTTGGCTGCCCACCTAGTTGTCGTGCTTTGTTGTCATCGTTTCTGCTACTACAACCAATACAGAAAGACTTGCATTACTTGCATTCAAGGCTGAAAGAACTAGTGACCCTCTCGGGTTGCTTAACTCGTGGAGCGACAGCTTTGACGTCTGCCAATGGTTGGGTTACGTGTGGTCGTCGACACCACAGAGTTACTGTGCTGAACCTCCATTCTCAAAGACTCTCAGGACTCATCTCACCTCACATTGGGAATCTTAGCTTCTTGAGAGAACTGCACCTACAAAACAAATAGGTCCAGCCCTAAAATCCATTCCCAAATTGGTTGGCTGCGTCAAGCTCCAAATCTTGGATTTATCCTATGATTCACCTTGTCTTATCTTCAATGGGTCAGCTTTTCTATGAACCAATTAACTGGCAGCATCCCTTCATCCATAGGCAATTTATCATCTGTGGGGTGGATGTATTGTGCCCTAAATGATTTGAGAAGGATTATTCCCCAAATCTCTAGGTCGGTTAACCAAACTAGAAGAGCTCTCCTTGGCAATCAATGGGCTGTCAGGTACCATTCCACCTTCTGTCTTCGACTTGTCCACACTGACTATAATCGATGTACAAACGAACCAAATCCATGACGTGATATAGGATTCTCGAACCTTCAAACTTTTAGCATTGTTGCTAACCAGTTCGCTGGATAAATTCCTTCATCGATATTCAATTCCACAAATCTAAGAGTGTTCCAACTTTCAGATAATAAGCTCTTCGGGAAAGTCCCTTCATTGGCAAGTCTCCGCAAACTTCAAAGGGTTGCTTGCAAAAAGTAAATCGTATTGGACTCGCTTGCTCTGTGGAGGAGCCTAGAAGACGCATGAGCATCGACGAAGTTGTAACCCAGCTGCACTTGATCAGGAAGAAACTTTTTGCAGCTTCTTTACTTGGATAGGTGAGACACGTTTAGATGATATCGAAAGTAGCATGACCATTTCCTGTAATGACTCTCCAGTGCTATTTGCAAATGAAAAAGGAGAAGATAGATGTCTGACTTTCCTAATTTCCTTGTGAATCTAAAAGAGTATCGTCCCAACATTCTTACTATAAGCCATCAATTCACGCTTTTTAGCATTTCTTTTGTCAGAATAACATTTCATGACAAATTAATCGGATAAAAAGCCAAACTTATGAGCCAAATTGACCTATAATGATGGATTCAATATGCACGAAATGGGACAAGTGCCCATCTGAGCTCCACAAGGCTCTGCTCTCTATATGGCTCCATTGCTATTAGGGTGTCATCTAACGTTGTTGATTGAATCTGGTTTGTAAGTCTACCAGAAAAAATGATGATACTTGAAAAGTTTTATTGCAACTTGTTAAGGTCTATCCGCACCCCATAAAAACTAAGTTGCAATGGCTTTTATATAAATGTGGCGTCCCTCCAATTAACAATCCTGATATTTGAGATGAATCTTCAAACGTCACATTTGAGCCAAAAAGTCGTTTTAGTCCTGACCACAAGCAACGGTTTGCATCAGAGTTTGACTGTTAAAGCTTGAAATTTTGGGATTTGATTGGTCTTGTTGCCAACCGCTTTCATATAATTGTTGTCTTGTCCGCATTTCCGTCCTTCAAAGTCAATGAGCTAGCCCATTATGCAGAGGCGATTGAAACGTCATTATGCAGCTTTTTCTTGAGGACTTACTATGTTTGGAAGGTATTCCGGCTCAATATGGTCAACAAGTATGGATGTTACAATGAAGCAGGAAGTTTGTTTGGTTGGGCAGCCAATCTCCGTTTTTCATTATTTTCCTTCCTTTTCTTTCACCTCTTTATTATATTGATGCAAATTCCTCTACAGCGATTTGTCATTCCAGTTTAGCATCACATTACTAGGCTAGTTAGAGGTTAAAACTTACAAGTATCTGATGCTCTGGCTGCTTCTTCTCCTGTTCATAGTCAACCATCCAACTCAATCTTGTACTCCTGTCCGCAGGCGCACTTCACGAGCTGTGATATTCCCTGTTAAAAGCAGATAAAAAGATGATTCCGGCAATATGCATGAATAAGTGTACTAAGAAAATTTCTAAACAGTAGGGTCTGTAACATAATTATTTGTTTGAGTTGAGACAGCTCATAGGGAAGAACAGTAAATTCCAGATAAAACTAGACACTATAGAAGAACAATCTCCTAGTTCTGGAAGATAACAGAGGTTGGAAGTAGAGTGAAACCAATCCTGTTTTATGGGCACACTCCCCAGTTAACAGCACATTGTTCAGATACGATTTTGTTAACACCCATTTCACTCGTTTTTTTTTTTAAATGAAAATCACAGTTTTGGAATAATTTTACCTTCAGTTTCTCGATTTGATTCTGCAGAGACCGCTGGAACTCGGTTTCCCCGACAATATCTGCCAAAAGAGCTTTTTGTTCCTTTTCTGAGGTCTTAAAGTCCATTGCCCTTAGCTCTTCCTGCATCGTACCACAGCAAACAAAGATGCCGAGTCTTAACTACAACCAAGTACAATCAATACAAAGTCCTGGAACTGTACTCCAAGGATCCATTTTAGAACCAAGTTTAGCAGACAAGCCAAACCACATTAATAGAACTTCAAGTTACCTATATGTGTAACAATTTGGTTCATTAAAACCAAATGCAGACATTCTAAATAGGTATTGCATGAACTACAATTATCATGGTGATCAAGTATGACACGTACTTGACAAAAACTATTGCCTTGATACTCACCTGGAACTCATTTGACTGGCTTTTCATTTGCTCAATTCGCTGCTTCATCTGCAATAATAGGCGTTGCACTAGCACCATTAGCATTCATAAAGAAGTGGTGATGAGCTGCAAATCGAGTATATTACCTCCTAATGTTTAGTTGCCTCTTAACAACTTCGCTTCTAGTGATTAAAAATCAGACATTACACTCGTGCCAAAAGACGAAATTAACACATAAAGATGAAAGCATAAGTATCAAATCAAGAGGCGAAATTAACAGATAAAGATAGAAGCATAAGTACCAAATCAAAGCTACAAAGCTAAAATCCCCTAGAGGTCTCAGTTTAGTCGATTGGGCTCCATGGCAGTTTTCTGCTAGATTATCAAATTAAAATGGAACATGCTTCATTCAGGACCATGAGTTGGCATGCTCTATTTTCTAGCACTTATCTCCCAAGATGAGCATTGTAGTGCATATTATCACATATCCGCTCTAAACTTTGACAATTAGTGAAAATCAATTTAATCAAAGAAGTGAAATCAACACATTGAGAAATTTAGATATGGACTTAACTGCGGAAATCTCTGCTGCTAGCTTAGCTTTTGTTCTTTTGATCTCATCAAGTTTTGCCGTCGCAGAATCGACACTGAAGATCAGTTCCTTGGTTGCTTCATTGTTCTGTCAGTTCAAGCATTAAATTTATGTAACTACTCTGCTCAACGAACATAGTTCTTTTGTTTTCAGTTTTTTGTCTGTAAGTACCACGTTGTCAGTAAGCAGGTGATTGGAAAGTTTGCCTCTTGCTGCAAAGGTATCAGCATTAGCTATCAAAAGTAAACCGCAATGGAAGTTTTTGTAACACACAACCTCACGGTGCACAGTACAGGGAGCATGGCTCCTAATTGTATCTGCTTACTGGTGCTTACATGTAGGTGATAAGTTTTCCTGGTGTACATCCTGCCTTAAGCTGAAACATCAGATTGTGATGACCAGATGAAGCAACAAATAGCCCAACAACACTAAGGACTAGACTAGTAATATGGCTTTCATGACGGACACGATTGAGTTACTGACTACCTCTGCTTTACTAGGTACATTGACAGTGCTCCAGCAAAAAATAAGGAAAGGTTGACAGAGGCTCAGCAGTTATTAAAGGGAATGGATGAACTTATCTCCATGATATATTTCTCAAACTAAACTCATACCAATGGAAAGAAAAATGAAACCATTATTGTTTTAAGTGTAAGGCCAAATGATGATCTATGCTGAAGAAATAGGTGTCATGCTGTTAAAAAGCACAAGATCATGACGACATAAAAATAAAAACTCTAAAGAAGATTTCATGTATGCCTTCACTGGCCTATAGTTCAAACTTTGAAAGGCTAAATACCCATACCTCCAGCTACAACCTTTTCTTCATCGAATGTTTCCTTGACCTGCCAATATTTGGGTTAGCAAAGCACTGCCATGATCTAATAAGCTTATTACTAACCATTTGACTGCAAAGTAATAGCCAAGCCAGACATAAGAGAATTCAAGGTGTTTAACAAATTCTTTCCTAGAGGGGAACCATAATATAATTAACATTAGAGTTCCCTTCATTAATTCAGCCTTCAGTTCACAAAATAAAATAAAAAAGTTCAGCCTTTTGAAGATTAATATTGAGGATCTACAAGAGGGAAAAAAGTGACTAAAGCAATGGAAACCAAGATGTTTGCACGTCTTTGTGAGCACGTGAATTAAAAGTACACATATGGTAGGAGCACAACAAAGGATGATCCTCCTCGATCAAATTTAAAATCTGAAGGTAACAGCAAGTCCAAAAGTAGAATAAACAAAAGGACTACCAAGTCACACACTTACTGTGTCTGGGCTTGGTTTGCGGCAGTTAAGCCATCCCTAATAGAACAGGATAAAAAGACTGTCAGCTTGGCGACATTCTAAAGTTGAGAGGTCAAAACTTGAGAAATCTTACTTGTAGCTGCTGGAGTTTGACATCTATATCCTCAGCAACCTTGGCATAGTAAATGCTGAAAGTCCAAGGAATTCAGTGAAGAGTTGAAGAACACCATCTCTTTGAGTTTGAGGACACGACAAAATTAGATACTTGAGAACAGGCCAGTAACCTTTTCTCAACTAGTTTGGCCAATAAGCTTACTCTTTCTTGGTGGACTAGCTCCAAAGTCTGCACAGAACTCCAACAAATATTCATGGAAAGATAAAATTACCCCAAGTTTTCTTTATTAAGCATAATCAATCATGTGGAAAGCCTCACACTCCAGCATGTATATCATCGTCCACCATTTCAGATCCAACTTCATTTCCTTAGTTATAAGTAATAAACACAAGGTTGCATGGTACAGAAATCTAACACAATTGACTTTAAAAGTGTCATAATCAAAATTACATATGCTCTGCTAGACTTACATGGACAAACTTGAAAATGAACATAGAAATGATTGAAAAATTACCTATCTCCACACATTTGGATAATTCCTATTCAAGTATTAGCTGCTTCGACAACCAAGTATCAAAGCAAATAGCACTTTAGCACATGAAATTTGTCTCCAGGGAAACTCTGAAAAGGCTCCAAGAAAAGATATTTATGCATTTCATTGCTGGTCTGTTTGCCTTTTAGGATATCCGCTCATATCAGATAAACATCTATGTCCGGTAAATTGAAAGGCAAATTCGAAACTTTCCCAACTTCCTCTCCATCCTCACTTTCTGCTATTGATCCAATTCTAAAATTCATGTTGACATTAGAGTTCTGCTCGACGTTCGAAGCTATGTACTAGCCATCCAAAGCAGCCCAACTGTAATTTTTGAAACTATTCTCTGTAAGCTATATATCAACCTGTGGTGATACATTAGTTCCTAATACAATGTCCAACTCTTCAGAATTTTTTTTTTGATGAATGATCATCTCCATTCGCACAACATATTACAGTGCTTTTATGCACTAACCTGATTATCAGAAAAACATTACACAAATAATAATCGCTGCAAACAATAGAGTTCAATGCTTCTCTTTATCTGGTATCTTTCTATCTCGGAGGGGACTAAGGCATGAACCATAAGTCATGGAATTTCTTTAAGATATCACAAAGCTAGCAGCTTGAACAAATTATTCACATCAATACAAGCAAAAGAACAATCAACTAATAGAGAGACATATATTTGAGGAAGGAGCATACTATTTCTACTGAATTGGATGCTTAGTTGAGTTTCAATGTGATAAAGGTGCAAAAGATTTTTTCAGGTTCCACACAGTTCAGCGTAAGATTTATCTCTGGAGTTAATGAGTAAGGGAAGTAGAATAGTATCTTATCACAGGATCACTGTGAAGGACAGATACCACAGTTCAGCATATTGGATATAAGGCTGAAGATCACTTCCTTCTTCAGAACCCAACAGATGATCCTGTTCTTCTTTTCCTCTCTTTTGGTGAAGTTCATCTAATGCATCACTATTAATTAAATTACACATATTTAAATAAGAAGGAGCTCTACCTGTGTCAGTGTGCGACAATCAGATTCGAAAGAAGCGACCTTTCTCTGTTTGTCCAATATCTGAGAGCATATTTGACCTTTTGCAGTCATCATCTGCTCTGTTTCTTCTTTAAGTTTCTGAATTTCGGATTTTGCTGGACAAACAACGTTTTTAAAAAGAAGAGGAAGTTAAGTACTCTAAGAAAAGGAAAAGATTGTTTGCTTTTAACAATTCTATACAGTAGCTTGCACAACAAAATTACCTGAAAGCAATCACGATTGAAACATGAGAATCAAAAGATTTTGGCCAAACTAACAATAACTAGCACGAATTGATTGGGTAAATACTTTCCAGGAGATATAAAAGAAGAGTAAAGCTTAAATTCGAGTAGTTACTGCAATTATCACACACGAGGTGAAGAAGAATCACGCAGCTCTCAAATCCCTACAACAAGCAGATGAAGTATTCTCACGAAAGTTACCTCACACCCTAGAACACATATCCCATCAACCGACTGGGGCGGAGAACAAACACTGACTTAGGGTTGGAAAGATGCTCTCTGAAACAACCAGAAATATCAACTATGCGCATCGAACATTGGGTTTGCTCGTGTACAAATAGACCTAGCAAGCATAAGCCTCTTTGATTTAACATCATTCAGCTTCAACTCCGCTAATAAAGCATCGTCATGATTCAACTTAACATCATCTTCATCCTTTATGTAAATTCAAAATGATAATCAACAATAATCTGAAAGAAGACTTGACATTTAGTGTAATTAGTACTGGCCAGGAGCGACTCATATTGAGAGTTAAAAAAATGTAAGCTTAACTAAAAATGAAATATTCACTCATGAAAAGCTTTGCATGAATATTCAGGCTTGAATTTAAATATCCAACGCTAATATAACCAATGAGTTTAGTGAATCCATTATATACTAGACTGAACCCTTGCAGAAACTTATCGCCGTTTTTAGTATGTAATCCACAGGTAGATAAGCACAGTAAAAACAGTTGTCATCTATAACCGACTGTATTATTAAGAAAGATCATAGTCATTGGTGGATCCATTAGGAAACAGGAAAGATACCGTAAGCGAAGCTAAACATTCACCTTGAAGACAATCAGACGGGTAATACATATGTTCACAGATACATCTAATCACGTGCTCACCTGTGTAGAGAAGAAGTAGTGAATAAGAGAGAGAGAAATCGAACCAGAAGTGAGGTCGCTTTCCAGAGATTGAATGGTAGTAATCTGCATCTGCTCTTCGACCGAGATCTTGGCCGCCTGATCCTCCACATCTTTCAATTCACAATTGCCAGTCAGCAACATTTTTCCACAGAGGTGTACATGTTTTACTTCGAGAGAATGACAGGTAGAGATGTTGTACCGTTCATTTGAGATCGCAGAGTCTTCATGTACTGCAAGTATTCCTCCATCTTCAAACTGTACATACACATTCATATCACTTGCCACACCATGTACAAAAGCAGAAAGTCATCAAACAAAGGTCCTTTTCCCTAAAAGCTTCTGAGCGGCAATACTGCGTTATGAAACTCAAATCCAGTGAAAGCAAGAGCTTAAATTCCCGATTATGAAGTAGCATCTCCAACTCCTTCGTCAACGGAGCCCTGGGCTAAGACAGACCGAGTAAGAACTGGACATTCATTAAAGCCCTCCGTATTAGGCGACATTAACAGGAGAAGCTCTAGTGCAGTGACGAACGCAACCACTAATCACGCAACAAGATCACAGGAACGCGTCCCTCAGCCGTAACCGCTAGATGACCGGACGAAGCGCGCTCGAATGCTCGAAAGAGACGGAGCTAAGTACAGAGACGCGCTAGCGATGGAGGTGACGCGAGCTCGTGACGGTGGCGGCCGCGAGCTCGACGTCGCCGACGATCGCGCTGAATCGGCGCCGGTGACGGTGTCGTGAGCTCGTGATCGCGGCGATCCCTAGACGACGAAGAGCTAGAGACGCACCTGACGAGAGAGAGAGAGAGACGACCGAGCGGTTTGGCTTCGGTGACACGGCGATCGGAGAGGGGGAGAGAGAGAGAGAGAGAGAGAGAGAGAAGGGTGGAGGCGAGTGGGGAGTGGAGCTGGAGCGGACGATGGGAGGATCGGACGTCAGGAACTTGATTAAAATTGGGCGCCAAAGAGCCGCCGATTTCCAGCCTACCCCGTCCCATACCCGCCTGAACGGAAAGCAGGAAAAAAATTGAAATTCTTTTTAAAAAAGGAATGAAACGACGCTAATACCCTTCACTAAATTGACGTGCCCAGCTTTTTTTTAAACGGGGACTTGCACGGTCAAATATTCACTTTGATCCTTTGGGTGCTTTTCCTCAGGAGTTAAAAATGCTGGAAAGAAACGATCGGGATCCATGATCCCTGAGTTAGAGTAAGAATTCTATACTTACCATAAAATGTTTGATTTGAGTCATCAAAACGGCTCATTTTGAACAAATCTCTTTCATCATTGCCTCCTTATTGTAATCCTAATGAGAGCAAAGCTTTTTTTTTTTTTTTTTTGGAGGGGGAGGGAGGGGGATACAATGAAAGAGGCAAAGGTCCAAAAAAAAAAAAAAAAAAAAAAGACATGGACTACGAAATTTTGATGTGTCTTGGAAAGAGGCAACTTCTAAAATTTCTGAGGATTGGTCTTACATAACTAGTAGATTTCTTGGTAGAATGCGTCCTTCCTATGGCCGCGATATTGGCCGTGATATCAACACATTGATTTGCTCGTCTGAAATATGTGCTCCATCCTTTATTGAGGAAAGCTCTTGAGGAGGGCCCTTGAATTTAAGCTCTATAACAGATTTGGAGTCAAACACCTTTTTTAAAAAATGACCACCTATATGACTTACAAAGGTGAAAGAATTATAATTATTTTCGTCATGCATAGATATATTTAGATATAAATTATCATAAGACTTCCTATATTTTTAAAGAGAACGTTGTCTTCAATGAGCTTAGGGACTTCTAGTGGATACGAATAGGAAGGTCATTTGGGCTTCATTTCTTGAGTCTTGAAACCTCATATGGGAATCCTTACCACATACCTATTTATGGAAGTGATAACTATAAATTATTTTGGTCAAGACAGAAAATCAACAAGTATATTCTTTCTTTCAATAATATGTTTGGTTCTAAAAAAAATATTTTGAGAACTATTCTACCCACCTAAGAAGCTGAGGATGTGGTACTTGCTTCTACTTGAATTTTCAGAATCCGAGAAAAAGAGGACATATCAATCTCCATAAGGAAATGATGTCCTATAAGATGCAATTTAAACTTCTTAATTAATTATTACAAGTCATTTATTCTTCGCAAAATAATCAAGACGTTAAGATATGAAAGTCATTAGGACATTTGCATAATAATCTTTGCATCAGGTTCAATGTGAGTACGAGAGCAATACTGCTATAAAAGCCAAGCCAAATGAGGTCCTGGGTTTTAGGTAAAGTCCTTGTTTGCCAAATCCAAGACCCATCATTTGGTATTTACACCGTTAGATCTTTTCGGGCAGACACCGCTTTTGTGCTGAGGTCCTTGTTGCCTAAATAAATTTTCACTTTAACCCATCGTTTTCAACGGCTTCCTTGACGATGCAAGTCGCTTCGATGGCCATCTCGCGATCGATGGGTGACTTCAGCCGACTAAAATCTCATAATTCGAATGACTATTTGAATCCAAACGTTCGAATCATTGTCATGCTAAATTTTACTAGAGTCAAAGGACCGCGAATTTGGTTTTCAACCGAGGAAGGAGATACTTCCACCACTCCTCTTCTCGAAGGTTGAACATTTGTTCTATCATTGCCGGTTAGAAGAACCGAATCGGTTCGAATGAAAAATCACGCGATCAAAATAAGAAATCATAATGAATTTTTAAGGACCGAATTGAATAATGACCAAGAATTCGAGGACCGTGTTGATAATATTGCCAAAGATAAGATAAAGGAAAGGAAAAGACGTATATATTTATCGAGTAGAACTGACGGCTCCGGGGAAGCACGGGTTCCTCAAGATCGAAAGCAAGCGCGTCCGCAAGCTAGCTAGCTAGCTATCCATCGAGCGAGCAAGCAAGCTCGTGATTCGAAGAGAGATTGAAGTGGCGAATCTTCTGCGCAACCAAATTCGATCCGAGGGCTCAGCTCGAGCTTCGCATTCGAGTCTGAATCTCGAGGGATCACGGAGTAGGTGACGATGAGGATCCCGGGAAGTGGGCTGGTTCCTTGGTTACACGGCAAGGTCGTCGATCCCCTTCTCCAGATCCTCCGCAAGTACTCGCTCTCTCTCTCCCCATCCGTCGAGTGACTGCGCGGCTTCTCTGTACTGGCGTGTGGTTACTTGACGCGATTTCCTTTCCGTTCGTCCGTTTTGGAGGCCGAATGTTTGATGTCGTTCTGTTTCGTTGGCTGCGTCGAAGCCGGCACGCGAATTGTTGGTTTTAACGTGGGGTTGGAATCTATGGGAGTTTCTGTGTCGATTGAAACTTGAGATTTAGATCTCCATTGTCATTGCGATGCTTCGGTTGCCGAGTTCGAATGTCTAGGACATGCTGTTCCGATCCTGGGTCTTTTTTGTGTTGCATTTGTTGCGCGTGAAGACATTCTTCTAAGAAAGAATGGTTATCGGAATCGAGGATGACAAAGAACTGACGTTTCTTCTGGATTTTGAACTCTCAGGAGTGCAGAACCAAAGCAGCTGGCATTTCCTGCGGCTCTTGGCATTACCCTTGGCGTGTTTCCGATTTGTGGTATGTTTGTTCTTCTTACCTTTGGACGATGGACTGATGCTTGCAAAACCAAAATGCTGTATTTGGCATCCATTTTTTAGTCCCGGTACACAGTTCTGGATTTGAGCTTTTGGAGCTACGAGCTCAAGGTCTATCCTCTTCCATATTAATTCGGCCTAGTAAAAGCTTGGCGGTACTCTCATTAGAGTCTTGACATTAAACTTGTAGAGACACGTCAAGTTGGCACGAATAATCCCATTTTAGGAGCCGTGTAAGTCTGGCACGCATCCCGCAGTTGAAGAAAGAGCAATGGAACTCAATTTTTTTTGCTCACATTCATAGGCGGTTCTGAAAAAAGAGGGACCAGCCTCGTCGTGGAGTGCATAATAGAAACACCTCTTTCTTCCCTATTTTGAACCAGAAGTTCGTACTGCATCAAGCTTTTCAAATGCAAGTTGATGGGCTCATTTTTTGTTGAACAGGTGTCTCTGTCTTTCTTTGTGGAGTGGCCATTGCCTCGCTTGGATCTAGATGTCATGCCCCAAGTGTGATGCTGTTTAATTTCATGGCTACTCCTTTAGAATTGAGGTAAGCAATTTAGGCGCAGCGCCATGCTTCTTGCCCCGAATAATGGAAATAGGACAATACTATATCATCAGTATATCGAGAAGCTGCTGACTTCTGTTGATAGTCCTCATTTAGTTTTCACAGATAATTAGATGTCCAGTGGACTAAAAGCATAAGGCTCTAAAAAGTGACTTTTCGTTATTAAATGATTCGTTAAGCGGGGTCGTGTGTCGGATAGTTGGCCGACGTTAACATAGAGTTCGTAGGAATAAAAGGTTCCAAATATGGTAACCAGCAGAAAACTGATAGTGCTTTAGGTGCCACGAAAAGAATTTGTTAGGCCGACACTTTGACATCTGAAACCCTTTTTGCTACGATCTACAATAATGGGGAATAGGTCTCTAAAGAGTATTTCGATGAAGAGGTTGCCATTAGTCGGAAAATAATTTGCATAGGTTTGGCACCCGATTATTGTCATCGTCTCTGCAAACAATGTCGTCACCTACCTTGTCATTGTCGCCAGAACGATGTTGCCACCATGTCTTGCCAGCAATGTCTCTCGGTATATAATTATTAAAAAATATTGTTGTATCTAAACACAACATCTTATTTTATTTTGTGTATATATTTTCAAAGTCGAAATGTATATGCAATGTACATCCAAGATGCCTCTGTAAATTAGCTTTTAATCAGCGTACAGAAACATCTATAAAAACAATAAAATGAAGAAGTTATTTCTAATTAAAAATCAGAGATACGAGTAAGTTTGAGTGAAAATCCTACTTTGTTGAATAACCAAACCAAATCTCTGCGGCCCTTCTCCATTATCTGATGCATCGATATTCCAACTCATTCAACGAGTTGAGAGCCTCTGGAATTATGATTTGGATTGAATTCCCAGCTTAAGCAATAGACTTTCTTCAGTGGGTTGTGGGGACGCAAAAGGAGCAGAATATAATTTTTCATCCACCATGCACGCCAACTTTAATCTTCATTCTGCTACCTTACACTTCATTTGCTTGAGTAGAAAAAAAAAATGTCATGAGACGGGACATATTATGCAGCGTCTTTCGTTCTCTACATTAAACTATAAGTGCGATTGATAATCAAAGAACCATCTCGACTCTCGATTGATCACTCTAGGTCTTTGTTCTTTTCCGAAGTTTCCCTAATGAGTTTGGAAAGTAGACAACGGGCATTTTTTTTTAATAACATCCTGAGTTTCACTTTAAATGAATAAGAAACTCCTATGTTATAATCAATTTAAGACCCATCTCTAAATGTTGTATTCCCTTCGGGCTATTAGGGCTTGAAGCAGTGGTAAGAGCTGGGAGCATTAGAAACGCATCTATTAAAAACACATGCAAAACAAGTTAAAAACCTTTTATATATATTTTCCTTCGTTTTGGTTTCCCTCAATTTTTTCCAGATGCTCTAAACTTGATCCCATGCATCTTTGTTTTGCATAATACGGGTTCAGTGTATACAAAAATAGAACAAACAGGGTGTCACCTTGCTTTGTTGATTGAATTTGGTTCGTAGGTCTACCGGGAAAAACAATGATGAATATCACGTACTAAAAACTTTCAATACATCTCGTAGAGGCTTTATGTTAAGGTCTATCCGCATCGCTCAAATTCTAAGTTGCAATGGATTTTATATGAATGTAGCGTCCCTGCAGTTAACAATTCTAATTTTTGAGGTGAATTTTCAAACATCAAATTAGAGACAAAGCTTTTTGTTTTTTTTTTTTTTGGTCATGACCATAAGAAATGGGTTGCATCAGAGATCAGTTACAGAAGCTTGAAGTTTTGGGATTTAATTGGTCACGTAGCCAACTCCTTATTGCTGCTTTGTTTTGATGTCCATGAGCTAGTCAGTCCATTAAGCAGAGGCCGCCGCAACTTCACTGGTCGACATCACAAGCAAAAGAATTTAAATTAATTCTTCCACTGCAAGGTAAACCATTCACGTTCCACAACGTTAATACTGATTGTTTTCTCAAAATAGTAATGAAAGCCTTTTGTATATTGTTCTTTGATAGAGAAAGAAGGAGAAGAGAGAACTGTTCTCTTTTAGAACATTCTTTCTACCATTGACAAGGGCAGTTATCTCCAGAAGTTATTATAAATGGGAAGTTAAATAACTTCCCCTTATATAGATAACCCTTCACATCTCTTGAAAATATGTCTCTCCATCACATCACATCAAGACGAATCGGTGCATCTTGATTGCACCCCATCATGGACAAACCAACGAAATATAACAGTTTTGATGTCCATGAGCTAGTCAGTCCACTACGCAGAGGCCGCAACTTCACCGGTCAACATTACAAGCGAAAGGATTTGAGTTAATTCTTCTACTTGCGAGGTCAACTATTTACAGAAAGGCAAGATTTTGAATGAAATCCATGGTGTTAGTAAATAATTAGCCAAATTACTAGACATTTTCGGTTATTCTAGTCACATACGGTTTATAATGTTAATCATGTGGAAAGAATGGGCGAGGGAGGAGCAATAGTTTATGCAGCCTTCTTCTTGAGGGGCTTATTAGTGACCTTGTTATATTTGGAAGGAATTCCGGCTCAATATGTGAGTTGAACGATGATAGCAGCCCAAAGTACTTTGGCCTCCACTGCGGTTATGGCAACCGGGAGGAATGTGAGTAGTGGCTTTTGAGTTCTTCATATATCTTGAAACCCATTGTATTTATGGATTTTTTTTTTTTTTTTTTCTTGACATTGTATTCGATTCTTTGTTGTATTGATCTTAGGCACTTGCCTTTTTGCAGAGTCCAGACTGACCAAGGTTGTTTCATATCGTACCACACAATCTATTAGGAGGTCGATACATGCATGTTTAAAATGTCGCAAGTTTAGCCCATCGTGTGAAATTTAGTGGCTTTTGGTATGGGGGATGAGACAGTGCATAGGGAAGTTGCGGATTGCCATTTGATGGCTCATTTGATAGAACTCATGCTTTGAATCTTCTGGGAACAACCTCATCAAATGCTTTTATTAATGTTTTGCTGAAATTGAATCGACGATGAAGTACTTTTTAATATATCCAAAAAGATGTTTCACTAGAATTGAATCGATGATGAAACACCTTTCATATATATATATATATATATATATATATAGATTAATGTGTGAATCGACCAAGGTTGCGTAGGGTTCTTTGTTGATTTTGATAGGAAAGTAGATGACAAGGTATTTCAAGGAATGCCGACCGGAGGCAATTGCGAACAGCCATTTAAATTACAGGAAAGTAAAGACAAATATAAGTTTGCAAAGAACATTGAGTTTTGTAATTGATTGTGGCGATTTACAAAAATTACGATGTGGTTATTTATAATCCACTATCATGGTCACAAATAGTTACTGAATTTGAAAAATAGATTCCCAATCCTATCATCATAACAAATAACCTTTTAGTTCTATATGAGGTTACCAAAATTTACAACAACACTAATCTACAGGAAGTTACAAATCCGAAAATATTCACATTAACTTAGCTATGAATAAGGGTGTTGTAGGTTTGATGAGTTGCAAATCAGAGTATAGAAACTTTTAAGGGTTTACCTCATCCAATTTTAAGGTGTTGCAAATTTAAAAGTATATATCACTGAGTAGAAGGTACAATACACTTCACAGCACAGTCAAGCACAACATTGTCACAGTTCAACCACGACGATACCAACCGGACTCATTAAAGATGGAATCACACGATTGTTCCATTAGGTATATATTTACACCTGTGATTTCACTTTCAATGCGAGACATCACATGGAACAATAATTTATCAAACAAGATCAAAAGAAAACTAAGCCGTGTCTCAAGATGATCGCGCTCCGGATGTGAGCATATCCCAAGCACTTCCTCCATATGTCTCTACTCTCGAACCATTCCTTCAAAAACCTACGACCCAGTGCACCTCGAACGTGGGCACAGTGCACTCGCAATCAATATGAAGAGCACAGGCTACAGCTTCTGACATAACTACAAATTAATACAACGTATGATGATCGGCTCTTGTCTTAATGCTCCTCCTCCTCCTCCTACTGTAACTTAAATAAAGCATCAGACACGTTAAAATGATTTTGCCATCATCAAAATCGTTCTCTCCATAAATTGTCACACACAACGAGGTGGGGGTGGCAATTCATTAGAAGACCGACCTTGAGTAAGTCAAGAGACCCATCGACTCATCGAGAAAAACCGTACACGGTATGAGAGTGCTCATTCAAAGACGATACAAATTGACACACTTCCACTGATATTCAACTGCAAAAAAGCTTTTTGCAATCACAGGGAAATAATAAAAATAGTCAATACTAGATTTGATGTTCCATTGAATAAGGACGTAAAGTCCCTTTTCCACGGAATTATGACTCGGGTTCAAATTCGCCATGGGAACATGGAAAATAATGTGCGTGGAGTACAGTACCGGACCTTTCTAAAATTTGAAAACAAAAGGTACAACAAATTAGACATAGAAATGGTATGAACATGGGAAATGATGTGTGTCGTCAAATGCGGGGTCTTTTCCTCAAACAGCAAGGATGACTTGCTCGGAAAGGAGGTGTGAACGTATACCAGAAAGAAGTCTTCAGGGTCTAACATAGTAGAAAGCATAGAAGGGATTTTGGGCTAGGTTCAAGGTATGCCAAAGGTTAGTAAGCTTATCGGCCAAACCAGTCTAAGGTTACTGCCTGTTCTCAAGTATCTAGATTTTGTTGCGTCCTTGAACCCAAAAAGATGCTGTGTTCTTCAACTCCACTGAACTTCTTGGACTTTCAGCATTTACTAAGCCAAAGCTGCTGAGGATATAGATGTCAAATTACAGCAGCTACAAGTAAGAAATCTCAAGTCTTGATCTCTCAACTTCAGAATGTCCACCAAGCTGACAGCCTTTTAATCCTGTTCTTTTAGGGATGGCTTAACTGTCGCATGCCAAGCCCGGACACAGAAGTGCATGACTTGGTACTCCTTTTTGTTTATTCTACTTTTGGACTTGCTGTTACCATTATATTTTAAATTTGTCATATCGAGCAGGATCATCCTTTGTTGTTCTCCAACCATATATGTACTTTTAAATTCACGCGCTCACAAGCACGTACAAACATCTTGGTTTGCATTCTTCAGTCACTTTTTTCCCTCTTGAAGCCTCTATATTAGTCTTCGGAAGGCTGAACTTTTTTTAGTTTGTGAACTGAAGGCTGATTAGTGATGGGAACTCTAATATTAATTATATTATGGTTCCCCTCTAGGAAAGAGTTTGTTAACCGCTTTGAATTCTCTTATGTCCTTCTGTCTTGGCTATTACCTTGCCACCAAATGGTTAGTAATATGCTTATTAGATCATAGCAGTGCTTTGCCAACGAGAATATTGGCAGGTCAAGGAAACATTCGATGAAGAAAAGGTTGCAGCTGGAGGAATGGCTATATTAGCCTTTTCAAGTTTGAACTATAGGCCAGTGAAGGCATATATGTGATCTTTAGAGTTTCTATTTTCATGTCGTCATGATCTAAAGTGCTTTTTAACAGTATGACACCTATTTCTTCAGCATAGATCATCATTTGGCCATACACTTAAAACAAGAATGGTTTCATTTTTCTTTCCATTGGTATTAGTTTAGTTTGACACATAAATCATTGAGATAAGTTCATCAATACCCTTTAATAACTGTTGAGTCTCTGTCAACCTTTACTTATTTTTTTGCTGGAGCACTGTCAATGTCCCTAGTAAAGCAGGGGAAGTCCGTAATTCAATCGTGTCTGTCATTGAAGCCATATTACTATTCTAGTCCCTAGTGTTGTTGTTCTGTTTGTTGCTTCATCTGGTCATCGCAATCTGACGTTTCAACTGAAGGCAGGATCTACACCAGGCAGGTACAATTAGGAGCCATGCTCCCTGTGTTGTGCGCCGCTATGTTATGTGTTGCAAAAACTCCATTGCATTTTACATTGGATATTTAATGCTGATAACTTTGCAGCAAGAGGCAAACTTTCCAGTCACCTGCTTACTGACAACGTGGTAATTACAGACGAAAAACTAAAAACAGAAGAATTATGTTCATTGAACAGAGTGGTTACTTCAATTTAATGCTTGAATTGACGGAACAATGAAGCAAGCAATGAACTGATCTTCAGAGGGGATTTTGCAACAGCAAAAGTAGACGAGATCAAAAGTGTGATATCATGAAATTCGACCATTCTCGAAATATATGAGATAGTTATTTTATCAATGCACTGATAATATAATTTATTTTGAACTGATCACTCATGAGTTAACTAATCTATTGGGAGAGGCCACAAAAGATTAAAATGCGAATGACCAAAGAATTCAATTAGAGATAGATTGCTCGGCCATAAGGATCAACAAAGGACAATACTACACTATTACAAGTCAATTAGTGAATAGATATAAATCGATTCGACAGAGGTACGTAGCTTGCTACAAATGACAGTAAACCGATTTTCTATTGATATTGTATTCAGGGTGAGTAATTGATTCCTCGTGATTACACGAAAATTGAGGGTTATCCATGATTTGAAGAGGCACAAACGTGGATCGAAAATTATCGATCACAGGTCAAAAGGGTGAAAACCTTTGAAAGCGACCTGATAGTTAAGGTCGTATTAAAGTTGCATTTGATCGATTTCATCAATGGATTTTAATCTGATTTCGAATATCAAACTTTCAAGAATTCCAAGATCAACCTATTAGACGTCGCCTAATTTATCTGTCAATTTATAGGTAAGCCTTAATCTTTAGACAAGGATTAGTAGGTTGAGAATTGGAAGTCGGAAAGGGAGCTGGGCCAAGCAAAGGTCCAATGGGCCTCACGCCCAAATTAAAGGCCCAAATTGGATGAGTTAAGCCCAAACCCAAGCCCTAATGAATATTGTGCATAAATAGTAACTCGCGTGAATAGTAACCTAGCCTCTAGAAGCCTAATTTTAGGCTTGCCTTCAAAGTCTTGATTCATTAATACCCTCTAGAAGCCATGATTACAAGAGAAAGACTTTGGTCTTGCAAGAAGACTTGCCACCTTTGGTTTCTTAGGGTCCATTCGTTTCGTGGAAAATTGGCCATTTCCAGAAAATATTTTCCCGGAAGTCATTTTCCAAAAAATGACAATATTTTCTGATGTTCCGCCAAAACCTGAAAATGTTTCGTAAAATATTTTCCGATATTTGATAAGGAAAATATTTTCTAAGAGTTCACCACTTAGGCATGCATCACTTATTGACCTATAAATCCATCAAATATGAACTTGCCTTTAAATCCGGGCAATGAAATGCCCTATAGGTGCGTCAATGAAATGCTCGATTTATTCCGTAGAAAACATGATTGAAAATCTGGAATGTCACACTCGATTTGGACCCAGATGTCTTGATTATTTTCGTCTAAACACTTCACTTTGGATATGAATGTTTTTTCGACCTTTCTCGTTATACCTTAGTCTGGATCTAGGTATTTTAAGCTTCAAAAATTATGACATCTCAGTATGGACCCGGATGTCTTGATTATTTTCATTTAAACATTTCACTCTGGATGTGAATGTTTTTTCGATCTTTCTCGTTATACTTTAGTCTGGATCTAGGTATTTCGAGCTTAAAAAATCATGACATCTTAGTCTGGACCTGGATGTCTTGATTATTTTCATTTAAATATTTCACTCTGGCTGTGAATGTTTTTCAATCTTTCTCATTGTACCTTAGTCTAGATCTAGGTATTTCGAGTTTTAAAAAATCTTGACATCTCAGTTTAGATCTGGATGTCTAAATTCTTTTCATTGAACATTTCACTTTCTTTGGATGTGAATGTTCTTCTCAGTCTCGATGTCTCAATTTATTACCTATTAGACTATTCAAGGAACCCGAGTGAAAACTGGGTACTTGTGAAGTAAACGGGGATCTATCATGTATCTCAAGATGCTTTACCGCACTCATTGGTAAGTAACTGTAGGTACGTTTTTTTCTTTCACATCATGCATTTGCATTAGCATTTCCATGCATCATATAAATTGCATTTTAAAATGAAATTCATTTTCCGACAAAAAAAAAAAAATCATTCAGTGCATGCATGATCAAAATTTAGGTCTCAATTTGTCTTTGAATATAACATTTACGAGCTCACCTTCAAAAGGGGACACCTCTTGACACCTAAATTTTGGCGGCCAGTTTAGTCATTTACCGCATTAAAAATTAGGGGTTAATTTTATCCCTGAAAAAATATTAATTGCATAGTATATAGTTTTAGGTGCATTTATTTTTAATTTGCATTTACATTGGGCCGGTAACAGATGGGTTCGAGTTGATGATTCATAACTTTAATTTGATGAGTTAGGTTAAGCCCACGAAGTGAGCAAATTGGCCCAAACCTTTTTTTTTTTTTTTTATAATCGGAAATTATTTCGTGAAAATAGGAATTTGAAATTTTCTAGGATAGATGGAATTTTTTTGGATAGGGTAGATGTGACAAAGAATATTGCGATTTATCTTTGCAAGATTTGGATTTAGAGGAAAATTCTATTATAATCTTGAATCCTTATCGGTATGGGATAAAATTGGTGAAAAAATATTGCGGATGTTGATTTGAAGAAGAAATTGAAAGCCTAATTCCTTTCCCATAAAAGGTCGTACGCGTATGAAAAGTGGGGGCTTTTTCTCGAGTTTTAGGTGAAAATTTCAACACAAAAAGAAAAAGAAAAGCTCTCCTTAGGGTTTTCTTTTGGAGGTCCAGAGGAACAAAAAAGAAAGAGAGTTTCGGTTCTTTGGGGAAGTAAACGGTCAACAAAGGAGTTTTTGTTGTTTTTTTCTTTGTAGCTGGACAGAGAAAGCAGAAAGGAGAAAAGCGAACAAATGCTTTTTTTCTCTTCTGCTGACAGCAGCAAAGAGTACAGAGAGTAGAGAGAGTGACAAATGAGAGAAAAAGTAAAAAAAAGTGCAAAGGAGTTGTCTTCTTTGAGGGCGTCCTCACCCATCGCCGATTGCCATATGTGAAGCCCGACGCTGGAGCCGCTCCTGTCCTGCTCCGTCTCGCCAGAAGCCGTCACTACCCCGCGCTTGCTCCACTGCTGCCAGTCCACCCTCGCCGGAGCTGCGATGATCAACCCCCTCAGCTACTCACCACCATAGCCACCGTCCTTAGCTGTGGCGAGCCTCCTTTGTGGTCCAATCTACCGGATTTTGGGAAAAAATTCAAATTTCGGTATAGATTTATTTTATTTTATTAGGTAGGTTTTTTAGGGTAGATTTAGTTTATCTTATTTTAGTTTTGATATTTTGTCTCTTTGCTTGAAATATTTCTCAATGCATGGTTGAAATCCCTGACGTAGCATCCAATTCGCAATCGCATGAATTTTTATCCTATATATAAGGCTTTAGATGGAATAATTATTCAGCGTATAAGGCTTTAGATGGAATAATTATTCACACTGGAGTAAAATTGATATCTTGATCTTTAAGACTTAAGATCAATTTATCGCTTTTATTCGCAAAATAATCAAGTTTGAATTTTAATTCGAATGATGGATAACATTTTTGATGACCATGGATGATCTAGTGTTTATCTTTTAATTGCTTTATTTATCCGGAAAATACAAAAAAAAAAAAAAAATGCATTTGCATATCATGTAGATTAGAGTTGATTTCCTAGATAAAGTTGCACGATAGAATAGTTTTTTTTTTAAATGCATGTAGTATCTAGGTTAGATAATATTTTTTGGATTGAATTGCATGACAAGATAATTTTTCAGATTAAGATAGGATTCAGATTGGCCTACTCCTAACTTAAAATAGATAATGTCTCACTTTAGTTAGATTTTGATTTTTAGCAATTTGTTTTAATTGCGAATTTTCATAAAAAATAAAAAATAATAAAAAAAAATCATGCGCATTTCATATAGAATTAGGTTCATGAAATGCACGTCATTTAGTGATTGTTGCTATGTTCATTTAATTAGAAATTTCCCGTCATTAAGATTAGGTCATTTTGGTTAATTTAGATTGCATATTTAATTATTGCATGTTCATTAAGAAAACACAAAAAAAACATTTTATGCATTCATATAGTTTAGGCTATACTACTATGTCATATCATTTCATGTTAAATTAGTATCATGCATTGCATAAAGCATGATCTTCATTAAATAAATGAAAACAAAAAAATTGAGTAATTGCGTGTTAATTAGAAATGATATCTAGGATTGTTGTGTGAATTCTAATCTAATATTGCAGATGCTTTCGTTACTATGAGGTAAGTCCTGCAATTTATTCACTGCTTTATCTTGATGTTAAATTGGTGGTTTGCACACCTACATGATCACCTCAAATGTTAGGGAAGTGAATTAAAATTAATTCAAGCTACCTGCAAAATATTTTTTTCAAAATAAAAGAGAAAGGTACCGAAAGAGTGTTAGAGAAATCTAGCGTAATCAAGTCCCCTAACTCATAAATCTCTAGTTCGTAGAAGTAAAGTAAACCTCCTATTGCTTTACTTGGATTTCTAATCAACCCACCAAAAATATATTAGTAGTGACTCCTAGTTAAAATCAATTGCATGTTAAGAACTTAAACCTAAGTCGCGAATTGATATGGGCTTGAGAAAGCCCGAGTTAAGTCTAGGCTTAATAGTCCATTAGCCAAATCCTAGGTGGATCATCCGAAAATTTGGTCGCGACACCTTTCAATATATCCAAAAAGACGTTTAATTGGAATTCAATTGACAATGAAATATCTTTTGAATATATATACGAATCAATGTGTGATTCAATAAATGTTTCATAGAGTCCTTTGTTGATTTTGGATAGAAAAGTAGATGACAAGAAATTTAAAAGTACAGAGACTGAAGGCAATCGTGGACAACCATTTCAATTGCACGAAAGAAAATTACTCGGAAAGTAAAAATAAAGATAAATTTATAAAGAATACTGAGTTTTGTGATTGATTGAGAGATTTACAAAGATTTTGATATGGCTATTCATAGCCCACAATCAGCAATTACAAACTTTTATTGAATTCAGAAAGATAACTTCCAAATCCTATCTTGAGAACAAATAACTTTTTTATTCTATATACGGTTACAGGAAGTTAAAACAACAGTAATCTACAAGAAGTTACAAATCCGACACTATCAACATTAACTTAGCTATGAAAAAGGTTGTTGTAGATTTTATGAGGTGCAAATACTTAATAATTGCAGCTTCTTTAAAACCACATCAGTGTATAGAAACTTTCGAGGGCTACCTCATTCAATTTTGAGGTGTCGCAAACTAAAAAATGTATATCAATGACCACAAAAGTTACAACGCACTTCACAACATAGTCAAACACAATGTAGTTACGGTTTAACCGTGACGACACCAAATGGGCTCTAGTAGGCCGTTATCCAATCATGCTATGTTACAATGAACAAGGGAATGATTTCAACCATCAATTATGCTATGTAACAAAGAAGAAGGGAATGATTCCAACCATCAATTCAAGATGGATTCACACAATTATTGTTCCATTTGTATACATTTCCACTTTCGATCCAAGGCCTCACATAGAACAATAATTCATCACACTAGAGATCAAAGGAAAACTAAGCCAAGTCACAAGAGGATTGCACCCGGGACGTGAGCACATCCTAAGCACTTCCTCCATATGCCGCGACCCTCAAGCCAATCCTTCAAAAACCTATGACCCAACACACTCGAACGTGGGCACAGTACACCCCAAATCACTATGAAGAGCATAGGCTACAACTTCTGTCATAACTACAAATTAATACAACTTATGAGGCTTTTGCCTAAGTCCTCCTCCTCCTCCTTTTGCAACTTACATAGAGCATTAAACATTTTAAAATGATTTTGCGATCACCAAAATCATTCTCTCCGTGAATTGTCACGCTCATAGAGGTGAGAGGTGGCAACAAGACTGAACTTGAATTAGTTAGAGGTTTATCGAGTAAAATCGCGCACGACACGACACGACACAAGAGTGGTAATTCAAAGATGACACAAATTGACACACTTTTATTAATATTCAATTGCAAAAAGCTCTTTCCAGTCACCGGGAAAATGACAGAATTAGTCAATGCTAGATTTGATGTTCCGCTTATTAATGACGTAAAGTCCCTTTTCCACCGAAATATGACTTGGGTTCAAATTCGCCGTGGGAACATGGAAAATAATTTGCGTGGAGTCACGGTACCGGACCTTCATAAAATTTGTGAACAAAAAGGTTGAACAAATTAGACAAGGAAAAGTGGTATGAATATGGGAAATAATGTGTGTGTCGTCAATTACGGGGTCTTTTCCTCAAACGGTAGGGATGACTTGTTGGGAAAGAGGTATGAATGCATACCAGAAAGAAGTCTTTGGGGTCAACACGGCCTTTGGAAAGCATAGAAGGGATTTTGAGATAGGTTCAAGGTATGCCAAAGATATGTCAGTTGATTGATTCGATATCACCCAAAAAGAAAAATATATTTATAATAAGAATTGCTATTAAAGAAAAGGAACGAAAGGAATGAGAGAAAAAAATTTGCATCCTGTGGTGCCCCATCCTGAGCGAGACAATTTTCCCATGAAAGCGTGAGGCGGGGCAATTCACGGGGCAGGGTGGGCTGGTGTATCACATACCCCCATTATAATTTGTTACACACTTGATAGTAATTTAAAAAAAAAAACATTTATATTATTAAGTGAATACAAACACATTAATTTAAATAATTAGAGTTAAGCTCAAGACATTGTGATTCTTTCAATAATTATAGAATATAAATAAGTTTAAAAAATTATAGAAAATGTAATTCTCCTTATAAACAAGTATTGCCAATGGATGGTCAAGCATGTCTTTTGGGCTTTAGATTGGAAAAAAGGAGGGTGGATATATTGTACATAAATTATAGCATTAAAAGACCACCTAAAGCCGCATCATACTTTCAAACGGATTTTATGGGTCGAATGCGTATAAAAAAAAAACTCTTTCAGGGTCTAAATAGCTTCTATAAAAAGGTTTTTCATGTGAGGCTGTTTCATATATGTAGCTCAAGTTGCTCAATCAATACATATCACTTCACTTATTCCTTCTTGCCCTCCTTCACCACTTAGTACCAATTTAAGCTCATCAAATGGGACACTCGCGTCTCATTTGTGCACAACTCCTTTGTTCTTGTCTTCTTGTGGCTGCCCTCCTCTTGTCGTGCGTTGTTGTCATCGTTTCTGCTACTAACGATATAGAAAAGCTTGCACTGCTTGCATTCAAGGCAAGAATAACTAGTGACCCATTTGGGTCGCTTAACTCGTGGAATGATAGCACCGACTTCTGCCGTTGGTATGGAGTTAAGTGTGGTCGTCGACACCAGAGAGTCATTGTACTCAACCTTCATTCCCAAAGAATCTCAGGACCCATCTCACCTCACATTGGGAACCTCAGCTTCTTGAGGGAATTGAGGCTCCAAAACAATAGCTTTGGCCATGAAATCCCTTCACAAATTGGCCGACTACGTCGGCTCCAATTCTTGAATTTATCCAATAATTCACTGACGGGCGAGATTCCCAGGAATATATCAGGTTGCTCAAACCTTGTAATTTTTTACCTCGAGTCCAACCGATTGGTTGGGGGAATTCCATTGGAGCTAGGCTCCTTGTCAAATCTTCGAAAGGTCGGTGTTGCTATTAACCAATTAACTGATAGAATCCCTTCATCCATTGGCAACTTATCATCTCTGGAGTGGATTTATTGTGGGCGAAATGGTTTGAGTGGGAATATTCCTCAATCTCTAGGTCGACTAACCAATCTACAACGGCTCTCCTTTGGAGGCAACAGGTTTTCAGGTACCATTTCGTCTTCGGTTTTCAACTTGTCTTCACTGGTTCTAATGGACGTTGGTGTGAACTGGATCTGCGGCAATCTTCCGGAAGATATAGGAGCCACTCTCCCAAACCTTCAAATGTTTAGCATTTTTCAAAACCAGTTCACTGGATCAATTCCTTCGTCGATATCCAATTCCACAAATCTAAGAGTGCTCCAACTTTCAGACAATGAGCTCTTTGGGAAAGTTCCTTCGTTGGCGAATCTCCATAACCTTCAGAGGGTTACCTTGCACACTAATTATCTCGGGAGTGGAGGGTCCGATGCAGATGATATGAGCTTCCTTTGCTCACTAAGAAATACCCCGAACTTAGTGGCCTTGGTGGCGAATCACAATAGATTGGGTGGGACGCTTCCTGTATGCATTGGTAATCTTTCCACTACTTTAGAATTCCTGATACTGTATCATAACTCAATATCGGGTGAGATCCCGAGTGGGGTTGGTAATCTTGTGAACTTGCGCAGATTACAAATAAATAACAACTTTCTTTCAGGTTCAATACCATCAGATTTAGGAAATCTTTCGAATCTTGCAGCATTGACCTTGTCAAGCAACAATCTATATGGCATAATCCCATCCTCTTTGCAAAATCTGCAAAGTCTGATCTTTTTATTTCTTGCCAAAAATAACTTCGAAGGGCTTATTCCTTCATACCTAGAAAAGTATCAAAGCTTGGTAGCTCTAGATCTTTCCGGTAACTATCTTAGTGGTCCACCTATATTCCCCATGACTGGAAGCCTCCTCTATTTGAATTTGTCCTCGAACCATCTGAGTAGAGTCCTTCCGATGGGAATTGGCAACTTGAAACATTTGGACACATTGGATGTCTCAGAAAATATTCTAGAAGGTGAAATCCCCAGCAATATAGGCAATTGTGATGGATTGAGAGTACTACGATTGCGAGATAACCTCTTCCATGGATCCATTGCTCAACCAATTAACTCATTAAGAAGCATTGAGGAGTTAGATCTTTCCAACAACAGTTTCTATGGTGAAATTCCAAAGTTCTTAGAGGCATTTCAGTTTTTGGAAAAGCTAGATTTATCTTACAATCATTTGGAAGGCCCGCTACCAACTCAAGGAGTTTTTAGGAATGCGAGTGCGACTTTTGTCACCGGAAATGAAAAGCTTTGTGGAGGAATGCCTGAATTTGAGCTCCCTAAGTGCGTCTCTCAAAACTCCAAAAGTAGAGGACGAGTCCATAAGTTGAAACTCACCATCGTTATTGTTTTTGGTCTTCTCGGAGTACTTCTTGTTGTTGCTTCCCTATCCCTATGTTGGTTGAAGAATAAAAGGAGCAAGCCGATTTCAAGCTCCTTAGATAATTCATTATTGAATCTGTCTTATGGAACTCTTCTAAAAGCAACAGATGGTTTTTCTTCGACTAATCGGATTGGCATCGGAAGTTTTGGGTCCGTCTACAAGGGGTTCCTCCCGGAGAATGGAAATGTCATTGCAGTGAAGGTGCTTGCTTTAACACAACATGGCGCTCTCAAGAGCTTCAAAGCAGAATGCGAGGCTTTAAAGCGCATAAAACACCGAAATCTTCTAAAAGTCTTGACGGCATGCTCGGGCATTGATTATAAGGGTGATGAGTTTAAGGCTTTAGTTTACGAGTTCATGGTAAATGGCAGCCTAGAAGACTGGCTACACCCAAATCTATCTCCAAATGATGCAGATGGGCACTCGAAGAAATTGAGTCTTGTCCAAAGGATAAACATTTCCATTGATGTTGCTTCGGCATTAGATTATCTTCATAATCAATGTGAAAGCCCAATAATTCATTGTGATCTAAAGCCAAGCAATGTCCTTCTAGACGCTGAATTGGTTGGACACGTTGGTGACTTCGGGTTGGCTAAGATTGTCCACAAATCAATGTCTGACACTAGAGCAAACACGAGTTCTCTTCATTTAAGGGGAACAATTGGTTATGCAGCTCCAGGTAAACATCTCTTCTGATGAAGAAATGGAATTATTACCTTGTTAATTTATGACAATATCATTTTTACGCCTGGTTTCAACTGGGAAGGATCGATATATCTCTCTCACACACTCTCCACCCCCAAAAAGCTTTAACACCCTGTGATTATTAACTTATCCTCCAAGGGACTAATGCCTTTTGTTTTATCAATTCTTAAATAAATTGTTTTGTGTATTAAAAAAGTTTTTGTATTTGACATTTCTTACGCCACGGCATGTGCAAACTGCAGAATATGCTACAGGAAGCCAGGTTTCAAGAGAAGGTGATGTCTATAGTTACGGCATCTTCTTATTGGAGATGTTCACGGGATTAAGTCCCACTAGCGACATATTCAGAGATAATTTGAATCTTTATAATTACGTTGCTGAATCTCTACCCCAACAAGCTATGGAGATTACCGATCCCATGTTGCTTCACGAGGGAGAGAGCCATAACAGTTCCCAGGATTTGCTTCACGAAAGATACCGCATATTTCAAGAGTGTTTGGAAACGATATACCATATTGGACTTGCTTGCTCTGTGGAGGAGCCTAGAAGGCGTATGAGCATCGACAAAGTTGCAACACAGCTACACGTGATTAGGCAGAAACTTTTTGCAGCTTCTTTACCTAGCGGGATGAGACACGAAAGCTGACACCGAAAGCAACAAGTTCTTAGTTTCCTAGAATGAATCTTTCTAGTGCTATTCGAGTATGAAAAAGGAAAAAAAATGAATGTCCGACTTTCCTAACTTCCTAGTAAATCTAAGAAAAGATTGTCCCCCGCATTCCTATTTAAAAGATTAGCCATCGATTCTCACTTTGTAACATTTTTGGGCAGAATGACATTTTTTGATTCCCATTAAATTTTGTTTGTCCCCACATTTTTATGTGTGACTCGTGAGAATTCTAATAAACCCACATATTTTCATCCCCGCTATCACATAGGTAAGATTCTCCGCGGGATCAAATAGATAAACTACGATACTACAAAATAGAAATTCAAATGAATATCTTACTTTTCGATTTTAGAGCGATTCGCGAATGTTGAACCAGCACGATAACAATAATTCAACTTCCAATCTAGGGCGTGACAAGCACGATAACAATAATTCACCGTACTACAAATCGAACAGCGATGAAACTCATGAGATCGAGTCTCAGGGCGACTGCATCCCACATGTGAGCACATCCTAAGCCCTTCCTCTAACATGCTTCAACCCAGTTCAAGCCACTCTTACAAAAACCTATTGACCGGGTGCAACTCCGGTGCAGGCACATTACACTCGAAATCGCTAAGAAGAGCACAGGGTAGAGCTCATAACTATAAATCTACATGCGAGTGCCAATTTCCAATATCACCATAATAGCAAGTAAAAATCAGTTCTAGCTCTCGAAGATTGGCTAGGATCAATAGTTGTCGTCCCTTAGCTATGTCACGATGCAAGCCGTAACCATCTTGAAGGCAATGTCCCAATTCACGAAGTGCGTCGATATAGCCAAGGGAGGCAAGTCGGAGCGCATAGGGCCACTCTGGCCGCAAGATCATTGCGATTACTTGGTTGGCCGCTGCCGTTGAATTGGATTAGGGCCAGTGAGAACAACGAGGGAGCGTGAGATTGTATAGCGGCAGTTGCCACCAAGGACAGCCAGCACGCTCTTTTTCTCAAGCAATAGAATCGGATCTACAACGAAGGTTTAAGAAAGAAACCCGGACATGCATTTTTTTTTCCAAATATCACATCGATACTTAGCCTATCATGATGTTAAATGTAGAGTAGCCGTGAATAAAATAATTTCCTTTTTCCAATTCTAGTTGTTTCTCCAAATATCAAATCAATATCTTTTTCTCAAGCAATAGATGGCAATGGATTTTATATGAATTTAGCGTCCCTTCGATTAACAATTCTAACTTTCAGGTTAACTTTCGAACATTACATTAAAGCAAAAACTTGTTTCAGTCATGACCGCAAGCAGTGGTTTGCATCAGAGGTGAAATACTAGAGCTTGAAGTTTTGGGATTTGATTGGCCTTGTTGCCAACCACTTATATAATTGCTGCTCCGTTTTCGTTTCCGGTCCTTGAAGTCCACGAGCTAGTCAATTATGCAGAAGCAACAGTAACTTCTCCTGTTGACATCACAACTAAAAAAAAAAAAATTGAATTAATTCTTTTACTTGCGAGGTCAACTAGTACAGCCGACAAGGCAAGAATTTGAATGAAATCCATGGCATTAGTAGCTAAAATAGCCAAATGGCTTGACATTTTTCATTTATTTTAATCTCCTATGGTTCATAATGTTAATCACGTGGAAAGTGTAGGGAAAGGAGGAGAAATAGTTTATGCAACTCTTTCTTGAGGACTTCCTGACCTCGTTATGTTTGGAAGGTGTTCCGCTCAATATGGTCACCAAGTATGGATGTTACAATGAAGCAACTGGCTGTTTGGTTGGGCAGTGGCCTCTACAATTCGACTCGATCTCCATTTCTCATGACTTTTTGCTTCCTTTTTTCTCAATTTTCCTTTTGTTGATGAAACTTCCTTTAGAGCGATTTGTCCTTCCAGTCCAATATCATATTACTACGCTAGTTAGTAGTTAAAACTTCCGAATATCCAACGTTCTGGCTGCTGTCTTTTCCTGTTCACACACAAGCATCTAACTCAATCTTGTACTCCTGTCCACAGGCGCACTTCACGAGCTGTGATATTCCCTGGTAAAAGCAGATAAAAAAATGATTTCGGCAATGCATTTATACATGGTTACTAAGGAAAATATCTGAACAGAAGGTTGCGTTACATAATTATTCATTTGAGTTGAGACAGCAAATAAGGAAGATAACAGAGTTTGAATATAGGATGAAACCAATCCTATCCGTGGGTACACTCCCCCACTTAACAGCACATTGTTCAAATAGGAGATTGTTGACAACCCATTTCACGTTTAAAACAAAAAGGAAAATCAGAGTTTTGGAATGGTTTTACCCTCAGTTTCTTGATCTGATTCTGCACAGACTGCAGAACTCGGTTTCCCCAACAATATCAGCTAAAAGAGCTTTGTGTTCCTTCTCCAAGGTCTCAACATCCATTACCCTTAGCTCTCCGTGCATTGAACCACAGAAAACAGCAGATGTTGAGACATAAATACAACCAAGTACAATCAATAAAAAGTCCCGATCCTGCACTTTAAGGATCCATTTTAGAACCAAGTTCAGCAGATAAGCCAAACCGCATTAATAGAACATCAAGTTGCCTATGCCTGTAATTGAGGTGATTGAGTATAATCCGTACTTGACAACACCTATCGTCTTGATACACACCTGGAGCTCATCTGACTTGCTTTTCATTTGCTCAATTCACTGCTTCATCTGCAATGATAGGAGTTGCACGAGCACCATTAGTGTTCATGGAGAAAGATGATGAGCTGCAAATTGAGGATATTAACTCCTAATGTTTAGTTGCCTCTAAACAATTTTGCTTCTATATTGCATCATTACAAAAATGGCTTCTATTGTCCAAGTGACTAAAATTAGACATCACCTTCATGGCAAAAGGCAAAATTAACAGATGAAGATGTAAGCATAAATACAAAATCAAAACAATAGCCCCCTTATAGGTATCAGTTATAGAGATCAGGCATGCCATATAAATTGAGCTGCTCTATGGCAGTCTCCTGCTACATTATAAAATTGAAATGGAACATGCTTCATTCAGGACCATGAGTTGGTATGCTTTATTCTCTAGTGCTTATCTCTCAAGATGAGCGTTGTAGTGCATATCAATACATATCCGCTCTCACCTTCAACAATTAGGTAAAAACATTTTAACAAGAGAAATGAAATCCACACATCGTGGAAATTAGATATGGACTACCTAGCTGCAGAATTTTCTGCACCTAGCTTAGCTTTTGTTCTCTGTATTTCGTCAAGTTTTGCTTTCGCAGAATCCGCACTGAAGATCAGTTCCTTGGTTGGTTCATTGTTCTGTCAGATCAAGCATTTAAGTTCAAGTAACTACTCTGTTCAATGAATATAATTCTTTTGTTTTTAGTTTTTCGTCTGCAAGTATCATGTTATCAGTAAGCAGGTGATTGGAAACTTTGCCTTTTGTTGCAAAGGTATCAGCATTAGATATCAAAAGTAAACCGCAATGGAAGTTTTGGTAACACATAACCTCACGATGCCCTCAGAACGGGGAGCATGGCTCCTAATTTTATCTGCTTACTGGCGCTTACGTGTAGGTGATAAGTTTTCCTGGTGTAGATCCTGCCTTAAGTTGAAACATCAGATAACGATGACCAGATAAAGCAACAAATGGCCCAACAACCCTAAGGACTTAGTGTAAAGCCACGGGCACTAGGTACATCGACAGTGCTTGGGCGTGTAAAGCCACGCGCACAGGACAGCTCAGTTGCATTTTCATGATGGACACAGCTGAGCAATTGACTACCTCTGCTTTACTAGGTACATTGACAGTGCTCCAGCGAAAAATAAGGAAAGGTTGACACAGACTCAGCAATTATAAAAGGGAATTGACGAACTTGTCTCAATGATATATTTGTCAAACTAAACTCATACCTATGGAAAGAAAAATGAAACCATTCTTGTTTTAAGTGCATTACCAAATGATGATCTATGCTGAAGATATATGTGTCATGCTGTTATAAAGCACAACGGATCACAATATTGACGTTGAAAATGCACATGTTGAGATCTGGGTTAGATGCCTTTTAATCGAGGGCATATTATCTTCCTAATGTAAACACTACTCGTTCACCATTCATTTAAGAAATTATTTTACTCTCAAAAAGCATTGAAAAAAATATAGTAATGAATTAATGTCAAAATAAACTCCTGCATCCAGTTTTCGATTGATAATGTACAGATTATTTACGTCATAATAAAAAGTATAGTACAATTTTTTATCAGCAACGCAAAAGAAAATTAATACGGTTTCTGGGTTCTTGAAACCAGAGTGGATTCATAGAAGAGAGTGCTCTGTAGTCCAATTGATTCATCATTTCATGTCACGATCTGAGATCCTCTTCATGGTGGAGCATCTTAACTAGAGTAATTACATTGAAGAAAGTGATATGTAGTCCAATTGATTCATCGTTTCATGTAATGATCTGAGATCCTCTTCATGGTGGAGGTTTTTAACCAAGAGTGGATACACGGAAGAAAGTGCTATGTAGTCCAATTAATTCTTCATTTAATGTCATGATCTGAGATCCTCTTCATGGAGGAGGATCTTGGGGTCTCTTCACTCATCTCTATTTAAAATGTATGAACCCGTTCACTTATACCGATTTATCATTGCTAACTAGTTTAATTCAATAGTCGGTGGGAAGTGTAGGGTCCCTCCAATTAACATTAGAGCAGTAAAAGGGGAATGATTTCAACCATCCATGGAAGATGGCATCACATGATTGTTGTTCCACTTGTATATATTCACACTAGTGATTTCTCTTTCAATCCAAGACTTCACATAGAGCAATAATTCATCACGGAAGAGATCAAAAGAAACTAAGCGGAGTCGCAAAATGATCGCACCCCGGATGTGAGCATATTTTTAGCATTTCCTCTTTATGCCTCGACCCTCGAACCATTTCTCAAAAAAACTATGATCCAGTGCACTGCCAACTTGGGCACAATGCACTTGAAATCACTATGAAGAGGTACAACTTGTGATGATCGGCTTCTGTTTTAATAATCCTCCTCCTCCTCCTCCTCCTCCTCAATGATTTTGCGATCACCAAAATCATTCTCTCTATAAATTTTCACCTCCTCCTCCATCCTTTGCAACTTAAATAAAACATTAAGCATGTTAATTTGATTTTGCGATCACCAAAATCATTCTCTAAAATTTTCATGCTCATAGAGGTGGGGGTGGCAATTCACTACCAAACAAAACTTGAATAAGTAGGAGATTAATTGAGAAAAATTGTACATGGCACGAGATAGCTTATTCTAAAATGACACAAATTGACACATTTTCACTAATATTTAATTAGACTCCTAGAGATAGCTAATTCTAAAACGACACAAATTGACACATTTTCACTACTATTTAATTAATCATTCTCTCTATAAATTTTCACGCTCATAGAGGTGGGGGACCAAACTAAACTTGAATAAGTAGGAGATTTATTGAGAAAAATTGTATACGACACGAGATAGCTAATTCTAAACTGACACAAATTGACACATTTTCACTACTATTTAATTAATCATTCTCTCTATAAATTTTCACGCTCATAGAGGTGGGGGACCAAACTAAACTTGAATAAGTAGGAGATTTATTGAGAAAAATCGTACACGACACGAGATAGCTATTTCTAAAACAACACAAATTGATATATTTTCACTAATATTTAATTAATCATTCTCTCTGTAAATTTTCACGCTCATAGAGGTGGGGGATCAAATTAAACTTGAATAAGTAGGAGATTTATTGAGAAAAATCGTACACAACACTAGATAGCTTATTCTAAAACGACACAAATTACTGACCAAAAAAAAAAAAAAAAAAACGACACAAATTGACATATTTTCACTAATATTTAATTAATCATTCTCTCTGTAAATTTTCGCGCTCATAGAGGTGGGGGACCAAACTAAACCTGAATAAGTATAACATTTATTGAGAAAAATCGTACATGACACGAGATAGCTTATTCTAAAATGACACAAATTGACACACTTTCACTAATATTTAATTAATCATTCTCTCTATAAATTTTCACGCTCATAAAGGTTGGGGACCAAACTAAACTTGAATGAGTAGGAGATTTATTGAGAAAAATAGTACACAACACGAGATAGCTAATTCTAAAACGACACAGATTGACACATTTTCACTAATATTTAATTAGACTCCTAGAGATAGCTAATTCTAAAACGTCACAAATTGACACATTTTCACTAATATTCAATTAATCATTCTCTCTATAAATTTTCACGCTCATAGAGGTAGGTGGCAATTCATTACCAAATTAAACTTGAATAAGTAGGAGATTTATTGAGAAAAATCATACACGACACGAGATAGCTAATTCTAAAACGACACAAATTGACACATTTTCACTAATATTTAATTAGACTCCTCCTCCTTCCTTTGCAACTTAAATAAAGCATTAAGCATGTTCAAATGATTTTGTGATCACCAAAATCACTCTCTATAAATTTTCACGCTCATAGAGTCGGGGTGGCAATTCATTACCAAACTAAACTTGAATAAGTAGGAGATTTATTGAGAAAAATCGTACACGACACGATATAATTAATTCTAAAACAACACAAACTGACACATTTTCACTAATATTTAATTGGAAAAAGCTCTTTGCATTCACCGGTAAATGACACAAATAGTTAAGACTAGATTTGATGTTCCACTAGATAAGGACGTAAAGTCCCTTTCCACTGAAATGTGACTCAGGTTCAAATTCACTGCGGGACATGGAAAATAATGTGTGAGGAGTCACAGTACTGGACCTTTCTAAAATTTATGAACAAAAAGGTAGAACAAATTAGACATGGCAAAGTGGTATGAACGTGAGAAATAATGTGTGTCTCGTCAAATGCGGGGTCTTTTCCTCAAACAGCAGGGATGACTTGCTTGGAAAAGAGTTATGAATGCATACCAGAAGGAAGTCTTCAGGGTCTATGCAGCTTCTGGAAAGTATAGAAGGGATTTTGAGATAGGTTCAAGGTATGCCAAAGGTATGCCTGTCGATTGATTCAATATCACAAAGAAAAAGATTTATAATTAGAACTGTAATTAAACAAAAAGAACAAAAGGAACGAGAGAGAATCTGAGTCTTGCGATGCACCATCCTGAATAAGACAATTTTCTCCATGAAAGTACAAGACGGGGCAATTCACAGGGCAAGGCAAGTTGATATATCATATACCCTATCATACGAAGATTTAATTATAATATCATATACCCTTATAATTTGTTACATATTTAATGGTAAAATAAAATAATCATATTATCAAGTAAAAAGAAACACCTTAATATGGATGGAATGAGACTTTTTATCATCAAAATAACTATTTTACCAACACAATTCTAACTCTAACCGAGAGGTGATATTATGAAATATTTTATCACCTGCGAGGTAATTTATCATGATAATTTAGACTTCTCAGCTAGAGGGAATTTTCTTAGCGATGACTAAACTTCATCAAGGAGGAGGACGTAAAGATCCCTTTCCACTGCAGTGCGATTTGGGTTCAAATTCACTACAGGAATGTGGAAAATGATGGGTATGGAGCATCCAATGATTAGTGGCCTCAACATATCATAAACCTCTCGCAAATAGGCTTTGTTGACATTGAACGGTTATTGCCCATTGGTGCCCAAGCATGTCTTTGGGGCTTTTAGATTGGGAAAAAGGAGGGTGGAAATACTAATAATATGAATTGTAGCATTAGAAGACCATCTCAAGCCATTGTCATAATTGCAAATAGATTTTCCCTTGAAGTGTACGGCAAGGCAACTCATGAGACAGGAACAGGAGTCCTCCAACAGTTGCCACAGGCAATGTCCTTTTAACCACCACAGGCAACAAATGTTGATTGTCGAAAAGTCACCCATCTTGGAGGCGTTACTTGAGGAAGAAGGAGATGGAAAATGGACCATAGTTCCCCCCTTGAAGTGTAGGGCAGGGCAATTCATGAGACAGGAACAGGAGTCCTTCGGTGGTTGCCATAAGCAATTTCCTTTGAACCACTACCGGCAACAGATGTAGGCTGGCGACTAGTCATCCTTGTTGAAGAAGTCATCGATGTAAGAAGGAGAAGGAAGGACAAAGAAATGATAACAATTAAAAGAAAAAGGAAAGACAAAAACAAGTCAACCATAAAAATCAAAGGTAATAAAAGGATGGTGGAAATACTAGTAATATGAATTATAGCATTAGAAGACCATCTCAAGCTGTTGTCATAATTGCAAACAAATTTTCCCTTGAAGTGTCGGGTAGGGAAACTCATGAGACAGGAACAGGAGTCCTCCAACAGTTGCCACAGGCAATGTCCTTTTAACCACCATAGGCAACAAATGTTTATTGTCGACAAGTCACCCCTCCTGGAGACGTTACTTGAGGAAGAAGGAGATGGAAAATGCACCACAATTTCCCCCTTGAACTGTAGGGCAGGGCGATTCATGACACAAGAATAAGAGTCCTTCGGTGGATGCCATAAGCAATTTCCTTTGAACCACTACTGGCAACAGATGTAGGCTGGCGACTAGTCATCCTTGTTGAAGAAGTCATCGATGGAAGAAGGAGAAGGAAGAACAAAGAAATGATAACAATTAAAAGAAAAAGGACAGAGAAAAACATGTCAACCATTAAAATCAAAGGTAATGAAAGGATGGTGGAAATATTGGTAATATGAATTATAGCATTAGAAGACCATCTCAAGCTGTTATCGTAATTGCAAACAGATTTTCCCTTAAAGTGTAGGGCAGGGCAACTCATGAGACAAGAACAGGAGTCCTCCAGCAGTTGCGACAAGCAATGTCCTTTTAACCACAACAGGCAACAAATGTTGATTGTCGACAAGTCACCCATCTTGGAAACGTTACTTGAGGAAGATGGAGATGGAAAATAAACCACAGTTTCCCCCTTTATGTGTAGGGCAGGGCAATTCGTGAGACGGGAACGGGAGTCTTTCGGTGGCTGCCATAAGCAATTTCTTTTGAACCGCTACTGGCAACAGATGTAGGCTGGTGACTAGTCATCCTTGTTGAAGAAGTCATAGGTGGAAGAAGGAGAAGGAAGAACAAAGAAATGATAACAATTAAAAAAAAAATGAAAGACAAAAACACGTCAACCATTAAAATCAAAGGTAATAAAAGGAGGGTGGAAATACTGGTAATATGAATTATAGCATTAGAAGATCATCTCAAGCTGTTGTCATAATTGTAAACAGATTTTCCTTTGAAGTGTAGGGCAATGCAACTCATGAGACAGGAACAGGAGTCCTCCAACAGTTGCTCCAGGCAATGTTCTTCTAACCACCACAGGCAACAAATGTTGATTGTCGACAAGTCACCCATCCTGAAGACGTTACTTGAGGAAGAAGGAGATGGAAAATGGACCACAGTTTCCCCCTTGAAGTGTAGGGCAGGGCAATTCATGATACAGGAACAAGAGTCCTTCGGTGGCTGCCATAAGCAATTTCCTTTGAACCACTACTGGCAACAGATGTAGGCTGGCAACTGGTCATCCTTGTTGAAGAAGTCATCGGTGGAAGAAGGACAATGAAGAACAAAGAAATTATAACAATTAAAAGAAAAAGGAAAGACAAAAACACGTCAACCATTAAAATCAAAGGTAATAAAAAGAGGATGGAAATACTGGTAATGTGAATTATAGCATTAGAAGACCATCTCAAACTGTTGTCATAGTTGCAAACAGATTTTCCCTTGAAGTGTGGGGCAGGGCAACTCATGAGACAGGAACATGAGTCCTCTAGCAGTTACCACAAGCAATGTCCTTTTAACCACCACATGCAACAAATGTTGATTGTCGACAAGTCACCCATCCTGGAGACATTACTTGAGGGAGAATGAGATGGAAAATGGACCACAGTTTCCTCCTTGAAGTGTAGGGCAGGGCAATTCATGAGACATGAACAAGAGTCCTTCGGTGGCTGCCATAAGCAATTTCCTTTGAACCACTACTGGCAACAGATGTAGGCTGGCGACTGGTAATCTTTTATGAAGAAGTCATCGATGGAAGAAGGAGAAGGAAGGACAAAGAAATGATAACAATTAAAAGAAAAAGGAAAGACAAAAACACGTCAACCATTAAAATCAAAGGTAATGAAAGGAGGGTGGAAATACTGCTAATATGAATTATAGCATTAGAAGACCATCTCAAGCTGTTGTCATAATTGCAAATAGATTTTCCCTTGAAGTGTGGGGCAGGGCAACTCATGAGATAGGAACAAAGGTCCTCCAGCAGTTGCCCCAAGCAATGTCCTTTTAACCACCACAGGTAACAAATGTTGATTGTCGACAAGTCACCCATCTTGGAGACGTTACTTGAGGAAGAATGAGATGGAAAATGGACCACAGTTTCCCCCTTTATGTGTAGGGCAGGGCAATTCGTGAGACAGGAACAGGAGTCTTTCGGTGGCTGCCATAAGCAATTTCCTTTGAACCGCTACAGGCAACAGATGTAGGCTGGTGACTAGTCATCCTTGTTGAAGAAGTCATTGGTGGAAGAAGGAGAAGGAAGAACAAAGAAATGACAACAATTAAAAGAAAAAGGAAAGACAAAAACACGTCAACCATTAAAATCAAAGGTAATCAAAGGACGGTGGAAATACTGGTAATATGAATTATAGCATCAGAAGACCATCTCAAGTTGTTTTCATAATTGCAAACAGATTTTCCATTGAAGTGTGGGGTAGGGCAACACATGAGACAGGAACAGGAGTCCTTCAGCAATTGCCACAAGCAATGTCCGTTTAACCACCACATGCAACAAATGTTGATTGTCGACAAGTCACCCATCCTGGAGATGTTACTGGAGGACAAAAACGATAGAAAATGGACCACAGTTTGCCCCTTGAAGTGTAGGGCAAGGCAATTCATGCGATAGGAACAGAACTCCTTCGGTGGCTGCCATAAGCAATTTCCTTTGAACCACTACCGGCAACAGATGTAGGCTGGCGACTGGTCATCCTTGTTGAAGAAGTCATCGGTGGAAGAAGGAGAAGGAAGAACAAAGAAATGATAACAATTAAAAGAAAAAGGAAAGACAAAAACAACTCAACCATAAAAATCAAAGGTAATAAAAGGACGGTGGAAATACTGGTAATATGATTTATAGCATTAGAAGACCATCTCAAGCTATTGTCATAATTGCAAACAGATTTTCCCTTGAAGTGTTGGGCAGGGCAAGTCATGAGACAGGAACAGGAGTCCTCTAGCAATTGCCACCGGCAATGTTCTTTTAACCACCATAGGCAACAAATGTTCATTGTCAACAAGTCACCCATTCTGGAGACGTTACTTGAGGAAGAATGAGATGAAAAATAGACCACAATTTTCCCCTTGAACTATAGGGTAGGGCGATTCATGACACAGGAATAATAGTCATTCGGTGGCTGCCATAAGCAATTTCCCTTGAACCACTACTAGCAACAGATGTAGGCTGGCAACCGGTCATCCTTGTTGAAGAAGTCATCGGTGGAAGAAGGAGAATGAAGAACAAAGAAAACGATAACAATTAAACGATAAAGGAAAGACAAAAACACGTCAACCATTAAAATCAAAGGTAATAAAAGGAGGGTGGAAATACTGGTAATATGAATTATTGCATTATAAGACCATCTCAAGCTGTTGTCATAACTGCAAACAGATTTTCCCTTGAAGTGTAGGGCAAGGCAACTCATGAGACAGGAACAGGAGTCCTCCAGCAATTGCCACAAGCAATGTCCGTTTAACCACCACAGGCAACAAATGTTAATTGTCGACAAGTCACCCATCCTGCAGACGTTACTTGAGGAAGAAGGAGATGGAAAATGGACCACAGTTCCCCTTGAAGTGTAGGGCAGGGCAATTCATAAGACAGGAACAGGAGTCTTTTGGTTGCTGCCATAAGCAATTTCCTTTGAACCGCTACTGGCAACAAATGTAGGCTGGTGACGGGTCTTCCTTGTTGAACAAGTCATCGGTGGAAGAAAGAGAAGGAAGAACAAAGAAATTATAACAATTAAAAGAAAAAGGAAAGACAAAAACACGTCAACCATTAAAATCAAAGATAATAAAAGGAGGGTGGAAATACTGGTAATATGAATTATAGCATTAGAAGACCATCTCAAGCTGTTGTCATAATTGCAAATAGATTTTCCTTTGAAGTGTGGGGCAGGGCAACTCATGAGACAGGAATAGGTGTCATCCAGCAGTTGCCGCGGGCAATGTCTTTTTAACCACCACAGGCAACAAATGTTGATTGTCAACAAGTCACCCATCCTGAAGACGTTACTTGAGGAAGAAGGAGATGGAAAATGGACCACAGTTTCTCCCTTGTAATGTAGGGCAGGCCAATTCATGAGACAGGAACAGGAGTCCTTCGGTGGCTGCCATAAGCAATTTCCTTTGAACCACTACCGACAACAGATGTAGGCTGGCGACTGGTCATCCTTGTTGAAGAAGTCATCGATGTAGGAAGGAGAAAGAAGAACAAAGAAATGATAACAATTAAAAGAAAAAGGAAAGACAAAAACACGTCAACCATTAAAATCAAAGGTAATCAAAGGACGGTGGAAATACTGGTAATATGAATTATTGCATTAGAAGACCATCTCAAGCTGTTTTCATAATTGCAAACAAATTTTCCCTTGAGGTGTGGGGTAGGGCAACTTATGAGACAAGAACAGGAGTCCTCCAGCAGTTGCCACAGGCAATGTCCATTTAACCACCACATGCAACAAATGTTGATTGTCGACAAGTCACCCATCCTGGAGACGTTACTTAAGGAAGATGGAGATGGAAAATGGACCACAGTTTCCCCCTTGAAGTGTAGGGCAAGGCAATTCATGAGACAGGAACAAGACTCCTTTGGTGGCTACCATAAGCAATTTCCTTTGAACCACTACTGCCAACAAATGTTGGCCGGTGATTGGTCATCCTTGTTGAAGAAGTCATCAGCGGAAGAAGGAGAAGGAAGAACAAAAAAATGATAACAATTAAAAGAAAAAGGAAAGACAAAAACACGTCAACCATTAAAATCAAAGGTAATGAAAGGAGGGTGGAAATACTGGTAATATGAATTATAGCATTAGAAGACCATCACAAGCTGTTGTCATAATTGCAAATAGATTTTCCCTTGAAGTGTGGGGCAGGGCAACTCATGAGATAGGAACAAAGGTCCTCCAGCAGTTGCCCCAGGCAATGTCCTTTTAACCACCACAGGTAACAAATGTTGATTGTCGACAAGTCACCCATCTTGGAGACATTACTTGAGGAAGAAGGAGATGGAAAATGGACCATAGTTTCCCCCTTTTATGTGTAGGGCAGGGCAATTCGTGGGACAGGAACAGGAGTCTTTTCGGTGGCTGCCATAAGCAATTTCCTTTGAACCGCTACAGGCAACAGATGTAGGCTGGTGACTAGTCATCCTTGTTGAAGAAGTCATCGGTGGAAGAAGGAGAAGGAAGAACAAAGAAATGATAACAATTAAAAGAAAAAGGAAGACAAAAACACGTCAACCATTACAATCAAAGGTAATAAAAGGAGGGTGGAAATACCGGTAATATGAATTATAGCATTAGAAGACCATCTCAAGATGTTGTCATAATTGTAAACAGATTTTCCCTTGAAATGTTGGGCCGGGCAACTCATGAGACAGGAACGGGAGTCCTCCAGCAGTTGCCAATGTCCTTTTAACCACCACATGCAACAAATGTTGATTGTTGACAAGTCACCCATCCTAGAGACGTTACTTAAGGAAGAAGGAGATGGAAAATGAACCACAGTTTCTCTCTTAAAGTGTAGGGCAAGGCAATCCATGAGACAAGAACAGGAGTCCTTCGGTGGCTGCCATAAGCAATTTCCTTTGAACCCCTACTGGCAACAGATGTAGGCTGGTGACTAATCATCCTTGTTGAAGAAGTCATCGGTGGAAGAAGGAAAATGAAGAACAAAGAAATGACAACAATTAAAAGAAAAAGGAAAGACAAAAACACGTCAACCATTAAAATCAAAGGTAATAAAAGGACGGTGGAAATACTAGTAATATGAATTATAGCATTAGAAGACCATCTCAAGCTGTTGTCATAATTGCAAATAGATTTTCCCTTGAAGTGTGGGCTAGGGCAACTCATGAGACAGGAACAGGAGTCCTCCAGCAGTTGCCACAGGGAATGTCCTTTTAACCACCACAAGCAACAAATGTTGATTGTCAACAAGTCACCCATCCTGGAGATGTTACTTGAGGAAGAATGACATGGAAAATGGACCATAGTTTCCCACTTGAAGTGTAGGGCAGGGCAATTCATGAGACAAGAATAGGACTCCTTCGATGGCTGCCATAAGCAATTTGAACCACTACTGGCAACAGATGTAGGTTGGCGACTAGTCATCCTTGTTGAAGAAGTCATCGGTGGAAGAAGGAGAAGGAAGAACAAAGAAATGATAACAATTAAAAGAAAAAGGAAAGACAAAAACACGTCAACCATTAAAATAAAAGATAATAAAAGGAGGGTGGAAATACTAGTACTATGAATTATAGCATTAGAAGACCATCTCAAGTTGTTGTCATAATTGCAAAAAGATTTTCCCTTGAAGTGTGAGGCAGGGCAACTCATGAGACAGGAACAGGAGTCCTCCAACAGTTGCCTTAGGCAATGTCCTTTTAACCACCACATGCAACAAATGTTGATTGTCGACAAGTCACCCATCCTGGAGACGTTACTTGAGGAAGAATGAGATGGAAAATGGACCATAGTTCCCCCCTTGAAGTGTAGGGCATGGCAATTCATGAGATAGGAACAGGAGTCCTTCGGTGGCTGCCATAAGCAATTTCCTTTGAACCACTACTGGCAACAAATGTAGGCTGGCGACTGGTCATCCTTGTTGAAGAAGTCATCGATGGAAGAAGAAGGAAGGAAGAACAAAGAAATGATAACAATTAAAAGAAAAAGGAAAGACAAAAACATGTCAACCATTAAAATCAAAGGTAATAAAAGGAAGTTGGAAATACTAGTAATATGAATTATAGCATTAGAAGATCATCTCAAGTTGTTTTCATAATTGTAAACAGATTTTCCGTTGAAGTGTAGGCAAGGCAACTCATGAGACAGGAAGAGGAGCCATCCAACAGTTGCCCCAGGCAATGTCCTTTTAATCACCACATGCAACAAATGTTGATTGTCGACAAGTCACCCATCCTGGAGACGTTACTTGAGGAAGAAGGAGATGGAAAATGGACCACAGTTTCCCCCTTTATGTGTAGGGCAGGGCAATTCGTGAGACAGGAACAGGAGTCTTTTGGCGGCTGCCATAAGCAATTTCCTTTGAACCGCTACAGGTAACAGATGTAGGCTGGTGACTGGTCATCCTTGTTGAAGAAGTCATCGGTGGAAGAAGGAGAATGAAGAACAAAGAAATGATAACAATTAAAAGAAAAAGGAAAGACAAAAACATGTCAACCATTAAAATCAAAGGTAATAAAAGGAGGGTGGAAATACCGGTAATATGAATTATAGCATTAGAAGACCATCTCAAGATGTTGTCATAATTGCAAACAGATTTTCCCTTGAAATGTTGGGCAGGGCAACTCATGAGACAGGAACAGGAGTCCTCCAGCATTTGCCATTGTCCTTTTAACACCACAGGCAACAAATGTTGATTGTCGACAAGTCACCCATCCTGGAGACGTTACTTGAGGAACATGGAGATGGAAAATGGACCACAATTTCCCCCTTGAAGTGTAGGGCAGGGCAATTCATGAGACAAGAACAGGAGTCCTTCAGTGGCTGCCATAAGCAATTTCCTTTGAACCGCTACTGGCAACAGATGTAGGCTGGCGACTGGTCATCCTTGTTAAAGAAGTCATCAGTGGAAGAAGGAGAAGGAAGAACAAAGAAATGATAACAATTAAAAGAAAAATGAAAGACAAAAACACGTCAACCATTAAAATCAAAGGTAATAAAATGAGGGTGGAAATACTGGTAATATAAATTATTGCATTAGAAGACCATCTCAAGCTGTTGTCATAATTGCAAACAGATTTTCCCTTGAAGTGTAAGGCAAGGCAACTCATGAGACAGGAACAGGAGTTCTCCAGCAGTTGCCACAAGCAATGTCCTTTTAACCACCACAAGCAACAAATGTTAATTGTCGACAAATCACCCATCCTGGAGACGTTACTTGAGAAAGAATGAGATGGAAAATGGATCATAGTTTCCCCCTTTATGTGTAGGGTAGGGCAATTCATGAGACATGAACAGGAGTCCTTCAGTGGCTGCCATAAGCAATTTCCTTTGAACCACTACTAGCAACAGATGTAGGCTGGCGACTGGTCATCCTTGTTGAAGAAGTCATCGGTGGAAGAAAGGGAAGGAAGAACAAAGAAATGATAACAATTAAAAGACAAAAACACGTCAATCATTAAAAATCAAAGGTAATCAAAGGAGGGTGGAAATACTGGTAATATGAATTATAGCATTAGATGACCATCTCAAGCTGTTGTCATAATTGCAAACAGATTTTCTCTTGAAGTGTAGGGCAAGGCAACTCATGAGACACGAACGGGAGTCCTCCAGCAGTTGCCATAGGCAATGTCCTTTTAACCACCACAGGCAACAAATGTTGATTATCGACAAGTCATCCATCTTGGAGATGTTACTTGACGAAGAAGGAGATGGAAAATGGACCATAGTTTCCCCCTTGAAGTGTAGGGCGGGGCATTTCATGGGACGGGGACAGGAGTTCTTCGGTAGCTGCCATAAGCGACTGGTCATCGTTGTTGAAGAAGTTATCGGTGGAAGAAGGAGAAGGAAGAACAAAGAAATGATAACAATTAAAAGATAAAGGAAAGACAAAAACACGTCAACCATTAAAATCAAAGGTAATAATATGGTCCCCCGAGGGGGAAATAGAATAAAAATATAAATGTAACTATACCTTATAGATTAAAAGAATATCCGGCACTATATCTACATACATTCACCGACTAATTAGAGACGATGGGACATAATAATCAAAATATCATCATTTAAAGGGTATTATGCACCAATCTTTGACAAATTGAAAATCAATAGCGTTCAATGACATCCTACATATAACTTCCTTGGAAAAGAGATATGAATGCATAGCACAAAGAAGTCTTTAGGGTCTACACAACTTCTATAAAAGCTCTCTGTGAGGCTGTTCAATGTATAGTTCAAGCTGCTCAACCAATACATATCACCTCACTCATTCCTTCTTGCCGTCCCTTGGCAAATTAGTACCCATTCATGCTCTTAAAAATGAGACATTCACTTCTCAATTGTGCACAGCTTCGTTGTTCTTGGCTTCTTTTTGCTGCCATTCTTGTGCTATGCTTCAGTGTAGTCATTTCTGCTACTAACGATACAGACAAGTTTGCATTGCTTGCATTCAAGGTTGAAATAACTAATGACCCTTTTGGGCGGCTTAACTCATGGAACGACAGCACTGATTTCTGTCGATGGTATGGGGTTACATGCAATCGTCAACACCACAGAGTCATAGTACTAGACCTTCATTCCCAAGGACTCTCGGGATCCATCTCACCCCATATTGGGAACCTCAGCTTCTTAAGAAAACTGTGTCTCCAAAACAATAGCTTCAGCCTTGAAATCCCTACACAAATTGGCCAGTTGCATCAGCTCCAAATGTTGTATTTATCCAATAATTCACTGACAGGTGAGATTTCTAAGAATATATCAGCTTGCTTGAACCTCGAATTTCTCCACCTTGAGTACAACCAGTTGGTAGGAGGAATTCCAGCAGAGCTAGGCTCCTTGTCAAATCTTCAATTCGTCAACTTGGCTGCGAACCAATTAACTGGTAGCATCCCTTCATCCATAGGGAACTTGTCATCTCTAGAGGCTATTTATTGTTATCAAAATGGTTTAAGTGGGATTATTCCCCAATCTCTAGGTCGTCTCAACAAACTAAAGGTGCTCACCTTGGGAAGTAATGGGCTTTCAGGTACCATTCCACCTACAATCTTCAACTTGTCTTCATTGACTGGATTTGACGTAAGAGCGAACCAGATTCGTGGCAATCTTCCTGAGGATATAGGATTCACTCTCCCAAACCTTCAAGTTTTGATCATTGCTTCTAACCAGTTCGCTGGATCAATTCCTCTGTCGATATCCAATGCCACAAATCTAACACATCTCGACCTAGGAGGCAATGAGCTAGTGGGGAAAGTCCCTTCATTAGCGAATCTCCATAACCTTGTGAAAGTTACCTTATACACCAATTATCTCGGGACTGGAGGGTTCGATGCAAATGAATTGAGCTTCCTTTGCACACTAACAAATGCCGCTAATTTGATGATATTGGTGATGCAGGGAAATAGATTTGGTGGGACACTCCCTGCATGCATTGGTAATTTCTCCTCTACTTTTATAGCCCTGCGACTAGGCCAGAATCTAATTTCGGGTGAGATTCCGAGAGAGATCGGTAATCTTGTTGGCTTGCAGGGATTACGGATGGACGATAACCTTATTTCGGGTCCAATCCCATCAGATTTAGGAAAACTTTCCCATCTTGCAAAATTAATCTTGTCAAACAACAATCTGTTTGGCATAATACCATCCTCTTTGCAAAATCTACAGATGTTGTTCTTTTTAAATCTTTCTAATAACAATCTCGGTGGCCCCGTTATATTTCCCGTGGTTGGGAACCTCATCTATTTGGATTTATCTCGGAACCATCTGAGTGGAGTCCTTCCGATGGAAATTAGGAACTTGAAACATTTGGATACCTTGGATGTCTCAAGAAATATTTTGGAGAGTGAAATCCCAAGCAATCTAGGCAATTGTGATGAACTCACAATATTAAGATTGCAAGATAACCTCTTCCATGGACCCATTCCTCAATCAATTAGCTCATTAAGAAGCATTGAGGAATTAGATCTTTCCGTCAACAATTTCTATGGGGAAATTCCACAGTTCTTAGAGAAGTTTCAGTTTTTGGAAAAGCTGAATTTATCTTACAATCATTTTGAAGGCATGCTACCAACTGAAGGAGTTTTTGGGAATGTGAGTGCGACTTTTGTTGCCGGAAATGAAAAGCTCTGTGGAGGAATGCCTATCTTTGAGCTTCCCAAGTGTGTTTCTCAACACTCCAAAAGTAGAGGGCGAGTCCATAAGTTGAAACTTACCATTGCTATTGTTTTTGTTCTTCTCGGAATAACTCTCGTTGTCACTTTCCTACGTCTGCGTTGGTTGAAGCAGAGAAAAAATGAGCCAATTTCAAGCTCCTTAAATGATTCATTGTTTACTCTATCTTATGGAACTCTCCTAAAAGCAACCAATGGTTTTTCTTCAACTAATTTGATTGGGGTCGGAAGTTTTGGGTCTGTCTACAAAGGACTGCTCCAAGAGAATGGAAATGTTATTGCGGTGAAAGTGCTTAATTTAACGCGGCATGGTGCACTCAAGAGCTTCAAAGCTGAGTGCGAAGCATTAAAGAGTATAAAACACAGAAATCTCTTGAAAGTCTTGACAGCGTGCTCAAGCATTGATTATAAGGGTGATGAGTTTAAGGCTTTAGTTTATGAGTTCATGATCAATGGCAGCCTAGAAGAGTGGCTGCACCCAAATCCAGCTCCAAATGATGCGGATGGGCACTCGAAGAAATTGAGTCTCCTCCAAAGGATAAACATTTCCATAGATGTTGCTTTTGCATTAGATTATCTCCACAATCAATGCGAAAGCCCAATTATTCATTGTGATCTAAAGCCAAGCAATGTCCTTCTAGATGCTGACATGGTTGGACATGTTGGCGACTTTGGGTTGATGAAGATTGTCCTTGAATCCATGTCTGACACTAGAGCAAGTATGAGCTCTGTTGGTTTAAAAGGAACAATTGGTTATATGGCTCCTGGTAAACATCTCCCCCTTAGACTTTCATTATCAACTTGTCCTCATAGAGACTAGTGCTTTTTTTTTTTTATCCTTTCTTCAAGAAACTATTTTGTGAATTCAAATTCTTGTTTTTGACATTTCTTACGCCATGGCATGCGTAAACTGCAGAATATGCTAACGGAAGCCAAGTCTCAAGAGAAGGTGATGTCTACAGTTACGGCATTCTCTTATTAGAGATATTCACGGGATTAAGTCCCACTAGCGACATGTTCAGAGATAATTTGAGTCTTCATAATTATGTTGACAAGGCTCTGCCCCTACAAGCTAAGGAGATTACCGATCCCGTGCTGTTTCACGAAGGAGAGAGCCACAAATGTTCCCAAGATTTGCCTCGCGAAAGAAACTGCATATTTCAGGAATGTCTGGAAACAGTGTATCATATTGGACTCGCTTGCTCTGTGGAGGAGCCTAGAAGACGCATGAGCATTGACAAAGTCGCAACCCAGCTACACTCGATCAAGAAGAAACTTTTTGCAGCTTCTTTACTTGGATAGATGAGTCACGTATAGATGACATCAAAAGTAGTATGTTCTTCATTTCCTATAATAAATCTCTCTAGTGCCATTTGCGAATGAAAAGGAAAGGACGAATGTCCAACTTTCCTAATTTCCCTCTGAATCGGAGAGAGTATCTACCCGGCATTCCAACTTTAAGCCATCAATTCACACTTTTTAACATTTTTTTTTTGTCTAAATGACATTTCATGACATATTATGGGATAAAAAGTCAAATTTATGAGCTAAATTCACCTGTAATTACGCATTCAATATACACTTAAATGGGACAAGTGCCCTGTGAGCTCTACAAGGCTCTGCTCTTTAAATGGTTCCATTGCTATCAGGGTGTCATCTAACGTTGTTGATTGAATCTGGTTTGCAGGTCTACCAGAAAAAATGACGATACTTGAAAAGTTTTATTGCAACTGGTTAAGGTCTATCGGCACCCCTAAAGAACGAAGATGCAATGGGTTTTATATAACTACGGCGTCCCTCCAATTAACAAATTCTGATATTTGGGGTGAATCTTCGAACATCACATTTGAGCAAAAATCTCGTTTTAGTCCTGACCAAAATAGCAACGGTTTGCATCAAAGGTTGATTCTCAAAGCTTGAAGTTTTGGGACTTGAATGGTTTTGTTGCCGGCCGCTTCTATATAATTGTTGTTTTGTCTGCGTTTCCGTCCTTCAAAGTCAATAAGCTAGTCCATTATCCAGAGGCGATTGAAACGTCATTATGCAGCCTTTTCTCGAGGACTTACTAACCTCGTTATGTTTGGAAGGTATTCCGGCTCAATATGGTCACTATGTATGGATGTTCCAATGGAGCAGCCAGTTGTTTGGTTGGGCAGTCGATCTCCATTTTTCATTATTTTTATTCCTTTTCTTTCACCATTTTATTATATTGATGCCGATTCCTCTTCAGCGACTTGTCATTCCAGTTTGGTATCACATTACCAGGCTAGTTAGTAGTTAAAGTATCTGGTGTTCTGGCTGCTTCTTTTCCTGTTCATACACAACCATCTAACTCAATCTTGTACTCCTGTCTGCAGGCTCACTTCACGAGCTGTAATATTCCCTGTTATAAGCAGATAAACAAGTGATTCCGGCAATACATATAAATAAGGGTATTAAGAAAATTTCTAAACAGAAGGGTCTGTTACATAATTATTCGTTTGAGTTGAGACAGCTTATATGGAAGAACAGTAAAATCCAGAGAAAACTAGACACTCTAGAAAAACGATCTCCTATTTCTGGAAGATAACAGAGGTTGGAAGTGGAGTGAAACCAATCCCGCTTTATGTGTACACTCCCCAGTCAACAGCACATTGTTGAAATATGATATTGTTAACATCCATCTCACTCAATTTAAAAAAAAAAAATGAAAATCACAGTTTTGGAATAATTTTACCCTCAGTTTCTCAATTTGATTCCGCAGAGACTGCTGGAACTCCGTTTCCCCAACGAGATCTGCTAATAGAACTTTTTGTTCCTTTTCCAAGGTCTTAATATCCATTGCCCTTAGCTCTTCCTGCATCGTACCACAGCAAACAAAGATGCCGAGTCTTAACTACAACCAAGTGCAATCAATACAAAGTCCAATTCAAGGATCCATTTTAGAACCAAGTTCAGCAGATAAGCCAAACCACATTAATAGAACTTCAAGTTACCTATATCTGTAATGATTTGGTTCATTAAAACCAAATGCAGACATTCTACATCAGTATTGCATGAGCTACAAGTATTATGGTCATTGAGTATAACATATACTTGAATAAACCTATTGCCTTGATACTCACCTGGAACTCATTTGACTGGCTTTTCAGTTGCTCAATTTGCTGCTTCATCTGCAATAATAGGCATTGCACTAGCACCATTAGCATTCATGAAGAAATGATAATAAGCTGTAAATCGAGGATATTAGCACCTAATTTTCAGTTGCCTCTTAACAACTTTACTTTAGTGATTAAAAATTATACATCACTCATGCCAAATGGCGAAATTAACAGATAATGATGGAGGCATAAGTACCAAATCAAAGCTAAAACCCCCCCAGAGGTATCAGTTTAGTCAATGAGGCATGTAATTTGAATCGACCTGCTCCATGGCAGTTTTCTGCCAGATTATAAAATTGGAATGGAATGTGCTTCATTCAGGACCATGAGTTGGCATGCTCTATTTTCTAGCGCTTATCTCCCAAGATGAGCAGTGTGGTGCATATAATCACATATCCACTCTAAGCTTTGACAATTAGTGAAAATCATTTTAATAAGAGAAGTGAAATGAATACATTGTGAAATTTAGATATGGACTTAACAGCAGAATTTTCTACAGCTAGCTTAGCTTTTGCTCTTTTGATCTCGTCAAGTTTTGCTGTCGCAGAATCCACACTGAAGATCAGTTCCTTGCTTGCTCCCTTGTCCTGTCAGTTCAAGCATTAAATTTAAGTAACTACGCTGTTCAATGAACATAATTCTTTTGTTTTTAGTTTTTTGTATGTAAGTACCATGTTATCAATAAGGAGGTGATTGGAAAGTTTGCCTCTTGCTGCAAAGGTATCAGCATTAGCTAACAAAAGTAAACCGCAATGGAAGTTTTTGTGACACATAACCTCACAGTGCACAGTACAGGGAGCATGGCTTCCAATTGTCTCTGCTTACTGGCGCTTATATGCAAGTGATAAGTTTTCCTGGTGTAGATCCTGCCTTAAGTTGAAACATCAGATTGCGATGACCAGATGAAGCAACAAACGGCCTGACAACACTTGACAGTGCTCCAGCATAAAATAAGGAAAGGTTGACAGAGACTCAGCAGTTATTAAAGGGACCTGGCTAACATATTTCAATAATATATATGTCAAACTAAACTCATACCAAAGCAAAGAAAAATGAAACCATTCTTGTTTTAAGTGTATGGCAAAATGATGATCTATGCTGAAGAAATAGGTGTCATACTGTTAAAAAGCACAATAGATCATGACGAGATAAAAATAAAAACCCCAAAGAAGATCACATATATGGTCTAATAGGTCGAACTTGAAAAGGCTAAATACCCATACCTCCAGCTGTAACCTTTTCTTCATCCAATGTTTCCTCGACCTGCCAATATTCTGGCTAGCAAAGCAATGCTATGGTCTAATAAGCTTATTACTAACCATTTGGCTGCAAGGTAATAGCCAAGGCAGACATAAGAGAATTGAAGGTGGTTAACAGACTCTTTCCGAGAGGGGAACCATAATATAATTAATATTAGAGGTCCCATCATAAATTCAGCCTTCAGTTCACAAAATAAAAAATGTTCGGCCTTTCGAAGATCAATATTGAGGAACTACAAGAGGGAAAAAAGTGACTGAAGTAATGCAAACCAAGATGTTTGTACGTGTTTGTGAGCGAGTGAATTTAAAAGTACATATATGGTAGGAGCACAACAAAGGATGATCCTCCTCGATATGACAAATTAAAAATCTGAAGGTAACAGCAAGTCCAAAAGAAGAATAAACAAAGAGGAGTACCAAGTCACGCACTCCTGTGTCTGGGCTTGGCATGCGACAGTTAAGCGATCCCTAAAAGAACAGGATAAAAAAACTGTCAGCTTGGTGGACATTCTGAAGTTGAGATGTCAAATTTGAGAAATCTTACCTGTAGCTTCTGGAATTTGACATCTATATCCTCAGCAACCTTGGCATAGTAAGTGATGAAAGTCCAAGAAATTCAGTGAAGAGGTGAAGAACACAGCATCTTTTTGGGTTCAAGGACACAACAAACTTAGATACTTGAGAACAGGCCAGTAACCTTTTCTCAACAAGTTTGGCTGATAAGCTTACTCCTCGGTGGACTAGCTCCAAAGTCTGCACAGAACTCCAACAAATATTCATGGTAAGATAAAAATTACCCAAGTTTTCTTTATTAAGCATAATCGATCATGTGGAAAGCCTCACACTCCAGCATATATATCATTGTCCACCATATCAGATCCAACTCAATTTCCTTAAATATAAATAATAAACCCAAGGTTGCACGGTACAGAAATCTAACAAAATTGACTCTAAAAGTGTCAAAATCAAAATTACATATGCTCTGCCAGTTCTACACGGACAAACTTGAAAATCAACATAGAAATGATTGAAAAATTACCTATCTTCACACATTTGGATAATTCCTATTCGAGTATTAGCTGCTTCAACAGCCAAGTATTAAAGCAAATAGCACTTTAGCACATGAAATTTGTCTCCAGGAAACTCTGAAAAGGCTCCACGAAAAAGATATTTATGCATTTCATCACTGGTCTGACTGCCTTTTAGGATCTCAGCTCATATCAGATAAACGTCTATGTCTGGTAAATTGAAAGACAATTTGAAACCTTTCCAACCTCCTCACCATCCTCACATTCTGCTACTGATCCAAATCTAAAATCCATGTTGATATTAGAGTTCTGCTTGACATCCCAAGCTATGTACTAGCCATCCAAAGCAGCCAAACTGTAATCTTGAAACTATTCTCTGTAAGCTATATATCAACCTTTGGTGGTATATTAGTTTCTAATACAATGTCTAACTCTCCAGAATTATTTTGAGATGTATGATCGTCTCCATTCCCACAACATATTACAGTGCTTTTAGTTTTATGCACTAACCTGATTATCAGAAAAGCCATTACACAAAAAATAATCGCTGCAAACAATAGAGTTCAATGCTTCTCTTTATCTGGTATCTTTCTATCTCGGAGTGGACTAAGGCATGAACTTTAAGTCACAGATTTTCTTTAAGATATCATGAAGCTAGCAGCTTGAACAAATTATTCACATCAACACAAGTGAAAGACCAATAAACTAATAGAGAGACATGTATTTGAGGAAGGACTTAGCGTACTATTTCTGTTGAATTTGATGCTAAGTTGAATTTCAACATGATAGAATGGTGCAAAAGATTTTTCCAAGTTCCACACATTACATCTCAGCGTAAGATTTATCTCTGGAGTTAATGAGTAAGGCAGGTAGAATAGCATCTTATCACAGGATCTCCGTGAAGGACAGATATTACAGTTCAGCATATCAGATATAAGGCTGAAGATCACTTCCTTTTTCAGAACCCAACAGGTGATCGTGTTCTTCTTTTCCTCTCTTTTGGTGAAGTTCATCTAACTCATCACTATTAATTAAATTACACATATTTAAATAAGGAAGAGCTCTACCTGCGTCAGTGTGCGTCAATCAGCTTCCAAAGAAGTGACCTTTTTCTGTTTGTCCAATATCTGAGAGCATATTTGACCTTTTGCAGTCATCATCTGCTCTGTTCCTTCTTTAAGCTTCTGAATTTCAGATTTTGCTGGACAAACAACGTTTTTGAAAAGAAAAGGAAGTTAAGTCCTCAAAGAAAAGGAAAAGATTGTTTGCTTTTAACAAGTCTATACAGTAGCTTGCACAACAAAATCACCCGAAAGCAGTCATGATTGAAACGAGAGGATAAAAAGATTTTGGCCAAACTAACAATAACTTGCACGATTGATTGGGTAAATACTTTCAAGGAGATATAGAAGAAGAGTAAAGCTTAAATTTAAATAGTTACTGTAATTATCACACACGAGGTGAAGAAGAATCACGCAGCTCTCAAATCCCTACAACAAGGTCCACATAACCCATCAACTGATAGGGACAAGGAGAACAGACACCAGCTCAGGGTTGGAAAGATGCTCTCTGAAACAAACAGAAATATCAATTATGGGTTGGAAAGATGCTCTCTGAAACAACCAGAAATATCAATTATGCGCATCATAAATTGGTTTTTCTCATGTACAAATAGACCTAGCAAGCATGCGCCTCTTTAATTAAACGTCATTCAGCTACAACTTTGCTAATAAAGCATCATCATGGTTCAACTTAACATAATCTTCATCCTATATGTAAATTTAAAATGATAATCAACGCTAATTTTATAAAAGACTGACATTTAGTGTAATTAGTACTAGCCAGGAACGACTAATATTGAGAGTTAAAATAATGTAAGCTTAACTAAAAAGCATTCACTCATGAAAAGCTTTGCATGAATCTCGCCTGAATTTAAATATCCAATGCTAATATAGGCAATGAGTTTAGAGAAATCATCGCATACTATACTGAACTCTTGCAGAAAGTTATTGCAGTTTTTAGTATGTAGTCCACATGTAGATTAGCAAAAGTGTAGATCAGGTAATACATATGTTCACAAATACATCTATCATGTGCGCCTGAGCGTGGTCATGTGTGTAAGAGAAAGTAGCATATGAGAGAGATAAACTGAACCGGAAGTGAGGTGGCTTTCCAGAGATTGAATGGTAGTAATCTGCATCTGCTCTTCGACTGAGATCTTGGCCACCAGATCCTCCACATTTTTCAATTCACAATTGCAACTTAGCAACATTTATTTACAGAAGGAGTACATGTTTTACTTTCAGAGAACGACAGGTATAGAAGTACCGTTCATTCGATATCACAGAGCCTTCCTGTACTGCAAGTATTCCTCCATCTTCAAACTGTAAAGACATTCACATCACTTGCCACGCCATGCACAAAAGCGGAAAATCATCAAACAAAGGCGCTTTTCCCTTAAAAATTTCTGTGCGGCAATACTGCGTCGTAAAACTCAAATCTAGCGAAAGCAAGGGCTTAAATTCCCGATTATGAGCCAGCATCTCCAACTCCGTCAACAGAGCCCCGAGCTAAGACAGACCGAGTAAGAACTGGACATTCATCGGAACCCTCTGCATCACGCGACATTGACGATGAGAAGCTCTAGCGCAGTGATGAACGCAACCACCTAATCACGCAACAAGATCACAGGAACGCCTCGTTCAGCCGTAACCGCCAGACGACCGAACGAAGCGCGCTCAGGTTCTCGAAAGAGGCGGAGCTAAGTACAGAGACGCGCTAGCGATGGAGGAGTCGCGAGCTCGTGATGGCGGCGCCGCGAGCTCGACGTTGCCGACGATCGCGCCGGACTGGCGCCAGCGACGGTGCTGTGAGCTCGGGATCGCGGCGACCCCTGGACGACGACGGAGAGCGAGAGACGCACCTGATGAGAGAGACGACCGAGCGGCTCGGCTTCGGCGAGACGGCAACCGGAGAGAGAGAGAGAGAGAGAGAGAGAGAGAGAGGTGGAGGCGAGTGGGGAGTGGAGCTGGAGCAGACGATGGGAGTATCGGACGTCAGGAACCTGCTTTAACATTGGGCGCCAAGGAGCCGGCGATTTCTAGCCTAACTGTCCCTCATGCCCGCCTAAATGGAAAGCAGAAAAAAAATTTAAAAAAAATAAATAATGGAGGAGTAAAATGACGCTGATGCCCTTCAACAAATACACGTGTCCAACTCTTTTCTGAACGGTGCTTCACACACCGTCTAGAACCAGGTACACTAGACATTGTCTAACTAGTAGGAAACAAACTTTCGATAGAGATTTGTGCATAGTTTAGATACGTTCTTTATTTTAACATGTCCATAACCACACGCTCTGTCCCCCCAATTAAAAAGAAAGTTGTTCTTCCACTATCCTAGGGAATATCCCCAAATTTTACATTTTAAAGTTTAGACGAAACAGTTTATGACATATTCAGGATTAATCACGCTCAAATATTCACTTAACTTGATTCTTTGGGTCCTTTTCCTCAAGAGTTAAAAATGGTGGAAAGAAACAATTAGTATTGACGATTCTTGAGTGACTATTAGAATTCTATACCTATCATAACATATAACATATTTAGTTTGAATCATGAAAACTACTCATTTTGAACAAGTGTTTTTCGCTGCCGCCTTCTTATTGTAATTCTAGTCGGAGTAAAGCTTCTTCTTTTTCAGGGAGGGGGGGAATAGATTGAAGGAGGCGAAGATCCAAAAAATAAAGAGATGCGGATTAAGAAATTCTTATGTGTCTTAGAAAGAGGCGACTTCTAAAATTCTTGACAATTGGTCTTCTACAACTAGTAGATTTCGTGGTAGAATGCGTCCTTTTCTTTTGCTGTGAGATCAACACATAGATTTGCTTGTCTGAATATGTGCTCCATCCTATGAATTTAAGCTTTGTAATGGATATGGAGTTGAACACCTTTCTAAAAAGTAATCGCTTTTATTATTTACAAATGTGAAAGCATAATAATTATTTTCGTCATGCACAAATATGTTTTGACGTAAATTACCTTAAGACTTCCAAGATTTTCAAAGAAACGTGGTCTTCAATGAGTTTAGGGACTTACGATGGATTCAAGTAGGATGGCCATTTAAGCTTCATTTCTTGAGTTTTGAAACTTCTTCTACGATTCATTACCACATTCATATATTATGGTGATGGTAGTTACAAATTCTTTTTATCAGGATAGAAAATCGACAAGTATATTTTTTTCTAGCAATATATTTGTTTTCAAAAGAATATTTTGAGAACCATTTTACTCATCTAAGAAGTGAGGATGAGGTATCTGCTTTTACTTGAATTTTGGCATATGAGACAAAGAGGACATATTCATCTCCATGAGGAAATGACGTCCTATAAGATAGAATTTAAACTTCTTGATTAATTATTACGAGTCATTTATTTTTCGCAAAACAAACAGGGCATTAAGATATGAAAGTTGTAAGTACAGTTGCATAATAATTTGTGCATTAGATTCAATGTGAGTGTGAGAGCAATACCATTATAAAAGCCAAGCTAAATGAGGTCACACGACTTCAGGTGAGGTTGTCCGACGGCGGTTGACCTCCACTAAAAAATATTTAAAACTTCAAAAAATAAATTTATAAAATATAGTTTTTACTAAACAACATTTAAATTCAAAGTTATTTCCAAATGAACCAATTACTATTTGCATTTTGAAAAATTCATTTATTCTAAAGGCATTTGCATATTCCGATAACATTTCGCTAGGTGAACCAAATGAGGCCCTTGTGCACCGAATCCAAGACCCATTATTTGGTATTTACTCCGCTAGGATTCTTCCTAGGATCCGCCACTTTTGTGTCGAAGTCCCCGTTGTCTAAAATTTTTTTCACTTTAACCTATTGTCTTTGACAGCTTCCTTGACGATGATGGCCATCTCGAGGTCGATGGGTGACTTTTAGCCGATTAAAATCTCAGAATTCAAGTGACTATCTAAGTTCTAACATTCAAGTTATTGTTTTGCTAAATTTCACTCGAGTCAGAGGATTGCCAATTTGGTTCTCAACGGGGGAAGGAGGTACTTCCGCTGCTTCCTCTTCTCGTGCTTGAACGTTTGTTCTATCGATGCCGGTTGGAAGAACCAAATTGGTCTGAACAAAAAAGCACGTGATCAAATTAACTAATCATAATCAATTTTTAAGGACCGAATTGAATAATGACCAAGAATTCGAGGAGCGCGTTGATAATACTGCCAAAGATAAGATAAACAATAGGCAAAGGGAAGACGTGGTTATATACATGGAGTAGAACTGACAGCTCCGGGGAAACACAGGCTCCTCAAGATCGAAAGCAAACGCGTCCGCAAGATAGCTACCTAGCTATCCATCGAGCGAGCGAGCGAGCTCGCGATTCGAAGAGAGATTGCAGCGGCGAATCTTCTGCGCAACCGAGATTCGATTCGAGGGCTGGGTTCGAGCTTCACATTCGATCCTGAATCTCGAGGGATCGCGGAGTAGATGACGATGAGGATCCCGGGAAGCGGGCTGATGCCTTGGTTGCACGGCAAGGTCGTCGAACCCCTTCTCCAGATCCTCCGCAAGTACTCTCTCTTTCTCCCTCTCGAGCTCTTTCGAGTGACTGCGCGGCTTCTCTGTACTTGCCCGTGGTTACTCGGCGCGATTTCCTTTTCGTCCGTCCGTCCTGGAGACCGAATGTTTGGTGTCGTTTCGTTTCGTTCGCTGCGTCGAAGCCGGCACGCGAATTGTTGGTTTTTAACGTGGGGGTTTGGATCTATGGGATTTCCTGCGTCGATTGAAACATGAGATTTAGATCTCCACTGTCATTGCGATGCTTCGGTTGCCGAGTTCGAACGTCTAGGACATGCTGTTCCGATCCTGGGTCCTTTTCGTGTTGCATTTGTTGCGTGTGAAAACGTTCTTCAAAGGAAGAATGATTACCGTAATCGAGGGTGACAGAGGATTGACGTTTCTTCTGAAATTTTGAACTCTCAGGGGCGCAGAACCAAAGCAGCTGGCATTTTCTGCGGCTCTTGGCATTACCCTCGGCGTGTTTCCCATTTGTGGTATGTTTTTCTTCTCACCTTTAGACAATGGACTAATACTTGCAAAACCAACATGCTGCATTTGGCACCCATTTGAGCTGGCTTGATAGTTTTCAGCCCCGCTACCCAATTATGCATGTTCTTGTTCTGGTTATGGAGATCTTGGGGTTGCGCAATTTGCGTCCAACATTCCATGCACCGCATTCCATAATTTGTGCAATAAAATATTTTTTTTTAATGAAATATCATGATTTTGACCAAGAGAGAGTGCATATATGATAGCAAAATGTATAAGTGATGAAGAAAATGCTGCCGAGGTGACACATGTCCCCACATGGCTAATGATGTGGTGGTGTCCCATTAGATGGTGGCGTGACAATTCAGGGGATAGCATGGCTAAGTAAGCGATATGCGAACAAATCACATGTAGACTTGTGGCAGAAAGAGTCAGGTCCCTAGCTGAACTGGCTCAGGTGTGAAAAACCACGAGCATAGGATAGCTCGGTCGCGTTGTCAAATAAATAATATAAACACATGAATATAAATAAGTAGAGTTAAGCCAATGAGATTGTGATTTTTTTAATAATTATAGAATACGAATAATTTTAAAATAGAATAATTCATCATGGTTAAGAAAATATTAACAGTTATACATATAAAATACATTATTTAAGAAAAAGCTAATGAAATTTTTTCCCTTGAGGGGCACAATGCCTCGTCTGGGAAGGATGTGCCCCACTCCGTCCCGCATTTGGTGGTCGGAAACCGCTGTCGATAATTGTACTCCATAAGGACTTTTTTTTTTTTTTTGGTCAGAAAAGGGAGCAAATATATTAACGAGAAAAACCAGTACATCCTGCTGCCTGGGCTTCAGCATACAAAAGATCAAGAAGGAAGACAGGGGGAGGAAGCCCAATTCGGATTTAAAGTGCCATGACAGTGGGCCTTGGCAACCCAATCAGCCACGAAATTGGCCTCTCGGTTGTAATGACTCACAGACAGATTATGGCACAAAGAAAGCTTCGCCGCCGCTTCCGCAATCAATGAGCGCACCTCCCATGGAGTCTCGAGCAGTTGGTGGAGAGCCGTCACCAAAACTAAGCAATCCGATTCTATAAGTAGCGAAGCATGATGCATCCCCTCCCGTAATAGATGATCCAATGTCAATATAAGCGCGCGTGGATCTCGGTCTGCAGGGCTGATGTCGCCGGGAAATCACAGGTAAACCCGAAGACCAGAGAGCTAGTATGATCACGATGTATGCTCGCCATCGTCCCTGTGACACTATCAGGAGAATAGGCGCCATCAATATTTATTTTGATGACGCCAGGTTCTGGTGGCCTCCATCTGGGATGAGAACGCCGAGCAGATCGGGCCGATCGCAGCAACGGCGAATCGGACAACTGATAGGCACGGACCTGGGTAGAAGCCATGTCGATGATCTGAAGAGGATTAGGATACTGTTGCCGAAAAACAAATCGGTTGCATGCCTTCCAAATGTGCCACAACAAAGCTATAATCAATTCTAGATCAGGACAAGTATGCCGTTGTTCTAGCTGGGCGACTAACCATGCATTTCTCCTTGTGATTGATTGCTGATTGATGTGGATGTTAATGTGGGAGTGAGACCATAAGGGTTGCGTCCATGGACAGAGAAGGAAGGGGTGTTTAGTAGTTTCTGGGGTATGGTTGGAACACAGGGGGCAGTAGGGGTCGATAGTGATTCGTCATTGTTATAAGTTAGTTTTTGTGGCTAAAGCGTTATAGCAAACCGACCAAAGGAAATGTCTAATTTTTGGGGGAAGCTTTACTGTCCAGATCGCTTTCCACAGTGACTTGGGTGGGTGATAGGACGAAGAAGGCAGGTTCGGTGGGGTGGTAGCAACCGCTTGCCTAAGGTGGTGGTAACCTGTTTTCACATAATAGAGTCCATTGACATTCCCTATCCAAATAAGTTTATCAGAAGTATATTGAGGCCGAACCTGAATGCTGAGGATTTCTTGAATGATAGACGCATCAAAATGTGTGGTCAGGAGAGGAACATTCAAGCTATTACTATCCAGGTCCATTAGTTCAATGACAAGGAAGGGGGCGTTCCGGTTGGCCGGGCCCCCAATAACTCCTCTAGGAAGCCATCGGTCTTCATGAATTTTAATTGACTGCCCATTGCCTACCGACCAGCGAAGATGAGGCATAATAGACTCCCTCCCATCAAGAATATTGCGCCATCCTCAGGAAGGCCTAGAACCTTTATCAGCATGTAAGAAATCCGAAGAGTGAAAATAAAGCCCTTTGAAGAGTGTGCTGCACAGCGTCATTGGATTCTGAATGAATCGCCATGCCTGTTTGCCAAGCAAGGCCCTGTTAAAATCCTGGAGTTCACGAAACCCAAGGCCCCCAATACCTTTGCTTTGCTTGAGAACAGCCCAGTTTGTCCAATGAATGCCTGCTTTAGTACTGTCCTTTTGCCACCAAAACCGTGCTATCTTCTGTTCAATGGATCGGCAGAGAGAGACAGGAATTCGAAAAATAGACATGGCATACTGAGGTATCGCTTGTACGATAGATTTAAGTAAGATTTCCTTGCCGCCCTTAGAAAGTAAACTTTCTTTCCATCCTTCTAGTTTGGCGTTCACCCTACCCAATATCCAAGCAAACATGTCCCGCTTAGATCTGCCCCACTCCAAGGGTACCCCGAGATACTTTCCAATCTTCTGAATCACCGAGACTCGAAGTACTCCAGCTAGATTTTCTTGTAGACTAGGAGGACAGGATTTGCTGAAAACTATGCCATATTTATTTCGATTAACAGCTTGGCCAGTAGCACATCAATATTGATTAACAATGTTTGCGAGATTCTGACATTCAATCAATTTGCCATCTAAAAAGAATATTGCATCATTAGCAAAAAAAACAAATGAGAAAGAGTGGGGCACCACCTGTTCAGTTTGATTCCCTTTAGATGGCCCATGGAGATGGCTTGATGGATAAGATGGGACAACAGATTTGCCAGAAGGATAAAAATGTAGGGGGATAGAGGGTCCCCCTGTCGGATACCTTAGGTGGGTTGAAAATAGGGCAATAGTTCACCGTTGAATTTAACAGCAAACGACACTGTTGTTATACATTGCATAACCCATGTGACCCATGTAGGATGAAAACCTAGAGTGAGAAGATAGTCTTTGAGAAAGTCCCACTCGACCCTGTCGTATGCCTTCTGCATATCCATTTTGAGAACAGCTCGGAACTGGCGTCTACAATTTCGAATTTTCAGTTGGTGAAGCACCTCTTGGACAATTAAAATATTGTCCTGAATTTGACGTCCACTAACAAAGGCGCTTTGCTCTTGGGAGATAATTTCAAGCAGATAGGGCGTAAGACGATTGGCCAATACTTTAGAAACGATTTTATATGCATAGTTACAAAGACTAATGGGACGGTATTGGTCTAAACGTTCAGGGCGCGGTACCTTAGGTATGAGGGCGATGATAGTCCGATTGAGCTCCGATGAGAGGACTCCAGAATGAAAAAACTGTTGCACTGATAGAAATAGATCATCCTGAATGATGTCCCAATGATGCTGATAAAAGAGTCCATTGAAACCATCTGGACCTGGGGCTTTGGTAAGTCCCAATTGGAACGTGGCCTCATGAACTTCCTTTTTTGAGACAGGAGCTATTAAGGCCATATTCATATCTGTGGTAATGGTCCTAGGACATTGTTGCAGGATAGGCCAGTAGTTGCGATGTCCAACCATCTGATATAGCTGCGAGAAGTAATCCGTCGCCATTGTTTGCAAAAGGCGAGGATCACACACCCAAACCTAATCATCATTCTGCAACATACTAATTTTATTGCACTGTCGTCGTTGTATAGTTGTTGCGTGAAAGAAAATAGTATTTTTATCTCCCCATCTGAGCCAATTGATCCTGGATTGCATCGCCCAAAATTGTTCTTCTTGCTGCCATAACTGCTGAATTTGTCCTTGCAGATGATTAACTAGCGATGCATCATATGTAGAATGAGGCTGATTAAGTTGGTCTTCAAGTTGTTGGTGCAAAATGGCAAGCTTCCGATGACCACTTGAAAATTTAGATCTACTCCATCGAGCCAGGGCAGAGGTAACCATCTTAAGGCGGGAAGGCAGATCAGTGTTAGGTCGCTGTCCGAAATTCCATGAGCGAGCCACAATAGCACGACAGTCAAGGTCTTGAAGCCAAAAGGATTCGAAGCTAAAAGGCCGGTGGCGACGACACTGGATTGGTACTGTATTTAAAAGCAATGGACTATGGTCGGATCCTAATGCAAGCAAAGCAAACACCTCAGCCTCTGGGAAGTTTAGACGCCATTCCAGGAGCTTCTTGAGGAGCTTCTTGAGGAGCTTTTTGCTTAGCTGAAGCAAGGTTCACTGCTGTGCGTGTTGGTGATTCTGATCTGTGAGCTGAGTCATTCCTCATTGGTTGCGCTGTTGCGGTAGGTGACTGTGGTGAGACAGCATCTTTGTTAAGCTGAGGCGCATTGGGCATGGGAAGAATGCCCCCTACTGTCTTGATCAAGATGTGGTGGAGCCACAAGCAGCGAAAAGGATGGTGGGGGGGTTTCGGGAATGACCTCATCAACGTCTTCAGGTCTGGTTTGTGGCTCATAGAAAGCCTTCCAATAAGGACTGTGTTCCCGAACTTCCGCTCGTAGCCATTGACCATAGCTCATCTTTTCTTTGCCCTCCATCTTCGTTGCAGTAAAAGGATAGTCCTTGCAATATGTGGCATAGTGGCCGAGCTTGCCACAAGAATAACAGAAATGTGATAAACGTTCATACCGAAAGTCTAGCCATAAAGTCTTGCCATTGAGTTGAATCAACTGCCCTGTCTTTAGAGGTTCCCGAACTTCAATATCAACCCTAGCTTTTGCAGTTCGGATAGGAGTACCCTCTTTGTTATCAATCCGAACTTCAAGGACTCTACCTATATGTCTAACAGCTCTGGTTATCATATTTTCAGAACACCATTCAAGTGGAATACCCAGGACGTGCACCCAGAATAGGCAGGTTAGAAAGCTATAACATTGCAGTGGCGTATCAGGGATCCAGGCCTTAAATATAACCAAATGGCCAGAAAACAGCTAGGGGCCCCCATCTAGAACACGTTGTCGATCCGCCGCAAACTTGAATTTCGCAACATACAACCCTTCTTCCCTAACAGAGAGCTCGACTTGGTCTGTTCGCCATACACGTTGAAGAGTACTTTGAAAGGCTTGTAAATTGATGGAGGGATTAGAGAGCACTTTACCAATTAAGGACAACTTACAATCTTCAACTGTCGCTGCAGGTGGGGGTTCAGTCCAGACATCAATGCGCTGTTCCGGCCAAAGGCGGCCCATTCGGGAGCAGAGGGCAGCGAGTCGAGCGACACCATCATCTTCAGTTTCTGCCATGAGCTCAGAATGCGGTAATTAGTCCCAAACAGAGAAGCAATCAGAAGAAAGGCACCAACATGCAACGGAAGATCGTCGAAGGGGGATGGGTAAGTTGAGGAAAACAGGAATTGGGACCATTGAGGGAGATGAAATCAAGTAAAGTTAGTGGATGGGGGATGGGTCGCATACGGCAAAGCAATGAAACAGGGTAGCAAACTATGTCAATCAAAAGAGAAATATCATGTGGAGAAGGCGAAGATGGGTAGGAAGGTGTTAAAAAAGAAAAGACACAGAGGGAATCGCGAAAGGAAGGCTGACGAGGACAAGAAAACGAGAAGGAAAGCGAGGGTTAGGGTTTAAAACTACCATGGAGGTAGGAAAAGAGCTCTACATGACAAGAGAAAAAGCGGTGGGGAAGCAAGTTAAGTCTTAACCTACTCCATAAGGACTTAAATGTGCAATTTTAGAGCACTTCATAAAAAAGGTTTAGGTTTCTAATAAAATTTTTCTTTTTCATGTTTATTACATGTTCGAGGGAATCCCAATCGGTACAAGTTACGATGACCATCAGCTTTTGTCTTAGTCCTCCTCCTCCTTCTTTTGCAAAGTAAATAAGGCACTAAATATGTTAGAATGATTTGGCCATCATCGAAATTCTTCTCTCCACAAATTGTTACACTAAGAGTGGCAATTCATAACCAGAATGAATTTGAACAAGCCAGAGATATATTGAGAAAATTGTACCCGACACGATAGAGGTAATTAAAAATGATACAAATTGATACATTTTCCTTGATATTTAATTGGAAAAACTTGCAATTACAACAGCCACGTTTATTGGTGAAACAATCGTTGATTATGAGAAACAAAGTGTGATTCCACTAATCCCAAAACTCGGGGCAAGTGTTGATTGTTTTCCACTCACCACATTCCATAATTTTTACATTATAATATTTATGAATGAAAATATCATGATTTTGGCTTAGAGAGTGTAAATATGATAGCAAAATGTATAAGTGACGAAGAAAATGCTGCGGATAAGTTGCTATTTCCTTTTCGAAGAACTGTGCGTCATATCTCTATCAAAGCCATGTTACATGTGAGAGTAAACTTGAATTAAGGGGGTCAAGTAGCATAATTGGCCGTGCAAATTTGGGTGTGTTTTTCCATTGTGATTTGTCTTCGACCACTGGTATTACGTTTGTTGGTGAAACAATTGTTGATTATGAGAAGAAAGGTCCAAAACCTACCATGGGTATCAGGGCAAGTGTTGATTGTTTTCCACGCACTACATTCCATAACTTGCGCAGTATAATATTTTTGAATGAAATATCATGAATTTGGCCTAGAGAGAGTGCAAATATGACGGCAAAATGGATAAGTGATAAAGAAAATAGTATCGATAAGTTGCTATTTCCTTTTTGAAGAACTATATGTCATATCTCCATCAAAGCCATGTTACATGTGAGAGTAAACTTGAATTGCGGGGGTCAAGGAGCAAAATTGGCCGTGCAAACTTGGGTATGTTTTTCCACTTTGTGATTCGTCTTCGACCACTGGTAATAAGTTTATTGGTGAAACAATTGTTGATTATGAGAAGAAAGGTGTGATTCCACTAATGCCAAAACCTAACATGGGTATCGGGACAAGTGTTGATTGTTTTCCACGCATTGCATTCCATAATTTGCACAGTATAATTTGTTTTAATGAAATATCATGATTTTGGTCTAGAGAGAGTGCAAATAGGATAGCAAAATGTATAAATGATGAAGAAAAGACTGCTGGTAAGTTGCTATGTACTTTTCGAAGAACTGTACGTCATATCTCCATCAAAGCCATGTTACATGCTAGAGTAAACTTGAATTGCGGGGGTCAAGGAGCATAATTGGCCGTGCAAACTTGGGTATGTTTTTCCACTTTGTGATTCGTCTTCGACCACTGGTAATACGTTTATTGGTGAAACAATTGTTGATTATGAGAAGAAAGGTGTGATTCCACTAATGCCAAAACCTAACATGGGTATCGGGGCAAGTGTTGATTGTTTTCCACGCACTGTATTTCATAATTTGCGTAATATAGTATTTTTTTTAATGAAATATCATGATTTTGGCCTAGAAAGAGTGTAAATATGACAGCAAAATGTATAAGTGATGAAGAAAATTCTGCCGATAAGTGGCGACACGTGTCCCCACATGGCAAATGACATGGTGGTGCCCCGTCAGATGGTGGCATGACAATTCAGGGGATAGCATGGCTACGTAAGCGTTATGTGAACGAATTATATGTTGACTTGTGGCAGAAAGAGCTGGGTCCACAGTTGACTGGCTCGTCCGTGTAAAGCCATGTGCATAGGACGGCTTAGTCGCATTGTCAAATAAATAATATAAACACATGAATATAAATAAGTAGAGTTAAGCTGATGAGACTGTGATTTTTTAATAATTATAGAATATGAATAATTTTTAAATAGAATAATTCATAATGGTTAAGAAAATATTAACAGTTATACGTATAAAATACATTATTTAAGAAAAAGTTAATGAAATTTTTTCCCTTGATGGAACACAATGCCTCGTCTCGGGAGGATGTGCCCCACTCGCCTCGCATCTGGTGGTCGAAAACCGCTGCCGATAATTGCACTCCATGAGGCCTTGATTGTGCAATTTTAAAGCATTTCGTAAAAAGGGTTTAGGTTTCTAATATAATTTTTCTTTTTCATGTTTATCACACGTTCGAGGGAATCCCAATCGGTACAAGTTACGATGACCATCAGCTTTTGTCTTAGTCCTTTGCTAATTAAATAAGGCACTAAACATGTTAGAATGATTTTGCCATCATCGAAATTTTTCTCTCCACAAATTGTTACACTAACAGAGCTAGGGGTGGCAATTCATAACCAGAACGAACTTGACCAAGCCAGAGATATATCGAGAAAAATTGTACCCAATATGATAGAGGTAATTTAAAGAGGATACAAATTGACACATTATCACTGATACTTAATTGGAAAAAATTGCAATCTCAGCGAAATGACACAGTTAATCACTATTAGATTTGATGATATGAATTGTCATCGTCTTGATTATAATCCTAATTAGATTTGATGTCAATCCAATAAGAAAAAGTTAACTTTTTTGTCTTGTAGGTTGAGTGGAAGAAGGACGTAAAGATCCCTATCCACAGAAGTACGATTTGTTGACATTTAACGGGTAGTGCCAATGGGTGCCCGAGCGTGTCTTCAGGGCTTTCAAATTGGAAAAAACGAGGGTGGCAATACTGGTACTGTGGTACATGAATTATAGCATTAGAAGACCATCTTAAGTTGCATCATATTTTCGAATGGATTTTGTGGTTTGAACGCGCATCAGAAAGAACTCTTTCAGGGTCCTACACAGCTTCTATAAGAGCTCTTCTCTGTGAGGCTGTTTGATATATAGCTCAAGCTCCTCCACCTACACATATCATTTCGCTCATTCCTTCTTGCTCTCCCTTAGCCAATTCATTCCCAATTTAAGCTAGTAAAATGCTCTTCTCTGTGAGGCTGTTTGATATATAGCTCAAGCTCCTCCACCTACACATATCATTTCGCTCATTCCTTCTTGCTCTCCCTTAGCCAATTCATTCCCAATTTAAGCTAGTAAAATGGGACACTCGCGTCCCATTTGTGCACAACTCGTTCGTTCTTGTCTTTTTATGGCTGCTATCCTTGGGTCGAGCTTCGCAGTCATCGTTTCTGCTACTAATGATACAGACAGGTTTGCATTGCTTGCATTCAAGGCTGAAATAGCTAGTGACCCTTTCGGGACGCTTAACTTGTGGAACGATAGCACTGATTTTTGCCAATGGTATGGGGTTAGGTGCGGTCGTCGACACCATAGAGTCACGGTATTGGACCTCAATTCCCAAAGACTCTCGGGGCCCATCTCTCCTCACATTGGGAACCTCAGCTTCTTGAGGGAGTTGAGTCTCCAAAACAATAGCTTTGGCCTTGAAATCCCTTCACAAATTGGCCGACTATGTCGGCTCCAATTCTTGAATTTATCCAATAATTCACTGACGGGCGAGATTCCCAGGAATATATCAGGTTGCTCAAACCTTGTAATTTTTTACCTCGAGTCCAACCGATTGGTTGGAGGAATTCCATTGGAGCTGGGCTCCTTGTCAAATCTTCGAAAGGTCGGTGTTGCTATTAACCAATTAACTGATAGAATCCCTTCATCCATAGGCAACTTATCATCTCTGGAGTGGATTTATTGTGCGCAAAATGGTTTGAGTGGGAATATTCCTCAATCTCTATGTCGACTAACCAATCTACAACGGCTCTCCTTTGGAAGCAACAAGCTTTCAGGTACCATTTCGTCTTCGATTTTCAACTTGCCTTCGCTGGTTCTAATGGACGTTGGTGCAAACCAGATCTGCGGCAATCTTCCGGAAGATATAGGAGCCACTCTCCCAAACCTTCAAATGTTTAGCATTATTCAAAACCAGTTCACTGGATCAATTCCTTTGTCGATATCCAATTCCACAAATCTAAGAGTGCTCCAACTTTCAGACAATGAGCTCTTCGGGAAAGTTCCTTCGTTGGCGAATCTCCATAACCTTCAGAGGGTTACCTCGCACACTAATTATCTCGGGAGTGGAGGGTCCAATGCAGATCATCTGAGCTTCCTTTGCTCACTAACAAATACCCCTAACTTAGTGGCCTTGGTGGTGCATCACAATAGATTGGGCAGGACGCTTCCTGTATGCATTGGTAATCTTTCCACTACTTTAGAATTCCTGGTACTGTATCATAACTCGATATCGGGTGAGATCCCGAGTGGGGTTGGTAATCTTGTGAACTTGCGCAGATTACAAATAAATAACAACTTTCTTTCAGGTTCGATACCATCAGATTTAGGAAATCTTTCGAATCTTGCAGCATTGACCTTGTCAAGCAACAATCTATCTGACATAATCCCATCCTCTTTGCAAAATATGCAAAGTCTGATCTTTTTATTTCTTGCCGAAAATAACTTCGCAGGGCTGATTCCTTCATACCTAGAAAAGTATCAAAGCTTGGTAGCTCTAGATCTTTCCAGTAACTATCTTAGTGGTCCACCTATATTCCCCATGACTGGAAGCCTCCTCTATTTGAATTTGTCCTTGAACCATCTGAGTAGAGTCCTTCCGATGGGAATTGGCAACTTGAAACATTTGGACACATTGGATGTCTCAGAAAATATTCTAGAAGGTGAAATCCCGAGCAGTATAGGCAATTGTGATGGACTGACAATACTACGATTGCGAGATAACCTCTTCCATGGATCCATTGCTCAACCAATTAGCTCATTAAGAAGCATTGAGGAGTTAGATCTTTCCAACAACAGTTTCTATGGTGAAATTCCAAAGTTCTTAGAGGCATTTCGGTTTTTGGAAAAGCTAGATTTATCTTACAATCATTTGGAAGGCCCGCTACCAACTCAAGGAGTTTTTAGGAATGCGAGTGCAACTTTCGTCGCCGGAAATGAAAAGCTTTGTGGAGGAATGCCTGAATTTGAGCTCCCTAAGTGCGTCTCTCAAAACTCCAAAAGTAGAGGACGAGTCCATAAGTTGAAACTCACCATCGTTCTTGTTTTTGGTCTTCTCGGAGTACTTCTTGTTGTTGCTTCCCTATCCCTATGTTGGTTGAAGCAGAAAAGGAGCAGGCCGATTTCAAGCTCCATAGATAATTCATTATTGAATCTTTCTTATGGAACTCTTCTAAAAGCAACAGATGGTTTTTCTTCGACTAATCTGATTGGCATCGGAAGTTTTGGGTCCGTCTACAAGGGGTTCCTCCCGGAGAATGGAAATGTCATTGCAGTGAAGGTGCTTGCTTTAACACAACATGGCGCTCTCAAAAGCTTCAAAGCAGAATGAGAGGCTTTAAAGCGCATAAAACACCGAAATCTTCTAAAAGTCTTGACAGCATGCTCGGGCATTGATTATAAGGGTGATGAGTTTAAGGCTTTAGTTTACGAGTTCATGGTAAATGGCAGCCTAGAAGACTAGCTACACCCAAATCTAGCTCCAAATGATGCAGATGGGCGCTCGAAGAAATTGAGTCTCGTCCAAAGGATAAACATTTCCATTGATGTTGCTTCAGCATTAGATTATCTCCATAATCAATGTGAAAGCCCAATAATTCATTGTGATCTAAAGCCAAGCAATGTCCTTCTAGACGCTGAATTGGTTGGACACGTTGGTGACTTCGGGTTGGCTAAGATTGTCCACAAATCAATGTCTGACACTAGAGCAAACACGAGTTCTGTTGGTTTAAGAGGAACAATTGGTTATGCAGCTCTAGGTAAACATCTCTCTCACAAACTCTCCACCCCAAAAAGCTTTAACACCCTGTGATTATTAACTTATCCTCCAAGGGACTAATGCCTTTTGTTTTATCAATTCTTAAATAAATTGTTTTGTGAATTAAAAAAGTTCTTGTATTTGACATTTTTTACGCCACGGCATGTGCAAACTGCAGAATATGCTACAGGAGGCCAGGTTTCAAGAGAAGGTGATGTCTATAGTTACGGCATCTTCTTATTAGAGATGTTCACGGGATTAAGTCCCACTAGTGACATATTCAGAGATAATTTGAATCTTTATAATTACGTTGCTGAATCTCTACCCCAACAAGCTATGGAGATTACCGATCCCATGTTGCTTCACGAGGGAGAGGACCATAACAGTTCCCAGGATTTGCTTCACGAAAGATACCGCATATTTCAAGAGTGTTTGGAAACGATATACCATATTGGACTTGCTTGCTCTGTGGAGGAGCCTAGAAGGCGTATGAGCATCGACAAAGTTGCAACCCAGCTACACTTGATTAGGCAGAAACTTTTTGCAGCTTCTTTACCTAGTGGGATGAGACACGAAAAGCTGACACCGAAAGCAACAAGTTCTTAGTTTCCTAGAATGAATCTCTCTAGTGCTATTCGAGTATGAAAAAGGAAAAAAAATGAATGTCCGACTTTCCTAACTTCCTAGTAAATCTAGGAAAAGATTGTCCCCCGCATTCCTATTTAAAAGATTAGCCATCGATTCTCACTTTGTAACATTTTTGGGCAGAATAACATTTTTTGATTCCCATTAAATTTTGTTTGTCCCCACATTTTTATGTGTGACTCATGAGAATTCTAATAAACCCACATATTTTCAGCCCTGCTATCACATAGGTAAGATTCTCCGCGGGATCAAATAGAAAAACTGTTGAAAATATGTCTCGATTTGAGCCCGTTGAACGAGAATACGTGAACTCGACCACGTGCGAGTCAGCAGAGCATGTGAATTGGCCGAAATTGTCAGAAGAAGATCGCATGCGTATCTATGAGCTGCAAGTGTGAAGAATGAAGAGAGCGTGCAGCCGCAAGAGGGGAAGACCATTATTTTATTCTACCTCTTTAATTGCATGCACATGAACGTGCATGCATGGTGAATGGACGTGGAAGACTAAAGCCAATTGTGGGCTTGTTTTGTCTTCATCTTTAACTCCTTGGTTCTTTCCTTTATTATTTTATTCAACTGCAGACAAACAAAGGAAAGAAAGGATAAAATAATGCTTGAAGGAGTTGAACGTCGTGGAGATGGTCTTGGAAGACGGCGGCCATCCTTCTTTCACGCTTGAATTATGGGCACACGTTTTCTGTCTCATTAAATGCAAAGTGATGCGTGCCCGTGAATTTTGGTGGGCGTCGTGCTGATTGCGAGCGCCGAATGAGTTTCACATTTTCTGTCTTGTTTCTCCTATAAGAGGAGGATCGAAGAAGAGAAGCAATGTAGAGCTGAAGACAGAAGTCGTGAGGCTTCACAAGCTCTCGGCAGAGAGAAATCTTCTCGTTGAAATTATACCCGAGTGTTTTAGTCAGTTAAATTCTTGTGAGTAGAATTTGTTTAATTCCTTGAGTGAGGTTTCACTAGGAATTGTGAGGGGCTAAACACTGTGTGAGTTATCTGGGTGTAATTTAGGGCTGGGAAACACTGAGTGTGTTTGAGTACTCGAGTGATTGTAATCTCCGGTGTATCGCTTGTTTCTATAGTGGAATTCCGTACTGCTCTCCTCGTGGACGTAGGTTCCGATATTCGGACCGAACCACGTAAATCCGGTGTCCGATTTCCTTTCCTTCATTCCGACTATTTTATCCGATTCGCTTGGTCCGTATTCCGCACGCGCGCAACGACAACAAGTGGTATCAGAGCCTGGTTTGGCTAACGTGAAGCAAATCGGTAACGATGGAAGAAGGAAAGGTGAGAATCGACCGATTTGATGGGAAGGATTTTGCTTTCTGGAAGATGCAGATTGAAGATTGTCTGTACCGAGAAATTTGCACTTGCCCTTATCGGGAGAAACCGGACTCGATGAAGGATGCCGAGTGGGAATTGCTGGATAGACAAGCGATGGGTGTTATTCGGCTGACGTTGGCTCGTAACGTCGCATTTAACATCGTGAAGGAGAAAACCACTGCGGGATTAATGAAAGCCCTGTCAAATATGTACGAGAAACCCTCTGCGATCAATAAGGTCTATTTGATGCGACGTCTGTTTCACTTAAAAATGGGTGAAGGTACGTCAGTAGCTGAACATATCAACGAATTCAATGAGGTTGTTAACCTATTGAGTTCGGTTGAAATTAACTTTGAAGATGAGGTACGTGCGTTGATTTTATTATCCTCATTGCCTGATAGTTGGAATACTACTGTTACTGCTGTTAGTAATTCCTCTGGGTCAAGAAGTTTGACGTTTGATGAGGTTCGCGATTTGATTCTGAGTGAAGATATTCGTAGGAAAGAATCTGGTGAACCCGTGTCTACTGCTTTAGTAGGTGAAAGTAGAGGAAGAACTAGCACGCGTGTTAGTAGGAACATGAACAGACGTAGTCAGTCTAGGACTAGTAGAATTGTCTGTTGGAATTGTGGCAATAGTGGGCATCGTAGAAGAGACTGTTTTAAGCTGAAAAATGAAAGGGGTAAGGGAATTAGAGTTGAGTCTACAGATAATGTTGCAGCTGTAGCTGAGAATGATTCTGATGGTGTCGATTGTGTCTTGTGTCCATCACGAGGATTCGTCATTTGACGGATGGATAATGGATTTTGGTTGTTCATTTCACGTTACACCAAATAGGAACTGTTTTATCACTTATCAGTGCACGGGTAGTGGTAAAGTCCAGTTAGGGAACAACGCTGAGTGCGATGTTGTGGGTGTTGGTGATATTAAAATCAGAATGCATGATGGTATTGTGAGGACATTGACTGGAGTAAGACATGTTCCAGAATTGAAAAAGAACTTAATTTCCTTGGGTGCCCTAGATTCAGCTGGTTGCAGGTATTCTTCAGAAGGTGGAGTTCTGAAGGTTGTTCGAGGTGCCCCGGTGATAATGAAAGGAATCAAGCACGGAGGCCTATATAAACTTCAAGGTGAGACAGTGAGGAGTTCCGCCCGGAGACGTTGGATGCATCTGTTCGAGAGTCTTTTGACTGCTCGAGGAAGACCTGGGTGTTTGTGCCGATGCACAAGTTTGATGCCGGTGTCAGGATCACGTGGTCAAGAGCTTTGATCGAGACGGAGACTGGTAAGATGATCAAGCATGTGCGGACTGACAATAGCATGGAGTTTTGCTCGGAGCTGGTAAATAAATTCTGCATGAAAGAGGGCATAGTGAAACACCGCACTAGTGCCAGTAAATCACAACAATTTGTAGAATTGATGAGCAGAACATTACTAGAGACGGCCCGTAAAATGATCTCTAGTGCTGGTGTTGCTAGGAGAATCCTAGCTAATGTGCTTAGTACGGTAAGCTACCTGGTGAATAGATCCCCATCAACTGCTATTGAATGGCGGACTCCTGAAGAAGTGTGGTCAGGTAACGTTGCTGGATATTCTATTTTTAGAATGTTTGGTTGCCCGTGTTATTTTCGAGTGAGTGATGGTAAGCTCGATGGGAGGGCAAGGTGCATATTCCATGGCTATGCACAAGGTGAGTGGGGCAATCAGTTGTGGTGCCCGGATATAAATTCACCTGTTGACAGCAGAGAAGTTACTCTTGACGAGTCTCCAGTACTTCTGGATAGGAGTGTTTGTGGCAGTGTTAATACGGATCTGGACGGTGTTCAGCTCAAGGTGGAGTTACAACCAGAAACTCCTGAGGTAGCAAGTACTAGCAGAATAATTGACACGGATGATGCTTGTAGCGAGGTGGAGCCGATAGAGCCAACGGTTGCTGTAGCTGCTAAATTTGACAAGGTGCGTGTTCAACCTTCTGTCAGATATGGAAGCAATGATGGTTTTGCTTTATCTGTGATACAGGAGGTTATGTCGGAAAACCCTTGTGGAGTAGCTAATTATGCAGGTGGAGTTGGTGTCTTGATGAGGTCCACGGTTATGAGAAAGTTCAAGCGCAGCTTGAACTTGGAAGTACTCTATGGCGGTTGAGCCCGTTGGGGCTGTGGGAGAGTAGTAGCGAGGTGTCCACTGAAGCGATTATGATTTGGCTCAAACATCGAGCCAAGGTGGAGATTGTTGAAAATATGTCTCGATTTGAGCCCGTTGAACGAGAATACGTGAACTCGACCACGTGCGAGTCAGCAGAGCATGTGAATTGGCCGAAATTGTCAGAAGAAGATCGCATGCGTATCTATGAGCTGCAAGTGTGAAGAATGAAGAGAGCGTGCAGCCGCAAGAGGGGAAGACCATTATTTTATTCTACCTCTTTAATTGCATGCACATGAACGTGCATGCATGGTGAATGGACGTGGAAGACTAAAGCCAATTGTGGGCTTGTTTTGTCTTCATCTTTAACTCCTTGGTTCTTTCCTTTATTATTTTATTCAACTGCAGACAAACAAAGGAAAGAAAGGATAAAATAATGCTTGAAGGAGTTGAACGTCGTGGAGATGGTCTTGGAAGACGGCGGCCATCCTTCTTTCACGCTTGAATTATGGGCACACGTTTTCTGTCTCATTAAATGCAAAGTGATGCGTGCCCGTGAATTTTGGTGGGCGTCAGTGCTGATTGCGAGCGCCGAATGAGTTTCACATTTTCTGTCTTGTTTCTCCTATAAGAGGAGGATCGAAGAAGAGAAGCAATGTAGAGCTGAAGACAGAAGTCGTGAGGCTTCACAAGCTCTCGGCAGAGAGAAATCTTCTCGTTGAAATTATACCCGAGTGTTTTAGTCAGTTAAATTCTTGTGAGTAGAATTTGTTTAATTCCTTGAGTGAGGTTTCACTAGGAATTGTGAGGGGCTAAACACTGTGTGAGTTATCTGGGTGTAATTTAGGGCTGGGAAACACTGAGTGTGTTTGAGTACTCGAGTGATTGTAATCTCCGGTGTATCGCTTGTTTCTATAGTGGAATTCCGTACTGCTCTCCTCATGGACGTAGGTTCCGATATTCGGACCGAACCACGTAAATCCGGTGTCCGATTTCCTTTCCTTCATTCCGACTATTTTATCCGATTCGCTTGGTCCGTATTCCGCACGCGCGCAACGACAACAAAAACTACGATACTACAAAATAGAGATTCAAATGAATATCTTACTTTTCAATTTTAGAGCGATTTGCGAATGTTGAACCAGCCTATTCAAAAAAAGAACCCCGAACTTGGAAAGTTTTCAGCATTGGAATCACGGGGTCCATCGTTCGATCATTTGTACATTTGAACTTGTGATTCAACTTCCAATCTAGGGCGTGACAAGCACGATAACAATAATTCACCGTACTACAAATCGAACAGCGATGAAACTCATGAGATCGAGTCTCAGGGCGACTGCATCCCACATGTGAGCACATCCTAAGCCCTTCCTCTAACATGCTTCAACCCAGTTCAAGCCACTCTTACAAAAACCTATTGACCGGGTGCAACTCCGGTGCAGGCACATTACACTCGAAATCGCTAAGAAGAGCACAGGGTAGAGCTCATAACTATAAATCTACATGCGAGTGCCAATTTCCAATATCACCATAATAGCAAGTAAAAATCAGTTCTAGCTCTCGAAGATTGGCTAGGATCAATAGTTGTCGTCCCTTAGCTATGTCACGATGCAAGCCGTAACCATCTTGAAGGCAATGTCCCAATTCACGAAGTGCGTCGATATAGCCAAGGGAGGCAAGTCGGAGCGCATAGGGCCACTCTGGCCGCAAGATCATTGCGATTACTTGGTTGGCCGCTGCCGTTGAATTGGATTAGGGCCAGTGAGAACAACGAGGGAGCGTGAGATTGTATAGCGGCAGTTGCCACCAAGGACAGCCAGCACGCTCTTTTTCTCAAGCAATAGAATCGGATCTACAACGAAGGTTTAAGAAAGAAACCCGGACATGCATTTTTTTTTCCAAATATCACATCGATACTTAGCCAATCATGATGTTAAATGTAGAGTAGCCGTGAATAAAATAATTTCCTTTTTCCAATTCTAGTTGTTTCTCCAAATATCAAATCAATATCTTTTTCTCAAGCAATAGATGGCAATGGATTTTATATGAATTTAGCGTCCCTTCGATTAACAATTCTAACTTTCAGGTTAACTTTCGAACATTACATTAAAGCAAAAACTTGTTTCAGTCATGACCGCAAGCAGTGGTTTGCATCAGAGGTGAAATACTAGAGCTTGAAGTTTTGGGATTTGATTGGCCTTGTTGCCAACCACTTATATAATTGCTGCTCCGTTTTCGTTTCCGGTCCTTGAAGTCCACGAGCTAGTCAATTATGCAGAAGCAACAGTAACTTCTCCTGTTGACATCACAACTAAAAAAAAAAAAAAAAATTGAATTAATTCTTTTACTTGCGAGGTCAACTAGTACAGCCGACAAGGCAAGAATTTGAATGAAATCCATGGCATTAGTAGCTAAAATAGCCAAATGGCTTGACATTTTCATTTATTTTAATCTCCTATGGTTCATAATGTTAATCACGTGGAAAGTGTAGGGAAAGGAGGAGAAATAGTTTATGCAACTCTTTCTTGAGGACTTCCTGACCTCGTTATGTTTGGAAGGTGTTCCGCTCAATATGGTCACCAAGTATGGATGTTACAATGAAGCAACTGGCTGTTTGGTTGGGCAGTGGCCTCTACAATTCGACTCGATCTCCATTTCTCATGACTTTTTGCTTCCTTTTTTTCTCAATTTTCCTTTTGTTGATGAAACTTCCTTTAGAGCGATTTGTCCTTCCAGTCCAATATCATATTACTACGCTAGTTAGTAGTTAAAACTTCCGAATATCCAACGTTCTGGCTGCTGTCTTTTCCTGTTCACACACAAGCATCTAACTCAATCTTGTACTCCTGTCCACAGGCGCACTTCACGAGCTGTGATATTCCCTGGTAAAAGCAGATAAAAAAATGATTTCGGCAATGCATTTATACATGGTTACTAAGGAAAATATCTGAACAGAAGGTTGCGTTACATAATTATTCATTTGAGTTGAGACAGCAAATAAGGAAGATAACAGAGTTTGAATATAGGATGAAACCAATCCTATCCGTGGGTACACTCCCCACTTAACAGCACATTGTTCAAATAGGAGATTGTTGACAACCCATTTCACGTTTAAAACAAAAAGGAAAATCAGAGTTTTGGAATGGTTTTACCCTCAGTTTCTTGATCTGATTCTGCACAGACTGCAGAACTCGGTTTCCCCAACAATATCAGCTAAAAGAGCTTTGTGTTCCTTCTCCAAGGTCTCAACATCCATTACCCTTAGCTCTCCGTGCATTGAACCACAGAAAACAGCAGATGTTGAGACATAAATACAACCAAGTACAATCAATAAAAAGTCCCGATCCTGCACTTTAAGGATCCATTTTAGAACCAAGTTCAGCAGATAAGCCAAACCGCATTAATAGAACATCAAGTTGCCTATGCCTGTAATTGAGGTGATTGAGTATAATCCGTACTTGACAACACCTATCGTCTTGATACACACCTGGAGCTCATCTGACTTGCTTTTCATTTGCTCAATTCACTGCTTCATCTGCAATGATAGGAGTTGCACGAGCACCATTAGTGTTCATGGAGAAAGATGATGAGCTGCAAATTGAGGATATTAACTCCTAATGTTTAGTTGCCTCTAAACAATTTTGCTTCTATATTGCATCATTACAAAAATGGCTTCTATTGTCCAAGTGACTAAAATTAGACATCACCTTCATGGCAAAAGGCGAAATTAACAGATGAAGATGTAAGCATAAATACAAAATCAAAACAATAGCCCCCTTATAGGTATCAGTTATAGAGATCAGGCATGCCATATAAATTGAGCTGCTCTATGGCAGTCTCCTGCTACATTATAAAATTGAAATGGAACATGCTTCATTCAGGACCATGAGTTGGTATGCTTTATTCTCTATTGCTTAGCTCTCAAGATGAGCGTTGTAGTGCATATCAATACATATCCGCTCTAACCTTCAACAATTAGGTAAAAACATTTTAACAAGAGAAATGAAATCCACACATCGTGGAAATTAGATATGGACTACCTAGCTGCAGAATTTTCTGCACCTAGCTTAGCTTTTGTTCTCTGTATTTCGTCAAGTTTTGCTTTCGCAGAATCCGCACTGAAGATCAGTTCCTTGGTTGGTTCATTGTTCTGTCAGATCAAGCATTTAAGTTCAAGTAACTACTCTGTTCAATGAATATAATTCTTTTGTTTTTAGTTTTTCGTCTGCAAGTATCATTTTATCAGTAAGCAGGTGATTGGAAAGTTTGCCTTTTGTTGCAAAGGTATCAGCATTAGATATCAAAAGTAAACCGCAATGGAAGTTTTGGTAACACATAACCTCACGATGCCCTCAGAACGGGGAGCATGGCTCCTAATTTTATCTGCTTACTGGCGCTTACGTGTAGGTGATAAGTTTTCCTGGTGTAGATCCTGCCTTAAGTTGAAACATCAGATAACGATGACCAGATAAAGCAACAAATGGCCCAACAACCCTAAGGACTTAGTGTAAAGCCACGGGCACTAGGTACATCGACAGTGCTTGGGCGTGTAAAGCCACGCGCACAGGACAGCTCAGTCGCATTTTCATGATGGACACAGTTGAGCAATTGACTACCTCTGCTTTACTAGATACATTGACAGTGCTCCAGCGAAAAATAAGGAAAGGTTGACACAGACTCAGCAATTATAAAAGGGAATTGACGAACTTGTCTCAATGATATATTTGTCAAACTAAACTCATACCTATGGAAAGAAAAATGAAACCATTCTTGTTTTAAGTGCATTACCAAATGATGATCTATGCTGAAGATATATGTGTCATGCTGTTATAAAGCACAACGGATCACAATATTGATGTTGAAAATGCACATGTTGAGATCTGGGTTAGATGCCTTTTAATCGAGGGCATATTATCTCCCTAATGTAAACACTACTCGTTCACCATTGATTTAAGAAATTATTTTACTCTCAAAAAGCATTGAAAAAAATATAGTAATGAATTAAGGTCAAAATAAACTCCTGCATCCAGTTTCCGATTGATAATGTACAGATTATTTACGTCATAATAAAAAAGTACAGTACAATTTTTTATCAGCAACGCAGAAGAAAATTAATACGGTTTCTGGGTTCTTGAAACCAGAGTGGATTCATAGAAGAGAGTGCTCTATAGTCCAATTGATTCATCATTTCATGTCACGATCTGAGATCCTCTTCATGGTGGAGCATCTTAACTAGAGTAATTACATTGAAGAAAGTGCTATGTAGTCCAATTGATTCATCGTTTCATGTAATGATCTGAGATCCTCTTCATGGTGGAGGTTTTTAACCAAGAGTGGATACACGGAAGAAAGTGCTATGTAGTCCAATTAATTCTTCATTTAATGTCATGATCTGAGATCCTCTTCATGGAGGAGGATCTTGGGGTCTCTTCACTCATCTCTATTTAAAATGTATGAACCCATTCACTTATACCGATTTATCATTGCTAACTAGTTTAATTCAATAGTCGGTGGGAAGTGTAGGGTCCCTCCAATTAACATTAGAGCAGTAAAAGGGGAATGATTTCAACCATCCATGGAAGATGGCATCACATGATTGTTGTTCCACTTGTATATATTCACACTAGCGATTTCTCTTTCAATCCAAGACTTCACATAGAGCAATAATTCATCACGGAAGAGATCAAAAGAAACTAAGCGGAGTCTCAAACTGATCGCACCCCGGATGTGAGCATATTTTTAGCATTTCCTCGTTATGCCTCGACCCTCGAACCATTTCTCAAAAAAACTATGATCCAGTGCACCGCGAACTTGGGCACAATGCACTTGAAATCACTATGAAGAGGTACAACTTGTGATGATCGGCTTCTGTTTTAATAATCCTCCTCCTCCTCCTCAATGATTTTGTGATTTCCTCCTCAATGATTTTGCGATCACCAAAATCATTCTCTCTATAAAATTTCAGCTCCTCCTCCTCTATCCTTTGCAACTTAAATAAAACATTAAGCATGTTAAAATGATTTTGCGATCACCAAAATCATTCTCTATAAATTTTCATGCTCATAGAGGTGGGGGTGGCAATTCACTACCAAACAAAACTTGAATAAGTAGGAGATTAATTGAGAAAAATCGTACACGGCACAAGATAGCTAATTCTAAAGCGATACAAATTGACACATTTTCACTAATATTTAATTAGACTCCTAGAGATAGCTAATTCCAAAACGACACAAATTGACAAATTTTCACTAACATTTAATTAATCATTCTCTCTATAAATTTTCACGCTCATAGAGGTGGGGGACCAAACTAAACTTGAATAAGTAGGAGATTTATTGAGAAAAATCGCACACCACACGAGATAGCTTATTCTAAAACGACACAAATTGACACATTTTCACTAATATTTAATTAATCATTCTCTCTATAAATTTTCACGCTCATAGAGGTGGGGGACCAAACTAAACTTGAATAAGTAGGAGATTTATTGAGAAAAATCGTACACGACACGAGATAGCTAATTCTAAAACGACACAAATTGACATATTTTCACTAATATTTAATTAGACTCCTAGAGATAGCTAATTCTAAAACGACACAAATTGACACATTTTCACTACTATTTAATTAATCATTCTCTCTATAAATTTTCACGCTCATAGAGGTGGGGGACCAAACTAAACTTGAATAAGTAGGAGATTTATTGAGAAAAATCGTACACGACATGAGATAGCTAATTCTAAATTGACACAAATTGACACATTTTCACTAATATTTAATTAGACTCCTAGAGATAGCTAATTCTAAAACGTTACAAATTGACACATTTTCACTAATATTTAATTAATCATTCTCTCTATAAATTTTCACGCTCATAGAGGTAGGTGGCAATTCATTACCAAATTAAACTTGAATAAGTAGGAGATTTATTGAGAAAAATCATACACGACACGAGATAGCTAATTCTAAAACGACACAAATTGACACATTTTCACTAATATTTAATTAGACTCCTCCTCCTTCCTTTGCAACTTAAATAAAGCATTAAGCATGTTCAAATGATTTTGTGATCACCAAAATCACTCTCTATAAATTTTCACGCTCATAGAGTGGGGGTGGCGATTCATTACCAAACTAAACTTGAATAAGTAGGAGATTTATTGAGAAAAATCGTACACGACACGATATAATTAATTCTAAAACAACACAAATTGACACATTTTCACTAATATTTAATTGGAAAAAGCTCTTTGCATTCACCGGTAAATGACACAAATAGTTAAGACTAGATTTGATGTTCCACTAGATAAGGAGGTAAAGTCCCTTTCCACGGAAATGTGACTCAGGTTCAAATTCACTGCGGGACATGGAAAATAATGTGTGAGGAGTCACAGTACTGGACCTTTCTAAAATTTATGAACAAAAAGGTAGAACAAATTAGACATGGCAAAGTGGTATGAACGTGAGAAATAATGTGTGTCTCGTCAAATGCGGGGTCTTTTCCTCAAACAGCAGGGATGACTTGCTTGGAAAAGAGTTATGAATGCATACCAGAAGGAAGTCTTCAGGGTCTATGCAGCTTCTGGAAAGTATAGAAGGGATTTTGAGATAGGTTCAAGGTATGCCAAAGGTATGCCAGTCGATTGATTCAATATCACAAAGAAAAAGATTTATAATTAGAACTGTAATTAAACAAAAAGAACAAAAGGAACGAGGGAGAATCTGCGTCTTGCGATGCACCATCCTGAATGAGACAATTTTCTCCATGAAAGTGCAAGGCGGGGCAATTCACAGGGCAAGGCAAGTTGATATATCATATACCCTATCATACGAAGATTTAATTATAATATCATATACCCTATTATAAGTTGTTACATATTTAATAGTAAAATAAAATAATCATATAGGTTATCAAGTAAATACAAACACCTTAATATGGATGGAATGAGACTTTTTATCATCAAAATAACTATTTTACCAACACAATTCTAACTCTAACCGAGAGGTGATATTATGAAATATTTTATCACGTGCGAGGTAATTTATCATGATAATTCAGACTTCTCAGCTAGAGGGAATTTTCTCAGCGATGACTAAACTTCATCAAGGGGGAGGACGTAAAGATCCCTTTCCACAGCAATGCGATTTGGGTTCAAATTCACTACAGGAATGTGGAAAATGATGGGTATGGAGCGTCCAATGATTAGTGGCCTCAACATATCATAAACCTCTCGCAAATAGGCTTTGTTGACATTGAACGGTTATTGCCAATTGGTGCCAAAGCATGTCTTTTGGGCTTTTAGACTGGGAAAAAGGAGGGTGGAAATACTGGTAATATGAATTGTAGCATTAGAAGATCATCTCAAGCTGTTGTCATAATTGCAAACAGATTTTCCCTTGAAGTGTAGGGCAAGGCAACTCATGAGACAGGAACAGGAGTCCTCCAGCAGTTGCCATAGGCAATGTCCTTTTAACCACCACAGGCAACAAATGTTGATTGTCGACAAGTCACCCATCCTAGAGACGTTACTTGAGGAAGAAGGAGATGGAAAATGGACCACAGTTCCCCTTTGAAGTGTAGGGCAGGGCAATTCATGAGACAGGAATAGGAGTCCTTCGATGGCTGCCATAAGCAATTTCCTTTGAACCACTACTGGCAATAGATGTAGGCTGGCGACTGGTCATCCTTGTTGAAGAAGTCATCGGTGGAAGAAGGAGAAGGAAGAACAAAGAAATGATAACAATTAAAAGAAAAAGGAAAGACAAAAACAAGTCAACCATTAAAATCAAAGGTAATAAAAGGAGGGTGGAAATACTGGTAATATGAATTATAGCATTAGAAGACCATCTCAAGTTGTTGTCATAATTGCAAACAAATTTTCCCTTGAAGTGTGGGGCAGGGCAACTCATGAGACATGAACAGAAGTCCTCCAGCAGTTGCCACAGGCAATGTCCTTTTAACCACCACAGGCAACAAATGTTGATTGTCGACAAGTCACCCATCCTGGAGACGTTACTTGAGGAAAAAGGAGATGGAAAATGGACCACAGTTTCCCCCTTGAAGTGTAGGGCAAGGCAATTCATGAGACAGGAACAGGAGTCCTTCGGTGGCTGCCATAAGCAATTTCCTTTGAACCACTACTGGCAACAGATGTAGGCTGGCGACTGGTCATCCTTGTTGAAGAAGTCATCGGTGGAAGAAGGAGAAGGAAGAACAAAGAAATGATAACAATTAAAAGAAAAAGGAAAGACAAAAACACGTCAACCATTAAAATCAAAGGTAATAAAAGGAGGGTGGAAATACTGGTAATATGAATTATAGCATTAGAAGACCATCTCAAGCTGTTGTCATAATTGCAAACAGATTTTCCCTTGAAGTGTGGGGCAGGGCAACTCATGGGAGTCCTCCAGCAGTTGCCACAGGCAATGTCCTTTTAACCACCACAGGCAACAAATGTTGATTGTCGACAAGTCACCCATCCTGGAGACATTACTTGAGGAAGAAGGAGATGGAAAATGGACCACGTTTCCCCCTTTAAGTGTAGGGCGGGGGCAATTCATGAGACATGAACAAGAGTCTTTCGGTGGCTGCCATAAGCAATTTCCTTTGAATCACTACTGGCAACAGATGTAGGCTAGCGACTGGTCATCCTTGTTGAAGAAGTCATCGGTGGAAGAAGGAGAAGGAAGAACAAAGAAATGATAACAATTAAAAGAAAAAGGAAAGACAAAAACACGTCAACCATTAAAATCAAAGGTAATAAAAGGAGGGTGGAAATACTGGTAATATGAATTATAGCATTAGAAGACCATCTCAAGCTGTTGTCATAATTGCAAACAGATTTTCCCTTGAAGTGTAGGGCAAGGCAACTCATGAGACAAGAACAAGAGTCCTCCAGCAGTTGCCACAGGCAATGTCCTTTTAACCACCACAGGCAACAAATGTTGATTGTCGACAAGTCACCCATCCTGGAGACATTACTTGAGGAAGAAGGAGATGGAAAATGGACCACAGTTTCCCCCTTTAAGTGTAGGGCAGGGCAATTCATGAGACGGGAACAGGAGTCTTTCGGTGGCTGCCATAAGCAATTTCCTTTGAATCACTACTGGCAACAGATGTAGGCTGGCGACTGGTCATCCTTGTTGAAGAAGTCATCGGTGGAAGAAGGAGAAGGAAGAACAAAGAAATGATAACAATTAAAAGAAAAAGGATAGACAAAAACACGTCAACCATTAAAATCAAAGGTAATAAAAGGAGGGTGGAAATACTGGTAATATGAATTATAGCATTAGAAGACCATCTCAAGCTGTTGTCATAATTGCAAACAGATTTTCCCTTGAAGTGTAGGGCAGGGCAACTCATGAGACAGGAACAGGAGTCCTCCAACGGTTGCCACGTGCAATGTCCTTTTAACCACCACAGGCAACAAATGTTGATTGTCGACAAGTCACCCATCCTGGAGACGTTACTTGAGGAAGAAGGAGATGGAAAATGGACCACAGTTTTCCCCTTTAAGTGTAGGGCAAGGCAATTCATAAGACATGAACAGGAGTCCTTCAGTGACTACCATAAGCAATTTCCTTTGAACCACTACTGGCAATAGATGTAGGCTGGCGACTGGTCATCCTTGTTGAAGAAGTCATCGGTGGAAGAAGGAGAAGGAAGAACAAAGAAATGATAACAATTAAAAGAAAAAGGAAAGACAAAAACAAGTCAACCATTAAAATCAAAGGTAATAAAAGAAGGGTGGAAATACTGGTAATATGAATTATAGCATTAGAAGACCATCTCAAGTTGTTGTCATAATTGCAAACAAATTTTCCCTTGAAGTGTGGGGCAGGGCAACTCATGAGACATGAACAGAAGTCCTCCTCCAAATTGCCACGAGCAATGTCCTTTTAACCACCACAGGCAACAAATGTTGATTGTCGACAAGTCACCCATCCCGGAGATGTTACTTGAGGAAAAAGGAGATGGAAAATGGACCACAGTTTCCCCCTTGAAGTGTAGGGCAGGGCAATTCATGAGACAGGAACAGGAGTCCTTCGGTGGCTGCCATAAGCAATTTCTTTTGAACCACTACTGGCAACAGATGTAGGCTAGCGACTGGTCATCCTTGTTGAAGAAGTCATCGATGGAAGAAGGAGAAGGAAGAACAAAGAAATGATAACAATTAAAAGAAAAAGGAAAGACAAAAACACGTCAACCATTAAAATCAAAGGTAATAAAAGAAGGGTGGAAATACTGGTAATATGAATTATAGCATTAGAAGACCATCTCAAGCTGTTGTCATAATTGCAAACAGATTTTCCCTTGAAGTGTGGGGCAGGGCAACTCATGAGACAAGAACAAGAGTCCTCCTGCAGTTGCCACAGGCAATGTCCTTTTAACCACCACAGGCAACAAATGTTGATTGTCGATAAGTCACCCATCCTGGAGACGTTACTTGAGGAAGAAGGAGATGGAAAATGGACCACAGTTTCCCCCTTGAAGTGTAGGGCAGGGCAATTCATGAGACAGGAACAGGAGTCCTTCGATGGCTACCATAAGCAATTTCCTTTGAACCACTACGGCAACGAGATGTAGGGCTGGCGGCGACCGGTCATCCTTGTTGAAGAAGTCATCGGTGGAAGAAGGAGAAGGAAGAACAAAGAAATGATAACAATTAAAAGAAAAAGGAAAGACAAAAACACGTCAACCATTAAAATCAAAGGTAATAAAAGGAGGGTGGAAATACTGATAATATGAATTATAACATTAGAAGACCATCTCAAGCTGTTGTCATAATTGCAAACAGATTTTCCCTTGAAGTGTGGGGCAGGGCAACTCATGAGACAGGAACAGGAGTCCTCCTGCAGTTGCCACAGGCAATGTCCTTTTAACCACCACAGGCAACAAATGTTGATTGTCGACAAGTCACCCATCCTGGAGACGTTACTTGAGGAAGAAGGAGATGGAAAATGGACCACAGTTTCCCCCTTGAAGTGTAGGGCAGGGCAATTCACCAGACATGAACAGGAGTCCTTCGATGGCTACCATAAGCAATTTCCTTTGAACTACTACTGGCAACAGATGTAGGCTGGCGACTGGTCATCCTTGTTGAAGAAGTCATTGGTGGAAGAAGGAGAAGGAAGAACAAAGAAATGATAACAATTAAAAGAAAAAGGAAAGACAAAAACATGTCAACCATTAAAATTAAAGGTAATAATATGGTTCCCCCCGAGGGGCAAATGGAATAAAAATATAAATGTAACTATACCTTTCAGATTAAAAGAATATTCGGCACTATATCTACATACATTCACCGACTAATTAGAGACGATGGGACATAATAATCAAAATATCATCATTTAAAGGGTATTATGCACCAATCTTTGACCAATTGAAAATCAATAGCGTTCAATGACATCCTACATATAACTTCCTTGGAAAAGAGATATGAATGCAAAGCAAAAAGAAGTCTTTAGGGTCTACACAACTTCTATAAAAGCTCTCTATGAGGCTGTTCAATGTATAGTTCAAGCTACTCAACCAATACATATCACCTCACTCATTCCTTCTTGCCGTCCCTTGGCATCATGCTCTTAAAAATGAGACATTCACTTCTTAATTGTGCACAACTTCGTTGTTCTTGGCTTCTTTTCGCTGCCATTCTTGTGCTATGCTTTAGTGTAGTCATTTCTGCTACTAACGATACAGACAAGTTTGCATTGCTTGCATTCAAGGTTGAAATAACTAATGACCCTTTTGGGCGGCTTAACTCATGGAACGACAACACTGATTTATGTCGATGGTATGGGGTTACATGCAATCGTCAACACCACAGAGTCATAGTACTAGACCTCCATTCCCAAGGACTCTCGGGATCCATCTCACCCCATATTGGGAACCTCAGCTTCTTAAGAAAACTGTGTCTCCAAAACAATAGCATCAGCTTTGAAATCCCTACACAAATTGGCCAGCTGCATCAGCTCCAAATGTTGAATTTATCCAAAAATTCATTGACAGGTGAGATTTCTAAGAATATATCAGCTTGCTTGAACCTTGTATTTCTCCACCTTGAGTACAATCAGTTGGTCGGAGGAATTCCAGCAGAGCTAGGCTCCTTGTCAAATCTTCGATTCGTCAACTTTGCTGCGAACCAATTAACTGGCAACATCCCTTCTTCCATAGGGAACTTGTCATCTCTAGAGGCTATTTATTGTTATCAAAATGATCTGAGTGGGATTATTCCCCAATCTCTAGGTCGTCTCAACAAACTAAAGGTGCTCACCTTGGGAAGTAATGGGCTTTCAGGTACCATTCCACCTTCAATCTTCAACTTGTCTTCATTGACTGAAATCGACGTAGGAGCGAACCAGATTCGTGGCAATCTTCCTGAAGATATAGGATTCACTCTCCCAAACCTTCAAGTTTTGACCATTGCTTCTAACCAGTTCGCTGGATCAATTCCTCTGTCAATATCCAATGCCACAAATCTAACACATCTCAACCTAGGAGGCAATGAGCTAGTGGGGAAAGTCCCTTCGTTGGCGAATCTCCATAACCTTCTGAAAGTTAACTTAAAAACCAATTATCTTGGGACTGGAGGGTTCGATGCAAATGAACTGAGCTTCCTTTGCACACTAACAAATGCCGCTAATTTGATGATATTAGTGATGCATGGAAATAGATTTGGTGGGACACTCCCTGCATGCATTGGTAATTTCTCCTCTACTTTTATAACCCTGCGACTAGGCCAGAATCTAATTTCAGGTGAGATTCCGAGAGAGATTGGTAATCTTGTTAGCTTGCAAGGATTACGGATGGACGATAACCTTATTTCGGGTCCAATCCCATCAGATTTAGGAAAACTTTCCCATCTTACAAAATTAATCTTGTCAAACAACAATCTGTTCGGCATAATACCATCCTCTTTGCAAAATCTGCAGATGTTGTTAATTTTAAATCTTTCTAATAACAATCTCAGTGGCCCCGTTATATTTCCCGTGGTTGGGAACCTCATCTATTTGAATTTATCTCGGAACCACCTGAGTGGAGTCCTTTCGATGGAAATTGGGAACTTGAAACATTTGGATACTTTGGATGTCTCAAGAAATATTTTGGAGAGTGAAATCCCAAGTAGTCTAGGCAATTGTGATGGACTCACGGTATTAAGATTGCAAGATAACCTCTTCCATGGATCCATTCCTCAATCAATTAGCTCATTAAGAAGCATTGAGGATTTAGATCTTTCCGTCAACAATTTCTATGGGGAAATTCCACAGTTCTTAGAGAAGTTTCAGTTTTTGGAAAAGCTGAATTTATCTTACAATCATTTTGAAGGCATGCTACCAACTGGAGGAGTTTTTGGGAATGTGAGTGCGACTTTTGTTGCCGGAAATGAAAAGCTCTGTGGAGGAATGCCTATCTTTGAGCTTCCCAAGTGTGTTTCTCAAAACTCCAAAAGTAGAGGGCGAGTCCATAAGTTAAAACTTACCATTGCTATTGTTTTTGGTCTTCTCGGAATAACTCTCGTTGTCACTTTCCTACGTCTGCGTTGGTTGAAGCAGAGAAGAAATGAGCCAATTTCAAGCTCCTTAAATGATTCGTTGTTTACTCTATCTTATGGAACTCTCCTAAAAGCGACCGATGGTTTTTCTTCAACTAATTTGATTGGGGTCGGAAGTTTTGGGTCTGTCTACAAAGGGCTGCTCCAAGAGAATGGAAATTTCATTGCGGTGAAAGTGCTTAATTTAACGCGGCATGGTGCACTCAAGAGCTTCAAAGCTGAGTGCGAAGCATTAAAGAGTATAAAACACAGAAATCTCTTGAAAGTCTTGACAGCGTGCTCAAGCATTGATTATAAGGGTGATGAGTTTAAGGCTTTAGTTTATGAGTTCATGATCAATGGCAGCCTAGAAGAGTGGCTGCACCCAAATCCAGCTCCAAATGATGCGGATGGGCACTCGAAGAAATTGAGTCTCCTCCAAAGGATAAACATTTCCATAGATGTTGCTTTTGCATTAGATTATCTCCACAATCAATGCGAAAGCCCAATTATTCATTGTGATCTAAAGCCAAGCAATGTCCTTCTAGATGCTGACATGGTTGGACATGTTGGCGACTTTGGGTTGATGAAGATTGTCCTTGAATCCATGTCTGACACTAGAGCAAGTATGAGCTCTGTTGGTTTAAAAGGAACAATTGGTTATACCGCTCCTGGTAAACATCTCCCCCTTAGACTTTCATTATCAACTTGTCCTCATGGAGACTAGTGCTTTTTTTTTTTATCCTTTCTTCAAGAAACTATTTTGTGAATTCAAATTCTTGTTTTTGACATTTCTTACGCCACAGCATGTGTAAACTGCAGAATATGCTAACGGAAGCCAAGTCTCAAGAGAAGGTGATGTCTACAGTTACGGCGTTCTCTTATTAGAGATGTTCACGGGATTAAGTCCCACTAGCGACATGTTCAGAGATAATTTGAGTCTTCATAATTATGTTGACAAGGCTCTGCCCCTACAAGCTAAGGAGATTACCGATCCCGTGCTGTTTCACGAAGGAGAGAGCCACAAATGTTCCCAAGATTTGCCTCGCGAAAGAAACTGCATATTTCAGGAATGTCTGGAAACAGTGTATCATATTGGACTCGCTTGCTCTATGGAGGAGCCTCGAAGACGCATGAGCATCGACAAAGTCGCAACCCAGCTACACTCGATCAAGAAGAAACTTTTTGCAGTTTCTTTACTTGGATAGATGAGTCACGTATAGATGACATCAAAAGTAGTATGTTCTTCATTTCCTATAATAAATCTCTCTAGTGCTATTTGCGAATGAAAAGGAAAGGACGAATGTCCAACTTTCCTAATTTCCCTCTGAATCGGAGAGAGTATCTACCCGACATTCCAACTTTAAGCCATCAATTCACACTTTTTAACATTTTTTTTAGTCTAAATGACACTTCATGACATATTATGGGATAAAAAGTCAAATTTATGAGGTAAATTCACCTGTAATTACGGATTCAATATACACTTAAATGGGACAAGTGCCCTGTGAGCTCTACAAGGCTCTGCTCTTTATATGGTTCCATTGCTATCAAGGTGTCATCTAACGTTGTTGATTGAATCTGGTTTGCAGGTCTACCAGAAAAAATGACGATACTTGAAAAGTTTTATTGCAACTGGTTAAGGTCTATCGGCACCCCTAAAGAACTAAGATGCAATGGGTTTTATATAACTACGGCGTCCCTCCAATTAACAAATTCTGATATTTGGGGTGAATCTTCAAACATCACATTTGAGCAAAAATCTCGTTTTAGTCCTGACCAAAAGCAACGGTTTGCATCAAAGGTTGATTCTCAAAGCTTGAAGTTTTGGGACTTGAATGGTTTTGTTGCCAGCCGCTTCTATATAATTGTTGTTTTGTCTGCGTTTCCGTCCTTCAAAGTCAATAAGCTAGTCCATTATCCAGAGGCGATTGAAACGTCATTATGCAGCCTTTTCTCGAGGACTTACTAACCTTGTTATGTTTGGAAGGTATTCCGGCTCAATATGGTCACTGTGTATGGATGTTCCAATGGAGCAGCCAGTTGTTTGGTTGGGCAGTCGATCTCCATTTTTCGTTATTTTTATTCCTTTTCTTTCACCATTTTATTATATTGATGCCGATTCCTCTTCAGCGACTTGTCATTCCAATTTGGTATCACATTACTAGGCTAGCTAGTAGTTAATGCTCCGTTTGTTTCGCGGAAAATAATTTTTGAGAAAATATTTTCTGGATTTTCCGGTGTTCATTTCACGGAAAATTGAATTTTTTAGAGAAAATATTTTTCATGAAAGGGAAAAAGTCTTTTAAATTGGGAGAAAATATTTTTCATTTTTGAAAAATGAAAAACATTTTCCTCACTTGATCTCTCTTATCTCACATCTCTACAAATCCTCACTTCCTCCTCCCCTTTCTTCTTCTTCTTTTCTTTTTTTATTCGAATTATTTTTTAATTTTCTTTTTCTTTTTTAATTCAAATTATTTTTAATTTCCTTTTTCTTTTCTATTTCTTTTATTTTTCTTTTTTTCTTTTTTTTTTCTTTTCTTTGTTTCCCATCTTCTTTCTTGGCTAGTCGTCGGCCGTCACCAGGTGAACCTCCAGCTCATTGATCTCAAGCTCGTGCTCGTCGATCTGGCGAGTCTCGAGCTTGACGTTCGCGCTCGCTAATCTAATGAGCGGAAAATATTTTCCTTACCGAACACTGGAAAATATTTTCCGAAATATTTTCAAGTTTTAGCCGAACACCATGAAATATTGTCATTTTCCTGGAAAATGACTTATGGAAAAATATTTTCCGGAAATTGCCCATTTTTCGTGAAACGATCGGACCCTAAAACTTACAAGTATCTGGTGTTCTGGCTACTTCTTTTCCTGTTCATACACAACCATCTAACTCAATCTTGTACTCCTGTCTGCAGGCGCACTTCACGAGCTGTGATATTCCCTGTTATAAGCAGATAAACAAGTGATTCCGGCAATACATATAAATAAGGGTATTAAGAAAATTTCTAAACAGAAGGGTCTGTTACATAATCATTCGTTTGAGTTGAGACAGCTTATATGGAAGAACAGTAAAATTCAGAGAAAACTAGACACTCTAGAAAAACGATCTCCTAGTTCTGGAAGATAACAGAGGTTGGAAGTGGAGTGAAACCAATCCCGCTTTATGTGTACACTCCCCAGTCAACAGCACATTGTTGAAATATGATATTGTTAACATCCATTTCACTCAATTTAAAAAAAAAATTAAAATCACAGTTTTGGAATAATTTTACCCTCAGTTTCTCGATTTGATTCCGCAGAGACTGCTGGAATTCCGTTTCCCCAACGAGATCTGCTAATAGAACTTTTTGTTCCTTTTCCAAGCTCTTAATATCCATTGCCCTTAGCTCTTCCTGCATCGTACCACAGCAAACAAAGATGCCGAGTCTTAACTACAACCAAGTGCAATCAATACAAAGTCCAATTCAAGGATCCATTTTAGAACCAAGTTCAGCAGATAAGCCAAACCACATTAATAGAACTTCAAGTTACCTATATCTGTAATGATTTGGTTCATTAAAACCAAATGCAGACATTCTACATCAGTATTGCATGAACTACAAGTATTATGGTGATTGAGTATAACATATACTTGACAAAACCTATTGCCTTGATACTCACCTGGAACTCATTTGACTGGCTTTTCAGTTGCTCAAATTTGCTGCTTCATCTGCAATAATAGGCATTGCACTAGCACCATTAGCGTTCATGACGAAATGATGATAAGCTGTAAATCTAGGATATTAGCACCTAATTTTTAGTTGCCTCTTAACAACTTTACTTCTAGTGATTAAAAATTATAAATCACACTCATGCCAAATGGCGAAATTAACAGATAATGATGGAGGCATAAGTACCAAATCAAAGCTAAACACCCCCCCCCTGGAATGTGCTTCATTCAGGACCATGAGTTGGCATGCTCTATTTTCTAGCGCTTATCTCCCAAGATGAGCAGTGTGGTGCATATAATCACATATCCACTCTAAGCTTTGACAATTAGTGAAAATCATTTTAATAAGAGAAGTGAAATCAATACATTGTGAAATTTAGATATGGACTTAACTGCAGAATTTTCTACAGCTAGCTTAGCTTTTGCTCTTTTGATCTCGTCAAGTTTTTCTGTCGCAGAATCCACACTGAAGATCAGTTCCTTGCTTGCTCCCTTGTCCTGTCAGTTCAAGCATTAAATTTAAGTAACTACGCTGTTCAATGAACATAATTCTTTAGTTTTTAGTTTTTTGTATGTAAGTACCATGTTATCAATAAGGAGGTGATTGGAAAGTTTGCCTCTTGCTGCAAAGGTATCAGCATTAGCTATCAAAAGTAAACCGCAATGGAAGTTTTTGTAACACATAACCTCACGGTGCACAGTACAGGGAGCATGGCTTCCAATTTTATCTGCTTACTGGCGCTTATATGCAAGTGATAAGTTTTCCTGGCATAGATCCTGCCTTAAGTTGAAACATCAGATTGCGATGACCAGATGAAGCAACAAACGGCCTGACAACACTTGACAGTGCTCCAGCATAAAATAAGGAAAGGTTGACAGAGACTCAGCAGTTATTAAAGGGAACTGGCTAACATATTTCAATAATATATTTGTCAAACTAAACTCATACCAAAGCAAAGAAAAATGAAACCATTCTTGTTTTAAGTGTATGGCAAAATGATGATCTATGCTGAAGAAATAGGTGTCGAACTGTTAAAAAGCACAATAGATCACGACGACATAAAAATAAAAACCCCAAAGAAGATCACATATATGGTCTAATAGGTCAAACTTGAAAAGGCTAAATACCCATACCTCCAGCTGTAACCTTTTCTTCATCCAATGTTTCCTCGACCTGCCAATATTCTGGTTAGCAAAGCAATGCTATGGTCTAATGAGCTTATTACTAACCATTTGGCTGCAAGGTAATAGCCAAGGCAGACATAAGAGAATTGAAGGTGGTTAACAGACTCTTTCCGAGAGGGGAACCATAATATAATTAATATTAGAGGTCCCATCATAAATTCAGCCTTCAGTTCACAAAATAAAAAATGTTCGGCCTTTCCCAGATCAATATTGAGGAACTACAAGAGGGAAAAAAGTGACTGAAGAAATGCAAACCAAGATGTTTGTACGTGTTTGTGAGCGAGTGAATTTAAAAGTACATATATGGTAGGAGCACAACAAAGGATGATCCTCCTCGATATGACAAATTAAAAATCCGAAGGTAACAGCAAGTCCAAAAGAAGAATAAACAAAGAGGAGTACCAAGTCACACACTCCTGTGTCTGGGCTTGGCATGCGACAGTTAAGCCATCCCTAAAAGAACAGGATAAAAAAACTGTCCGCTTGGTGGACATTCTGAAGTTGAGAGGTCAAAACTTGAGAAATCTTACTTGTAGCTTCTGGAATTTGACATCTATATCCTCAGCAACCTTGGTATAGTAAGTGCTGAAAGTCCAAGAAATTCAGTGAAGAGGTGAAGAACACAGGATCTTTTTGGGTTCAAGGACACAACAAACTTAGATACTTGAGAACAGGCCAGCAACCTTTTCTCAACAAGTTTGGCCTATAAGCTTACTCCTTGGTGGACTAGCTCCAAAGTCTGCACAGAACTCCAACAAATATTCATGGTAAGATAAAATTACCCAAGTTTTCTTTATTAAGCATAATCGATCATGTGGAAAGCCTCACACTCCAGCATATATATCATCGTCCACCATATCAGATCCAACTCAATTTCCTTAAATATAAATAATAAACACAAGGTTGCACGGTACAGAAATCTAACACAATTGACTTTAAAAGTGTCAAAATCAAAATTACATATGCTCTGCCAGTTCTACATGGACAAACTTGAAAATCAACACAGAAATGATTGAAAAATTACCTATCTTCACACATTTGGATAATTCCTATTCGAGTATTAGCTGCTTCAACAGCCAAGAATTAAAGCAAATAGCACTTTAGCACATGAAATTTATCTCCAGGGAAACTCTGAAAAGGCTCCAGGAAAAAGATATTATTCATTTCATCACTGGTCTGACTGCCTTTTAGGATCTCAGCTCATATCAGATAAATGTCTATGTCTGGTAAATTGAAAGACAATTTGAAACCTTTCCAACTTCCTCGCCATCCTCACATTCTGCTACTGACCCAAATCTGAAATTCATGTTGACATTAGAGTTCTGCTTGACATCCCAAGCTATGTACTAGCCATCCAAAGCAGCCAAACTGTAATCTTGAAACTATTCTCTGTAAGCTATATATCAACCTTTGGTGGTATATTAGTTTCTAATACAATGTCTAACTCTCCAGAATTATTTTGAGATGTATGATCGTCTCCATTCCCACAACATATTACAGTGCTTTTATGCACAAACCTGATTATCAGAAAAGCCATTACACAAAAAATAATCGCTGCAAACAATAGAGTTCAATGCTTCTCTTTATCTGGTATCTTTCTATCTTGGAGTGGACTAAGGCCTGAACTTTAAGTCACAGATTTTCTTTAAGATATCATGAAGCTAGCAGCTTGAACAAATTATTCACATCAACACAAGCGAAAGACCAATAAACTAATCGAGAGACATATATTTGAGGAAGGACGTAGCATACTATTTCTGTTGAATTTCAACGTGATAGAATGGTGCAAAAGATTTTTCCAAGTTCCACACATTACATATCAGCGTAAGATTTATCTCTGGAGTTAATGAGTAAGGCAGGTAGAATAGCATCTTATCACAGGATCTCCGTGAAGGACAGATATTACAGTTCAGCATATCAGATATAAGACTGAAGATCACTTCCTTTTTCAGAACCCAACAGTTGATTGTGTTCTTCTTTTCCTCTCTTTTGGCGAAGTTCATCTAACTCATCACTATTAATTAAATTACACATATTTAAATAAGGAGGAACTCTACCTGCGTCAGTGTGCGACAATCAGCTTCCAAAGAAGTGACCTTTTTCTGTTTGTCCAATATCTGAGAGCATATTTGACCTTTTGCAGTCATCATCTGCTCTGTTCCTTCTTTAAGCTTCTGAATTTCAGATTTTGCTGGACAAACAACGTTTTTAAAAAGAAAAGGAAGTTAAGTCCTCAAAGAAAAGGAAAAGATTGTTTGCTTTTAACAAGTCTATACAGTAGCTTGCACAACAAAATCACCCGAAAGCAGTCATGATTGAAACGAGAGGATAAAAAGATTTTGGCCAAACTAACAATAACTTGCACGAATTGATTGGGTAAATACTTTCAAGGAGATGTAGAAGAAGAGTAAAGCTTAAATTTAAATAGTTACTGTAATTATCACACACGAGGTGAATAAGAATCACGCAGCTCTCAAATCCCTACAACAAGGTCCACATAACCCATCAACTGATAGGGACAAGGAGAACAAACACCAGCTCAGGGTTGGAAAGATGCTCTCTGAAACAAACAGAAATATCAATTATGGGTTGCAAAGATGCTCTCTGAAACAAACAGAAATATCAATTATGCGCATCATATATTGGGTTTTCTCATGTACAAATAGACCTAACAAGCATGCGCCTCTTTAATTAAACGTCATTCAGCTACAACTTCGCTAATAAAGCATCATCATGATTCAACTTAACATAATCTTCATCCTATATGTAAATTTAAAATGATAATCAACGCCTAATTTGATAAAAGACTGACATTTAGTGTAATTAGTACTAGCCAGGAACGACTAAATATTGAGAGTTAAAATAATGTAAGCTTAACTAAAAAGCATTCACTCATGAAAAGCTTTGCATGAATCTCGCTTGAATTTATATATCCAATGCTAATACAGGCAATGAGTTTAGAAAAATCATTGCATACTATACTGAACTCTTGCAGAAAGTTATTGCGGTTTTTAGTATGTAGTCCACATGTAGATTAGCAAAAGTGTAGATCGGGTAATACATATGTTCACAAATACATCTATCATGTGCGCCTGAGCGTGGTCATGTGTGCAAGAGAAAGTAGCATATGAGAGAGATAAACTGAACCGGAAGTGAGGTGGCTGTCCAGAGATTGAATGATAGTAATCTGCATCTGCTCTTCGACTGAGATCTTGGCCGCCAGATCCTCCACATCTTTCAATTCACAATTGCAACTCAGCAACATTTATTTACAGAAGGTGTACATGTTTTACTTTCAGAGAACGACAGGTATAGAAGTACCGTTCATTAGATATCGCAGAGCCTTGATGTACTGCAGGTATTCCTCCATCTTCAAACTGTAAAGACATTCATATCACTTGCCACGCCATGCACAAAAGCGGAAAATCATCAAACAAAGGCGCTTTTCCCTTAAAATTTCTGTGCGGCAATACTGCGTCGTAAAACTCAAATCTAGCGAAAGCAAGGGCTTAAATTCCCGATTATGAGCCAGCATCTCCAACTCCGTCAACAGAGCCCCGAGCTAAGACAGACCGAGTAAGAACTGGACATTCATCGGAACCCTCTGCATCACGCGACATTGACGATGAGAAGCTCTAGCGCAGTGATGAACGCAACCACCTAATCACGCAACAAGATTACAGGAACGCGTCGTTCAGCCGTAACCGCCAGACGACCGAACGAAGCGCGCTCAGGTTCTCGAAAGAGGCGGAGCTAAGTACAGAGACGCGCTGGCGATGGAGGAGTCGCGAGCTCGTGATGGCGGCGCCGCGAGCTCGACGTCGCCGACGATCGCGCTGGGCCGGCGCCAGCGACGGTGCTGTGAGCTCGCGATCGCGGCGATCCCTGGACGACGACCAAGAGCGAGAGAAGCACCTGATGAGGGAGACGACCGAGCGGCTTGGCATCGGCGAGACGGCAACCGGAGAGAGAGAGAGAGAGAGAGAGGTGGAGGCGGGTGGGGAGTGGAGCTGGAGCAGACGATGGGAGGATCGGACGTCAGGAACCTGCTTTAACATTGGGCGCCGAGGAGCCGGCGATTTCTAGCCTAACCGTCGTCCCTCATGCCCGCCTTAATGGAAAGCAGAAAAAAATTTAAAAAAATAATGAAGGAATAAAATGACGCTGATGCCCTTCAATAAATACACGTGCCCAACTCTTTTCTGAACGGTGCTTCACACACCGTCTAGAATCCGGTATTAGACACCGACCAAAATAAATAAAAAAAAGAATCGGGTATTAGACATTGTGCGAAGCACGCGCGTGCCTAACTAGTAGGAAGCAAACTTTGGATAGAGACTTTCAGCAGTAGTCTGTGCCTAGTCTGGATACGTTCTTTATTTTAACGTGTCGATATCCACACGTTATGTCCCCCCAATCAAAAAGAAAGTTTTTCTTTCACTATCTTAGGGAATACCCTCAAATTTTACGTTTTAGAATTTAAACAAAACAGTTTTAGGACATATTTAGGACTAATCACACTCAAATATTCACTTAACTTGATTCTTTGGGCCCTTTTCCTCGAGAGTTAAAAATGGTGGAAAGAAATTATCGGTATCGATGATCCTTGAGTGACTATCAGAATTCTATACCTCCGATAACATATTTAGTTTGAATCACGAAAACTACTCATTTTGGGCAAGTCTCTTTCGTTGCCGCCTTCTTATTGTAATTCTAGTCGGAGTAAAGCTTTTTTATTGGGGGATACAATGAAGGAAACGAAGATCCAAAAAATAAAGAGATGTAGATTAAGAAATTCTTAAAGAGGCGACTTCTAAAATTCTTTACAATTAATCTTCCATAACTAGTAGATTTTGTGGTAGAATGCGTCCTTTTCTTTTGCCATGAGATCAACAAATAGATTTGCTTGTCTGAATATGTGCTCCATCCTATATTGAGGAAAGCTCTTCAAGAGAGCCCTTGAATTTAAGCTTCGTAATAGATTTGGAGTTGAACGCCTTTCTAAAAAGTAATAGCTTTTATTATTTACAAATGTGAAAGAATGATAATTATTTTCATCGTGCACAAATATGTTTTGACGTAAATTACCTTAAGACTTCCAAGATTTTCAAAGAAACGTTGTCTTCAATGAGTTTAGGGACTTACGATGGATTCAAGTAGGATGGCCATTTAAGCTTCATTTCTTGAGTTTTGAAACTTCTTCTACGATTCCTTACCACATTCATATTTATGGCGATGGTAGTTACAAATTCTTTTTATCAGGACAGAAAATTGACAAATATATTTTTTTTTAGCAATATGTTTGTTTTCAAAAGAATATTTTGAGAATCATTTTACTCATCTAAGAAGTGAGGATGAGGTATTTGCTTTTACTTGAATTTTGGCATATGAGAAAAAGAGGACATATCCATCTTCATGAGGAAATGATGTCCTATAAGATAGAATTTAAATTTCTTGATTAATTATTACGAGTCATTTATTTTTTGCAAAATAAACAGGGCATTAAGATATGAAAGTTGTAAGGACAGTTGCATAATAATTTGTGCATTAGATTCAATGTGAGTGTGAGAGCAATACCGTTATAAAAGCCAAGCTAAACAAGGTCACACGACTTCAAGCGAGGCTGTCCAATGACAGCTAACCTCCACTAAAAAATATTTAAAACTTCAAATAATAACTTTACAAAATGTAGTTTTTATCGAACAGCATTTAAACTCAAAGTTATTTCCCAATGCACTTTAAAATTATAATTTACCAATTACTATTTGCATTTCAAAAAACTCATTTATCCTAAAGGTATTTGCATTTTCCCATAACATATCCCCAAGCTTAACCAAATGATGCCCTTGTTCACCGAATCCAAGACCCATTATTTGGTATTTACTCCACTAGGATCCTTCCTAGGATCCAATACTTTTGTGTCGAAGTCCCCATTGTCTAAATTTTTTCTCACTTTAACCTATTGTCTTTGACAGCTTCCTCGACGGCGCAAGTCGCTTTGATGGCTATCTCGAGGTTGATGGGTGACTTTAGCCGATTAAAATCTCAAAATTCAAGTGACTATCTAAGTTCTAACATGCAAGTTATTGTTATGCTAAATTTCACTCGAGTCAGAGGATTGCCAATTTGGTTTTCAACGGGGGAAAGACGTACTTCCGCTGCTTCCTCTTCTCGTGCTTGAACGTTTGTTCCATCAACGCCGGTTGGAAGAACCAAATTGGTCTGAACAAAAAAGCACGTGATCAAATTAACTAATCATAATCAATTTTTAAGGACCGAATTGAATAATGACCAAGAATTCGAGCAGCGCGTTGATAATACTGCCAAAGATAAGATAAACAATAGGCAAAGGGAAGACGTGTTTATATACATGGAGTAGAACTGACAGCTCCGGGGAAACACAGGTTCCTCAAGATCGAAAGCAAACGCGTCCGCAAGATAGCTAGCTAGCTAGCTATCCATCGAGCAAGCAAGCTCGCGATTCGAAGAGAGATTGCAGCGGCGAATCTTCTGCGCAACCAGAATTCGATTCGAGAGCTGGGTTCGAGCTTCACATTCGATCCTGAATCTCGAGGGATCGCGGAGTAGATGACGATGAGGATCCCGGGAAGTGGGCTGATGCCTTGGTTGCACGGCAAGGTCGTCGAACCCCTTCTCCAGATCCTCCGCAAGTACTCTCTCTTTCTCCCTCCCGAGCTCTTTCGAGTGACTGCGCGGCTTCTCTGCACTTGCCCGTGGTTACTCGGCGCGATTTCCCTTTTCGTCCGTCCGTCCTGGAGACCGAATGTTTGGTGTCGTTTCGTTTCGTTCGCTGCGTCGAAGCCAGCACGCGAATTGTTGGTTTTTAACGTGGGGTTTGGATCTATGAGATTTCCTGTGTCGATTGAAACATGAGATTTAGATCTCCACTGTCATTGCGATGCTTCGGTTGCCGAGTTCGAACGTCTAGGACATGCTGTTCCGATCCTGGGTCCTTTTCGTGTTGCATTTGTTGCGTGTGAAAACGTTCTTCTGAGGAAGAATGATTACCGTAATCGAGGGTGACAGAGGATTGACGTTTCTTCTGAAATTTTGAACTCTCAGGGGCGCAGAACCAAAGCAGCTGGCATTTTCTGCGGCTCTTGGCATTACCCTCGGCGTGTTTCCCATTTGTGGTATGTTTTTCTTCTCACCTTTAGACAATGGACTAATACTTGCAAAACCAACATGCTGCATTTGGCACCCATTTGAGCTGGCTTGATAGTTTTCAGTCCCGCTACCCAGTTCTGGATTTGTGCTTTTGGAGCTTTAAGTTCAAGATTTACCTCCTTACTTATTAATTCATCCTACTAAAAGCTTGGTGGTACTCTAATAAGAGTCTTGACATTTACTTGGTAGAAATATGTCAAGCTGCCATTGCGTCGTCCCCATTTAGGAGCAGGCCATACAAGTCTGGCACTAATTCCGCAGTTGAAGAAAGAGCAATGAACTCATTGTTTGTTCACTTTCATAGGCGGTTCTACCAAAAGAGGAACTAGCTGCTTTATGATAGAACATTGTACTGCATCAAGATTTTCAAATGCAAGTTAATGGGCTCATTTTATTTTGAACAGGTGTCACAGTGTTTCTTTGTGGGGTGACCATTGCCTTGCTTGGATCTCGATGTCATTCCCCAAGTGTGTTGCTGTTTAATTTTTTGGCTACTCCTTTAGAATTGAGGTGAGCAATTTCCCCACCAGTACCTTGCTTCTTGCCCTGGAGAGTTGAAATAGGACAAGATTATATCAGTATATCTTCAAGCTGCTGACTTCTGTTGATAGCCCTCATAGCATGAGGGCTCTAAAAAATGTTCTCATTATTAAATGATTGGATAACCAGGGTCCATGCTTTCGATACTTGGCTGACATTAACATAAAGTGCAAGGGTCCATATATGCTATCCAGCAGAAAACTGATTCTGCTTTAGGTGCTGCGAAAAGAATTTGTTAGGCTAACACTTGAAGTCTGAAACCCTTATCTCCCCAAAGAGCCTCATGACCTTAACTGGTAAATTTAAGATTAAGGCCAAAAGAGAGCCATAGTGTGGTAATGATGCTTTCGTTGTACAGCTTTGGATGCAAGTCAGGAACGGATCTACTTCTGGAAAGTCAGAATGGCATAAAGCAGTAAATCACATCTTTAGTCACATATAGAGCCTCCTCATAACAGAGCCATTGTCGCTACATTTGTCAGACTAAGAGCTTAGACCATGGCAAAACTATGACTAGCCAAGTAGTGTAAGCTGAAAAAGAAAGTTGCCCCTACCTAGTAGACCATGTCATTCAATGTCATGGGCATGTGCGTTGTTGATGCTTAAAGTTGCAATTAATTTTAGATCAGTAGGTAGATACAATCCTTGAACTTAGTTTGCCAAATTCGCAATCAACTGTGAAGTCCAAAATCTGAACTTCAAGCATCATTTTGAGGGGGAACAAGTTGTAAGGCCAAGTACATAATTCATTCCCAAAATAACGGGCTCCGGCAGATGAACTACTCTTTGGACTAATCAGAAGCCACTGGTTCCTTAGAGCTTTCTCTCATGGCCTTATAAATAATAAGGAATTATTCTCCCAAGAAATCTAACTCTTCCTATCCTGACCTGTGACACAGTTTTGGCACCAAGTTTTATGGATGAAATGAGTTTAATTCTGGTTATTAGGGAAGTTGTGTGGTTCTCCGGACAGACCAATCAACATAATAGCATGACCCCTTAGAGTAGCTTTATGGTTTGGATGTTTTGGAGTTCAGTTTCGTCCACTAAGGTACTGGATACTAGGAGAATCGATCTGGGTTATAGGAGCTGGTCCTTAATCATAAAGACTGGACCGATCAAAGACTGAGCAGTATTGGTTTGGATATATGATTTCCTACTGTTTCATTGTTTCGAAAGAGAGACAAGTCTTGTAGCTTCCTGCTTTGGATTGTGTACCAGGAAATTGAAAAGTAGTTTTAGAGATTAGTTTATGTGCTATAAAATTGGAATCCATAATATTAAAGTTTAATATCCCTTTAAGGAGATAATCAGTGAAGGCCTTTTTGCAAAACCCTTACATTGTCAGTGTTTGATCGAATCTATAAAAGGCTTTGATCTCCATTGTAAGCTTAGTGCTGAACGAGAGATCGCATTCACTGTCATTGCAATCTTTGTTTTTCAGTAGATTTAGTTTCTAAGCCTATATGCTGTCAGCATGGTACTTATTTGTGAGTTATACTTACATATTCCGCTTGCCAGCAACTTAGTTTATTTTAATTTGTTTCTTGGAACATCTTTGTTTGGCCTTTGAAGTCTGGTGGTTCCGTTTCTGCGCTTTGGCGAGTTCATATCAGGTGGGCCTCATTTTCCACTAACATCTGATGCCTTGAAGAAGGTGTTAATGGGTCAAGCATCTCGTGACGTCTTACTGAGTATATGTCATGCAGTAAGTGTGGTCACCCTCTCTTTGTTACTGGATTGTCTTTTTTCTTCTCCCTTTTTTGTCTACTATGTGGAAAGGCAAATTCACTGCATGTACTCTTTTCCTTTGGCAGAAGAAGTTCCATGTTTTTCCTGAAATTTTCATTGTTTGTGTGTAACTCCAAATTAAGACTAAATGCTACAATAAAAGCACCAACCACAACTAGGCCTAACTAAATGGGGTTGGCTATGTTAATCCTTGTACATGATCGCGCCTAAATTGTAGTCTGTCCTATGTAAAAAGATCTATATGCTCAATACCTTGCCTCATTGTCTTCTACTTCTTTTCAAGTTCTTGCGGAGCCCTTCTAGCCTGAATCCCCATCCTATATCAACATCTCACAGCAGCATAGTGGCTTCATTAAGACCGCCGAAATCATCTCGAACGAGTTTCGCTCATTTTTATTGTTCATTGGGACCCAAATTTCCTCTAGTACATTTTTTTTTTTTAATCCTTTCTTTGTTGAGGCTTGGGGTCACCTTTTAGTTGTAGGAAAGTCTTCGTTTTTACCTTCATGTGCCCTTACTGAAGTCATGGCTAGTCATTCATTTCTTTTGTAGCTCATGTATTTGCAACCATGCTCTTTTCTTCTCTGGAAATCTTCCAAAGATATTCTTCTCTTATAACCCTTTTTATATGACTTATCCAAATCTATAGAGGCCATATGCACATGCTCTTGTTCATTCTTATACCTTTACACCTGTATTCTGAAGCCTTTCCTGACTCCTGTGGTATTTTATGCAATTTCTCTGAGCTTAAACATTAGAGAAGTTATAAAAGATTGTGCTCTAGATGATGTCTTAGTAATTGTTCTACCGAGCAAACTGAGGCTTCCTGGCTTTACCATAGATTAGTATGCCTTGTTTATCATTATGTTGGGCACAGGCAGTCTTATCGTATTATTCTTTCTTTATATCTTGGATTTGTGAGAGCTAAAAATCCTTTTGCAGTTATTGGGATGGCTTGTTGCAGCGCCTTTTATTTTTGCCTTCCTCTGTGTATTATCTCTACCATGTTTCAAGCTTTTGGTAAGCAAGTTCAAATCTGGTTCATCAAGCCCTAAAAAGACCGTCCATTCGCCAAGAGATGTCAAGATAAAGGTAAGAGATGTCTGACAGCTGATAACTCTTGCAACCCTTCTGTATATAGGACCATTTTCAGCTTTTTATAATGCTCTGCCAGTCATTTTTTTATGATGGTGCTGGGGCACCATGTGGATCGGAGAGCAACCTGTGAACGTTATGATCACAGTGAGAAATTGAACTGAAGTCTCTGACTGAATTTGTCATCCACTCGAATGTGCAGTGGATTCAATGTAATTTGTTCTTCCGTGGTTATATGAAATGCATTCTTCCATATTGGTGTTGGCGAAGCAGCAGCTAAGATCGCTTGGTTTAGTATTGACGCTAACGTAGAAAAACAATAACTCAAGGAGCACCAGTGTTTCCTCTCAAACATCTATTCGCTGGATGTCAGATTTCTCATTTATTTTCTTGATGATTGTGCTTGAAAGCTGATGTCTGGTTTGACTCTGTCCCTTGAGATTGGTTTTTGCTTCTTCGGCAACCTACCAGACATTTTACCGTGAAAGATCATGAGAAATTCGTGGAAAGGGGGAGAGTCAAACTTGCATCGTCTTATCATTGAGACGAGTAACGACGTAAGGCATTTTCCGTGTTCCTTAAGATCAAGGCTTGTTGCATTTCAATTCAATAGTGATAGATTATAAAGGCACGATGTGACCATGAAATCACCCATGGAAAGGAAAGGGGAAGTAAGGCGGCTGGGTTTTCTTTTTGTCTCAAGGCATTGATTCCATAATGGTCCAGCTCGATTTTGATTCGCATCAGTTTAGTATGTTGGAATGGAATGGAAAGAGAATGCAATGCAAATGAGTAGAAGTACACCCTAAGTGTTAAAACTTGATACAGATGAATATATAAGTGCTAAAACTTTTAAAAAGTACAATTAAGTATCATTTTTTTTTTTTAAATTGGACACTTAAGTGTCAACTTCAGCGGGACTTACTGGAAATCCAATATGACGTTATTTTATTAATAAAATCGGTTTACATGGCTTGTTGGAATATTTACTCAACATCCTTGTCCCAAAATGACATCGTTGTGCCCCTAAATTTTATTTTTAATTATCCTTGTCCCAAAATGACATTGTTGTGTGCTAAATTTTATTTTAAATATTAATTAAATCTAAGTTTAAGAACTAAATTAAAACAAAAAAGGATCAAATTTTGGGCCAAGGAGGCTCTTGTTGCTGCCGCCCCACCATTGTTGAAAAGGGTTGGCAACTCTCGCCCCAATGGTGGCGGCAAGGGCCTCTACTGCCCCAAATTTGATCATTCTTTTTCAAAATTTAGCTTTTTAAAATTAATTTGATTACGATTTATATTAAAATTTTAAGTGGATAAAAATGATGCCATTTTGAGCTTATTTAGGCCATCAACACTACATGAATATTTTTTTTTTTAAAGAATTACCACATCAATTAAAGATCTTATCAAAAAATGCCATGTTAGTAGTTCGGTCGAAAATTTTGCGGTTAACACTTAAGTGTCCTTTTTGAAGTTTTGGCTTGTAAAGTAAAAACGTCGTGGGAGTGGAATTAAATGAGAATTCTCTCATGAATTTAATTTACACTAAAGGTACATTGAAAATATAATAATTGATACTTCTAAAAACAAATATAGGATTTTTAAAGAAGCATTATCAATCATATTGTTCAATGATCCTAGTTCTTGACTATAATATAGAATTACTGGATTATTGTCTATAATTTGACAGATTGATAGTTGACATTTCGTAGATATGATATAGATCAATTAAATAGTATTTATTCATATTATTCATCAATACTTTAAGTTATAATCAATCATCAAGATACTCATTGAGATAGTTTTGTAGCTAAACTATTTGATTATATATTGTAATGTTGCATACTTGCTGAATTATTTAGATTCACAAAGAAATATCAAATAACATCGTTATCATAATTACTATATTATTACAATTAACTAGTAAGTAATTAATATTGAGTAATATAATAATTTAGTAGAACTTAATTATCAAGTCGGGTGGGACTGCACTCACCAATCCCAGACGTATGCTCTTGAATGACATCGTTCTCTTGAATGATAATTCCAACTTGTAAAATACCCCCTCCCCCACCCAAGCAATTGTACAAGGAATCATGGCCATTCCATCAAACCAAGCCCAATGTCGTGCCGTCGAACGAAACGAATCGATCATAATAGAGCATAACTCTGGCTCGAGAATTGACTTGGATGGCAGGAAAATTTTCAAGTTCAAGTTTAAATAAACCTGAAAATTATGGGGCCTAGCTACAAAAATTGACAGGATTTAGGACCAAGTTGCCTTTTCCTAAGACCTTTGAGGGGCCGAAACTAAGAACTTTTAAGATGAGATGGACCTAAAATTTTGCCAAACATATCATAGCTACCGTCATTTTAGTTTGTTAACTAACTCGATTTCTCTTCACATGATTTTCTCCTGAGCTCTCATCATATTCCCATGTTCGGAGAGAACGAAAATAGTCCGCCCCTTCAATTTTCGTTTGCCCTTTCTTTTGGTTTTTCACTCCTTCGAGCAATTAATAATTGTGAATATTATCAATTGATCTACATATATTATGTCAATCGGTTCTTTGCAAGAATTGCCCTCGATTAATCCACAAAAGAAGTCGGTAGGAGAGAAAGCCCCCCCGCCTGAACTTTTGTTGCATACTCTCGATCTATGTTAATTCACTTTACATGAATTGTTCAATCATGTAAGGGGGCGAATCACCTCTCCCCGTCTTTCCTAACTAATTACAAAGTGTCTCCTCTTAAATCCAAAATGCTTCGATACCCTCGAATCTTCTTTCACAATTGAAACTTCTGATGACCCTGAAGGGGGTGGGGTGATTTTAAAATCCAACGCGGCTCTTCGGGATATCTGCAGAGATGGGAATCAAGATAAGAATAAATATTAAAAGGCATGAAAACAATCTTGGACGTGCTGACAATTTGACGATACCAGGTGCGCTTCTTAATCGGTTAAGATGAAGCTTAGCGCACACAGATTTTCTAGCTTTGAGAGCGATTGCCTCTTTGTCTCGTCTGGATAAAATTCCAAAGCGTCTCCTTGGGACGTGGTGTCTCCTTATTGTCAACGAACACGCTGTCCAAGTTTGCCTTGCGTGGCCGGAGAAAATTTATCCGTGAAAATGTCCATGCGGGCGTAGCGTAGGGGGTGCCCTCTTGGGAAGGGTGACGGACCATGGTTTTATCCTTTGAGTACCTAAGAGTCACGGAGATTATGACCGTTCCACATGAATTATGTCAATTGCCTCTGGCCGGTCTACATTAAAAGTCGAGAGAAGAAAAAGCCCTCGCATGAACTTTGGATTTGTGTTGATTCACTCTACATGAACTGCTCGATTATATAAAGAGGACCAATTTAAATCGGAAGTATTCGATGGGTTCTGCTCCCGTAGACTCGGCACTCTTGCGTGCCCCGACTGCATTGCCTCGCCAACCTCACCATCAAGCAAGTATTTTAGATGAATACAATATAAATAAGTGTATACATTAAGTTGAATTTGACACCTCCGCCAAATAATTTTTGCCTAGTACTATACTCATGATAAATCTGAGATGTCTCCTTCTCTCTCTCTCTCTCTCTCTCTCTCTCTCTCTCCACCGTGCTGACGGGGACGCGCCCCCACATCGGGGATCCTCTCCGGCGACTCGCATTGTCGTCTCCTGGAACTTCCTTGCACATTTCATCCGTTCGGGCTCCACCGTTTTTCCCTTTCCTTTCCCATTTTTCCTCTCTCTTTTCCTTTTTCAAAGGAGTTCCTGTCGCTGTCCTCGGCGCGACCCGACCGTTTGGAAAATCATTTTTTGGTGCTGGGTTGGGGGGGCGGTGCTGCGGGAGATCTTGATCTCTCCACTAATGACAGCCGGGTCGGCGGCGGAAGATGTCCTCGTCTGAGACCGAGGCCGGCGCCGGCGGCTGGAGCTCCGGCCCTCCGGACCGCTGCTGCCCTCCCTCGGCCGCCTCCAGCTTGACCGAGCTGAAGCTGTACCAGGCCTTCATCTTCTCCGTCCCCATCGTCTTCACGTTCGTCCTCCTCTTCTCCTTCTACATGTTCTACCTCCGCCGCCAGCGGGCCGATTGGGTCTCCCTCCGCATGCGCACTCCTTTGCCCATCGATGACGGGCGCGGCGCCGACGTCCCCAGAGTAAGAGGGGCCGATGGGTCCCGCTATTTTCTCCCCAAGTTTGGATCTTGTTTGGTTATTTGTTGCTGACTGATGGATTTCTCGTTGGCAGACTGAAGCGGGCCTGACGAAGGAACTGAGAGAGATGCTTCCCGTCATTGTGTATAAAGAGAGCTTCTCGGTCAATGACTCCCAGTGAGTAACGTGATGCGCCGGCCTTTTGTTTCGCGTTTGCAGGACCTGTTTTGGCGTGGCTTAGCGTAATGTTGCCTTGCTTGTTGCTTTGTCTCCGGATGTTTAAATCAGTCTCTTCGTCTCTTTTGTGTTGTGGAAATGAAACTCCTCGAGGCGACGGGCGTGGCGCATGATGAGTAGAGGTTAATTTATCTTAGCTGATTCTACCGGGCATAGATGATGTACATTCGAACCTTTCTTATCATTCTTGTTGGGGTAATTTCGACATTCTCAGCATTGTAACTCACTGGAAATTCAGAAGGCGAACACATATCCTAGTTTGAGAGTAAATTGCTCCAGAAAAGATTGTTGCCTGGCGGAGATTGTGTTGGATTGTTTTGTTGGTCATCTTAATCATTGGGCACTTCTTTATCATCTTAGCTTTTTCCCAACAGGTGTTCAACAGACAACAACGAATAGGAAGAAAAATATGCACATTTGACTGTATATTAGTGGTGGACACAAGATTTCAGGACTTTAGAAAGGGTGATTTTGGGTTTCAGTCTTGTTATCTAGCTTTAGCAAAGGGAGGAGCTTGATTCTGGTGGAACAGAACTACGAGGAAACCTATTAGACAAAAGTTAAGTGGGGCCCTTTAGGTAGGAAGTGAAGTGAAAAAGTATCATATCCACCCAGAGTTCGAAGAAGAGAAACTTTCTTGGTAGTGGTTTTCTTTTATGGGACATGGCGGAATCAGTGAAAGATCCTACTTGTAAACTTGAAGGGTAACGCATTTACCTGCATTGACATAATAACTGTGGATGAAATGGCTCATGTCAGTTTTTTTTCCTAATTTTTTTTTCTTTTTTTTTTTCATTAGAGGGTAGGTATAACTTTGAAGTAAGTTGGTCCTGCAGGGTCATGTATGTAAATGTTATATAGGAAATGTGTTCAGTATTCTTTGGCTTCTTTAGAAGGGGATATATCGGAGAGAATCAAAGAGAACTAGTTTTCCGTGGGAGTGGCGCTTTGCTGTTACTGGCACTGCTTATGATTTTTTTTTTTTTCCATTCATTTGTGCTATTTAAAGTTTTTTCTTAATCGATTGGCACATATATTGGTCTATTATGAGAGCTGTCTGGTTTAGCAATACATGAACAGTGGTTTTGGGGCTCTGGAAGCATGCTATAGTCACACTGAATCTCATTTTGGTGGTTTGGTCATTTACAATTTGTGTTGGGCTCGGGGTGATAAATATGTGAGAGAGAGAAATTAAGTTTGCAGCTTTTCGGAGGTGCCAGTGCATTCTTATTTCCAGACTGCTTGGCAATGCTGCTCAGCTTTATGGCAGGCATTGCCTGTTGATGGTGATAGTGTCCATTAATGGGGGTGTGCTAGAAAACGTGCCTTGAGGAAATCCGAAGAGATAGAGTTAGGGATGTTAGCTAGAATTTCTAGTTAGTTTGATGCACATTTTATAACATTAAAACGATGACCTGATCTTTTAATTCTCTATCTTTCATAATTTGAAAGTTCTGTGGCTGCAGATGTTCGGTGTGTCTCGGGGACTACGAGGCCGAGGATAGGCTTCAACAAGTACCGGCGTGTGGTCATACTTTTCACATGGGTTGCATTGATCATTGGCTTGCTACCCACACGACCTGTCCCCTTTGCCGCGCCTCTCTCCTTGCTTCTACAAATAGATCCATTGAGGTCCAAGCAGAAGCAGGGTGTGGATCTTCTGTCCAAGAGGTTCTGCAGGCTTCTGAAGAAACAGATACCAGGCAATCTCAGCAGGAAAATGGTTTTCTCAATGAACAAACAGGCTATCAACCTGTTGTTCTTGAAACAGAACGGCATCCTTGAGTGGCTTGAGGATGGTGGACCATTCCTATGGGGTCAGCGCTTCATCTCCCGCTCATTTCATTCAACACTTAATTTTATTCATGAAGCCGATTCCATAAATCAGTTTTTTAGATGCATTGGGGCAGATATTCACTGTACATTAGCCGACAATCCCTGATTTGAGCAATAAAATAGTGTGCCTTGGTCAATCTAGAATATCTACTGACTAGGGGATTCAATTAGATTGAGTTCTGTCTCTTTGCTTCTGTTCTGTCTCTGAAGTACCTCATCAAGCATTTGTAATGGGCTTGTACCAGGATTAGACCACTGCACTTGTTGTATTTCTGACAATTTATGATGCAAATCCTTTGTCCACCACTGACATTAGCAGCTCCTTTTTATCGATTCGTCGGAGCTTTTATTTTCCTTGTGGTAGCTGTTGATTTTCTCTCAAATTTTCTGTAAGCGATATTGTTGCCATCTATTCAGTAAGTTAGCTAATTGTCTGAGATTTTGCACCAACGGCAATTGACTGGTCTCGCAAGCGAAGCTTTAGGTTTCTTATAAAGAGCATTTGTTCTAATGAGTATTCTCTTGGAGTAGTGATCATTTCATTTCTATTTTCAATAGCAAAACATGTAGGAACCCTTTTGTAAGAGCAGAGGTTTGCCTGCAATATCAAACAAGTTGATTATCGGCCAAGGATTGGGCCACTTAGGAGTTCTAAGGCAGTTGGCTCGACATTTATATGTCAATTGGAAAAGCATCTCGCCACTAATGTCTCGCCACGGTTATTTATATGTCAATTGGAAAAGTTGAGAATTCAATTAATTTTAACTAGAAATAATTTAGAACGTATTTAAGTTTTTTTTTTTTTTCACGGAAAATCAGTGATTTGGAAAATCTCTTTCTAAAATGATCACTTATATAACTTGAGATAATTAGTCAATAATAAATATTCTCATTATCAACAATAATTTATGTCTAAATATTTTTGTTGATAATAAAAATATTTTTCGTTGATTCAGTTTTAGTAAACGATATGAACAATCATTTTTAATAAAAAAAAAATTAAATGATTCATTTTTATGAAATAAACGCATCTAGATCAAGTCTATTCTACTCGTAAGGACAGCTCGTATGATCTCTAATAGGACTAATCTATCATCGTTACACAATAATAGAGGAGAAGTGGGTACCAATAAATGGTGGTGATGTCGACGGTGGAACTCCTATCAATTGGAGACGACATTAGTGGCGATGGTGCCGGTGGCGGGTCGATGGCGGGTTTTATTAAGGCAACGACATACAATCGTCTTCTATCTCGCACAGAGAGTGACTTTCAATTCAAGTGCCCAAAACATGTGAGAAGTCTATTTCGGTCAATTATAGTTGCTAAATATTCTCCAAGCACAGTTATCATCAATACTGGTCAATCAACTTTAATCATCTTTTCTCTTTAGACCTAACATGCCGTTCTCGTAGAGATACGAGTTTCAACAACCCCCCCTCCAAAAAAAAAGGATTTAATAAAGAAAAATCAGATTATTGATTATTCGAAAATTCTTTTCTTTTTTCAGAAATTAACGTACATGTTCTCCGATCCAATCTACACCATTGCGTGGCGAAAACGTTTCTTACATGGCAGTAGTTTCCTTCTCTTAATTATATGTATTAATATTCCGGCCCCCGGGGGTGGGGGGAGGTGATCATCCACCGTATTTTTTGCATTTTGAAAAATTCATCGGCGAATTATTTACAGTCACCTTCGATTGGAAAATCAAAGGGGGGTTAGGACAAAATCGATTCTTTATCACGAGATTTCTTGCGGCTGCCTACATCTGGATGGATGATGACCTGTGCAGGCGGTGCTCGAGCGCAAGACAAAAGGAGTAAGTTAACACGGATGGCGATGCGCGTATGCCCACCTGATCGCTAGTGGAGTACGAAAGGGATGATGGGTCGGTCAACTCAGCTCAAGCTCAGCTCAAGCTCAGCTCGAACTGGCACGAGGGTGATTGGAGTTTTGGTCGCATTTTGACCCGTCCCACCTAGAAATCTGCCGTCCCCGAATGAATCTGGCCCTCCCACGCCGTCTTTTTTGGTAGTTGGGGAAGCTCTTTTAGATCCTTTGCGGCCTTGAACGCGTCAAATTTCTTGCGGGGCATGGCCGGTGACGTTGTCGGAGAAACTTTCGAGTTTCCGTGTCTGTCCGTCGTCGAGAAATTTCGAGGAAAAAACGGACGAGACTAATGTCTTATCCTTGATTCTGTCCTCTTCTTCTTCTTGTATCCGTCCACTTTCTCGTAAGTATCCTCGTTTTTCCGTCGTTACCCTTTCTCGATCGCTGACTCTTGATCTCTCTTTCTTTCTTTTTTTTCCCTTTTTTTTTACTTCCATTGTAGTTCTTGTTAATGTTTTTTGGGGGGTTATTTCACTAGATTTCCTTTATTCTAGGAGACGCTGGTTGTACCCTCTTCAATGCATGGAATCAGATTTTCAATGTTTGTCAGTGGTCGATTACGCTGGCTGAAGGAAGTGACCATATTCGTTCATCGGTTGTTTTGATCGACCCTGTTATTGAAGAGGGTTTTTGAGGATTGCGTCTGAGATCTGAGTTCTCGCAAGCTGGGAGGGGTGCTTCGATTCTGAATCTATATTGGCTAGCATCGACCGGACAATCTTTTGTGGCATCATGGATACTATCCCGAATACAGTTCACTATTGTTCGGTGTCGAGGGGAAACAGAGTACTTTATGCCTACAATGGGGGCAACCCCGAGCTAGATAACTTGGGCGCCTTGTGCTTGGAAAGCACTCCTGCTTTCCATAGATGGTACTTTGAGACTGTGGGTAAGAGGACTTTTGGGTTTCTGATTGAAGATGGTTACGTCTATTTCGCGATTCTTGATGAGGGTCTCAGGGACCGGGGCATCCTACAGTTTCTAGAGCGCGTGAGGGACGAGTTCAAGAAGATTACTAGAAAGGGCTCAAGGGGAAGTTTGTCTAGTATTAACTCAGTCATAGTTCAGGAAAAGCTAGTACCTGTAGTACAGCACTTGATAACTTCGCTGGAGCAAGTTCCTCGGGGTGGTGATGACTGGCCAATTGAAATTGCTGCATTGGATCAGGCAGGCTTGTCCCCGTCCCCAAGTAACATGAATGGGGTAAATGAAATTGGTAGCTCCACTAAAGCCCCTTTGTTGGGCAAGATCGGTGTGCAAGAGAAGAAGAAGAACAAGGATCATGTTCTTGTGTTGCGGGATATTGAATTGGAGGAGCACCGGCGGTCATCTGACAGAGGAGTCAAAGTTGATTCTGCTGGCCTGGACTCTACCAGCCTTAGCAGATCAGGCTCTGCTGTCTTAATGCAGAAGGATTATGGTTCCATGAGGAATAGATCAGGTTCACAAAACATTAGAAAGAGGTGGTGGCGCCTAGTTCGCATTGTTCTTGCCATTGATGCTGCTGTCTGTGCAGTTCTCTTTACCATTTGGTTAATGATTTGTCTCCGAACTGAATGCATGCGCTGAGGAATTTTCTTCCCCGTGATGCTGCAATTTTTCTCATTCAATGAGGGCTTCCAGTTTCATAGATCAAAGCAGCTGGCTTCTTGGTCATTTTGAGGTCATGAAGTGGACTTTTTCTAAGGAAAGATCTGAATGGGATGTTCTTGATATTGTCGACTGCCCCATAATCCTATTGGAGGTAAACTGATTTACGTTGTATCTATGATACAGTGAAAGTCATTGGGTTTAGGGTCCACTATGCAAAGGGAAAGAACGTTAAGATGACGAGAAACGATAGGGATCTTGGTTGGAGTGTCTATACCATACTTGCATTGGTTACAGCTGTAATTATTTTACATGTTGAAAATGCGAGTCTCCCTTTTCCATTCTAAGTTATGTTTGTAGTTGCAACTCTGTAGTGTCGAAAACACGTTGTAAATGTTGCAGTTTTTTGCCTACATGATTGATCCGTTTGTAATACATGTCATTGTTAAGATCTAATTGCACTTTTTTTATGATTCTTGTTTTTCACTTGGGGATTACTTAAAAATGGCGGATTTTAATATTAACATAAAAAATAGTATCTTTACAGTGGTAGTCATAATTGATGATTCTGATACGATGAACTATATTTAAGTTGGCCTGCAAAAGATTAAATCATAGTTTGTTTAGGGTGGTTTAGTCTTTTAGTTGGAGCCTTTGGCTTTTTAGTGACTCTAGTGTTTGGCTTTAGTAATGACTTCTACAGAGATTTGTTGGGAAGGTTTGACTTCTGAAGCTGTTATTACACCAGAAGCATAGATAGAAGTATAGACACAACTATATAGAAAATTACTCTTATTTGAAGAGTAATTTTTGAAGGAGATGGATTTCATTTAATATTAACTGTGTGTCAATTGTCACTTACTCTGCCTTATCAATGGATCCACATGGTGTATTGCAACGTGGTGCCTCCTGGAAAAGGTATGATTGATGGGAGAGTGGAATTCTTAGTGGAAGTTAAAAGCCTAAGCCACGAATCCCTGAGGAGAGGGCAAGGGAGCAGCTTCTGGCATAACTTGTTTTTGCCCTTTATAGAATTGTGTTTTGATTCCAAATAATGACTTAGAATCTGTAGGAAGCTCTTAGCAGAACACAGTCTTTGTTTTCACGTTAATCAGAATCTACTTCCTGTCTTTTCTGTACAGGCCAAGAAGAATGAACTTTGGTAATTGTGTACTCTGAGGCACACATTATAGCATCGTTCGTGATGTTCTAGATGGTGTAATTGTCGACATGGATAATTATCTTTTACATCACTTGCTAGGATTATCTTGACAAGGCATCTGAGTTGGATCTTATGCTTTGAAGCCTAGGCTCTATTAGAAGATGGAGATATGAGATGCATATAAATACTGGATGAATGGAATAGGTAGACGCCGATTATATTTATATAGCAGGGAATACCCAGACATAAATTTGATTTTGACATGAGTTTCTTGTCAAATGTGACAATGCAGAGATGTAGCGTGTTTATGAGCCCAAACAAAATGCAAGTAATGGTCAAGTAGTTTAGGTATAGAGAGGAGAAATAGCTTGTATGGAGAGAAGAGATCATATTGACCCGTGTTAGTTTTTGCTTATTGCGGAGGCAAGACATTGGCTAGCGTTGGAAAAAACAAGGCATCTACATGAATTCTTGTGGTGGATACTTTGGACACTAGATTCTGGTTTAGAAAACAGCATTTTACAAATGTGGAAGTTGCCATAGACTTTGTTAAAGATCAGATATTATTGCCACTGACGCCTCCATGATGTCTATTACTAGTAAATTTTGTTTCTAATCTATTAGGGCCAAAAAACAGCAATTAGCGACTTGCTGGTTTCATCAGGTTCTGCGTTCTGATGCTGATATCCGTAGTATGTTAAAGGACAAATAGGTTGAAAGTTAGACTTAACGTGATCAATGAAGAAATTATTTAAACTTGATGTCAGTAATGATGAAGTTGCTCAATGCTCCTTTGGAGCTTCATCTTTTTGGGTCAAGCTCCATTATCAGGATGCTAGTCATACACATAATGCTTCTTCTCTCTCTCTCTCTCTCTCTCTCTCTCTCTCGGGTAACATATAATGCTTATAAAGTGTTTAAGTGATCAGTGGACCGTACTTTATCAGTGTGTCTTTATTGATGGCGTCAATTGCCTTAGCAGAGTCGGTAAGATACTCCATTCGCTTTGCAGCGACTACATGCAAGGCTGAAGTGAAGTGGCGAGGGTGGTAATTTTTTAGTTTGATTCAAAGTTAAGGTTATTCACTTATTCCATATGTTTCTCCTCTTTGTGTTCGCAATCCACATGTACCTTCAGTTCTGACTTTGATGGAAAACTTTCGCAGAGTGCTTCCTTCATCTCTGCCTCTTTTTAATCTGAAGTAGTTTATTTTCAGTCCAAATAGTTGTAGCTGATACTACAACGTTCTTGCTAGTTTTTTACTTTGAAAGGGATGAACTCTAGGTTTCAAACAGCCAAGGCCATCAGTTGGCCGGTCTGCGAAACTCTTCTGTGAATCAAGCATAATGTATCTGAAGACTATAAAGTTCCAATAGGATTTGACTTGATTTGACTTTGAGCCTTGTTAGGCCGTTAGAGTTGTTTCTTTTGGTCTAAGATGATCTTAATGGTTTGTCTTTTTTTGGTCCGTATCTTAATGGCTTGTCAAGAAGTAACACTCACAGGTGAAACTGCATAAATCAAATTGGAATATCACTTGAGAATGCTTGACAACTTGGGCTACTGAAGTTGCAAGCACCAACACCCTCTTAATGAAATGTATAATGTGGATGAAGAATTTGAATGTGATGACATTAGCAGAGCAAATATTTGCTTTAAAAAAGGTGCCTACACGGTTACTTTGACAGCACTTGAATAGATGAGGTCGATATTCATGCTATAAGCATCTGTTTTTGAACAAATAGGACGTCGTTTATCATTCTTCTCTTCGTTTTTCCCTGACCCATCAAGTAACCTACAGGTTTACCTACCATCCGATGGTTGTCCATTGACCGTGTATGACAACGTTCATGCAAGGACTAGAACGTCATGTGTGACCGGTAATCATTGTGAGTCGCCTCCGTTTTAGACTACTCACGCTGAACGGGACATTCAACTTCCGTTTGACGTCAATACGCCTAGAACTAAGCGGGGATCCATTGGAAAAATCCAAAAAAAAGGCAATTATAAGATGTACGAAGAAACAACATAATACGCACAGAAGTCTTGATTTAAGGCAATAAACTTAGCAAAGGAGTAGCTGATTCATCCTCATCCAGCCTTGAATGATGAATGAACCACTTATATCCAACATAGCATGCTAGCTAAACATTACAATCCAAGCAGTCTTGTAAATACATCGACGACATTATCAAGGTCCACAGAATTAATAAACGAAAGTTTTCACGGAAGAGGGTGGTTTTTTTTTTTTTTTTTTTTGGGGTTGGGGGGCGGGGGGGGGGGCGGTGTGACTGTGAGGGGAGAGAGAGAGAGAGAGAGAGATGCGATGGAGAAGATGAATGGAAGAGAAACAGGAAGAGAGACTGGGGAGGGGTGGAAAGGCGGGAGCTTCAATGAGAAAGGATGATGATGACGGCTTAAAGTCCTAACCATGGTTGAAACTTGAAAGGGTGTCAGCGGAGGAGAAGAACCCAAGGGAAACAAAATATATCCCAATCTGGGTTGCATGCAAAATGCTTTGAGCTCCATCTTCCATTAATGGAGACCTCAAAGTTATGGTCAGTTATTACAAGCCTAGATGCAAAAGGGGAGAAAGTCCTATTCTAATCCTTCTACTGGTCTCTACATTGTCGGGGCTTGACCTCCCATGGTTCAACCCCCATTCATGCTACAGAAGAAAAAAAGGGTATTGAGCAAAAAATAACAAAACATGACTATGTTCCCTTACCCTAAGGGATGATGGTTGATTAGTAGATAGTTTATGTGAGAATTCACCATTGATGATGAAGTATTTAACAAATGCCCGGCTAACTCCTAGTGCTAATTACAGATGTTTAAGACAGTACTACATGTTAACACAAACAAAATTTGGGGCCCACCTGGCCCTAAATTTCTTTTTCTAAAACTAACCCTTCATTTTGAGAGGTGATTAGTTTTCGAGTAATTTGGATGGATTAGCCAGTTTCCTAGCCTACCCTAGACTAGTCAAACTTCCAAAAGTGAGGATGGGCTTGCCATTTGTTTTCTTTTGGTTGGTGAGAAATTTACAGATTTTTAGCAAAACCATTTTTGAATGGTTTCTTCTTTTTTCTTTTTTCTCTTCTTAGCCTCTTTCCCAAGGGCTAAAATAATCTTCTCATTAGTCAAAGGCTCTCCCAAGAGCCAAGACTCTGAAAAAAGAAAAGAGCTTTTTTTCTTTCTCCTCCCAACTCTGGGCTATTTCCATAACATAGCTTGAGCTGGTCATGATGAATCCTTGTTTGGAAAAAAAATGCAAGGAGATGATGATGATGCTGATGCATGAAACACACTCCAATTCTCTCGGAGGTGTGATTTTTTGGCCCCTACAGAGGGCTTGGCATGAATGAGATGGCCCGAGAATGCCGAAGGCATGGGCTCATGAGTGTTAGAAGAGAGATAAAGAGAGAGAGACACGGAACCATGGTTAGGCTTTAAGGTCTTTGAGGCTTCAGAGAAGGGCTGAGCAAAAATGTAAAGACGACTTGGGACCAAAAAGACGATGAGTCCAGTCTAGCGGTGTGGTATCGGGGCATGCAACGCCATCGTCACGCCTGTGGCACAGCAAAACAAACTGTCATAGATATTAGTACCTTTTGTCGACTTAATGAAATGAACTATGAAGCTTGAATAGTTATTTTAAGTCGTCAAGAGAGATTGTTTCTATCAGTAGCAACTAGCAAGTAAATTTTTTTTTTTTTTTTTTTTTTGACATAGAGAGGTCAAAAGTTCGAATCTTGAACTTGAGGGCGGAATATTAATTTATCTTGCCATTATATGAAAATAAGTTCGGTTATGAATGTGGTACTAACCTGAGTGAAGAGCAGGAGTGGGTGCGAGAGACATCGGGGCCGCATAGTGCTGCGCCGGGTAGCCCGAGGTCGAGTTGATGGCCGAGTAGTGGAAGAGGTGATGCGGGTATTGGACTCCGTAATTCTGGCCCGAACCGTAGCTCGAACCTCCGCTGCTCCCTTCGCCGGCGAGATGTAGATATGGGTAAAATGCCGTCGCCGCGCCATTCATGAGCCCGCTCGGCCCGGTCCCGTACATTGGGTACTGTGCAGCACCTCCCCCATACACGCTATAGTAGCTCTGAACATTGCGCACAAACTCCGATGTGTCACTACTTCATTCTTGCACATGCTCGAGGCTATAGTTTAGTACCTCTCAAAAATCACTCTCCATGCACTGTAAAGTCTCGTGGGCACGTGACATGCAGCTCTTCTCTTTTGCGACATAGTTTTATTATTTATTTTTATTTTGTTTTTGCTCCCAAATCTTTCGTAGTATAGCATAGTAGCATGTGCGTGAGGCTAAGGGACAAAAAGATGCATCGAACGTACCAAACAAATTGGATCAAACAACCCTTCGTTTCAAATATCGCCGAGTTTGACCGGATTTCTATGGGATTTGCGTCTATAGCAGTTGAAGAACCATATGTAGAGTCAGAAAAGGACGCGCTGGTCATATGGTTAAACTATAGGGTCGAAAACGTACTCGAAGAGTCAGTCAAAAAGTGAAGACAAGATCATGTGATGCGCTCCATTTATTTCACCACTAAGAAATTACTAAATTATTCCTACAAACCTTATAGCGAGCTTGTTTAATTAGGTCATCTATCATTTATCTTTCACACCGGAGGTTCAGAGAAGATAAAATGAGACCGACGAAAGGAACAGTCCAAACCGCGGCAAACTTTTTTATTTTATTTTATTTTATTTTATCATTTAATGGTTTATTATCCAGAACAGTAGGGGCAACATTTCGCGGAAAAAGAACCAAAGGGCTATGTATCATGTTATTCTTCGGAAATTAACTATTGACCATAGTGACTAACTAAAGGTGAGGGAAGTTTTAACAAAGTGATTTGTCTCCCGAAAAGATGGTAAGGCCGGTTCAAAAGTTAAAAAAGAGGAAGAATCCTATGGAGTTTAGCTTTCAAAAACAGGTAATAAAAGAGAAAAAGGGAGGGAGCGTACGAACCGCGGGGTAAGTGTAATCTGGTGAATAGGAGGAGTACCTGAAACCCAACGCAAAACAGTTAGAGAGATATTAGAGCTTCGTCGTGCACGCATGAATGAGTATGCATGTTCTGTAGTTGCATGGGCTCGCCATTACAATTCTAATACACTGCATGGCAATGCCAGGGACGTGAGAATACGTATGTACAGAAAGGAACCCTAGATAAGATGAGGGACAGCGAAGAAGAGATTGATGTCGGGTCCAGAACATGGGTGTTTCTTTGATGAATGCAGATATGGGGTCGAACATGAACTGTCACTATGAGCATGTGCATGTCCAAAGCAGACACTGTTGTGAGACCCCGTACGAAAAGCCAACCTAAAAGCGGAACTACTGTAACACGCTAAGAGAGAGAGAGAGAGAGAGAGAGAGAGATGAGCGGTTACACACAAACACAATGATGGAAATGGAATAAATATGTGGGTGGCTCGCATTCTTCTAAGTTTGACTGGGGGAAAAGAGAGAGAGAGAGAGAGAGAGAGAGAGAGAGAGAGAACACGATGAAGGATTCCGTGACGTGGACCCTTCATCTCGCAAGAAGCTTCTTTCGATATCTAGATCCATCTCAACCGTTATAACGACGATCGAGATTGATTGAAACCATCAATGGAGCAACTTACAAGGTCCAGGATCTCGATCCAGAGACCTGCAACTCCTAGTTGCTAGCTGGGCGAACTAATGAGTGAGTAGGGTTTGTGCGCATGAGAGTATGTATGAGTTGGCAATGCACGTGGAGGGTTCTCCCACAGAGACAGATAAAGAGAGAGTACCCAGCATAAAGGCTAAATGGGAAGCCTTGTTGGAGCGCATAATGAGGAAAGGTTGCTGCAGAAGCAAAAGCTGTGCCCACGCCTCCATGAAACCCTCCTGTCTGGAATCCGCTCATCCCCCTCATATTCCTCCCTCCTCCACCTGCTCATCATTCACCATCATCATCACCACCATCACCAACCCGACCATTTTACTCGCATTAGTTAAATTAAAGCGATCAACAATTACCATTCGCTTTCCATAGCTAACAATAACATATGACAGCTTAGGAAATATGAACTTAAACCGAAATACAGTTTAGATGACCAGAAGACATCGCAATAAGATAAAGAGAGAGAAGTAAAACATCAAGCGATGCATAAAATGTGAATGTGGCTCCTTAGAAGTAGATGTTAAAGAACTTTGGGATGCATGGCATATACCGAGTGAGCAAAACGACTCATTTCCTCTCCTCTCTCTATTCTCTTTTTGTTATTTACTTAGAGAATTTCCCATGATAAATGGTTTTGTCTTTGTCGGCTCTTACTTTTCTCTCGCCAAAACAGCTAAAAGCAACCCAAAAGAAAGCAAAAGAAAAACCCTTAATGCATCTTCTATATATATGGATCAAAATGTAAAAGCTTTGGAAATTCTACAAATAAACCCAAAAGAAAGAGGGAAAAATTGTGATCACTAGAGCATGGACTAGAAGCAACCACAAAACCCTAAATAAAAGAAAAGGGGGTGTCACCAGTGAAAACCCTCATTAAACTTTGGCCAGATCTGAAGAGAAAAAAACCCATCGATATCGGAAGATAAAGAAACAGTTATCATGTTTGTAGATATACCCGTTTTGGGGGTGGAAGGTTTGGATCTTTGGAGGCCAAGGCAGGCAAGATTGCAGTTAGCTCTCCTCCCATCTATCACCGGAGACGCATCCACGCACGCTCGCATCGCTGCTTCAGGCTCTCGAAACGTCACCTGCAAAAACCAAGAATTCCATGACAAAAATGGAAAAGAAAAGAAGACAAAGAAATAAACAGACAATCCCCAGAAAACATCCATGTTTATAAACCCCGTGACTCAAAAGGACTCGTGAAAACCATCCATTTCGATACCCCATGAAGGGTCAAAGACAGGATCTTTCCATCTGTTTCAACTGTTTCAAGATCTAAACCGACTAGAGAAGAGAGAGAGAGAGAGAGAGATGAAGAAGGAGGAGGAGGTGGAGGAAGAACGTACGAAGCCGTATCCTTTGGACCTGCCAGTGGCCTTATCAGTGATGACGACGGCCTCCAGAATCTCCCCGAACTGTTCAAAATACTTCTTCATGGTGTCCTTCTGCGTCTCCCAAGCCAGCCCTCCCACGAACACCTTGGTGTAGGTGGTGTCCCCGAACTGCCCTGCCAAGTTAGCCGGAGTCATCTTCTTCCTCTTCCTTCCTCCGCAAGGATCTCTAACGTCCGCGCTACCAAAAACTCGGTTCCTCCGGCTGCGCTCAACACCACTACTACCGACGGTTCAGATCTATAATGGAGGGACACGACAGATCTTGAGGGATCTTCTCTTTGGATATGGAGGGTGGTGGTCCGATCTTGGCGGTGTCGATACAGTACAGACCAGACAATTAGGTCAGATATCAGAACGAGAAGATGAGAGAGAGAGAGAGTGAGAGAGAAAGAGAGAGAGGGAGAGAAGAAATGAGAGGGAAGAGAAAGCAAAAGCTGAAGAGGAGAAAAAAATAAGAAAACAAGAGAGAAAAAGAAAAAGGGGCGACGCCATGTCATTGATGAATTATATACAACGCAGCAGCCCCCACTCCCTTTTACATCCTGGACATCACGTTCTCTCCCTCCCACGTCCCTCGTCGCGCGTGGCCGCCGCGCGCCCCCACCGCCCTCCGCCGTCAACCTGGGGGCGGTTCGCGGCTGTTCCCGCCGGCTCACGCGCCGCGACGCGCGTGGGGGTGGTTCTCGGCCGAATTATTATGTCCGTCACTCGCTCGCCAACTTTGTATTATTTCTAGGGGGTGGCGGGCGGATTTACCGGTTCGCCCTCGCCGCTCGGCGCGAAATTACGAGGCGGCGCCGCGCGAAACGGTGTTTCCCGTCAGTGGCAGAAACGGGACGGGGGGCGATTTTCTTTGTTTCTTCTTTTCTATTTTATCATCATCATTATTTTTGTATGGGGGAGGGAGGGAAACCGGGCGGGAAAGTCAAAGGTCAACTCTCGACCGGTGGTAGTGCTGATACCTGGATTCTTCCGAGCCACTGACACCGTCGTCGAAACCACACTCTTTGCATTTTCATTTGATAGACAATCATATCGGCTTCGCATCATCAAAATTAATATATTTTATCCAAGCTCGGAAAAAAATATATATTCTTTTTATATGGTTGGCGTGCGAAATAAAAAAATACAAATCATTACGCAAACCAAGCGGATGTTTTTTGTTTTTTTTTTTAAAGTCAAGTGGGTCTCCAGAAGACATCGTCGAGTCGATTCATGTGGTTAGCATCTTATCCGGGCGGGTTCAACGACCTCTCCACCTGCGGACGAGCACGTACGGACGATCTACGTCAGGTCAAAGAAGCAAAATCCGATTTGGCTGCTCTGGAGGGACGAGAAGTTGAATTGGCATGGACATGGACATGGACATGGACATGGGTTTTGTTGGGGAGTTCGAGATGGTGGCGGCCGCGGTCGTGGCAGGAAATTCAAAAACGGCGACTTTGTCGGCGAAGAGGACGGTGGGGATTCGCTGGTTGACCGCGTCGGGGCGGGCGCCAGGACATTCTCTCTGCAAGCAGCCATTATGAACCCCAAGCTCGACTCCCGCTTTTGTTTAAACTGTAGCGTTTTTCATGGGTTCTCGTGCGAGCTTGTCTCGCTCGCTCTTTTTCTCTCGGGAAAACGTGAAAGTGAATATACCCGCTGTACTGTCATGGGTACTGAATCCCTTCTCGTTTGACCGCGGTATATTCGATCCGGCCGTGACGGTCCGGGGGTTTTCCCGAGAATCGTCGAAGCCCAGCCCGCCCAACGACTCGAGGGCCTCGGCGATTTGAGAAACGTTTCATGGGCAGGCCCGATCCTAGGAGAGGATCCTTCGGTCCGAGAATCCGTGACGAGGGGGGGCTGTTCTTTCCAAGTGGACGGGAAGCGCGCCGATTTCGTCTACGGCGGCGAAGACCCGGGCGGAACTGATTCTCGTGCCGATGACCGTACGCGGGGCAGCGTATAAAGCAGCACGGACGTAGCTTTTAAGACGCAGTACGCAGTCGACGACGTAAAGGGTAAAAGGATGGGCGTGTTGGCGTTGTAATAAATGGTTCGTGCGAGGGGGAGGCGGGGAGGGGATGCACGTGGTGGAGATTGAGTGAGGAAGTGGGGGGTGGGGCCGTGCACGCTCGAAACTGTGTGCAGAGGATAGACGGGGGGGTGCGAGGGAGTCCTCGTTGTCTCTGCGGTCGCAACAATTATAATTCAGCAGGGAAGAGAGAGAGAGAGAGAGAATGGACGTATCCATGTCGCTTTCTGGTCAAGGAAAGGAAACCAGTTGGAGACAGCTTGCCCCCCCGCCTTCCCCATCTCGCGATAAAGAAAAGAAGGGCACCCCTTCGTCCCCTTGTTTTCCCCTTTGATCTCCTCCTAGAACTCCCCTTCCCTTTCCATCCTCCGTTCGATGCCTCGACTTTCCCCCAATCATTCACGCTTCATCGACGGCTGCTGTTCGTGGTTGGACGCCACATGTTCGTTTAATCGCTTTTATTTGCCCGAATAAGGGGCTGCTCAAACCATGAGCGTGTCCGTGGTTTCGTTCGAAAGTTGGGTTCAAACCACCGGATTTGCCTATACTCTCAGGTCATCTCCAAAAGTATAGATGTTGGGTAATCCCGACAATCATGAATAGTTGAGCATTCAAAGAGTGGTCATCTCCAAAAGTATAGACGTTGGGTAATCCCGACAATCATGAATAGTTGAGCATTCAAAGAGTGCCGATAATTTAAAGATGCACGATTCCAAATTTCATACAGATTTCACTTGAAACCTGAAATCAATCCGTTAGAACAAATTCTTCATTTTTCGGAACTTGAAACTTATCCTATTTCTACAATCTATTGACCACAACTTATATTTATGCACACGCAAAATATGAAACATAAACAAGGTAAAAGTTCCGATCATAAAAAAAAGATTATACATTCACCATTTGGAATAGACCAAGAAAAACATAAACACTTATTCTTGATTTCAAGTTTCAGGTTCGTTTAAAGTTATTTACTCGTTAAAACAGGTTAACTAATCTTCGGAACCTGAAAGTCGAAACCTACCTTACATATTTTGGAATCTAGAACAAAAAAAAAAAAAAAAAGCTCCCACCAATCCGATTTTCCAAGATTCTATCTAGGACCTTGTCTACAATATACAAGAAGAAACCACCTCAGTTACAAATAGATGCGGATGATTACTGTCTCGAGAATATTATTACTTTTTGGTAATCAAATCAAGCAGCCAAACAAAATCATCAATAACAGAGACGACGAGACTGGAGGTGGGGTGCATCATCTGGTAGGGGCTACCAGGCACGTGCCCGTCTGCAGCCTTTGCGCTGTCCCCCCCTTAAACAAAAGAAAAGAGAAGGCCTATCCATCTTCCTTCCACATCCCCAAATTACCCTTCCAGCACGACCTCTTTTGCCGGATTGCCCCTTCGTCGTCTTTCCATTTTGGATCCGGCTGCTGATCTTTTTTGGGGCGGGTGGGCCAAAGCCCACCGTTTTCTCCATCTCTCTGGCAATGGATGATTTTGTTCCTGACCATCGAGGATGTAGTAATGCTTGCTCCAACTCATGTCATTTCGCTTGTCAAATCTTCATGGGCGAGCCCCCTAAAAAAGAAAATTTGGCTTATGATCTTCATCTCTACTAGTAAAATACTCGGTACTTTTACGTAAAGTACAGCACGGTCCGTTACACTTGGGGAAAAGTACTTCGATTAGGGACTTGTTTCATGTCCTTGTCAAAGCCAGCTAATGATGTAACAGGCCAGAAATCATTTATGTGCTGAATATATGATTTGGTCCATCACATATTCATATATACAAGTATCATATCCCTATAATTTTTGTGAGATTATTTCTGAATTAATTCACAAGATTACACGGCGCAAATTCTGCCTGAATAATACTGAAACGCCTAGGTGAGTTATGAAAAGAGCATGCCGAATATTAATGTCATCGGCAGTGCAGTTCACAGTGCAGTTCAAAGTGCCATACGAATGGCACTCAAGTCACACAAGGTTCCTAGACAAAAGAAGCCATTACCAAGAAAAATAAATTCCAGTCAAGATGGATACAGCTCCATAACCCTAACTCAACCTGTTGCGTCTTCTGCAGAACAGCAACTCCAAAAGATTTAACTTGTGCTCGGTAGCATGTCCAATACCGAGTAATGCAACTATTAACACTTCTGTTGCTTAGAAAAAACCACGACCACACTGCTGCATGATTTGGTCAACACATGTTTACATAGACAGGTATCATATCCCTATAATTCTTGCGAGCTTATATCTGGATTAGCCCGCAAAATTGCACGGCACCAGTTCTGCCCAAACAGTACCGAAACGCCTCGGTGAGTTATGAAAAGTCAAGCATGTCGAATATAAAGTGTCACCGGCAGTACGGTTCAAAGTGCCATATGAATGTTGTGGCGCTTAAGTCACCCAAGAACTAAATAGGAAGATCCTAGACAAAACAAGCCATTACCAAGTCAGGATAAATTCAAGTCAAGATAGATACAGCTCCATTAACTTAACCTTGTGCGTCTTCTGCACAGCAGCAACTCAAAAAGATTGATCTTTTGCTCGGTATGATGTCCCAAACCATAATACAACCATTAACACTTCTGTTGCTTAGAGAAAGCAAAGACCACACTGCTGTACATTTTGCTAAAGAATTCCTAGTATGTGCGAGCGCATGGAAAAAAAGAAAGCCATGCACCAGAAGAAATCGCAATCAGAAGCTTTAGTGAGACTTCAAATGACATTACTTCGATTTTCTTTGACAGACAATTCTCCGTGTTCCTACATCCCTCATCCCACGCGAACAACATTAAAATGACAGAATTTTACATAGAAAGTCCGGCCCATCTAACTGACAAAAAATAACTGATGAACCTCCTCTCCTGCATCCATAGCAACCAAAAGAGCAAGAAAGTCATGCTTACCACAGAGCCAAGCTCATCACAGCATATCTTCATGATACAAATGTAGCCCAAGGCCAAAGCGCGCACAAGCTCGACGAAATGCCATAGCTTCTGCCTTTTGCACAGCATCTCCATAACCAGTATTGTTCACTGAAGCAGTACCAATTGACTCCCTGAACATCTGTCATTACACAAGCAAAAGGAGAGACAAAGAATGAAGATTAAAGTCAGCTTCCTTCCTCTCTTATGTGCCATCTGCATCGACATTCTTGTTAGAGTCCATCAAAATGAGGTATAGACATAGATAGGAATCTATTAACTGCTTTCTGGAAAATACTTATTAAGGCATTTCAAAAGTAAGTCTCATAGACTGAACTTTGCCACCATGACACACGCATTACAGAACACGGTAATTGTCTGCCATATTGCATTACTTAGCCACAGTGGCTCGGGATGGCCACATCCAGAAAATATCTCAAGAGCAAATATTGCAACTTTTAATATGAAAAATAGAATATGTTATTGAAGATTGAGTTAAGAAATTGGTCCCGAGCAGATTCTATTTACAAGTTCAAGCAGACTAAAAGTTTCTACTCAATTGATGAGTATCTATGCGAAAAGTAGACATATAAGCACTTTAGAAGTACAAAAAGTGGGATAATTGAATTAGATAAAATTCTTACACCCAACACTCACAACCCACTAGCTTTATCCAGATACTCCACACAGATAACTGCTTCCTAAGCAATAACAATATCAGCAGCAAGAACTGTCTGTGGGGTGGATGTGATGCTTAGCCTTTTGCTTTAATGTTAACTTCTAACAAAGGTGTATATAGAGTTCTTTATTCCCGAGAAAACTGGATTATGGCAGCTAATCACAGGAATGCTATCACACTTCTGGAGCTGACCTGAAATCACTAAGTTCAAACTAAAAAATTGCTAGAATTTTTCATCAAGTTGCACTCAAAAAACGTCGCTAAATCATAAATCAACAGATTTGCAGGTATTGAATAGTTCAAATTCTCACATATGGAATCATGGAACATAACAGATGATCCAACTGTAAAATATGAAAGGCATGATGTGCTTGAAAAAGACAGCTGAAGAGAGCAAACGCCCTGATATTAGTATGTTTACTTTACACCCTGAGCCAAGATTTGTCTGGTGCATCAAAAGGATCAGAAAAAAAAATTTCACCACGATTAATGTAACATAAATCAAACTTCACTGACTTTGCTCTTTGATCAAGGACAAACTGGATAGGCACTTGAAAGTGGTGCCAATAATTCCTCTCCAATTTCAGGAGAAATCTGTTATTTTATCCAAAGAAAGTTCTGTTTCATTTTCTGTATCATAATCTTTCTCATCATTACAAGCACTACACACTTACCCTTGTCTTCCAAGTTAATCAAACCACAACCTTTGTCCCTTCTAAATCAACTTCAGTAGTTATGAGCCAATTAATCATACAATGATTCCCAACACTTCCAGCATGAATGACATGAAACTTTACACAGTAATGGGAATTATATATCAACCTATAAAAGTGCGGCAACCATTATTTTCGAGGAGTCATTTACCACATCTAACTGAATAGTTCAAGTTCATCCACAAACAAATGTGAAATCGATCAGATCAAATAGCCAGTTTTCTCCCCCTCAGTGGGTGAATTATCTTGCCATAAAGCCACAAATTGGTGAAAAGTGCTAGCATTAAAGATTTACTTTCCTTTAAAGACACAAGTTAATTTGATCCAACTACCACATCTGAAACCTTTTTAACTTAGATCAAAATTCCTTCACTCATGTTGGAACAGTGATGGCGGTGATATTATGGCCATATTTTTAGGAGTCTCATTGTTGAGGGAAGCTTTGAGGAGTTTTACTTTTACCCACTATAAACTTGCTGCTCAAATCCAAGATACTATTGCCTAGTTTACGCCTTTCACATATAATATCATATCACAAGGAAGGGGTAGAAATTATGCACTTAAAAGATTTAGAAGTCAAAAGGACTTGTTGCAAACGTAGAAATGGGAGGATATGGAAATGGAATACCACTTTAACTAAGGAAGAAGAACGACTTAACCAATGATGAGAAATGAAAGAAATTGATCTTTCGAGTGACTGCAAAATGCCACTTTAATTTAAGAGAGGATTAAGCAAAACTGCGATGAGAGTGGCTACATTGCATAGGTCAGATTCATCATGAAAAGAAATTTGGGCAGGAGTGTCAGCATTCAAGAAAGATAGAAATAGAAAGGAAAATTAACAAAAGAACTTGAAGGAGCCCAGTGGAGGATAATATGAGAAGTGAGAAACCTGGTTAAGGTGGTTTGCCTGCTTGTAGCAATGACCAGGAGGAATTTCAAGTCAGAAGATGTGGGGTTATGAAAGGAGAGAACGTAAAAAAGAAAAGGGTACAGAAGACAAAATAGACATACATAAAACCAGAAAAGATTATGATTTGATAGAACTTCCAAGGATAATGGCACTTAAAATGGTACAACAGCATAAGAGTATCTATGTAAGACAGACACTACTTATTGAGAAAAGGCTCTATTATTATTGTTATTATCATTGAGAAATGTCCAAAGATTTGCATTGAATGTGGACTACTATAGTTGTACCTGATGAGATGAGACCAACTCAACCATAATATATATATTTGTACTGAAGAAAAGAGTCCATAAAGCATTATACAAGCTATAAATGATGGGTGGAGGAACTCATTCTGCTAGGGAAGAAGAAAGATTAAGCTGACAATTATCAGTCTAGGTCATGACATGAGAATCAAAAGAGACTCATTTTTTGGATAATGTTGTATCTGTGCAGCACTAGCACAATGGATGACAAGCCTTCTAGCACTAGCACCAGCTTCTAGAAATATATATGCACAAGGCATGGCTAGAGAAACTAAATGGAGTGAAGTCACCCAAGAGAGAACATCCACGCACCTCGGTTACATTTCCCCAAGGTCATAAACAATCTCAGAATGTGGTAAATGTGAACACCTTGGTAAATCAATGTGATATGTGTTGAATCCAACACAAAAGATCGAGTAGACACATTTTAGGCAAGTGCACTATAGAAAAATGGGACACGACAAAGGACAACTTGCAAAGGCCGTACGGCTTATTGTCATATATGTGATGCTTCAGGGAGTGGCAAAACTACCTCTGCATCGGTCCCGTAGAGCGTCACACGGTAAACAACAGACACGGTCTTGCCATCAGCTGAATAAGTGATGCTCCGGACCTCGCCAGACCACTCTGCAACATGCCATTCCGAATAAAAAGCAGGAAAGTGTAAAACTTTGATAGGCAACACTTGCCTAAAAAAAGAGGGAGATTGAAAATGGCAGGTCTTCCACTTACCCGGTGCATGTAAGTTCATGATTCTATTGACTATGTGCCTGCAAAGAAACGCAAAGGTCAAAGAGCCCACTAATGTCAGAGACTCGAACCATTCCATTCAAAACCGGTTTGGGAAAAAAAATGAGCTTTTCCGGCTGTAAACTCAAAAATCACAAGGAAAACAAGAACCCAATTCACATATCGGCAGAGAGCGAGAGAGAGAGAGAGAGAGAGAGAGAGAGAGAGAGAGAGAGACCAAGGGATGTATTTGATGGAGGACCCATCTTCGAGGCGGACTTTGACGAGTGAATCGGGGACGCGCTTGTTGAGTTCCTTGAGTATCTCGGAGAGGGGCCTGCTGATTCCGGAAGTGGGCACGGCGTCGTCGTACTCCTCGGCTCTCTCGGTCTCTGCATCTCTGTCTCGGGCAGGAGAAGGCGAAGACTTGGCCGCGAACGTGCGGGAACGAGCTCCAAGTCGCAGGGGAAGGAGGAAGGGTTTCGAGGGGGAAGAGGAACGAAGTGAGTTTCTGAGAGATCTCATCACAAAACCGGCCATGGTCAGTCGCTTTCGCACAGAGAAGGAGAGAGAGAGAGGGAGGAAGGAGGGAGCTTTTCCGAGGTTTATGCCATGGCTGAGTGACTCTTGAAGACTGTCTGAAAATGAAATAAGGACAAGACTGTTCTCCAAGAAGTGGGAATGTTTAAATTTTATTTTTAGGGAAATCCACGGCGGACTCTATAAATTTTTTAAATTCGATTAATATGTACTCTACACAGTACTTGCGCATAAAATGAGGGCTTAGGTTAAAACTGAAAAAATAAGGGCTTAGGTGACCAAACTACAAAAAAAAAAAAAAAAATTCACAATTTTCAAAACTTGATAATTATTGAATTTCTAATTTAACTAAATGATATATGAGCAAGATTTAAAATAGATTAATCACATCATAAGATGATTCATGTCTAGTACAATGAATATATTTAGATATATCATCAAATCTAGTTAATGTTATGGATGCATGCATAAGAAATATGCACGAATGGATTGATCTTCAATGTTGTTTGCTTTATTATAATTTGCTTCTCACAAAGAGCAATCTTTAATTTTGAAATTTGGAAATTCCACCCTTTAATTTCAAAAACCATGTGCAACTTGAGACTTAAATGAATTTACCCTTTACAGCTTTTAATTTCTGTAAATCTTTTCCATAAATTTCTTTAATCTTTGTAGCCTCTCCAAACAGTCCATCCCACGCAATAAATTTTTCTGTCGTCAACAGTAAACATGATCTAACCAAAGAGGATAAGCGTTCGGTTCGAGATAACACCATAGATTTGCACATGTACTTGGTAAAAAGAACAAACACAAGCAGCACCCAGAAAGCCAAATGAGCTGAGCTAGAGCTGAGCCATTTGCTGGATGTTGATCGGGTAACAGTCCGACTGCGGACCATAGAAAGCCCTCTGGGCGAGCACCGAATTAGCGGCCTGCGTCAGGTGAAACGCGTCCCAGAACATGTGTTGGTTCCTGTCGGTGCACGGCGTTAGGAATGGAGTGCACGTTATCTCGCCTCGGTTCCTTCCTATTCCACAGCATGCCTTGTCCACCACACTGAACCCTGTGCATTCGCAGACATTCCCGTTAAGGATCAGTCGGTCTAATGATGAAGACGGTGCTGGTTCAGGAAAACCACGAGGGTTTCTCAATGGCTTTTACCGTATGCGGCCGGATTGTTTAGGATGTCACCCACGGCGCCATAGGTGTTTCCGTATAAAAAGATTGAGCCCGGGTGGTTGCTGTTCAGCTGCTGCACGAGCGACCTGAGCCCCTCGTTGAAGGTCCCGAGAATCTGGTTTACAGAGTCGACGCATCGGTCTGGGGGGGACCGGCCGGAGGCCCTCTGGTTTGGGATGCAGCCGAGCGGTGCGATTCCTGCTAGGAAGAACTTCCTCAGTCCTAGACTGTTCAGTGCCTGCGAGAATTAGGAACATCAAAGACTTGCTATGTAACTTCTCGTCGAACATCCTGATGGAAACCAAACAAGAAAATTAAAACAAAATTACCAGAATCTGTCGAGCGTAGCGGTTGATAAGGAGGTTCCCATAGGCCTGGGGAGTGTAAATGTAGCTGGAAGGGTACATGGAAGAAGGCATGAGGTAGTTGTTGATGTAGTCGTTGCTGCCAATGACCATGACGGCGATGGATTTCGCGAGGTATTGGCTCAAAGCCGTTCCACTCAGCATTGTTCTCACTTGATTCAGGGTGTTCTCAAAGTTCAGAACTTGCTGGCTCAGGCTGTACCTTTCTCCCTGCATTTTGCATGCGAAAAGAAACCGATTCAATCAAACGAAGTACATCCACTGAAATGGAAGAGTTTTCTCCTGCATTCGTGATGAAGATGGAAGCATATCTCCAAGGCACATCAACAAGTCTGAACCGTTTACGTTACGTTGGCAGGCTAGTTAATATTTCCCCAAATTTCTCGTTTTTCTGTCCGAAGTGGAATGATAGCTGAGTAGAATCCCTGTGAACTCCCTAATAATCTCGACATAAATGGTCATGATACACGAAAGCCGTCACGAGATGGACCGCTGGGCCTAATAATCTCGACATATAGGTCCTGTATTTGCTAGAGATCTCTGTTTATTCTATTGTTTTACAGACGATACCGCGCATATAAAGTTCAAAGATGGAAATTTTGTTACGTAGTGTTGGCCTGACTCATCGAGTATGCCCCCAGCCGCAGATGCATAATTTACTCCCCCTAGGATTTTTGCTCCAGTTGTGGATGGATCGGCATAAGCCGAAGGACTCGGCAAACCCAGCAGGTCTCCTGTCGAATAAGACTCAGGATTAAAGACGAAACTAATATATAGGAATCTGTCTCGATCAAGAAAAGGCATATGATTCGTTAGACTTAATTGTTCTCTGTTTCTGGATGCGATGCATTTCAAAATATATCGATTGATCTGTACAAGCACACCGTCGAGAGAGATATAGAGAGGTTTACCAAGCAAGTCGACGATGTTCTTCCCGTTACAAAATCTGCCAGAAGGTCCAGTAGGGTAGTCAATACCATAAGGAGGGTAATTGCATTTGGCATAGGAGTTGAGGTAATTATTGTTGCCGACATCGACTATCGAGTCTCCAAAGACAAACATCGCTGGTACTTGCTGTGATCCTAGAGCCTTGTTCACGCACTGCACGACTGAAATCATCAGTAGCACAGCAACGAGCCATGGTCTCTCACTGAACCCCATCATATTTCTCTTTCCTTGCTATGAAAGCTATGATGTTTGAGGCACTTTTAAAGATGGAAACCAGAGATGATGATGATGAAGAACAGAAGATAAGAATTGCACCATTTATTGAGCACCATAACGGCTGTGCTCGTAGCATGTCTTTTGGTGTGAGCAAGCCTTGTAATGTTGCTTTTGGTCACGTCTTTTGTGCAGTATTTGGGCTGCACCTTCTCGACGGCCGTTTGTCCTGCTCCTTTCTTCTTAATTACGATGCTCATCAGCAACCTTGGTTTCTTTCATTTTCTGTGTCCTATACGAGATATAGGAGTGAACGTTGATTAAGATACAAGAATACAAACCGAAACTTGTTGGCGAAGTCGGTCAAGGGGTTGGACAATTTCCACTTCAAAAATGGTGGTCGCCTGATCAAATCCCACAAACCGCATGACGATGACCTTGGGTCAAGTCCACCTGCACATGCTAAAGACCTGAACTTAACCGGCTCGTAAACCCTTGCAAGGTGTTTCACGAGTCTTCAAGTGGCAGGGTTTCCAGATCAGTATCTCTAGATTAACGAACAAAAGAACAAATTGACACAAATCGGCATGTTCTTTTCATAGCTTTACGCTTACTAATCAAATGGGCAAGCACCCAACGTAGAGATACATGTCCTCAGAACTTTAGATTATGTTGGAACGTCTTTCCTTTTCCTTCATGTAATAGATCATATCAGGGCCTAATCTGGTGGAGTGCTGGGCTTAAAAATCCTTGCCCAAGCCTCCCTACGATGTTAAATCTTTTTCTTGTTTTTTTCCTTAAAATGATAGGCTCGAGCAAGCCGAAGCTAGGTGGAAACTGCTCTTTCAAGGCTGAAGTTTGTGCTCTGGACCCGTGGTTGATCAGGCCATGAGCGTGTCTATTCGAGGAGGGAGATGCACTCACTGGTAAGAAAGTCTACCGTATCATCCATGACTTACTCGCAAATAGGCAGCCTCTTGATTGTTTTTGCAATCAAGTTATTATGGTCAGCAGGAAGTACAATGAGCATGATTTGAGAATTCTATGAGCTTAAAATTTTCAAATTCTTTCCATGTCTCTTGGTTAGATTAGAATCCCCTATCGCTTTCAAAAGTTCTTTTTTCACTTGCGCAATCCCAACTATTTGACTCACATCATTCGGTCCACGCATTCTCTTCAGGCCATCTGAACTCTAGAAGAGCAAACGGTGTTCATTCTCATAATCACCTGATTAGTATTTAAGTGCTCAGGACGCACCAGACACCGGGTTATCTGCGAGAAGGAAAATCTCAACCAGGTAAATTTGCGCACTCCTCTCGCTCCACTTATAGCTAAAAAGTAAAAACACATCATAAAAGCAATGGCTTCATAGTATCATTCGATGTCCCTCTTTTCCTTAACCTTGAGGAAGAGATTAAGCAAGTGCCAGGAGCATTTCCCAAGCGTGGGACCCTACCTCTACCTCGTGAAAGAGACAACAACATGGGCCGCACATTTCTCAGCTGATACGCAAGAGCCTATTCACCCAAGTCAAGATAAAGATCACAGTATTTCCAAGCTCTACTGTCAACCTCTTTTGGAATTGATTAATTTAAATGATTTCAATCCAGGGGCGACAGAATGCTCACAAGCAAGCACTGTATTCCACATTGATTCATGAACCAACATCATGATAAATATTAGATTCGCCTTCAAAAGGAAGGGTTCCTTTTACGACAATAGGAAAAGGCACAGACACAGCACCAAGCCACAGCACATCCCCCACCACTTAACATGCCCTCCTTTTTCATCCAGAGAAAGACTGTGACTACAGGAGGTTTATATATATATATATATATATATATATATATAAACATATTGTCATAAAGACACATACAAGCTAGGTGAAGTCACTGAACCATGATGATAGTTTGCATTGTGAGATTAGACCTAACTTCCTCGCGATAGCCTCACCAACATGGGGGACCCCTCGTGTCCGCCACGCACGGTGAAAAGTTGATTCCAGGATGAAAAAAGAAAAGAAAAGGAAGACATGACCATTGATCTAGCCAGAGAGTGCCAGAGAGTGCCAGAGTTTCCCAAAACAGGAATAATCACTCTATCGCTAGCTTTTCACTAAGTGATCAGTAAGATATCTAGTCAACTGGATCGACAAAATTAATCGCAGACCCGGGCCTAATTTGAGCAATATGATCAGGATCCTTCATGTTCAAATGGGCTGATCCAGCTGTGGTCTTTCTACAGCGTCTCCTCCTATGTGGGATTTGATTGGTGATGTTGAAGATAATGGAGATGCCTTGTTAGAGTACCATAAAGAGCAAAAGAGGTAGTTGAGGAAGTTAATGAAGCTTAGTGCAGCCAGTAACCAGTAAAAGAGGTCAAGCCTGTCCTTGTTGAGGTCATTATCACTGAGCCACCCACCAACAGAGGATGATGAAGTTGAGGTGATCTTGTTGACCAGTGAGACCAGGAGTGAGCTCAGATAGAACCCAAATGAGTAGGAGCAGTAAGTCATGGCAGTCAAGAAGGATTGCATCCCCTCGACCGACTGCTTGTAGAAGAACTCGATGAGCCCGACTGCAGTGAACATCTCCGAGAGCCCGAATATGAGGAACTGTGGGGCTATCCAGAATATGGAGAGAGTCTCGTGATGCTGAAGCGCCGAGTCCCTCCTCTTCTTCTCGACCAGAGCTGCAGAGACCATCGAGAAGCTTGCGATGAAGAGCCCAATACCAACTCTCTGGAGCGGGGAGATCCCCGAGTCCCTCCCAGTCAGGCGACGGGTGATTGGGACAAACAAGGTCTCGTACAGTGGGACGACAACAATTAGCATGACGTAAGGGATGGCCTGTAGGGACGCTGGGGGCACATGGAAGTGGTCCTTGATTCGGGTGTCCATGGAACGCCCCTGTAGGACCGAGAATGTTTGGAGCTGCGCTAGGATGGTATTGAAGATTATGGTGCAGGCGAATATCGGGATGACCGAGATTATGATCTTCACCTGCTCCACCTGCCTGACCGTGCAGAGTCTCCATGGGCTTTCGCTGTCCCGAGCTCTGTCTTGTATCCTAATGCAGGCCTTGTCTAGGAATCTGCAGTTCAATTATGGTCACAAACTGCACTGTATGCACCATGTCACAGTAAAAATGCAGCCAAAGGAGTAAGTCGTCCAAGATTCCATGAAATGTGATACCTGTCTCTAAGGCAGATATCAATTTAAGTGAACTTAGTAGGCATGAACCAAAAGTCCAGGGACCACAATGAATAAATCAAAAGTTCGGACCGCATTGTACATTTGACCAAAGTTCATAAATCATTTATATCATTCTCCCGACTATCTACAACATGTGGAGAGGATAGTGCTATATGATTTTGTTTTGCTGATCTATTCGGCCAACTTGAACAGTTTGAGCGCTACCTGAACTTCTCAGTGTGGCGAAGATTGCTGCTCTCGGCTGCAGAGGCAACCTGATCGTTAGATTCATTGATTTTGTTGCCATGAAGCTTGTCTGCATTCGAAGGACAGATCTGCTTTCTCTTTGTGATGGCAGCCACAAAAACCTGACCCCACGCAAAAACGTATGCACAAAATTTACGTGAATTTATGAGGAACATGAAGCGTCATCCAAGGAAAGTGACTAACACGGGAAAGGCAAAAGCGAAAGACTTCTCACTTGGGCTATAGGGGTGAAGATGCTTCCGTGAGGAGGCGTGTTCTTGTAAAACAGGATTCCTGAGATTAGGCTGACCAGCCCAACCACCATGGCGGCGGCAGATACGCCAAAGCCTACATCCATCCCAGAGTCAGTCTGGACCCAGACGAGGACAGTGAGGGCGACAAGCTCCCCGGTGCAGAAGGCAAAGTAGGCGGCATTGAAGTAGGTGGAGAGCCTCCCGGACTGCCTGGAGTCCTCCCTCCTGAACTGGTCAGCCCCATGGGAGATGATGTTGGGCTTCAAGCACCCACTACCAAGTGCCACTAGGCAAAGGGACACATAAAATATGAGAGCCCTGTAACCACTAGCCTCCTCACAAAGGGACCCTTGGGCATCATTCATGTTGCATTTTGGTGGCCTCAGTGATTGGAGATGTGCTTGGATGGAGAGTAGTATAAAACCCTGCATATCCAATTCAGAAACCATGGTGCATTTCATTATTATTGTGCCTCTATATGTCCTCCCACGACAGTATGGTAGCCCTGTAGGGGGTTGACCTTCACTTATGCAGAATATTCTAATCCTTAACATAGTGGTCTTTGTATTAGTATATTAAAAAATTGTGAAAATTCTGAGTGTAAGGTCATCATTGAATGAGAGAACCATGTCTAATCCCACGCTAATCGCACATTTTCCACATTATTGAATTCCTGCAGTTAGTGAGCTTTTCCTTTAAAAGTAATTTTATTCCCTCCATTTCAGCAAAGAGCTTGATGTCCAACGTGCTTCATGCCTTGGATAGATTAAGAGCAGCTAAAGCATAATTATTCTCTGTTCCATATACTAAACCGTGGGCTGGAAAAAGAAGCAAATTTTAATATAGCATGTAAGTGCATAGTCAAAAAAATGAAAGTGCAATAGGCACTGAGCTTGCTTTTTGCTTCTGAATAGGACCACGACACCAGGAAAAATGAAGAAAAATGTACAGGAATAAAAATGGAAGATCCTGGGAGGGAAAACAATTGAGTTCGAGGCGAGAGGATTGACTCACCGCAAGCTCGACGAAGCCGAAGATGAGCATGGTCCAGAAGCTCCCGAGGTATGAGTCGGAGAGGAAGCCGCCAAGAAGGGAGAGGAGGAAGATGGTGCCGACGAAGTTGGTGACGATGTTGGCGGATTTGGACAGAGGGAAGTGCATGTCCTTGAACACATACGTTATCAGATTGTTGCCAACCCCAGCGATCGCCATCATCTCAAACGCTTGGAGACCTGTGCGTGATCATCAATTACAAACCACCAACCAACCAAAAAACAAACAATTACAAACTACCATAATATATTTTTATGTGCATGAACTCTGTTCGAAGTGAGTGAGGCAAGTGTGTGAAACTCCACTTGCTTAATTACTAACAAAAGGAAGTGACCACTTCTAAATTCAACAGTAACTTTGCTTCCATCACCAACACCTTATATAGTGGCTAGAGAGCTACAGTTGACAGTTTTGAAAGGGAAAAAGTTGGAAACTTGCTCATCCCAATTCCCACATACACACATCCACAAAACAAAGAGCAAAAAACTTACAGAAAACAGGGGTTAGCATAAACATAAACAAGGCAGAGCATATAATCTTTGAAGCTGCATGAGAGAGAGAGAGAGAGAGAGACCGAGAACGAAGATAGCGGCAGTCATTCCGCCATGTCTGTTGGCTCGGCAAGGTCTTCCTCTCCAATCCACAGGCACCTGATGATGAAGAGTCTGATCACCATCTCCAATTTCAGACGTTGAACTTAGGTCCGACTTCCTGCTTGTCTTCTCCATCGCTTACCCTCACTCGGTCTCAGGACTCTCTTTGTGCCAAGCTTGTGTTTCTCCCTGTCTCTCTGAGCGTGTGTTATATATAACTTGGCAAGCAAATACTGTTCTATAAAGTTTCTTCGAGGCTTAATGAGGATCACTATGCCAATCTTCTAAAGCGAACCGAGAAAGCTAGAGAACTCATGCCTATCTTTTCCTCTTTAGTGAAATGGAGAGGTAATGTCACAACACAAAGTGGCAAACAGGCCCTTGATTTTATAATGCATTCTACTGTTGAATGCACCCTCTTCTTCTTTTTCGTTCTTCTTTTTTCCTTTTCCGCACGTCGTGCGGGTAAAAATCGAAATGGCTTCGATCTTTTTTCTCGAGCACATGTAATTATGTATTTGCCACTCGTCCAGTTGACTCCATGGATGGATCAAAGTGGTGGACCTGCCCCATTTCCCCTCCAAATTTTTAATCTTTCAGCCTATCATGTCATCCATTTCTAAGCTGCCATGAAGCTCTCTCTCTCTCTCTCTCTCTCTCTCTCCTCCCTGTGGAATGGTGGCTCCGGGAGGCAAGGACCGAACATGGCGCTGATGGCGAGCCATTCATCGAATCCTAAGGCCATCTCTTCCTCTGTGTGGGGTTGATGAGTACACATGATGAGACCGATGAAGCCATCGATACCACCCCCACCACCATGACTGATGGGCTCTTTTATCTCTACGACCTCTTCGGATCACGAATCAACTCGTGTCCGACGTAATAAAGTTAAGCTGGTCGTTCCTCTGTCCCCTTGATTTTTTCTTCAGAGTTCCTTATTTCGAAAGTCAATGGCACACGAAATGAGCGCACACCCGCGTGTACAGATATGCTCCCTAATCATCACCCTCATGATCACACGAATTACTCTGTTTTCTCAAAGGGTACAGAGCTCTCCTCATCGGCGAGCCGCCGGACCGAGACGGCAGCGTGTTCGAACTTCATTTGACCTTAAACCGATCGAACCGAGGGGAACCAAGAGACAAGAACCGAAAGACGAGGGGGCTCTCCTCTTAATGCAGGAGAAGAAGGTTGAGTGCTGCTACTGGCCCCACGGGAATGATGAATCGGATATGTGCAGCACGCCGAATGATGCGACAGTCGAACGAGGGCAACGGTGAAAGGGTAAGTCAACAGTCCCGTCGACAACCCCCCACCCCACTAAAGCCTGAATCTTGGTACGACGAAAACCCCGGGATTTGAAGTTGCAGGCATATCAGCACCTACCAGCTTGGAGGATCTCCCCCACTTTTCCTGCTGCTTCAGAACTGTGTTCTTTAATTCTATTTTATTTTTTCATTTTCTGAATTTTTTTTTCTTTAAGGAATAATATGATAAATAATCAATATGATTCCCAATATTTCAATTTATTTAATATGATCCGTATACTTCAGCCCAATGTGCAATGTTATTTTTAAACTATTCTTTATTTAATGTAGTTCATGGACTCTTTATATACATTCGATATTGTCCACGAACAAATCAAAAGTTTCATTGAACAAATTAAAAATTTAGAGATGACACACATTAAATTAAAATTAAAAGTTGATGGACCACGTTATATATTAAGTAATAGTTTAAGGACCATTCGTATTTATTTGCCCTTATTTCATACATCCTATAATTTCTATATAAAAAAGAATTTATATGCAGTACGTGTTATTGTAAACTCACAGTGCTTGCTTTGAAACGCTTCCATTGCCTTTCTAGCATTAATCTTCAAGAAAGTCAATTCTGACCGCACTTGCATTCAAAAAGTGTGATTGTTCACATCTATTATTGAAGTGGAACTTGGAATGTTCTTAAATCTAGGGTTTTTTTTTTTCTCATACGTATTCATTGAATTAATATCAACACTTGGAAAGACATGCGTGTAGACGTACCTAAAGCGTGTATACACACCCTAAAACACGTTTTCAACACAACCTTTTGAGATATGGATACAAGGAACATAAGGCCCGCATGATAACATTTTTGTTTCTTCCGATTTCTATTCTTTTGTTCCCCAGAACAAAAAACTTATTGTTCCCAAAAATAATTTCTAAAAATAAGTCATTTTTTTTTCTTTTCAATTTTTCTTTTGTTCTTCTTCCTTGTTGTGGCCACTACCGGCCGCCCGCCAACCATCAGCCACCTTCAGCCACCTGCGATCACCGTCGGCCAACCGTCGGCTGCCAACTACCGCCACCACCACTCAACCGCTAGCAATTGTCGTAGTCGCAACCGCCACTGCCCAACCACCTGCAATGGTCGGCAACCATCGTCGTCGCCCATCACCACCGCTCGACCACCGGCGATCGTCATCGTTATTGCCGCCTGATCACCGACCATCGCTGCTGCTCGTCATCATTGCCTCCCCTCGCCGCATGTTCGCCGCCCATAGCCCACTAGCCACCGTCACCACCAATGATCGCACGACAAATTATCGCCACCTCTCGACCGCCGACAGCTTGCCATTGTCGCTGACCGGTGGGCTGTGGGCGGCAATTATGCAACGGCAATCAATGGCGACGGTCGATGAGTGGCGGTCGTGCGGCAACGGTTGGCGCTGACAATCATGCTACGACGAGTGGTGGTCATGTGGCGACGAGCGGCAGTCAACGGTCCATGAGCAAGAAGAAAAAATGAATAAATATAAAAATTTATAAATCTTACCGAACACATTTCTATTCTTTTTCTATTTCAAGAATATAAATTTTGTATAGTTACCAAACGTATTATTTTACTCAGAAATTATTTCCCATAATAGAAATAGAAAATAACTATTTCTAAAAAAAAAATTATTTCTCGAAGTAGAAACGTTACCATGCATGCCTTAAATAACTATTATTAATTTCGGGTCTCATTATGAATGACTTGTCTTCAACCAGACTGAAAAGAAAGATTTTATTAGAATTAAAAGATCAATCTAAGATATAACGACCCAAAAAAAGGGCTCTCATACTTATAATTTTTTTTTTTTTTGGTTACAATTGACGTATCAACTGCGTGACAAATCAATTGCGTCTAGTGCATCTAACGAATGTTCATATGTTTACCTATGAACAAGCCAGCATGAATTCTCACTCCACATGTATAACTTGAATCAAAATTATGGGGGTGAATGGGATGAATGTGGGATTCTTGAGAGAAAGGGAACCACCATCAACCTCTTTTTCTACCTCTGGCTCTACCCCCACCCACTTTATGGGTAAAGAAGGCAATAATCAATTTGGGAATGTAGTGCAACAGAAGAGGTCACTAAAGCCTATGGCCGAAAGCTCCCTTCCATGATCATATTTTATCTTCCCCAACACTCACATACACACACAAGTAAAAAATGCAAGGCCAAAGCCCCAAAGGTCAAAAGACGCTACCATCGCCTTGACTTCGATCCCCCATCTAAAAGTTTGGTATGTACTTTTTGCCCAACAATTATGGAATTTGAACTTTGAAAACTAAAAAAAAAAATTGTAAAATCTCGGGATAATAATACAAGTGATCTTTGAATTCCTGCCTAATGGACAATATCGTCACTAAACTTTAAATTTATTTAATATGGTCCGTGAACTTTAAGTTAATGTGTAATATGGTCCCTGGATTTTTAATTTATTCGATGTGACCTCTAAACTATATGAAAATGTTTAATCTAGTTTCTAGAATATAAGAAAATACCCAATAGTATTCATTCATTAATTTAAATTCTAAAACAATGATGAACATTTCCATTTAGTTCAAGGATTAAATTGAATATGTACATCATATATTGAGCCAAAGTTTAGAGACTACTTATGTCGTTTTCCCTTAAATCTTCTAGATCACTTCCCATCATTCTAAACGAGACGAAAGCATGACATAATGAGAGGATCCGATGCTTCGGAACAAAAGATCTCCCGAATCTAATACCAATTAAAATTTAGGCAAATTCGCCATGAATTTTTCCATAAAAAGTTCAAACCATCGAATGAGGCGTGATATTTAATACTTAAATGCTTTAAGGAGAAAAGGAAGGAAATTTACCGAAGTCTTTTAACCCATAATTTCAACTTTTGATGGGACGATTTTGAGGGAAGGCCCCTTTTTTCGATTGTGCTGTGGGTTGGTCAGATGACAATTTCACAAGCAGTCGATTTTCACTGGAAGTGCATATCCTACGTGGGCGGAATCTATTGGTCCTTTGGGGATGCGAGTGCTGGGGAGTGGGAGACAGGGAACAGCCATTGATCCTTTGTCCCCGACATCGACTGTCGACGAATAAAGGTCCTCCTATGATCGAGTGTTCCTCCAACATCAACCTCCTAATTCCTTCGTCAATTCATCATTCGATGCATGTAATGACCGGATGATGCGAGTTTCTGTATTTTTCAGGTAGTATCGAGTGTTCGTCTTCACTTTGCCAAGCTTCCGGCGTCATGTGTTGATTGTAGTTTTCTCATTTTATGATGATAATCATCCGTTGTTAACTGCGTTAATAAAACACTTAATCTAGCCTTTTTTTGGAGATTTTTTGAAAAGGTTGTAACTTTCCTAGGTAAAGTACATATTTAGTGCTTTGAATTCCAGCGCTTCTATGGTTTGGTTCCCTATCTTTTACTTTATTCAATTGAGCCCTCTAATTTTAAAGATCTGTACAATTTGTCCCTTTTTTTTTTCTTGCAATTGAATTCTCTAACTTTCTTAATTAGATGACCAAATCGCAAAAATCCTGAAAGTTAGAGTACTTGTTTGCACAAAATAAAGCTTGAAAAGACACAAACGCAGAAACTTAGTGGACGTGATGTGTATTTTAACCCTTATCATTCTAGATGGAAGGTGAGCCAGATGGTGCCATCACCCTATTGAGAGTTTTGATGTTACCACTGGACCTGCTCATTTGGGCTGGCCCAGGTAAGCTCAAGCCCAAACCTTCTTAGGTGTAGCCCAAGCCCACCAAGGTAAAAGAATGGGAGGGCCAGGCCCGCTGGTCCACCCATTGAGCGACCTTTCTTTTCTTTTCGTTTTATTTTTTTAAAATTTTCGGCCAAATGTATATATGAAATAACGTTAGGTCTCTGTGTTATTTTACTTCATTACTTTACTTATGAATTTTATATTATTTTTTTCTCTCCTATATTAGAAATCTGGACTTATTTCATCCGACTGGTGTTTATAAATCTTTATATATCAAGTAAAATTACTAACAGGAACATCCTTTTTAATCTCTTTTAATAAAATGAATAGATGGGCCAGGCTGAACCCCAAGGCCCTTTCCCGGCCCGACTTGGAATTTTTTTGTCGAGGGCTACCCAAAGGAACTGCTCGGACCGGTCAGTTTCCAAGGGCATCAATTCGATTATCAATTCCATAAAATTGGAATTGGTGAATTTCGATTTTTTTCCTGGTTCTAGGTGTTAAGGGTGCGTTTGGCAAAATGTGTTTATGTTCCTCGGAACACAAACTTTTGTTCTTTTGCTCCAGGGAATAAAAAAAAAAACAAAAAACGTGTTTGGTTACATTTTTGCTTCGAGAACGATTTGGAATGTAAACAAGAAATAGAAAAAACTTATTTTTTGTCCCCAGGAACACTTCCGAGAAACATGTTTTTTTCTTCTTCTTCTTCTTCTTTTTCTTTTTTCTTCCTTTTGACCGGTCGCTCGGCCTTGGCTATGGCCGGCGACCTTGCCGAGCGTCGCCATCCCCCGGTGAGGCCAAGGCCGAGCTCACCTAGCCAAGATGAGGCCGACCTCACACCGCTTGGGTGAGGCCGAGCCTCGCCAGTGGCCTCGGTGGCCAGGCGAGGTCATCGACAAGGCTCGACCTCGCCTAGGTGGCGCAAGGTCGCCAAGCCCAAGGCGAGGCCGAGCCTCACCAGTGGCTGGGCGAGCTCAGACTCGCCAAATTTGGGCAAGCTCGAGCTCGCCAAACCAAGGCAAGGCCGAGCCTCGTCGACCATGGCCGAGGCCAGCGACCGGCCAAAAGAAAGAATGAAGAAAAAAAAGGAAAAATATAATAAAAATATTAAAAAATTAAAAGAAACAATAAATTATACAAGTTTACCAAACGTATTTCTATTCATAGAGTATAAATTTTTTGCAGTTATCAAACGCGTTATTATACTAAGAAATTATTCTCAGGAACAGAAACAAAAAAAAAATTTCTGTTCAAAAATTATTTCTTGGAACAAAAACGTTACTGCATACGCCCTAAACCGCTCATCCAAATAGAATTGATTTTTTCCCTAAAATTTTTAATTTTTTTTAAATATTTAAAGAAACCTAATCTATCTCCCATTTCAAACTTCACCTACACATGCGGACATGCATGAGTCACATGACTCCCATTTCGCTTACACATGCAAACATGCACAAGTCACATGATTCCCATTTCACTCACACACGTGAGTAAAATGACAAGAACGAATCAAAATACAACAGTAATGGCTCATTCCAACTAAATTTTGCCACAAATTGGAAAAGGACAATTTTGCACGTAACTAAATGATTGTAGAAAGGCCTTGATTACCAAGACGATCTTCAATTTCTTCTTGAACATTAGCGATAAATTTAAAAAAAAAAAAAATTGAATATGCCACCAGTTCCATTAGTTCACTAAACTGAATTGGTTGGTCCGATTCCAAAAGGCACTGATTCTATTCTCGATTCTTGAATGGAAATACAGGCTAGAAATATTTTGAATTCCATAGAAGGAAAAGGGCAAAAGAAAAATAAGGTCAAATACGGGGGAATTCGTGACGATCATGTTTCCTTGAGTTGTCGTTCTGCGACATAAATTCAAGAATTATTAATAGTCCGACTGTTGGCATCCAAAAAAAGTTAAATATACCTTCATCGAGCAGCTAACACGTATTCATAAAGTTAGCTGTGCTTACAAATGTCAATCATCCGACTGCAAACCCGTACATCGCGGACTTATGCAGGGTCAACCATTTTATTTTATTTTATTTTCTAGGTCGCACCCATGTTTGTCCCTAGGAGATACCAACCGGAAAGGCCCTCTTATTAGGATGCAATGTTGTTGTTATGGCTAGGGCGTAACGTTTAGGGGCCCTGCAGATGGATTGGATCCAGAAATCTGAGAGTTAAAAGTTAGTATATTGGCCAGTTCTTTTGTTAACTACGCACATTAAAATTACCTGGTGGATGACCCCTGAAGATTGTCACTTTGTTAACCCATTCTATGTGTAGTTTTGGCCAAAACAAAAAGTTTTTGTGTAGTTGTTCTCCTTTTCAATGTTGATGAATTATATATGATTTTTGTACATATTATTTAGAGCATTTAGTTTTTCCTTTTCTTTCATACACCCACAATGCATTATACTAAATTTTACGAATTTATCAATCAAAGAGAAAAAAATATAAAGTAAGGCCAAAAACCACAAAAATTTCTGAACTCTTTTTTTGTCATAAAAAACTTCAAACTTGCCTACTATAACATTATTATCCCAAACTTTTTTTGTATTGCAAAAAAACTAAATTTATACATGTATGGCATATATACCCTCTATTAAAGTTTCACCCAAAATATATTTGTCACATCGGTATAAGTTTAAGATTTTTTATGACACAAAAAAAGTTTGATATATTTGTGTCACAATAACTAAGCTTAGGAATTTTAGTGATACAAAAAAAGAGTTTTGAGTTATTTGTGTTATAGTGTGCATAATTGAGGCTTTTTTTGTATTAATAAACCAATAAAGTAATCACTTGTTGGCATCGACATTTAATACTTTGCACAATATATCAATGGGAGGATAAACATGTAGCTCATATCGAATGACACATGCTCATGAGAAAGGGGAAATCATTTTATGTGTGTGAATATTGGGCGACGAGCTACTTACAATGCTCGCGTCAATTCATTACTACCTATATGGCATTTGAGTTCCGGAGAAACCTCATTTGCAATCCACTTATTTTGCCACATGCGATCACCATCACATGATGTAATCGTCGCACATGATAATCTTAGTAAGAGATATCTTACATCCTTAAAATATCAACAAGCATCCTGTGGCTCCAAAATTTGAGTGGCGACATGCCAAATGTAAAAATTCATGATGTCATCTCACTTACTAACAACTCGAGAAGTTAATGAACGACCTAACAAAAGGTATGCTGAAGTAGATTGTTTCCTAGGCCCTCCACTAAGTAAATCTTTGGGTTATCAATACAGGCCCACCTATCTTTACCCACGAACTTAGGCATGCGCATCACTTTGGGGATTTTTCTTTTAGATGGAAAGACAATTCTACGAAGACTTTCTCCCTTTTGGTACCAATCTTTTGATCATATGGATTGCATTTACTAACATGGATGTCAACTGATGAATTGCTACGCATCCAATTCGTCCTTTGTGGCGAGGCTTTCTGTTCAAAATAGACCCACAATGGCAAATTCTTCTCTTTCTAAACTAGACTCCTATGCGACCAAAACAACTAGACTCTCGAAAAAATAAAATAAAGATCTTCAATTTAGACCAAAAGGCGCAAAATTATTAGATTCCAGTGTCACTGAGATCGCATAATTCACTTGGCCAATTTGTACCCACAAACAAAGTTGTACGTGTCTCCAGCATCAGCCAAATGAAACGGTCTCCTTTGTCAAGAATGTTGTGGATCGTGGGACTGCAGGACCTTGGTACATGCACGAGGGTTGTCCCATCGATGCTTGATAAGTTGAACAAAATGGGGATCGAGTTATTGAAAAAAAGTTATAAATTTGTTGTAATGGTGTCAATTTAATCATAAATATTTTAATTTGATTAATCTAGTCTTGAACATTTTGACAATTTGCTAAATGAGTCATTTCTAGTTAATTTTGATAAAAAAAACTACTGAAGTAGACGCTAGCTATTTTACATAGCATGAATGGTACTAGTATGGACATATTTTGTAATTTCTTTTTAAAAAAATGAATTATTTATTTTTTTGGATTTTTGGATTTTTGGATTTTCTTCTTTTTTTCTTTGCTTTCTTATTTTATTGTCCACATCGGCGATTTCCAATCATAATTAGCCAAAAATACACCATTGACAAATGATTAAAAATTTTAGAACTAAATTGGCCATATAAAAATTTTTTTTTTTTTTTTTTTTTTTTTTTTTAGGATTGAATGGGTACAAATGTAATAGGGTGATGATTTTATTGTTTCCCATGAAACAGGCTACAATGCATGTGCTTCACCTTCCCATGTTTCGTATCCTAAGCATGTTATTATATGTGCCGTGTGGTATGTCTCTCGAATGCTCAAGCCTGATCAATCAGAAACAAGGTCCATCCGGCACAGGCAATTTAAGGCTGTGCACTGTTTTCAGCTCCCCTTGTCGTAATTAGGCAACCGATGAATGACTTTGGGTTGTATTCGCAATTGCAAACAAAACCGTCTCTCTTTCCCCTCCTCCTCTCTAAAATTAAGAAAATTGACGGGCGGAATTTCTCTCGGTCTTGCTTGGCGATGTGCTTATCGATACGTAAGGTTACTTCCTTGTAACGACGACCGGAGTGGTGTGAGAACTTGACCAATCGATCCGCACTAAAATTCATTTCATCTTATAGTAAAAGTAAGAAAATTGACAATGCTTCTAATTCGACCCTTTGAAATGGAGTCTATCATTTCGACCAAAAAAAAAAAAAAAAGAAAAAGAAATGGAGTCTATCACGTCCACATATTTTCTTTTGAGAAAATGACACAAATAATTTTTAAACTTTGACTCAATGTGTAACGTGGTCCATGAGCTATAATCTAATGTGTAATGCCGTTCTTGAACTATTAAATTGTTTAATTTAGTCTCTAGACTTTTAGTACATGTTCAATTTTGTCCTTGGACTATATGAAAATATTCAATGCGATCCCTGATTTGAATTAATGAAAGGACCATATTGAACATTTCCATATAATTTAGGGATTAAATTAAACATGTATCAAAATTTCAAGAACTATATTGAATAAATTAAAAGTTTAAGGACCACGATGAACATTGGGGGAAAATTTACAGATCACATTGAATAAATTAAAAGTTTATGAATTACATTACACATGGAGTTAATATTCATTATCCATTTTCTTTTTCTTGTTTGAAAAGAAAAGTTTTGCCAAAGCTAATCTCATTCGCTCTCTAAAGAGAAGGGAGAGGCCTTACAGCTTGGCGGACAAGGCGTGTATCAACAAGAAGCAAATGTGTATTATCTTGGTGACATGAGCAGACAGGTTCGTTGAGCCATGAAAAACAGATGATCGATCCTCCGAACAGAGCCGTCCGTCCCTCTAAATCGTTCAGCCTTAAAACCATTTGCTTAAATAAAGAGACTGGCATTCTCTTTATCCTTGTAAAACCGAAAGGAAGACAGCGCTGGATTGCTGCTATCCCCGCGATCCCTGGACAGGTACTCAGCTTCGTGCCGCTTGTTCTCGCGAGGATATGATGTCGTGTTGTGTGCACGGCAAGTTTTTCTGAGTTGGAAATCTGTTATGAGCAAAGTTTTCAGTGATTTATCTACTCAGCGATGCAGATCATTCGTGAGTCCGTCTTGCATTCGTGCATGGTCGACATGGAGAATCGTGCATGAATTTTACGTAGTTTGACGTCGACCAAAGTTTGCCGGTTTAGGTCGATTATGCGGTTCGGTCGCTTGGCCTTTAGGCCATTTACTTAGTCATGGATCTTAGCTTTCTTTCTGCAAATGACATGATCATTTCCGTTCTTTCTTCATCTCGGGGTAGCTCAAAATGGAGCAGGGTTTGCCATCAAACTTCACGTTCCCGTCACTTTCGCTAATCTGATTCTACCCCTCACATGGCATGTTATAACAAGGTGACTTCATGTTCAAATCGACGGCTTCCTTTTGCGCGGCGGTGGCTCGAGGACTATCTAAATCGTTGACCGATAATGCTTGGCGTTTAGGTGGAGATCTCTCGAACCGGGAGAGAGGCAACGATCGCGTAATTCTCCAAGCACTAGAGCGATTCTGCACTATAAATCCCATCCTGTGTCGGGGAGTTAAGAGGGCCACCCTGAGTTCGAGTATATCTGGTCATCGTCTCCTTATTTTCTTCCAGGAAACATTTCGCTAAGGCGCCTTCATCGCGGAAGGAAGTGATCGTGGGGCTGTGGCGACTAATGCTCAAGGCTTGGCCAGTGCATCCCGAGAACGAGCTGAAGAGAATGCGGGGAAAGCTGCTTCCAGGGAGATTCATATTCGTGCTGTGCATTTCGAGCTTCCTGGCAGGATCGCTCTTCACGGGCCGAACATGGACCGCTCACCCATCTCCCGACGACGACGGACAAATGCCGACGGCGCAGGATTGCGACCACAAGCGTGTAAGCCTTGGCTTTCCGTTCACTCGGTACTGTCATACGAACTGATGTTATTTCCATTCTTTCAGAAACTCGTAGAGGAAGAATCCGGCGATATAGCGGCGGAAGTCACCAAGACGCACCAGGCCATCAAGTGAGTCTGACCTGAGGATACGCTGAGTTTCTACAACATTTTACCTTAGACAGCATCTGATCTTTTGCCCGGTGTCATCGGCATGTTTATCAACGTCTGATAATCCGGTTCAAGCGCAGGTCGCTGGACAGAACAATGTCGAAACTGGAGACGGACTTGACCGTGGCTCGTGCAGGCCAACTCGACGGCCGTGCTTCGGAACACAGTGCGTCCTCGTCTAATCACAGTCTCGAGAAGGCCTTCGTCGTGGTCGGGATCAACACGGCGTTCAGCAGCAAACGGAGGCGAGATTCACTCCGGCGAACGTGGTTGCCTAGAGGTTTCTTCCTTCCCTTTTCATCCAATCTCCTCCTTCCCTAGGAAAGTTACCTTACATGAGTGCAATTTGTGGCAGGAGAGAAGCTGAAGAAGCTGGAAAGGAGAAAGGGGTGGTGGTGAGGTTCGTGATCGGGCACACCACGACGCCGGGCGGGGCTCTCGACCGGGCGATCGACGCGGAGGACGCGAGGCACCACGACTTCCTCAGGCTGGACCACGTCGAGGGCTACCACCGGCTCTCTTCCAAGACCCGCCTCTACTTCTCCACGGCCGCCTCGATCTGGGATGCCGACTTCTACGTCAAGGTCGACGACGACATCCACCTGAACCTTGGTCCGTGAAACTTGTCCCGACCCAACACGCCTCGCCGGCCACTCTCCCATTTCATTTTCGCTCTTCCCGGCCTAATGACTAATCTTGTGTGACATAGGCACGCTGGTGAGCACATTGGCGACGCATCGGTCCAAGCCGCGGATCTACATTGGGTGCATGAAGTCCGGTCCGGTTTTGTCACTAAAGTAAGTAGCCACCGAATCGGAATATTAATTGTCGTTTTTTCCGTCATTTAATAAAATATGGAATTATAGAAAAATCAACTCACGGCCATAATTGGTATATTTTTTTATTTTGTATTTTTCGAATGTTGTATTGAAAAATGAAAGGGGCGAAAAATACCATGAGCCGGAGTTTTGGAAATTCGGGGAAGAAGGGAACAAGTATTTCCGGCACGCCACTGGCCAGCTCTACGCCATCTCCAAGGACCTCGCTTCCTATATTTCCACTAACTCGTGAGTTGACTCGTCGCTGACGCGGCCAATTTTTTTTTCTCTTTTGTCCCTTGAAATCAAGGCCAATCTTCACTCAATTATGCTTTCTTTTTTCAGCTTATTTTGTATTTTAATGTCGACTTATTCTTATTTAATTTATTTAATTTTGTTTTGGCAGGCCGATATTGCATAGATACGCGAACGAGGACGTTTCGGTGGGAGCCTGGTTCATCGGCCTGGAAGTTGAACACGTGGACGAGCGCTCCATGTGCTGCGGGACCCCTCCAGGTAGTAATTTAATTATGTAGATTTAATTCTGGATTCAATTATTTAGAAGTACATTTTGTGCAACAACCCTTCCTATCTGATTTAATTTATATTTTATTATCCGTCCAAAAAAAGGAAAAAAATTTAAATCAGAAGGATCTATTTTTTTAATATATATTCTTTCGTTCTGCCTTTTTTTTTTGTGTGATTTCTTTTTTTATTTTATTTTGACAGACTGCGCAGCAAAGGCGGAGGCTGGCAACGTGTGCGTGGCATCATTGGATTGGTCATGCAGCGGCGTGTGCAAATCCGTGGAGCGGATGGAGGAGATCCACGGGCTGTGTGGGGAAGGAGACGCCGCTCTTTGGGATTTTCACCTGTGACCCCGGAAGTTTGCTTAAATTATGTTCCCTCCCCAACCCCCAAAAAGAAAAAAAGAGAGAGGAGAAGAAGTAGAGGCAAAAAGAAGTGCTGAGAGTATGGAGAGTTTGAGCGAGGCTTTGTTGTTTGCGAGAGTTTACTTGTTAAGTACATCCAGGCTTATGTACGTGTTTTGAATATTTGGGATGGTTAGTATGATGGTTGCACTTGCTAAAATATGATGGCTGCAGATTGTTTCGTGCTTTTAATATTGAAAAGAGTTTGATTTTGAAACTAAAATGAGGAATTTACGTTTTTTTCATTTGCCGACATCTCAAATCAAACTCTCGTGAAAAATAAAAATTGTAATGACAACATCTCAGGATCTTTGCATTGACTATGCTTGATGTTATCTGTGGAGCGAGAGGACTAAATTGAAAAGAGAAATGATTGATGCGTCTAAAAATTAGAAAAAGGGAAAAGGAAGGGGATCATTGGAAAATACTCGAAGGAAGAAAGGCGGTAGGAGAAGCGGGGGGAGGAGGAACCTTCTGAATGGACGGACCAATTTGTCGCTTTCGCCGCGCCCCCCCGGGGCGGCTATTCCCGCGCTTTGCACTTTGGTCCACAAGATTTTTCCCGCTAAAACGTTGCTCCCCCAAAAACCCTAATTTCCCAAATATTATTCGTGCTTAATCCTGTCGGACACAAATAAAAAATTAATTAAAAAAAATCGATTCCCTTTCACCATGTCCTCGAAAGTCTTTCGGAAGCTGCGTCTCGTTCGAAATCTTCTATCTGGACGGCTACTCTCGACTTGCACTTAGCCATCCTTATTACATCACGCATCAATTCGAGAAGATTCCTTTTCGTACAATCCGTGATGATTTTATGATTATTATATGTGAGCCTATTTTACTCGTATATATTAAAGGGGCAATGATCATTTTGAATTCGAATTTGCGACGAGACATTTAGGGATTACCCAGGTAATTATCCTCGAGAATTTTTTTTTTTGATCGGTATCTCGAGAATTTCTTGAATAACACTTTTGTCTACTAAAAAATAATGAGATTTTTTTTTAATTTTTTTGACCAAAAAATATTACTGAGATTTTTTTGATGATTTATTGTATGACTTTTGTAATGAACTCATGAAAATCACTGAGTTGAATGATGTTTTAAATTTGCTCTATTATAAATAAAGAGATAAAGAGGATATAAATGTCTCGAAGTATCTTTCAATGCAAACATATTCTTTGGAGATTTTAGTAAAATTCATGCTCGTTGTGAAATTAATAATGACAGAGTAATGCTAAACAACACAAAAAAATTGTTAAAAAATCTTCAACGCAACTCCGATCTTATCCCATGAAATTTTCAGATATTATAAACTGAAATTAAATCTTTCTTATTACTGCAATATGCAGCCAACGCAAATTTTCTTCTTTCGTTTATTTGTTTTCATTTTCGGCACATGCGCACGTGTACGTCTCCTTTTTTTTCAGGTAATGTTTCAACCTTTTAAAAGCAAATTCAATAGTGATTTCCACCTAAAATTTTTATAGAAAACGCAAAAGAAGTCTCACGCCCAATTTAAAATTAAATCTATCCGTTCATATTTTTAGCCAATAATCCATGAATCTCTCACTTTTCAAATTTTGAATTGAGGGTAAATGCCAAGTATTTCATAAGTTTCGATCTTTTCAATATTATAAGAGGGCATTTGGGCTCATTTCCACTGTGCTAAAAAATCTGTGCATTATTTAAATATTGACACGTAGATTTGTATATACACATCTCCTTACCTTTTTATTAATTGGATAGGTTTTCTAAGTTTACAAATTTTGAATTTCCAATTGGAATCCGAAAGGGTTTCCCTCCCTCAAATTAAATGCACTAAATACCCAAAAAGTCTATTTTAGCATAACACGTCGGATTATCGTCATCAATATAATAATTATTCGATGACCAAGGTCAGATTTTCTACCATTTATGGGCCCAATAGATAAAAGAAGAAAACTACAAACAAAAGAAGGGAGCTGAATTATAAATCGAAAAATAGAATTGCAGAAAAGGTAAGACAAGCAAATTAAGAAATCTCAGTGGATAGAGAGAGAAAGAGAGAGAGAGAGAGAGAGAGAGAGAAGGAACCGCCAATGACGGAACCGAACGAAAAAGAAGTAATAAATACAGCTGAAAAAGTAAAAACCCTAATCCAAAACTCCTCCTCCTCCTCCTTCCTCACCGCCTCTCTCCCTTCGCCTGCAACTCCTCGGATTCCAGCTCGGATTCGGACACGAAGCAAGACCAAACCTTTCCCCCCTCCCTTCGTAAATCGGATCGAGCCGGAACGTGGGTCGACCTCAGATCCTGCAACCGAGCTCTCCGCTTCGTTCCCCCCGCCCCTCAATGCCCTCCGCCATGGGAGTCAACGACTGCGGGAGACCCTACAAGCGCCTCAAGAGGAGGGTGACCGCCGACCTCGCCGACTTCCTCTCCTTCAACTCCGCCTCGGCCGCCGCCGGAGAACTCTCCGAAGGGCCCTTCCGGTCGAGGGTCGCCGAGTTCCTGAGCGCCCGCGCCCGCGCCACCTTCCCGCCGTCCCCCTTCTCGTCCCTGGCCGCCTGGAGGGTCCTCTTCCGCGTCGGCGACCTGGACTCGTCCAAGGTGGTGGTCCCTCTGGACGTCGTCGAGGAGGACGTCACGAGGTCCAGATCCGTGTACTGTGACCAGTGCCGCGTCGTTGGTGAGTCTTGACTCAGTGAGTTGGGGACGAGTTTCCCTCTTTCTTAGGCGCGGGGGGTGGCTTCTTTTCTTTTTTGCTCCTCGCTTTTTCTAACTTTTGTTTAGCGCTAACGCGAGGAGCTGGGCTGAGCTGCGGAAATTACGAGATGGGTCCTTTGCTAATTACAAACATCTTCGAAAAAATTCAAGAAGCGACAAAAGATATTATATAAAACTCTAATGTGAAAGGACTACATGGTGAGCCTGGCCTCAACCCACGAAAAGAAAATGTTAAAAAAAGTAGGGAGTCTTGAAAATGATACCGTCGGGTCTTCTGCGAAAAGGAGCACCGATTCTCTTTGGGTAAACGCACTGAGCTAGAACATGAGACTTTCTTCTTCTTTCTCCACCGAGATTTGACAATATGGACCTCTACTTGAATTTTCGGGTTTTGGTATTACAATGGATGAAGACGATATTGATGGGTGTCTCTTTTCGTTTTTCTGGTCGATCGATGGTCGGCGGTGAAAACAGGGTGGAGCGGACATCCGGTGTGTCGGAAGCGGTACCATTTCATCATAAGGAGGTCCAACGAGACTAGTCTCTCCCAAGGCAAATGCCGCAAGGCTTGTTCCAGATGTGGCAACACCTTCCTCTTGTCCGATTCCAGGTCTCCCTCTCTGTCTCTCTGTCTCTCTCTGTGCGCAAAGCCTTCCGATTCTCATCGTGGGTCTTTTCTTGTTTTCCTTTTGAAGCTGACGCTGTTATGCTTGTTTGATTTTGTGCGATTGATTGGCGTGGGCAGGTGCAAATGGTGCGACTGCGAGATAACGTTGGAGGATGTGGAGGACTGGGTGTACTCACAGCTGGAGAGCAACACCCATCTCCTGCACGGGGTCATCCACTCCAACGGCTTCGGCCACTTGCTCTCCCTCAACGGCCGAGAGGGCGGCTCCACCGTCCTCTCCGGCCGCGACATCATGAACTTCTGGGACGGCCTCTGCACCACTCTCTCCGTCAGGTTCGTCTCCTCTTATCCTCTGGAAATTGGAGTTTTCTATTCACTTGCTTTCCCTCGGTGGCACCATGTTTATCTCTTCGAATCGATGAACAGGAAGGTCAGCGTGATGGACGTGTCGAAGAAATACGGGATGGAGTGTCGACTGCTGCATTCGATCGCTCATGGCCACTCTTGGTATGGCAACTGGGGCTACGAGTTCAGTGCAGGAAGCTACGCATTGACACTCGATGCGTACAAGAGAGCCATCGATTCTCTCTCTAGCATGCCCCTTTCGCCCCTTCTATTCCACAGCCGGAAGCCTCGGACTGCCTTGCAGAGAGTCATCGCTTTCTACCTAGCCATAGCCGAGACCGAACTCCTAACGCTGCAAGACCTCTTCTCCTTCATGCTGGGTCTAATCCGCGAAGACGGAGGGGTTTCTAAAGAACCGTCCAGGAAGAAAGCTCGAACTTCAAAGGTGTTATGTGCTTGGTCTAAGGACGAAGTTGAGCGTGTGGAGCAGGCCATGGTGAGAGTTTTATCAGCCACGGTCGGTGAGGCTGGCTGGGTGAAAGGGTGTGCCCTTAAAGGTGCCTTGTATAGGTCTGCCTCTCCTGAGCTTCTGGACTATTGCCTCAAACACTTGGGAGGGAAATCTACGGCCGATGGGATGGTTGTCCGGACCCGTTGCAACCCCACGACAAGTGCTGTCGAATTCAGGTAAGTTAAAGCGACGATGAGGTTTCTATCTTACAGTTTGTCTTCAGCGGTTTGCAGTATGCGTTTTCTAAATGAGATGACATGTCAGGCTCGAGACTCCGAGTCCTGGATACGACAGATCTGGCTTCCAGCTTAACCACCACCCATCGAGAGAGCATGTGATTCGCGACCTTAAGTTCCTGTACGGTTCTTTGATTTTTCCGGAAACAATGGTAATTTATAGACCTCAGACAACAAGAGAGCGTGTGCGCGATTCAGCAACAAAGCTTCTTGATTGCAAACAGTTTATGAAGGATTATGCCTTAGATGAAAAAGCAGTTAAATCCCCACTTAACATTCACCTTTGGTGTCATGTGGAGCTCTCGGACCATTCTAAGGATGAATTGCACCTACCTCAGGAACTAATTGTGTTGCCCTTGAATGCAACTGTGGCCGACCTTAAAGCCAAAGTGACAAAGGCTTTCCAAGACGTGTATGCGATGTTTAAACGGTTTCAGGCAGTGGGCTTCCCCGAATATGGCCATATCGAGGACTCTCTCTCTGTTAAGCTATTGACTGGTTTGAATGGGTCTATTCGGGTTCATGGTAAGTGCCTCTCGATGCATGGGCTCAACCGCTTTCGGATGGAGAGGGGGATAGAGAACTGGACGGTGGATTGTGACTGTGGCGCCAAGGATGATGATGGGGAGAGGATGTTGGCTTGCGACACATGTGGGGTTTGGCAGCATACCAGGTGTGCTGGAATCGACAATTCAGACTCCGTCCCTTTGAAATATGTCTGCAAGAGGTGTTTGGACATGAAGGCATCGGGCTCTGGTGGTAACGCCACCAATATGGATTTTTCTATCTCAGGTGCTACTTGCAGGGTTCAAGCAATGCTAACTGATGATCACAAAGTTAGAAGCAATGTAAATGTGTCGTTTGGTGTCCCCAGAGTGTAGATTTCATGTTTTGTATATTTATGCAGTCATGCAGTTTTGCCACCCTGGATCAGCAATATAAGCTGCTGTGATGAATGGCCTCATGTGATCGGACAGTTTTGTAAAGAATGAAAAAAAAAAAAAAATGTAAAGAGAGTATTTAGGAAGTAATGTTTTATCCTGTGATCCGTGAACATGTTATGTTTGTCAAACAAAATTGCATAGTACAATGGCAAAGAAAAGTCCAATACCTACCTGATAAACAAGGTAATAAGTTTTTGCCGCATTATTCACCTCTTCCGTTGATGCTTTCTTTGTCTTTGCGAAGGCTTGGCTGAGGTGGCTGGGCAAACGAGCCACCAGTTCCCTCCAAATGATGAAATTCCGGTTTTGACAAAGAAAGCTGCCTAAACGCCTCACTTAGATGTGTATACTTGTTGACTACGTCCTTGTATATGCTTAGCAGTCTTTCAACATCTCCAACTGTAAGTTCACCAGCTTTCGCTTCCATGAATGGATAAGTTGAACGTCCTGTAATGGTTGGTTATGAGCAGCTTATTAGTAATAAAGGCAGTTGCAAACCAAGCTGCGATGAGGCTTTACAAGACAAGTTGTCAAGGAAAATAGAACATATTTAACTCAGGATATGCAAAATTCAATAGCACAATAGGAACATGAAAAAGTACACAACAATCCCTTCAGAAAAACTCCTCAAATGGAACAGGAAATGACATTCTACACTGAGCTTACCCTTCATGATTCTTTCTTTATCATTCATTGTAAAGGACAGACTGGGGTTGCCCTGTCTTCTCCTGGCAGCCATCTCCTCAACTGCAGGGTCAGGCTCGTCGTGTGCAAGTTTATTGGCTCCTCTAGCTGCTTGCATGTTTTCCTCAAATTCAATTTCATTGATAGATAGAGATCTGGCATTTAAGTCAGCAATAAATGATTTTGCTGAGATGAGATTTGTGAGATAGTAAGCTGCCTCAGAGACAAGTTTCGCCTGTCTTCGATATAGCTGAATGAATTTGAGGTTGGAATGCAGCTCTGGAGGATTAGCCTGTCCATAAGGAATTATTGCCATGAATTCAGAAAAAAGCATCACTTCCAAAGTGAAAAGAGGATTTTAACCAAAATGTATGACTTTTATCTAATCATGTAGACTTAAAAACTGAGTATCGACGATGACAATCTTTCTATCTTTTTTACAATGATTGAAGTCACAGAATCATATGATAAGTCAATCCGTGTAACTTCATCTCAGTCAAACATCAATTCTTTGAGGACCACAAAGAACCAGCAGGGCAGTCAATACTTGAGTCGTTTGTTTGGGTGAGATCTAGGACAATATCTAGGAAGATACTGGCTAGATTGTTAGGCCTTATACACCTCAGGATGATATTTCTTAAGGGGAGGAAAATCTAAAGATGCAGCTCCTTTGTAAGCAGCAAGAGCTCGGAACATGGTTACATTCAACTGGAACCACATCTCTTGCGTTAGGCAGTCTGCTAACATTGGGTAGCAAACTCTAGGATTTTGCTTCGAGGCCATTCTGAAAATTTTTCAGAAGACAAAGACATCACAACCACTAAAGATTTTATTCTGGAGTAACTTGACAAATATGATAAAATTTAGACTTCCAAATTGGATTTCATTGAAAATAGATGAACCAAGAGAGAAGAATGTATTGCCCTATAATGAAAAGAATGAAAACACATGAACCAGTTGACAACTTTTTGTGTTCCAACATATTTCGACAGGAAAACACTTGGTTTTAGCCATAGAAGTTTCATGTCAGATTGTAATATGCCTACATATTCTAAGTTACTGGAAAGTAACCGTTTAAGTCAAGAAAGTCAATTAAATCATGAAATCTGGTCCTTCAAGTTTTGACAGCATCTGGAGGTAATCTTTCGATTTTTCAATCTAATTAGTCATGACTTGATTGGGCTACTTCTAGAGGTCAACTTCCAAGCATCACAAAAAGTCAGGAAGATTATAATCACAATAATAGTAAGACTGACAAAAACAAAAGATATCAACTGAAAGAAAAGCTTCTAAAAGTCTAACTGTGAGGCGAGACTACCATCTTTCCCATTATTTCACAGCGCCTCAATTGACAAAACTGTAATAATCAATGTCATTGAACAAACATGCTTCCCTTTGATTAATGTCATTAAACAAGCAAATACTACTTCCCTTCTGAAACGCAACTTTTAATCAAGGAAAAGAGAAAAGCTTACAAGAAATGGCAAACCGCATTCGTGTTTACGAGGCATTTAGATAAGAGTACTTCCCCTTTTAATCATACAAACATACTTGACATAAAAGTACATTTATATAAATTAATATATATACTGGCAGAAAATATTACCAATAAGAGCTTGCCTTGATCGTGACGTATATAAGAACCGGAAGAAAGTCATCAGCCCCCGCTAGCACATGATTTTCTGACATTGATGCATTGAGCAGCAAATTGTTGATGACCCTACAGCAATTCATAATGCACAGAAGCTTCTCCCGAGGAGCTTTGAAGCTATTCATTTTTTGCAGCTCCTTCTCTGCAAGCTGGAAAGCACAAAAATTATAGCACTAGAAGTACTAGGGAAGTGGACACAATGATGAGCAGTCTAAGAACTGATACACGTGAATTTAACACATCGATTTAACACGTGCCAAAAAGTACAAGAAGTGATGCATCCCCCATAGTATATAGTTGTTAATTATCTGATTCGAGGTTTTTGCCCTCTGAAGAAGAAAACAGTCAGTTAACAGGAGCCAACAACAGCAATCTCTAAGCCTTTGCTGTAATGACCAAAAATAGAAAAGGCATTGGCCATAGGCTATGGTTAAAATCATTTGTTACAGTACAGCAACTTCAAAAAGACAGGCATAGGACAAATTCATGCTGTCCAACACATCATCAAAGCCTCTAAAGTGCAACAATGGTGCTTTTGCTATCCCTATTTATGGAGCTTAAAACCGTCTGTTGTGGAAGGTGTTAAGTCACTGCCCCTTGTGGCCCAAGAAATCAATGAAATAAATTGTTCAACAGGCAACCCAAAATGATACCGGAGAAGCATCAAGAATACCAAGTGTTTAATTTCCATGGAATTATTATTGTCAAACAATTTCTACTAAAAATCTTCTTTGTTCCTTTTACCTCCTCAACAATCACATAAAACCATTGCTTGAAGAGAACCAGAGGACGTAAACAAATGAGCACATTAAAACAATAAAATCAATAAACATACACTGGAATAATCTTGCAAATCAGCAAACTGAAGTAGTTCCAGCTTTGTTTAAATTTTTTTTAAAATATTAGAAAGGCCAAACTAAGGTAAGTATTTTACAAAAAGAGTAAAACCACAAAAAAACTAAGATCTTCCAGGTTCCATGGGGCATCTATATGGAAACACTCAGGTTTCCTACAAACACCATGTCTTGAGTAACACGCATATCAAATTTGCAAGCGAAAAGCAGTAGTATTGCACGTACCAACCATGACGCTTCATTTCGGAGAACAGCTGGTATATCTAAATGCTCAGGCCTCAAGAAGGTCTGCAATAGTGAAATTTTCTCTGCAATCTCCCTGTCAACTTTTGTATCCTCTGGAGAACAAGCAAATGTCCGAGAGAACAGCTTTGTCATGACATATTTTTCCAATCCCTGCATAGTACATAAGAGTAGAGGTTAAGACCAAAAAGAAAAAAACAAGAACATCAGCTGTAGAAGAGAAAAATATGTACCTAGTTTTGAGCAGATTCATAATTGAACACAGTATGCCTCCAGATTTCATAATTATAAGCACCAGGCTCATACATCTGTTTAATAATACCTAGAAGACATTCAACTACTCTTCATAAACAAATAGTGAACATAACAACACAAGGTATCCCAAAGGGAACTTTGCTATCAGGCTCTAAAGCTAAACTCAAGCTAATCCTAACAGAACAGTCACAGTGGACTTTTGAACTCAATTGCCCACATAAACTGACCCACAATTCTAAGTGGATGGTGACATAATATCTTTTGATCAACAGAATAAAAAAGGATTACTAAAAAGGATTACCTCCATTGCACAGTCAATTTCATTGTCAGAAGCACCTGCCCAGAGAGGATGATCCCTTAATGTACCTTCCATAGTCATAAAGAAGTCTTGCACTTTTTTGCCATCATTTTCAGGATTTGCAGGATAAAACGAGAAGGATACAATGAAGCTGCAAAAAATACATTCGGTGCAGTAAAAGATTTAGAGAACTTTGGAAGAAGTCACTCGAGGGAGTAGGGCCTATCTGGAATAAACTACAACCCTCAAAACAGGAGCCAAATCAATCAAAAGGCAAGTTCCTTTCCAATATTCCCTTAACAATACCCTCAAGGATGAAACTGTGCAAGCATTAAAAAAATGAATGCTCAATAATTAAGATGAGAAGTAAATGATGCTAGAAAGAAGCTTTCATCATCCCATTCTCTCAACTCTAGTCCTATGAATGACGGACACTGGAAATCCAAAACTGAAGTTAAGCTGGTCGATGCACTGGAAACTATCTGTTTGAAGATTTAAGAAAACCATTGATCGAGGCAAGGTAACACGTATGTTTTCTTTGAGAGTGATTAACCTTCTTCTGACATCTCTTTGTTTCAATATCCATGTGGCTGGAGAAACTTAGGGTACTAGTAGCACAAAGTGTAGGCAAGTTGCAATGCTAGTTTACTCTAGATGCAACATGCACGTTCCTTCTCGTCTGTTGGACGAAAAGCTAAAAAACACCCAGAAAGAAAAAAACACTCTGCAGCAAGAACTACAAGGATCCACATCGCAGGTAACAGAGAAGAGGTTCCTGTCAAAAAGTAAGCCCCCAAAACCCCCTAAGCGTGTCCAGCTTGAACTAGGAACAGGAAACATTATTCAAAGAACATTCACAGGCTTCTCCAGTGCGCCTAATCACTCTGTCTTACGCAATTCTATCGCAAACCCCAGAACCCTGAGCAGCAGAATATGCTAAAGTTAGCATCTTGCTAAGTGAGTCCATGGATACGGTAAATCAAGGTACAGAAGGCGAACGTTTCCGAACATCAAACGCTTCCACAGTCGTTGGGCTCTTAATTGATGCAATTGCTTAAACTCACGACGAGTATCACGCTTTCCCGCATGAACTAGTATCCACAAGTACCGCAAAAAGACAAATCAATTTGAAATTTAAAAAAAAAAAAAAAAAAAACATGCTTCCACAAAATTAACATCGGATGAACCAAGCAGATTGTGCAAGTACAGATTGAGCTGCAACCGCCACGGAATTGAGAGCGAGAGAGAGAGGCAAGGGAGGGAGGGGATGAACCTCTTGATGGACCGAACGAGATCGAGAGAAGCCGGGTTGCGCATCCTGTCGAGGAAATCGTAGAACTCCATCGAGTTCGGAGACGCTAGCGACGACGACGCCGACGGAGACGGCGGAGTCGTATCCATGCTTCAAACTTCACAAAAAGAAAAAGAAAAAAAAGAAGAGAAAACAACGACGACGAGGTTTGTTTTCCCGAATTCACTGCTTTCAGAAAGCGGAGGATCGCGCGGACAGCGCGAGCTCCGATCGCCTCCTTCCTCTCCGCCGCCGCCGTCGAAGCCGCTCGCTCGCGATTGCAGGTTTTTTGATCAGGCGTTGAGATCAGACCCTGGGAAGAAGAAAGGAATGCAGTTGGAGACCGACGACCAGAGCGAGACTGTTAGGTTCGGCACGTGACCTGAGTCCCTCCTCCCACGCCTTTCGAAGTCACGGCGTGCTGGAGCTAATATTAACGAGGAGCAAATACACTAGAAATCCAAAAACTTCTAAAACTTATTACAAAAATATAATTGAGTCTTAATATAAATTTTTAGACTTCATTACACATTTTAAAAATTTTAAGACTTGACTGCATTTTCATAATAAATTTTAGAACTAGATTAGATTTATTGAATTTTTTTAATTTAATTATACTTTTGTGACAAGTTTTAGAATATTCAATACACTAATCCTTATTAACAACAGAGCAAAACCTAGGGGTATGCAAAAAAAGAGAAGCCGGTCCAAAACCAATGGTTCTTATTGGGACTGATCCGGTTCTTATTCCAAATTACTAGGATTGGTGATCTTGTTCTCAATGCCAAATGTGAAATTGCACACCTGTACTAAATCGATACATATATATAATTATTTAATTTTTAGATCAAAACTCTAGTTTCCTTTTTGTCTCTCGCCTCAATCATGTCGAACCTCGCCTCCCTTTCTAATTCTCGCTCTTGATCACCTCTGACTTTGTCACTCCCTCTGTTACTCTCACTTTTGGTTGCCTCTAGCCTCCGACCTCGTTACTTGTTCACAAGTGTCATGCCTCTTTCGAAGTAGATAGCAGAGTTCCAACTTTAGGAGCTGAGCTTACTAGTTGATCTCGTTAGTTATGTTTGGTCTTTGCATATATCAAGTTATTTTCTCTACTTAATTCGTTTTTGAGTTTCTACGTAGGGTAGGAGATATTAAACTCATGAGACTCCATTATATGAAGGTTGGGATTTTAAAAGAGGAGATTTACTTTCACTACGTTTTTTATTGACATTTAACCGCACTTTCCCTTTGTTGGTTACTAGGGGTGAGCATGGTCTAGGTTGGGCCAATCTACCCCCTAACCCTAGGACTAACCTACATAGTTTCGGTCTTCAATTTTTGGGACCGATGACCAAATCGACCCAATGGGTTCGGTCCAATTCCAAAGTCAACCTGAGACCAAATGATAATTTTTTATTTCATTTTTTGTACTCCTTATAAAAACAATTGAGGATTGGATTGATCCAATAGGTTCGGTCCGACTTCCAAGTCAACCCAAGACCAACCAATAATTTTTTATTTCATTTTTTATACTCCTTAAAAGAGCAATTAAGGACTTTACCGATCTAAGGGTTTGATGATGAGCGAGATCAGCTAAGAAAGGCAAGCAATGAGGGTCAAGTGAGGTGAACGTCGAACATAATGAGTATCGAATGTCAAGCGGGGAGCAACAAGCCAAGCGAACATCGAGCGGCGAGCGGCACAAATGACCCAAAACGAGCGAGACAAGTGTCAAATGGCGAGCGGAGAAATTGTTTCTTTTGATTTTGGCAAATTGAAGACTAAGAGAACAAATAAGACATAAGAAAACAAATATTAGAGGAGGATGCCATAAAGAGCTGTTTATACCTTTTTGGACGCCGTGAGGACTCTTCACAAAAATATTTTCCTCATTCATAAATTATGACTATTGACACTGTAAAAGATGTTAAAAATCTAAGTTATTAAAGAATAATGTAAAATTACTTGAACTACTTACTAATGAACTATTTAATGTTGTTGACGCTATTTATTTTAAGGTTTTATATATATTTATATATATATATATATATATATATATATATATATATATATTCAGGGTTGGTCCGGGTTGGACCGAACCGAAACTCTTAGGACCGAGGACCAATCCGCATAATGCTGGTTCAGGAATTCTATCCTTGAGAACCGGACCAAAACCGGCAGGGTTGGGCCGGTCTAGGGTCGGTCCAGGGTTGATCCTGGAGGTTGGACCAATGCTCACCCCTTGGTTACTCCTATTTTTCTCCTCCTCTCACGTTCCCTATAACTCTTGTCACTAGAATATCCTAAGGGGACAATATCGCTATTTCATTTTACTTCCTCGCAGTAGAAGCACCGACCATAATTTATGATTAGCTACATTCTTGCAATCCGAATGTCTCTCCTAGATTAACCCTCATCTCTGTAGATCAGTCAATTATGGCGGTGGAACAGATCACAACAAATAAAGGTAAATTGCTCCACTTTAGACAGCTCTGACCAGTTCCATACACCCATTCAAGAACTGGATTGAGCATTTTTTGGAACCTATTCTTAGTGAGCGGTGACTAACTCAAATATGAATAGAGTTCGCAACACTAGTTGTGGTAATTTTTAACAAGCTCTTAAATAAGGCAAATCATTAATTACAAAAAAAATGTCAGTAAGTAATAAGGACGCAAGTTGATCAAAAATTAGTTGGTAACTTAATCTAAAAATAGTGAGCAAGTCATTCACCAAGAGTCAGGAAATTCAAGGAGTTAGTAAGAGTGACAAATAAAAATTGATAAAAGAGAAAAGTTGGTAATTCACAATCATAAAAAAGGGTAAGTAACTTCGTGAAAGTACCAATAATTTACTAACAAATTTCACCGAAAATGAGGTGAGCGGTAAGCTTTTTTCACTAAAAATGTTTTTTTCACATATCTATATTTTCAGAAATCTATGGAAAGGAGAAGAATTCCTTTCTTTTTTTATCCATCTATATCTACTACTGCAAGCCCTCGTCGTGGAAGTTCTGCAAAAATTGTGCAGCTGCGTGAATGGTGCTGACGATGCAACTCAGCAATCTTCCCAGGACACTCTCAGTTCTATCATTGAACCATTGCGGATTGTGGAGTTTTACCTACTCTATCCCATATTTGAGGAACAATACTGTCAATGCATTCATCAAACATTTTCGCATCTGAGGATGATCCGATCTGTCTTCCTTAAATCACTGCCGTGTTCTTCCCCCTCAGAACCAGGTATCCTAAAGTATAATGCAACAAAGCCGCGCATGGTTCCTCGCCCTGTTTTGCTTACAGAATACAAGAGGCCGAGATTTAAAAAATCCCTCCTGGAATCAAAGGTCGATATCCATTGCACAAGGTTGGAATGTAGAGTCCATGTACTAACTCTTTGCCGAAAGGATATTCCCAATTGTTAGCGACACGGTGCAGTGAGAAAGTTCAGGGTCATCTGGGTTGAAACGAGCCCATGTATGCCAATCTACCCTGTTACTTTCTGTTTTGAACCCTTGAAGAGGTTGTACAGATCAATCGAATCAGAGGGCTACTTGGACAGCGCTGTTCGAATCCTCCGAGAGGAACGAACCACCTTGCCTTGGCATGATGTGCTAAAGCTGAACTTTAACAGATCATCGAAAGCAACGCTGCCCCTTCTCTTCAGCCCAGTTGCAAGAAATTTTTCGTACTGCAAAGTATGGCAGAACTGGATGCTCTCTCAGCTACAAGAATGTCACCGTAAGAGTCAACGATCTCTTCCCATTATGATAGATGTAAGTAGAGACCTTCTAGCGTGCTCGGAAGTCCTAGAACAAGCTACACACCTCATGGTTTAGGCACCCTATTGCAACCCAGTGACCTTGGACTGTATTTTCAACTGTTACCATGTATCGAATCATTATTTTCGCTCACGATGTATGTAATATAAACTCGTGATCCAATCAAATTCTATGAACCGGTATTGCCAGATTCAACCCGGCATGGCCAAGGACTCTTCGAGCGCTCCTTCGTCCGAGAGGGCCAAATGAGATGACCATGCAAAAGGGGCGCAGCGATTCAAGGCATGAACGCGAAGTGTTGCATCTCATTAAGTCAACTGATCAAAGTTTCCCCGTCCCAATATTATAATCTGGCCTTTCTTCTAGTAATGGTCCCATGCAATGAGGCCCCCATCGTGGTCATGTCGGTGTAGTTATGTTTCGCTGGCACGTGAAAGTTGGAAATAGCGGGCGAAAGATCGCTTCAAAAGCCAGTAAACCTGCGAATTCGGGTTGCTTCAAAAGGTTAATTCCGATGGTGGTTTGAGCTTCGAGCATTAATTGAATTAAATTCGAAACTGTGTTGAATATTCTTTTGTTGTCTCGTCAGGTCAATGATGAGCACGATGCTTCAGTTGGAATTCATCCCAATCTAGATGCCGGGCCTTGAAATCTTGCCACTTCCTTTATGTAATAACTGATACATGATCAATGGGAGATGGACACGAAGGTGGGGCGGGACGGGACGCGATCCTTGTTCCCGGGGAATATCCTCCCCATCCAAGTCAAGGCCCTGCGATGCTCCCGTGCCCGTGTCTATAATCAATGCATCATGGCCTTCTTGATTTTCTCTCTTGAAAGTTAAAACGCATCATCGATTAATATTGCTTGAAATTTCGGTTTTTCATTTGCGCTAATGCGATGTATGCTCATATTCAACATTCAAAAGCAGTACAAGATTTCGTTTTGATGAACCGGTCTTATTCAATATTTCTCTTTTTCCAGAGGTTTTATTTTGTACAAGTTGTCATATACATCATCGCGTGTCATTTTTTTCTTGAATAATTTCTTTTATACGTAATGATTACAGATTTGGTTATGATAGGTGAATCTCTAAGTACAAAGAGTAGGACGTTTAATTGGGAATGACTTCCTGCTAATGAGAGTAAAACCTCAAAGCTTTCAAATCGGACCGAGGGTTCCGTTTGCCAAAAGAAAATAACGACCAATTTTATCATAGGTAAAATTATCGATTTCCGATTACCAACTTTTATTTGCATAATTTCTAGCGTGGTTTATTCAATGTAAAGGTTTGTAACTTTAACAAAAGTTGATAATTTATTAGAATAGCTAGTAAGTTGTTAAAGAAGTTGACAATTTCGAATCCAATAAACAGTCGGTTAATTACCCCCAATGAAAGTCAGCAACCTAAAACTAACTACTAGCTTAATAGGAACAATGTTGGTAATTAGATCAATCAAAGGAAGATTGATGAGTTCTTATAACAATCAATAATTTTGAAAAAAAGGTTACCGACGCAAATAAACGTAGGCAATTTCAAACCAATCAAAGTAACTATCTGTTATTTTATCATAAGGCTGTATTTCTCTTTCCTCCCAGTTGAGAGGAACTTTCTCAAACCAATATTTTGATTATACATTACAAATATGAATACCTGTCATATTCATATTTAATTAAGTTTATATGTAGTGATATTCATGATTTGCAAACCACCAATCACAGACATAGTCAGACGAGTTCAACCATTTAAAGATGGCAAAAAGGTTTTCTCGTTAGGATAAGTAATACCAATAACTTACTAATAAGTTGCCTGTCAAATAGTTAACCGGTTGCATTTTGCTTAGGAACAATATTTGATATAATACCAACACTATTTCCTATTTACCAATACAGGAAATTGTCCTGTTTCTTAGCACCCATGATCAGTAAAACTTTGCTATTTAAGAATAGATTAAAGAAGTGGACGAGCGAGGGAAGTGGATCTAGCATTCTTTCATGAGAGTGCAACCTTTAGATCCTCCATGAGAGTGCACTTAGTGGAACTGTCACCGTGGATGCCTAAAAATTACGACTTGCTACCAAAGGAAGAAAAAGGTGGTCAGTGTTTACCGCGGCATAAAGTTTTAGGATGTGGACACAGGATATCACTCCAAATAGGCAAATAATTTGTCATCGATCGGCTCGCAAACACAAATACATGCACGGTCTTCACCAAAAGGTCGTGTTTTCATTCATCTCCAATTGGAGTAAGCCATCTTTCGACCAGCCTTTTGACTGCTAGGTTGCATGTATATACTTCACTTATATGTAAACTTAACTAAATGCATATTTCTCCTCCCTCGACCTCCGCCGCAACTTGGCTCATCATCATGACTTGCCGCCATGCACGTCGCTATTCGAGCCTATAGCCTCTAGCCGCCGCCGGCCCGGCACTCGGTCCCGTCGCCACCATCCTGTATGTGTCCGTGTGATGTTTATGTGGCGTGAAACAAGCTGCAAATGATTTCCTGACCCAATGGATCGTTGAAAGACTGAATCAGCAGAGCATTTATTAGGGCAAGCAGCAGTCTAGGGACCGAGTCATGTGGGAGACAAGCTAAGCCTACATTTTACAAAGCGAGGATAACCCTAATCCTAGCACATCCCTAATAACTCCTACAAAATCAACTCCGCAAAACCATGGGAACCTTCAATATCATATGATATATCATGGTCATATATAATCTCCGGGAGGGTTCAATGATATCTATTACGCAAGGACTAGGACGCGTGCAATTGAATCAAATGTACTAATGCAAAGACCCACCACCACACATGTGCAAAGGCTCAAGCTATGGCGACTGCCTCTCCGACAGTTGATGAGGGGTGCCATTTTGTAGCGCCAAGTGAAGATTCGACCGGTAAAAAAATCGATCGAGAAATGCATAGTTTTCTTCTAAAAGTGAATAAAAGAAGTTCACAACACTTGACATGCTAGGCGGTTGATTGGCGCCATGGCCACGCTATGCTCCTAAAGCAACGGAAAGTTTCCCATCCCGCTGATGATAAGAACGAAAATCATACCTAATTAATTCGGGCCCGTCTTTTATATCAAAATATTCTGGGAGGGTTGTTTTCTCGATACAATAGTAACGTTTTCAACTTTTCCAATAAGTTGACGATATTGACATTCTTTATTGATAACTTTCAAGTGAATACAGAAATATTCATGGCACTATGACAAAGAAACAATCTAGTTGAATCAAGATAGAGAACACGGGCAAATATCTAATTTAAGTTGTCTCAATATGATAATAATTTCGTCATGTAGTAACTTTTCGCATCGATAATTTTCAAGCGGATAGGAGATAATATAAAATCTTGGTCTCAGCTTAACTAGCATGAACGATCAAATTGATATCTACCCATAATAACTCTGGCCGTCCAATCGAACGTTGGGAATCCCTAGGAGGAGGAAGTGGCTGTTTTTCCAGAGGTTGCTTTGAGAACAATCAAATATCCCCGTAAATGAATTCCCTTCTTTATGCCTCGGGATCGTTTAAGGGTTTAAATATTCGTTTAAGGGTTTAAATATTCCGTTCGGCTCGTTCGTTGCGCTTCGACAATGGCAACTCCATGGCCTTGCGGTGGAGCGCGGATACATGTTTCCCTTTTCGAATAATTAGTTATCGCATTACTCTGCTGATATTCACGCGGTACGTTGTTTTTGATGTTTTGGATATGATCAACTATTCTTACTAAGAGTATCAATGATTGAAATGTAGATTATGTAAAGATAAAACCTTCTTACTTCTAAGTCAACATGAATTCTCCATCTTTCCGAACTTTATCCATGTAAGTTTTTCAGCTATTAAGAATCCTTTTTGCATATACATTACTTAAAACGCAAACACTTTTACATTTATCAAGATTGATATAAATCATGAATAGTTTTATCAAATTCAAAATATTATGAGATTTTCTTAATAGGAACAATGGCTTAAAAACAAGATCATGGGATAGTTAACATGCATTTTCAAAGAAAGCCGCTCGAGAACAAGGTCATGAGATCGTGAAAGTATGGGTGCAAGACTTTCAAAAATGGAGCATGAGGGCAACTGTTGGAAACCATTCAAGAAGGGAACCGCTAGAAACCACTTCAAAGTAATTATACGCAACCGTTATAAATACCTCTTATTGTCTACTAGAGCCCTCTCCCTCCGGGCACAAATCAAACAAATTTGCTATCTTTTTAATATATTTACTTGTTTTGCATTGCACTTTATTTTTTTAATTGTAGCTTTCAGATTTGCATTGTTAATTAAATTCTAGCATGTATCTTTATCTTGGGTGCTGTGTCGCCAATTAAATTTTAGCATAGTCTTTTTCTGTCCTCAGGCAATGTCATCAATTAAATTCCAACATAGTTTATTTGTCTATGGTTATTTCATTGAGTACTGTATCTTCCAAGTCTTGTCGTTGATTGAATTCCAATACAATTTGCATTTGTACAATCTTATTTTAATTGAAGTTGTTGGTTCAATTTGCTTGTGATATTTTCTATCTGAAGTTGGCGTAGAACCCCGGTACCCTTTAATTAAAAAACTGAAGAACGACTTTCGATAAAAAAAAGTATTTCATCCGGCGAAACAGTTGCTCACAAATTATACCAAAATGAGGTGACAAGTAAAACTTTTCACTGACAAAGTTTTTCCACTTATCAATTCTTTTGGAAAACCACCGGAAGGGGAGAAATTCCTTTCCTTTTTATCCATCAGAATCGACTACTTGCAGGCCCTTGTCATTGTAGCTCAGCAAGAAATGTCTAACCGAGTGAATGAAGCTGACAATGAAACGCAGCAAAAATCTTCCCAGTGCAATACGAGGAAACTCTCGGTCCTATCATCAAACCATCGCGGAGTTCTAACTACTCTATCACATATTCGAGGAGCAACACTGTTATCGCAATAATCAACCATTTTCGCATCCGAGGCTGATCCGATCCGAGCAACGTCATCCTGAAATCACGGACATGTTCTTCCCCCTCAAAACTGGGTACCCGGAAATAAAATGCAACAAAGCGGCATGGTTCATTGCCCAAATTTGCTTACAGGACACAGAGACAAAGTATATATAAATGCCTCATGGAATCACAAGTCAATATACAATGCACGAAGTTGGAATGTGCAGGTCATGGATTAACTCCTGCACAAAGGAAGTTCAGGTCATCTGGGTTAAAACTAAACGACCCCGTGTGTACCAATCTACTTTGCTACATTCTGTGTCCAACACATGTAGAGGTTCACCGGCGAATCGATCGTAGAGTTACTTGGGCCACAGCTACATCCGGGACAGGGGTGTTCGAATCCTCCAGGAGGACCGAATCCACCTTGCCTTGGCATGAAGTGGTAAAGCTGAATTGTACCGGATCATCGAGAGCAACGCAGCGCCTTCTCTTCGGTCTAGTTGCAAGGAATCTCGAACCGCAAAGTTTGACAAAACTAATTTCTCTCTCAGCTACAAACCTCATGGGTTTGGCCAGCCAATTGCAATCCAATGACTCAGGACTGTTACCATTCCTCAAATCTTTATTTTCGCTCGAGATGGACCTAATGAAGATTCATAAGGTGATAAAATTCTGGAAAATGGTATTGCCGTATTCAGCCCGGCGTTGCCAAGGATTCTTCGAGGCGCTCCTTTGTTCGAGAGGCCAAATCAAACAGCCATGCAAAATGGGGCGCGGTGATGCAAGGCATGAACGCAAACTGGTTCATCTCATTAAGTCAACTGGTCAAAATTTCACCATCCAGTATTATAATTTTGGCCTTTTTTTCTTTAAAATAGCTCCATGCAATGAGGCTCTCATCGTGGTCACGTCGGTGTGGTCATATTTCGCTAGCACGTGAAAGTTTGAAATAGCGACCGAAAGATCGCTTCGCAGGCCAGCAAACCTAAGGATTAGGGTTGCTTCAAAAAGGGTAATTTCGATGAAGGTTTGACCTTCGAGCATTAATTGAATTAAATACGAAACTGTGTTGAATATTCTTTTGTTGTCTCGTCAGGTCAATGATAAGCATGATTGCTTCAGTTTTGGGTTTCATCCCAATCTTGATGCCATGCGTGAATCTCACCATTTCTTATGTGATAAACTGATAAATGATCAGTGGGAGATGCGCACAAAGGTGATTTCCTATTTTGAAAAGTTTGTTAAGAACGCAAATAAACATAGGTAATTTCTAACTAATCAAAATAAATATTAGTAATTTGTAATAAGGAATATTTTCTTCCAGCCTGGTTGAAGGAAACTTTCTGAAATCACGCTCATATCTATATTTACTTAAGTTTGCATGATTCAATACCTAGACCCTGTAGCCCACTAATCATAGACATAATTAGAAGAAGTCTCCCCCAATCAGAGGTGGAGGAAAATTGTATCTTTTAGAATGAGTATTACTAGTGACTAAGCGCGTTTGGTAACGATTCTGACAAAAAATGATTATTTTTTATTCTGTTCCCGGAAACAATTTCTAAGCATTTTAAGCCGTTTGGTAACTGTCCAAAATTTCTGATTCTAGAATAGAAATGCGTTTGGTACCGTGCTAATTGATTCTGTTCCAAATTCATTTTCTTTTTTCATTTTTTCTTTTCTTTTTTTCCTTTCTCTCTCATGATCTTCTTCTTTCGGTGGCCGACGACCTCACCGGAGTGTTGCCAGCCCTCATCGGCCGAGCCTTGTTTGGCAGCCGGGCGGGCTCACCCAACCTTGTCGGTGGCCGGCTAGCCTCATCGGGGCCGGGCGAGGCTCGCCCGGCCACCGGCGGGGTTGGGCGAGCCTCGTCTAGGCGAGGCCCGCCGGCGAGGCTTGCCCGGCCTCGCCGAGGCTTGGCCTTGCCGGATCTAGTGAGGCCGACCCTCACCGATGGCCGGGATAGCCTCGCCGGGCTAGGACGAGGCTCGCCTAGCCACCGACAGGGTTGGGCGAGCCTCACCGGTGGAGCCTCGTCGGCGAGGCCCGCCCGCCACCGGAGGAGGCTCGGCCTCGCCAATCGTGAGGCTTGCCTAGCCCCGGCGAGGCCCGCCTGGGTACCTGCGGGGCTAGGCGAGCCTCACCGGGGCCAGGCGGGCCTCACTCGACCCTCCGGCAAGTTCGCAGGTGGCCAGGCGAGCCTCCGATGAGCTCGTCGATAGCTAGGGCTTGCTTCCGGCAAGCTTCGTCGGCGACCGGCGGCGGACGCGGGCCGACGGCGGCGGACGACAACCGCGGGATGGCGGTCGATGAAGAAGAAGAAAAGAGAAGAAGAAGAGAAAATGGAAAAAGAAAATTGGTTTTGATTCTTAGATTTGTTTCCGAACAAAATCAACTTTTTTTTTCTTGATTCTATTCCAAATCTACTTCCGGGAACAAAAATTTTTTTTTCTTGGGAATAGATTTGGAATAAAATCAAAAAGGTAGAAAAAGTTGTTTCTTATTCTTGAAACAATTCCTAGAATCAAGGCTATTTTTTCTTCTTTTCTCTTGCCTTCCTTTTTTTTCTTCTTCTTCTTCTTCTTCCTTTTGTTCGTTTTGGCAGGTTGCTAGCCTTGGCCATGGTCAACGACGCCAAGCCATGGCGAGGCTCGTCAGCCCAAGCCTCACAGTGGTTGGGTGAGGGTCGGCCTCATCTTGACTAGGCGAGGTTGACCTCGGCTAGGGCTAGGCTAGGGTTAGGCCGACCTTGTGTCGCCTGGGTGAGGTGGAGCCTCGCGGGTGGTCAGGCGAGGCTTAGCCTCGCCCAGATTTGCTAGGCCAAGGCTTGTGATGGCTCGCTTCGGCAAGCTCGCCAACCCTCGCCAAACCGGTGGCTAGCCACCGTTGTGGCTGGTGATCGGCCACAAAGAAGGGGAAAGAAAAGACAAAAGGAAAAAGAAAAAAAAAAAAAGAGAAAAATATAATAAAAGTTTTATTATAAACAAAAAAATTTGAGTCTTTCTGGGAATAAAGATTTTGAAGAGTTATCAAATACCTTTAAAAACTTCGAAATTGTTTCCAGGAACATAATAAAAAAAAAATATTTCTGAGCAAAAATTATTTTTGAGAATAAAATGATTATCAAATGTACCTTAAGTTACTTGAGAAATAGTTAACCGGTCACATTTTGCTAGAACACTATTTAATTTTTACCAACACAAATAATTTAACTATTTTTTAGCAGGAGACTAAAGTGGACCACCAAACTTTGGCAAGGCCCCGGCGAATCCCTGGCGTTAAATTCACGAGTCCACTGTAGAGTCGTAACTGTTGTTATAGTCTCCTAGGCTAATGCTTGGTAGTGCCCGGATTGCTTTCCTCGATCTGGACTTCCTAAGAACTTTGAGGAAATTCGATTTCCAGATGGATTGGTTTTCCCTTTTCGTGGACCAGAACAATAGAATTTTGCCTCTAATGAGTGTACGAGGGGAAGTGGATGTAGTTCATTTCATCGGACACTAGTTGCAACCTTGAGATCCTCAGTACGAATTAGGGTTTAGGCCGTGGATCAACAATCGTGAGAGTGCACAAAGCTGAAAATATCATCGTGAACGCCTAATGAATTACGACTTGTTGCCGAAGGAAGAAGGTGGTCAAGGTTTACCGCAAACTAAAGGTCTTCAATGTGGAAAAAAATATGACTCTTTCATTAGGTAAAATAATTTCTTGTTGATTGGATTGCAAACAAGACAAATGTGCCACGCGGCTAATTATAGGAGTTAATAACAATTCGATTCTCTTCAATCACCTACTAAATAATGGACCATACTAAATTACTCTGAATTTACCAAAAGGTCACGTTTTCCTTCGTCACTCATAGGAGGAAACCAGACTTTTAAATGATGAGTTATACGCATGGACTTCACCCATATGTAAATTTAACTGAACATGTGTCTCTTCTTATTGGCTTCTGCCGCGTCTTGACTTATCACGGTGACTTGCCACCTTTCGCCTTATTATTGAGCTTGTTGCCACTAGCCACCGTCGGCCCGACGCTTGATCTCCGTTGCTACCATTCTATATGTGTGTGGTGTGTGTGTTTTATGTGAGATGAAATAGGTAGCAAGTGATATCCTAGCACAGATTCTTCATTGAAAGACTGAATAAGCAGAGCATTTATTAAGGCAAGCAGCATTCTAGGGACCAAGTCATGTGGGAGACAAGCTACGCCTACATTTTACAAAGCGAGAATACCCTTCTCCCAGCACATCCCTAATAACTCCTACAAAATCTACTCCGCAAGACCATGGGACCCTTCAATACCATATGATATATTATGGTGATATATAATCTCCGGGAGGGTTCAATGATTTCTATTATATAATCATGCAAGGACTAGGAGGCGTGCTATTGAATCAATTGTACTAATGTGAAGGTCATATCCACCACCGCACATGGCGACTGCGTCTCCAGCTGTCGATGAGATGGGTCGTCTTGTAATGCGGCGTGAACATTCATCCAATGAAATGATCGATTAGGATATGTATACTTTCATTTCTAAAGTAATTAAAAAAGTTCATAACAACGAACACTTACGGCGCGTTTGGCAACCAGCTAAACAATAATTTTTTTTTCTTTTATTTTTGGAAGTAGATTTGAAATAGAAATTCATTTGGTAAAATTTTTGTTTTCGGGAACAAATTTGCTCTTCGGAATGCATTTGGAATAGAATCAAGGAGTAGAAAAAAATTCCCAAGAACAACTCCAGAATCAAAGCCAACTGAAATTTTTTTAATTTTCTTTTCTCTTCCTCTTTCCTTCTTGTTTTTCTTCCTTTTCTCTTTTTCTTCCATCGCCACCGCCACTGATCACCGGTGACTGGTTGGGTGAGGTCTAACAAGCTTGTTGGAGGCTTTGCTAGGCCAAGGTAAGATCCGGCGAGCTTGTCGGAGGCTCGCCCAACTGTCGGCGAGGCTCGATGAACGAGGTGTGGCCTTGCCAAGGACTGACGACCCTCCGTCGAGGTTGCCAGCCCTCATTTGGCTAGTCATCGGTCATCCCAGGGCCAGTGACCGGCCAAAGGTTGAAGAAGAAGATAAAGAAAAGAAGAAAAAAAGAAAAAATAAATCAAATTGTTAAAAATTAGAAGAAAATGGTTTGAATTAGAAATTTTGAAGATGGTGTCAAACGTAATTCTATCTTGGGAATAGGAATTTTCCGAACGCCTTCAAATGTTTATAATTTATTCCCTGGAAAAAAATAAAAAAGAATAATTTTTAAACAGAATGAATATCAAACCCACTCTTAGTGATTGATCGTCATCATGCCATGCTAAGCTCCAAAAACAATTGAAAGTTTCCCATCATGTTGATGATAAGAACGATAATTATACCTAATTAAGTTGGGCCTATCTATAATATATGAGTATCTTGTGAGGATTGTTCCCTCAATACAATAATAATTTCCTTTTCAATTTATCTGATAAGTTAATAATGCAAACGTTCGTCATCTATAGCTTTCAAGCGGATACTGAAATATCTATAAAACTATGGCAAATAAACAATCTAATTGAATCAAGATAAAGAATGTAGGCAAACGTTTCATCCGAATTGTCTTGAGATGATAGTAATTTTGCCACGCAATAAATTTTTTAGGGTAAACAATTTTCAATAGGATACGAAATTATATAAAATCTTGATTTGAGTTAACTAGTATGAACGATCAATTTGATATCCACACGCAGAAACGTTAGCCGTCCAATGGAGCGTCGAGAATCCCAAGGAGGTATAGTAGCTGTTTTTCCAAAGGTTGCTTTGAGAACAATCAAATATCCCCATAATTGAATTCCCTTCTTTATACCTCGGGATCGTTTACGGGTTTAATATATTCCGTTCGACTCGCTCGTTGCACTTCGACATTGAACGACTCCAAGGTCTTGTGGTGGCGCGTGGATGCATGTTTCCCTTTCTTTAATTTGACTGACGTACATTTTACTTCTTCAACTATTTTTTTTTTTTTGGCTAGGTACCTATTGTCAATTTTGGGATCGTATAGTTCACTGCGCCCGCCGCATAATGCGAGCAGAAGCCACTCAGACCATGTTTTTGGACAACATAGTTATGAAATTTTAAGATATGACATCTATCTATTGAAAAATTCTTTTGCCCTTGCCTTTCTTTTATGATGAATAACGAAATAATGAGTTTAGTTCTTGAATTACCGATTCTCATCCCACTAATTCCTTTTCTCCGAACATGGATCCGGTATACGTTTACAGTCTAGTGAACAAGACGATGACACATTGTCATTTTACGAATGTGCTTAAACAAATATTAGGTAAAGAAATTTGGGAATCCTTATCACCCCTCTCCCTACCCTTTTGCCCATACCTTGTCAATGGTCCCCCACCTTCCTTGTGTCCCACCGCAAATCCGATCACCACCGCCAACGGCGACCTCAACTGTACCGTCATCAGTCTCCCCTCAACGTCCTTGACGCTCTCTCTCTCTCTCTCTCTAACTTTGAGGTATTCATTTCTTTATAGCATGGATCCCGAGGTCTAGGTAGATAATTGAGGTTTCACGAGGCTTTAGCATAAGTAGGAGTATTTCATCTATGTTAGAAGAGAGGGTTAATCAAATCTCGGTGAGCTAGTGCTGGTATTAATCGTTTGAGGTCACCTCGTGAGGTATGACACTTTTGCTTGAGGTCTTTACATGAGTTTGGGGAAAACTTATATATTTATGAAGTGCTAACCCTAAACATTGTGAGATGAGTGCAATAGGGACATCGGATCTAGTGATCCTGACTATGCCATTCCCTTTCAAGTTTTCGATGAAAATGCTAAGATATAAAACAACATCTGGCTCTACATCCATCGACTTTAAGTAATCATAAGATTTGAAGATCACTGCCCGAACGGTCGGATGATCTTGATCGCCACTAAACGAATTCCTAAAGAGTTATGAAAGTGAACGTGAGTTCGTAATTTGATGTTGGAGGATAACGTAAAAACATTTCGTTTGGTCGCATGAGAAGTACCCTTCTTGGAGTTAAAAAAAGAAGACATGCATCAATGGATTCCGAGGTTTGGAGGGAGTTGCTGAGATAATCAATAACCAGACCCAAAGTAAATCGCAACAGCGCGTGAGTTGACATTAGCGTAACGTAATCATCGATCCAGGCGTCCACACACGCTCTGCGGGAGCGAGAGAAGGAGAGGAAATTGGATTGTCCAGTGAATCGACAACTGCAGCATGTGGAATTAAAAAAGAAAGCTGGTCATCAAGCCCTAGAGAGACTTGCTTTTCACGATGTCTTTAGCCATTCCCGCCGGCGTAGTCACAGGCCGTCAACACTTTCTTTTGCCTCATCAAACATATATAAACCCCCTCTCTTACGTACAACTGACATTGCTTGCTCTTGCGCACATTCTCGTTACCATTTCATTTCACCAGAACTCATTAGCTGCAAGCATCCTCTCTCTCTCTCTCTCTCTCTCTCTCCGCGCGCAGAGTTAGGCAAAAACTTATTCTTGAAAGTCCTCAAAGAGAGATATTGAAGAGCTTTGCTCCACCGGCTTGCCGTTGCAGGGTTTGGCTTGATGGCTTCATCCAGCGGCGGCGTGCCTCCGGGGTTCCGGTTCCACCCGACAGACGAGGAGCTCCTCCAGTACTACCTGAAGAAGAAGGTCTCGTTCCAGAAGTTCGACATGGAGGTGATCAGGGAGGTTGACCTGAACAAGATGGAGCCTTGGGAGCTTCAAGGTAATTAATTTAAAGTTAGTTTATTAGCATGCATTGGTTTTTGTTAATATTGACGTTTTCATTTCTCTTTTCTGGGCCACCTATAACTAAATTAATGCGCAACTTCCGACCATAGGGTTTAAGAAATTCTCACCCAACACTAGATGTAGTTTAGATTGGGAACATCAACGACACCATGAGGGTAGAGAAAGACGTACTTTGATGCAGGTTCTTTAATTTAAATAGGTCTCAATAAGAATTCGTTGTGTAACTTGTTTTCTTAACCTTTTTGCATCATATTTTTAGTAGGATTTCATTAACGAGTGTCCCCAAAGCATTTCTTAAATACTTAATTAAGGGAAGATTGTAATTACAAAGCATTGCTTTCCTTGAGATCAATGCATTGATAATCAAAATATTCCCATTTAAATATACGGAATTTGGCCAATTAATAAATAATCTTTTATCAATTGGTAAAGTTATGAAGTGATTGTGTTCTGAACCCGAAACCTTAACACCCCCAACTATGGCCATCCTCCACTGATATGTAATAAAATCTGTTCTACATGATTCTCTGGATAATTGCATCTCTAGGAGGGAAAAAAAAATTAACCCTCAAAATATTTTAATTTCTATTTGGTAATAATTATGTTGCTTATTTAATGCCTCGAAGAATTCTTACATAGACAGAGGAAACTCATCGTATATCTCACAATTCATGTGATTTATAGGCCACTTTTTCGGTTAACAGGACAAAAGCCACGTGAATATTTGCTTAGTAGTGGCCTAAAATCATGCAGGATTTTCTTGAGGCCTCACATGAATTTGGCTGTCGTGCATACACAGCAAGAGCAAGTCCTTGCTTGCATGAATTTAACGCTTATTTATGGACTGCCTGAGTCGGTTTTTTCCAGGGCATACCTTTTAATAGACGGGGAAGAATATAGTTTCTTGCAATATAATTATTAATATACAGAAGCACCTTGTAGTAAGTCAAGCTTAAGCTGTGCATCGACATTCCACAGGATCTGTAGTTAGGGGAAGACATTCGTTCTCTAACTAGGGCGAATGGGGAGAGTACTTACCACGGTCGCATTTGCTGATTCCAGGCACTTAGATAGCTATTTTCCATATTCAAACTATTCCTCCCTCTCAAAAGCTGTCAAATACGTAATATATTATTCAAATTAAGAAAGATTGTGAAATGACTATTCATGAATCTATATGTTGACATTTGGGTAATTGCGAAAAGATTCAAGAATTCAAGAGAGAGTCTGAATGCATACATCGCAGGATTTAGATTAAATTGAAAAAGGGCAAACGTAAAAGTCGAATTTATATAGGATTTTTGCATCTGCTTGGAAATGCATGAACAGATTTTCTACGTGACCGGTCAGGGTTTGACCACGAATCTCCTCAGAAAAGTAGAACTAGGTCGACCCATGTACTTCTCCTCCATTTAGTTATTGTCTATGAATTTCGAGAGTGAATATCTTCCGGTCCTGTTGCATGTAAGTTCCTTACAATTACCATATGCGAACTCTCGTAGTAGTTATGTTATCCTATGAAGGGGAGTACGTATGAATTAATGCAATCTCTTTGTCAAATGTAGATTTCAAGTGAGTCAACGGCCCATCCTTCTCAAGATCTTGTTTTTATAGTACTTCATATTCCATCAATTTTGGTAAATCGATTTCAATTTTTTGTGGTTGCACCCATAGAGCGATGCAAGATTGGATCAACACCCCAGAACGAGTGGTACTTCTTCAGCCACAAGGATCGGAAGTACCCGACCGGCTCGAGGACGAACAGAGCGACGAACGCCGGGTTCTGGAAGGCGACCGGGAGGGACAAGTGCATAAGGAACACCCACAAGAAGATCGGGATGAGGAAGACCCTCGTCTTCTACAGGGGACGGGCTCCGCACGGCCAGAAGACCGATTGGATCATGCACGAGTACCGGCTCGAGGACAGTGACGACCCCCAAGGGAACCCTAATGTGAGTCTCCACTTCCTTAACTGCAAAAGATTTTCGCGCTTTCATGGTTACGATCATGCGCAATGAGAGAGAGCTACTTAAGAGGATATCGAACTCTCACGCATGTCGAATTTGTTTATCTCCTGGATGCTCCATTGCCAGGAAGACGGGTGGGTGGTGTGCAGGGTGTTCAAGAAGAAGAACCTCTTCAAGATCGCCGGCAATGACAGCGGAGGTCAGACCAGCGCCGGCTCCGACCAAAATCACCACCACCAGCAACTCAGCATCAACAGCACGTCCAACACGACCGCCCATCAACCTCGCTCCTTCATGCACCGCGACAGCAGCCTCTACCTCCACTCCAACCACCTCAGCCCGTCGACGGCCTTCGAGCTCAACAAGCCTGACCTCGCCCTCCACTACTCTTCCCACCACCTCCCTCAGTACTCCCTCTTCCCTTCCTCGCAAGCCCTGATCCCGACCCCGAAGCCCATCGGGTACCACGACTACACGGCCCTTCAGTCGGCCGACGCGGTGGGGCCGCCCGTGATGCTGAAGCAGCTCATGTCGAGCAACACGAGGGACCAGTGCGAGAGCGGGAGCGACAGCTTCAGGTACCAGAACTGTGACCAGGGCCTCGAAGTTGGGACGTGCGAAGCGACGCAGGAACAGATGGTCGGAGCGAGGGACGAAGCGGGCATGAGCGATTGGGGCATGCTCAGCGTCACCAGCGGCGCTCATAATCAGCTCGGGAACCACAATGAAGACGATTCCGGTTCGAAGGGGGTGAGGTTCGAGGACGGGACGGCTGCGACTTCTCTGCACCCGATCAACCATCTGTCCTTGAGGGGCGAGATGGACTTTTGGGGTTACGGCAAGTGATCGTTTTTTCAATTCTGCGTGGTGCTACTGAAGTTAATCAAAACAATTTAATTGAAAGATATGGATTCAAAGAACCAGCTATGTCCATAATGGTTCTCAGCGTGTCTAGGTTTATGCCACCACCCAAACTTTGTATGGCAAAAGATTAATCATTTGTTGCATTCTCCCTAGTTCTTGTTGTCCTCATCTTGCTTGTGACACTGATAAAGTGAAGATTGTTGTATAACTGTATTGAAACTTTGCTGATAATACGATCGCCTTGTTATTGCCCTGCGTGTGTCGATGCGTTCAGACAGTGGCTGCACTTTGTGATACTTCGTCACGCGCGGTTAAAACTGATTGAGAACGTTGAGTTTTCGTGCAGGTGCGAAATGGCGATGGAGGATTCAAGATGTTTTGAAAGCTGAGGTAGCTGTCGTGTAAATAACTAGAAAAGGATGTATGCATACATTATATATATATCGGTGAAAGATTCCAAATTCAATACTTAATTTAACTAAGATGAATATTATCGAAGACGTACGGTTAAATCGGCAATAGATCGCATGCACATTACATAGCAAGCCCTACTAGTTCTTGCGGCTTTCACACACTTATGATGATTTGAGCTTTCGCAGAACGACTCCGATCAGGTAGTGGTAGCCTTCCTCTCTCAGAGACGGCCGCAATCGTAACGAGTGTGGCCGATTTTATCTGAGAAGAGGACGGCCATGAGCAGCACTGTCATAAGCTTGATGATCCCTGAGGATTTGCCTAAGAGCATCGCGATAAAGAAAGTCTGCAAGGTCAGCCAAAACGCTCTTGCCCTCCGCTCCTTACTGTACTTTTCAAATGCTTCCTCGAGAGCGGGCTTCTCGAATGATAACCGCGTCTCTCTCGGGCCGTGACCATCGCTGTTGGCTAACTTGATCTTCTCAGCCAAGCACCGAGCGAGCACAACCGCGTCCTCCAACGAGGCGGCGCCACCTTGTGCAAGGAACGGGGCCATCGCATGCATGGCGTCCCCGGCTACCACGATGGTACCTTTCCAAAGACTTCTTCGTAGTATCTCCCACGGCGGACGATAACGCAGTTCGGTGTATTGGACGGTGGATAGGTCGCTGCCGGACACCATTCGTATCGCTTCAGTTGGGAAATCATTCATTGCTTTCACGATTGAATTCCTGAGGAGCATCGGATCTTTTGAAAGCGTTGCCCTGGATTCTAATCCCAGAAAACTTGTAACCTTTAGAACGGATTTGATTTTTCCCTCCTTTAGAGAAAAGTTCATGTCGTACTGGGTTTGAACAATTATTTATAATGACATATTACTTTATTAACGAGATTCGGATAATCTTAATTTGGTTTTACGCAAGCTGTATTAATAAAGAATATTCCTCCCATCAAGTTTGAGTGACTCGAGTGTGATTGTAATTTTCATTGCATCCCTCAAACTATAGCCGAATCTTATGCTGCTTTTCTCATAAACGTAGGTCACACCGACCAAATCACGCAAATCCGATATTTGATTTATTTTATTGTTTTGCTTTTGATAATGTCTCATCGCTTATTTTCTCAACGTAATTAATGAGAGAGAGCAAGACATAATAATACCTGGAGAAGTCCAGTTCCGAGTCACGAACCAGTAAACCAAGCGATCATCTACGGGAAGCCACCCCAGTTGCAGTTCATCGGTCCTTATCACAACGAACTCATTTGCAAGTCCATGACCATTTTCATACCGAGTGAACCCTCTCGTAACGTATATCGAGTAAAGCCCAGTTTTGTTCAATCCGACGATGCTCGAGACCACGGAGTGCAAACCGTCGCATCCGATTACGACCTGAAAATTTCGATCGGATACAAGCCGTATGACCAAAGAAAGCTGTATTTATCAACGGAAAGAAACGTCGATCGAAGGGTTCAATGTTCTTAGGGCGGAACCGCAGACAGAAGAGACCATAAATCACGTCATGTGCAGTTCTTAGAACATCACCTTGGCCTTAATGGTACCTCCGTCGTCGAGATGAAGGAGGGAACGTGATGTAGTCGGATCCAGTTCGACAGAGACGACACGACATCCGAATCTTACGGTGTTCGACGGCAGGCCCTCGGCCAATACATTGATGAGATCCATTCTTCTCAAGCACCGAACTTCTCCTCTGCAAACCAAAATTTACACACACGAACTAGCTGAACGCTTGATTTTCAATTCCAATCTCGCGTTCGATCCCCAAAATAAATTGGTCGGGATAACAGGCATTCAAAAAGTTTTCCCCTTTAAACAAGAAAACTATAGACGCTGTTGATTGTGACTTACCCAAGAGGGATAGGTTCTTGCTTCCCATCCGGAATGCTTACGATGCGGCCGCTGGGCATTTGGCTTAATGCATTAGCACTCGAGAAAATAGATACTGTCCGAAACTCAACCGATGCTCTAACAAGAGACGAGTATCGAAACTTACGATTCCATGGCATTAGCAGTCTTCCGGAGCTTCGGGCCGACTCCTAACTGATCGAGTGCCCTCCAACCATTTGGCTGCATGATTATGGCCGATCCGGTCGCCCGGAGGGTTTCCGATCTTTCTAACACCAAGCTTTGTATCCCCTTCCTGCATTCGCTATAGACTTATATTGAATACGGGTTTGACATTCGCGGAAAACAATCTTTGTAGCTTACTACACGTTCATCGAGTGATTTCGATTCTCTTCGCATACGTTCTAATTAATGAAGCTTCAATTTCCCCATGCCGAAAGATTTGATTCACCACAACATTTGTTGATTGTTCAGACTTTGGAGTTATTTTCTACTCCCGACGTTGCCGTACTTTTTACCGGACTGTCGATCTGCCATCACGACGCATGGTAAGGACAAACTATCTGTGTAGCCGTCCTTGATTTTAAGAGAGTACACCCATTTAGTATAAGGCAAGCTGAATGCAAATTTCGGGAAAATCACCAAAAAAAAGTTTTAAACCTACTTCATTTATGCGAATTCAGTTATAAATCTTTTAACGATTTATTAATGTAATCATTATGGCTAATATTGACTAGAAAATGCTGACATGGCAATCCAGCCAATGCCAATAATGCCACGTAGGAGGGATGGAGTTGACATAAACAATTTTTTAAAATTCTTTCTACTTTTTTTTTCTTTGTTTCCTTTTTCTTTTTTTCTTCTCTTTTCGCGAGTGACTAATCTCAAGCGATGGCCGGTATGGGTAAGAAATGGTCACCCTCGCTCGATCTAGCGAGGGCAACACTCACCGGCTGTAGGTGCGGGGTTGCCCTTGCTCAATTTGATGAAGGTCCCCCTCACTAGCCACAAGTAAGGCCAACTTTCACCGGATCTAGACAAGAGCTGCAACCTTCATCGGTTGCAATAATGAAAAAATAAATAAATAAGTAAATGAAATTCAACTTTTTTAAATTCTAAAAATTGTCTATGTTAGTATCGGTGGTATCATGTAGGACAACTAACGTCCACATTAGTTATTTCTGGTCAATATTTAAAAATTTTTTTTGTGATTTTCCCTACAAATTTCAAAATATATAAAATGGCGTGGCTTCACGTCATTTAAATTGCCCTTAAAGGCCTCTCATCTTCTGACCAAAAAATAAAATGACTCATCTAGATAAAGCATACACTTTTGTGCTAAAACTAAGTAAAGCATACAGGTTAACACAGAAAAGAGTCCACCATGTACGACTTTTGCAAAAAAGTGACGTCAATGCTTTTTGATAAACTACTTAGGCTGGAGACTGAAAGTAGAATAAATTGTTGTAAGCTATCAAGCGAGAAAAAAGAAACCGATAATCGTACCCGAAAGCCGAATTAAAATCGTAAGAAGCTCATTGTTTTACTTACGACTTGAATAGAAAGAAAATCCAAACAGACTAGACTCGAAATTTTTTGTTCCGGTCACTACGGTCCACGTGCACTGGTTACATATGGTGGCAACATATCAAGAAGAAGGAAGGAAAGGAAAACTAGAAAAGGATAAATTGGGGAGACAGAGGAGAAAGGAGAAAGGAGAAAGAAAAGGATAACAGTACGTATTCGGTCATTTATCTTGCGTTCACTACCGTGCTAATTATATAATGGGAATAAATATATGATATACATTCACAAAAAAAAAAAAAAAAAATCCCAAAAAAAGTATGAAAACTTCAAAATGGAAAATCGGGTCTATCTTTTTTCGGCTTTGGGCAAAGGTTGCGATTTGTCTCCTCGATGAAGTACCGAAGGCGATTCGATTTGAATTCGCACGATGTATGATGAACGCATGCAACTCCATGCAAAACGAAAACCGGGGATGTGAAAACCTAAACGAAAGAACATCTTCGAAGCATAACAACCAGATGCCGATGAGTACAAGAAAAAAAGAGAGATCTATATGACACAAACGATGAAAGTATCTTCTTTCTTCGAGGGAAAGGGAAAGAAAACCTATGAAGCGCCAGGGCGGTCGCGAGGCCGCATATCCCTCCGCCGACGACAACAATGTCTCTCTCTTCGCTCATCTCTCTCTCACTCTCTCTCTCTCTCTCTCTCTCTCTCTCTGCTCAGTCTCTTTCTGCTCAGCTCGTGAAGATGATGGTAAGCAAAGTGGAGGCAGAGGGGCTTAGCTATTTATCATTGCAATGGAAGACCGAGGGAGCGGCTCAAACGAGTGCTACGTTCCGGATTGACGTGTTGACGGTACGGTGATTCAGAGGGCATCTCAGGTTTCCCAGCAGCCAGGAACAACGTGCATGCCTTGCCTTTTTCCAAGAGCCTTACTTTCGAGCAAAACACTGTTTGTCCTTACTGCCCAATCTGCTTGGTCTCCACGGGTGTCACGTCTCCCTTTGAGACGACCCACTAAACACTCACTAATTACTACCATTAGGCTGCCGTTTAGTAATCCACAGAGGATAGCAAAGTATTTTATCCGGTGTTTAGTGACATTTTCCATAGAGGATACATTCGGATAAAATGCCGGATACGAAATCTAGCCTAGGAGATGGAATATATCCGAATTGAATATAATATTCTAAAACATAATTTAACAATTCCTATTTTCTTTAAATGGAGGGCGTGATGGATCGGATATTGCCGACCACCACCAAAATAGCTAATCATCGTCACCTTATACCACCGCACAATCACCGTCGCCTCCGGCCAGACAAGTCGTCACTAATGGCCAACGAACGTGTTCCAACATATGATGAGAAGAGCCGCTTTCTTTGGCTATGAAGTCCAGCCGTTAGACCCACGGGAAGTGCCTCCTCCCGTCTTTCATGAGGTCATCCCAGAATTACGTGAACTCGGTTGAGAGTCATCATGCTCCCAAGGTCGATTGAATAAGGATTTGAATCTCACATATAGGAGCAGCCAATGGAAGATAGGACTTTCAAATACTTTTAAGAGATTTTCAAAAATTTTCAAAGCTATTTTAAGTTCTAACTTTGTAAATATTTTTTCAATGATTTTAAATTCTATCTTAGATTGTACCAAACATATGATGAGATATTTTTACAATCTGAAGATATTTGAAGGATTTTAAATCCCACTTTATCCTATACTATCTCAATCTAAATTCAGATGACGAAATGTGATTGTAGATCCTTTGCATTTATGCTAAAATGACGAAAAGGTACCTAGTTTAGAAAGAATTTACGCTAGAGTAAAACCAAACTTCTAATATCTCTCTTATTAAAGTGACAAATCAAAAGGCAAAAAAATCAGTATGGTTATAGTGCAAAACATATAATAAATTAGCATAAAGATAACACATCAAGTTAGAGGTCTTTTCTGATTTGTAAAAAACTTATGCACTGCCAACTCTGTGATGGTGCAACAATCTTTCTAGTAAGGAAATCAAGTGGGTCCTAACCTTAGAGACAATACCTATGTCTTCCAAAGTAAATGGTCGTTTTCATTGAGCTTCAATGTAACAAAATTTGCTACATTGATGTTTGAAGGAAATGGAAATTTAAGGCTATTGATTTTTTTTAACAAGAAAAGATCAACATGCTCTTGTATGGCTTTGATATCATAAAGAAAATATTACTTTCACTGATGTGTTGTACGGTATAAATAGAGATATCATCACCTTTAATTATAATGAAAAATAAAAATAAAAGATTTTAATTTTATCTATAAGGAATTTAAAAAAAGACAAAGAAAAAGAGATCTCCAAACGAGTTACGCTGCCTAATGTATTACTTCATATTGCGATTTTTTTCTTTTCGCCTTTCTTGTTACTTCAATATCTGTCTGCATGGCAACCACCGCCCCTTTGTCGCCCCTCGCTCCCCACCAGCGTCTTCCATTTTCGTCGGTATTCTCCCCGTCTCCATCTCTAGCTTCCTCTCTCAATGAAAGACAAGGCAGCAGCAATCAAGGGGTGACATGACAATGCTTGGTACGTGCTGCGTGCACCAGAGTCGAGAGGGAAAAGGAAAACAAAAGGCTAATGTTTTTTTTTTTTTTTTTCCTAACCAGTTTTTCATTTATTTATTGGTGAATTATAAGTCATGTTCATCAGACTACATGAAAATTCAGTTTAACATTAAAAGAATAAATGTATTGAAAGTTATAAACTTATTATGAATGTGCAATTAAATCCTAAAATTTATAAAAAGTACAATCAAGTCTTAAAATTCATTAAATTGATGCGATCGAGTTATTTTATTTACTCCGTCTAATTAGACTAATAGAAAATGCTGTTGGCAAGAGTCGCCGGCCCTCGCCAAGCCCCCTCCAACAGTTGTCGACGTGGTGGTGGCCCTTGCCCTTTTGTGCTTTTCCATAATACCTTTCTTTTTTATTTTTTAATCTAAGTTAACTAAGATTCTGGTTTAAAAAATTCGAATTTAGGCCAACGTGATGTCTAGTCTTATACTTCATGTTTTTAGTAAGGTAATGTCTTGAAGGAGAGAAAAAATATTTTAAAAAAGTTACATAAAAGAGTGAAAATGTTTTAAAAATCACGTGAGTATTTCTCGTGTGCTTAATTGGACAGAATTAATGGAAGTATTTGATTATACTGACTTAATAAGTTTTATAATTTAATTGCAGTTTTTATAAATTTAGAACTCAATTATATTTTCATGATAAATTTTAGAACGTCTGGTATAATTATCTCTAAATTAAATTTTTGCGACCATGTTCATCCTAACCCGTGAATCAGAACACAGGTTGAAGTAAAAAAAAAACGACCTGGAGAAAGAAAAAAAATGATCGAGAGAAAACAAATCTGGACCGTTCAAAATGCACCGATTCAGTTGGGTACATTGGCAGATCACCAACATTAACTGATGAGATCGCTTTGTCGTCGCGTGCTTTGTCGTCGCGTGCAAAATGAGTTCGCGCTCCCGAACTGGACACGCTCACACAGCGAATTCAAGACACGTGGGCGCATCCAATTTGGCCCACCCACACCTACCGGGAGTGGCTTGAAAGACCATTCCTCGTCACATCATTGTTTACGACGATTGCTGCATAAAAAGGGAGAAAACGTACGATGAAGAAGAAGACATCTAACCATTCTGACAAGATTATTAATGGCGGAATTAATTAAAGGGGAAATCTCGAAGATGAGGCAACTTATAATTGTGAAATTAGTTAGGCAAAATGCATCTTTCGACTTACTTTAATAGATATAGATATAGTAATAGTTGTCTTACTATGATAGTTAGTGAATAGCTCGTATGTTCACTTAATGGTTTGATTCTATTGAAACCAATAAATTCAATGCCACACCAACCACCTTGCTTCAAAGTTAATTTACTAAATGGAATTATGGATCTCGAAATTTAGATTTCAAATGATTTTGAATTGCTGACCATTATGATTTTGCAATAAGGGCCAACAACCCGGGTTGGCATGATTGTACTCGTAATGATGCATCGAGATTTTGATTCCACAAGCTAAATACGATTGATTTACGAGGAAAACTAACGCTAATTCAATGAAATTAGAAAAAAAATACCAAAAAAAATTTGAACAAATTATAATTATGTCAATTCAATCATAAACATTTTTTTTTAATTGAGTCATACATCTTTTACATTTATGTTAATTCAATTCATCCCATCAATTTTGACCGGTCGATAGCTGGTCGGCGCTAACATGCCTTCCGCCATCCTACGTGACTTCATCGGTGCTTATTTAGATGAATTTTAATCACATTTTAATATTTTTTTTCAATTATTTATTTATTGGTTTCTTCACTTCCTTCTTTCTCCAGTTTGTCGTCGACTCACGACTAGCTAAAGTCAAGGTCGGCAAGGTTTGGAAGCCTAGCCATGGTTGGGCGAGGCTTGACCTCGCTGGATTTGACGAGGTCATGCCTTTCCCAACCTCTAGCCTTGTCAGAGGCTACAAGGATAGCTTCGCCTAAGCCACTCGCTAGGCTGGTGAGGGCTCGACCCTCCTGAGTGGCTGGGTGAGGCACAACCTTGCCGGATTCGGCAAGGTCAAGTCTCACCTAGCCATGGCTAGGCTTCCCGAGGCCAGCGAGGGGCCGAGGTCCCTTACTGGACTAGCCTTTGGCCAATCGCTACCAATAAGCAATTGGAGGAAGAATGAAGTAAAGAAAAAAAAAATCAAAATATTATTAAAAATTATCCATATTAATATTGACAATTGATTCCTTCGCTTTACGTTGTTGCGTTAGCTAGCTCAAAATTTGCAATGCGACTAGCTAAAGGCAAGGTCGGCAAGGTTTGGAAGCCTAGCCATGGTTGGGTGAGGCTTGACCTCGCCGGATTTGACGAGGTCATGCCTTTCCCAACCTCTAGCCTTGTCGATGGACCACTCGCTAAAATGATACGAATGTAAAATGTTTATAACTTAATTAATTAAAAAAATTGTTATTGAATTGGTATAATTATAATAAATTTATGACTTTTTTGATAATTTTCGTATCATCTGGTACTTAGATTTTCAAACTATGATTCATTCTTGGTCTCCTATTTTGTTGGTCAGGGCGCAAGGTAATGTGCGAAGGTCGTACTATGTTTTCAGAGCAACCTCGGCCTCCATTATTGCTTTTGTACTACATAGCCAGACTCGGACCTTTCAATTATTTGAAAAGAAGAGCAAGCCGTGCTAGGTAGGACCAATTTTTTATTACTTAGTAGTGATTAATGTATTGAGAAAACTCCTATTAAGTATAAAAAGATGATGAAACTTTCTGGATCTAACGCTAATTTTCAGAACATATAGCTTATAAAGTTGTTTATGAAGAACTATCAAAGACTTTTCCAAAAGTTTCTTCATCCCCAAAAGCACTTCCCATTCTGACAAAAGTCTAGAACGAGAAAAAGTGCAGATCAGACTTATTGATTTTGCTATACAAATCCAGAATGAATTTAGTAGGAAATTATCCTCTATCGTCTAGTTCTTTGGCGAAAGATTTCACTTACCTTTTATAAATATGTTGATTGAATCAATCACAAATTGATGAAATCAATCTTGAAGATATGATCCTTTTTGGGGAAACATCTACTTATGCAAACCAAAATTCTGATTGTATAACCGACTATAATCAAGTGGAAATTATGTTCCTAACTTCAATGGCCACAAGATCCCTTTCATCGATTCTATCTAACATCTTGATTGGTTCCTCTGGAGATTATCAACGACTAGTATGGTGTGGAGGAGTATTTAAAGGAGGTCATTCGGTCTAGAAGAGGGTGAAAATGTGAATTTGAGATTCCAAAACCTGAAACTACTCTCATTTTACTTGTCTTTGTCTGTGAGCATTACAAAGTGTGATCAATGGAGAAAACACAAAAGAGTGTCTTAATAAGTTAGAAAGTTCTACCACTGAGTGTATGTTTATGAGTTGTAATCTCTTGATTCATCATACAGTAAAATCCTGCCAGTAAACTGTCAACGTGAGAGAGTGAACGTAGATTTAATCTAAGCCGAACCACTATAAAATTCGTGTACACTTTTCTTTTTACTTAAATCCTTCATTTATAGTTTGTTGCACACTTTATGATTATTATAGAAGTCTATAGTTTCATGTTTCTGATCCTCATCCAAACTTTGCAAGTAATTTATTTTATTTCATACATATTTATCAAGATTTCTTTTAAATGTCTATTCACCCCATTTAGGTGTGAGTACTAGCTTTATCATAATACTTCATCTATTTCATGAAAAATAAATATTTTGAAAGGTATTTTCTTAAAAATTATCGCGCCCATCATTTGAAGTAATTAATTAATGAAAACTATTTTTATCATAGCCAATATTTATATATAAACATTTAAGAGAATGATAATATTTTTATTATTCAATTTTGTAAGCAATACAAACATTTAAGTTCATGAAGATATTTTGCATAGTACTCATCTTTCACGAGATAAATGTACTCTAATAATGAACCCATGTGGCGACTAAATTTGTTGAGGACAGCACGGGAGGTTCCCACCTTACGTGACTCATTCTTGAATATGCGATGCTTGATGGTATCATTGCACTGACTCTGCTCTTCTCCTTAGTTCTTTCTCAGGAAAGATACCATTTTTTACGGGCGTGCCCGATTAATTTTCACTTCTTGGGCAATATTATAAATCAATGATAGAATTCGTAACTTTAACTTTAAAGAAAAATAAAAAGATGGGACATTATTCTTTTCGTGTTGCCAATATACCAATTTCTCTAATCTGGAAAGAAATCATTAAATGAGGAATGAACACTTACATGAAATTCAGCGTAGTTGGGGGATCGACCCTCGCATCTTCTGCTCCCATCGAGTGGCTCCATAGTCTCGGCTACTCGGCTTGGCTTTTGGCTTCGCCTGCTCGCTGGCCGCGGCTTCTTCTGTAGCTGCGTTCTCGGTGTGTCGGTCGGTTGCCTTGTCTCGATTGGTTTTGTGGTGCTTGTCACCTGTCGTTGGTTGCTGTCCTTACTTGTGTGTTGCATTCGCTTTTGTTTCCTTCGGCACCCTTCCACTCATTATGCCTTGTTCATTTTGAGTGTAAGTCTTGGTGCCATTTGGTTGTACATTCTGGTTAGCTTAATTCAATTATCATTTACCAAAAAAAAAAAAATTACTTGAAATTCAAAAAATATAAGAAAAATGAGAGAAACATTCCAAGTATTTCACCTAGAGCGAAAAAAATATGAGATTGGTTATTGCACTGTAAAGACAATTAAGTGACTTTAATAATCTCACATCCTTAATCGAAAGATGTAGTTAGATTCTTTGTTTATTCTTTATGCCTTTTTCTTTGACAATTTTACTTTGTTTTCTCAATCTCTCTCTCTCTCTCTCTTGCTTTACAAGTAGAAAAATAAATCCGTAAGTGCTAAATGGGAAACACAAAGATGAGAAAGATGACGCTTTTGACTTGAATATGTGAGGGTTAGGTGGGAAAGTTAAAAGTGAAATGAAATCCACTTCTAGACTTGATATATAGATTTCAAAAGAGGACCTTTTATAATCAAGGAGGAGGAGAAAGAGGAAAGGCGAAGTGAGAAAAGAGAAAAATGGCTTCATCTTCCTCATCACACTGAGTAGGTTTTAAATTGTGGAACTATTATGGACATTTCTTACAAGAAAAAGTAATTGAAAATAATCGCGACTGGTTCTGCCACAATAACTAGGTGGTGGTACGGTAGTGAATGGCAACTGCTGCAGTGCAGTAGTTGAAGAAAGTTTTCTCCGATCAGGATGAAGGGGAAAAAAATCAATGCAAGAAGACAAGAAAGAAAAGGGGAAAAATTTTTAAAAAGGAAAATAGAGAAGATTTTTTTTGAGATACGACAAATCCAGAACGTTTAAAGTGCACGTGTGCCAATGTGCATCGCAAGACCTCGCTTTCTCTTCTCGTGCAGAGGAGTTCATGCACACGAAGTAGACAGACTCACCCGACGAATTCCCGACTCACTCCGCTCGATGAAGCGCTTATGATATAGGCACGTCATAATGTTCTAACAAACCCACTTAGAGAGAAATATCCACTTTAATTGTTTCACAAAAAAATTACATTTTTCACAAACACAATTATATTTTCTAGTACTTGGTGTAAACTTTACAAAAAAGCCGAGAAAACGTTTTTCATCGTTTAGACAAGAAATTCTAATTTGATTTGCTTAAATATACATATACTATTTGGGTACTAGTAATTTAAGCATAAGCAATCAAAAAACCAAGCACGAGCATCGGGATCTCAAGTCTAGCCTTAATGAACTTAGGGGTGAGCATGGTTTTAGGGTAGAATTTGGATCTTGAGAACCAGATCGATGAGAATCTATTCGGTTTCAAGGTCCAAAGTTTACAATGTAGGTTTTGGGTTCCAAAAATTGAAAAACTTATCTTGACGAGTTGGTTCCAAATTCTAGATTTATGAAACCTACAATTTGTAAGTTTTTGTGTTTTTCTTGATTTATATTTTCGTGCGATCCTATGGTATTCCATGGCATTCGATGATAAATATATAATTTGGAATCATTAGTGTGAACTCTCATTTTATTATTAAGACTTTTACTTTGTTTCGTATTTTTTGAAATTATGGTTAGTGAATTGTAGCGATAAACAATGATTATTAAAAGTAATAATTTACTACAATCGTTCAATTAATAATAAAACTTGTAATAGGATAGCTTCCAAGGTATGTAGGTAGATTCCAAGTTTTAGATAATGAGGAATCTATTATATATGGTAAGTTCTAGGTTACAAGTGGAATCTATACGGATCTTGGAATCGCTCAACCTTGGATGAACCCCAACCTGGATACAGGGGACAAGAGCATGGGTAGTTAGGTCTTGACCAAGGCCACAAGCACTGATCCCAACTCCATAATAGGGGTGTGCAAAATACCCGAACCGCCCGACCGCCCGGAACCGGACCGAACCGCCCGGAACCGGCGGCAGCTTGAGGGAACCGGTCCGGTTCCCTTTCACTTTTTCGGAACCGGTGGGTACCGGTCCGGTTCCCGGTTCCATGGGCGGATCCGCCCGCCCGCCCACCCGGACCGGACCGGAACCTTTTTAATATTAAAAAAAAATTACTAAAAGAAACCCAGATTTTTTTTTAAAAAGAAACCCATATTAGATCTCATCTAGAAGTAGAGGTACCCTATGAGTCATCTTGAGGGTTTTTTCCCCACCGCACTTGGTTTTTTTTGTCGTTCACGTGTAGCTAATTGTTATTTAATGTTGAGCAATCATCTATTAATTAATTATTGTTTTACTTTTTTGGAGATTGGAACTTGGAATTTCAGAGCTCAAAACTTGGGAACCGGACCGGACTGGCGGTCCGGGAAACCAAAATTGTTACGCGACCATTCTATGTTGAAAACCCGACCATAGACCTCCTCCCCTCCTTCCCAACTCATAGACCCGACCATTCTATGTTGTAAAACCAAAATTGTTTCGCGTCAAGATCGGTTTCATGGATCCACTGAACCGACCGACCGGCGGTCCGGCTTCCCGGTGGATCCATGCAACAAACGGGTGGATTCCGGTTCTAATTTTTCTGAATCTGGTCCTTAGCGGGCGGTTCCTGCTCTAGGTCGGGAACCGCCCGCCCGGACCATGCACACCCCTACTCCATAAAGGCCAAGCTCAAGGCCTTAATGCTCATGCCTTGATCTTTGGCACCCAAGCTTTGGTCCACAAAAGTTGAGTACGAGGACTTGGTGTGCGGGCATAGAGGCCAGGTTGGGGACTTGGTGCTCGGGCTCTATTCCCTGACACTCGAGCGAGTCTATGTAGGCTGGACTTCGAATGCTAGTGTCCATGCTCGGGTTCATGATGGTCGAGCCTAGGTCCTCAATGCCGTACTTGGATCCACAAAGGCCGGACTTGATTCCATTGAGGCTAGGCCCAGGACCTTGGTGCCTATGCGAGGGTCCTCAATGCAAGTGCCTGGATCCTTGGTGCTCAGGCTAGGACCTTAATGGACCAAGGCACTGGCACTAGGGTTTCGAGTCACAGCCTTAATGGACTTGGACTCTAGCGTGAGGGATTCGAGCCCGATACCTTCAGGCACAAGCACAAGGGTACTAGGCTTAGCCTTGATGGACTTGAGCCCGACCTTGGTAGATCTGGGGTAGGGCATCAAGGACCTTGGCATGGGCACCGAGGTCTTGGCCTCGACCTCACTGGACTCAAGCTTGGGCATTGGGGACTTGGCCTAATCTGGATTCCCAAGCCCGACCTAGATGGACACAAGCGCATGCACCAAGGTCCCAAGCCTTAGCCTTGATGGTTTTGGGCTCGAGCGTAGGGGCTCTTAGCATGAGCACTAAGACCCAAGCCCAGGCATTAGGGACATCGGCGTGTGTGGGCTCGAGCCATAGTGCCAAGGCATTGGGTTTGGGCATGGGCACTAGGGCCTCATGCTCAGCCTTGATGGATTCGGGCACTTGATGGACTCGGCCTAGGTGCTGAAGATCCAATCCTGGATGCTAAGGTCCCAAGAGCGGACATTAGGGTTTTTTTTTTTTTTTTTTGTCAAAAAGGCAAAGTTTTTTGTTCAAATATCAATATTTAATCATATTTTTTGAAAGTAATTTTTGATTTTCTAAAGAGACGACCATTTTTCAGAAGATAAACATAGGTTTTACATTGTCTAGGAAAATATAATTTCGTTAACTTATTTTCTTCAATGATCCAAATAGATATTGATTATTTGAATATCTGCCTCAACTATTTTCATAGATGCACGAGAACGTACCATTCATGCGAAATGTGAAATCAGATACACGACAAACCAGCACGGTTTCAGCTCTCTATGTGGTGTTCCATCAACATCGAACTAATTATAATTTTTAAGAAGTAGAAACCGAAAAAGGAACGGTATGGAGCTATAAAAACCCTATGGAAGGAAGGCACGTGCCAACCCCAAATGCCAAGCATCTAGACGCATAGTCTCCATGTCGAGCATCCAAATTTCCGCCGAAAAAGAAACAAGTTAGAAAGAGACAGACGTCACTCGCATTGACGGGAAATGAGCAGTTGTTGGTGAATCCGACACACCAAGATCATCGAACATAAACGATCGAGCGGTCGAAAGGCAAAGGAGAGAAGAAAACAATACCGAAGAGCGTTCAAGGTCCGCTCAAAGCAATCGTGGACAGCGTGCGACTGCGGAGAAACCGGTTTGGTTGAGAAAAAGGAAGCCATTCGTGGACATCGATGAAGTCCGGCGATAACGAAGGTTGCTTTGCTTCTTCCGGAGCAAGCTCCCTCGACTGCGGCACTTGCCCGCCACTGAGGCCATGCGTCGCCACAGTGGACCTCTCGGTAGGATTTAAACCGTGCTGTGTTACGGAAATTCTCGGTACGATAAAGTTTTCTAGCGTTGAAAAAAATATAATCTTCATGTTTTGGGAGAAAAGATTATATTCACGTATTGGAGGACAAATACATAATACTGTTTGTTGGAACCAGAAAAATAATAAATCTAAAAAAATGTTTGTATAATTTTTACTTATAAAGATACAAAATCACAACCCAAAATACAAACTTGTTTGATTGTAATAAAATTTATAGCAAGTTAAATAAAGGAGGTGAAATATAGCTAACTGAATCTCCTTAAGGCAATTAGTTCCTACCAACAGTGTTAAGTAGCTTCACGAAATATGTCTCATAAGATACAACACTTTGAACCCGTTTGTATTAACACTATACAAATGGGACTATGTCGAACACTTCTAGAAATCATCATATTTGGAGGAGTGTTTTTTTCAAAGAGGAATTCTAATTTCTGAATGACTTTGTGTGCCACAAATTAAAGAAGACTGAGAAGATAATCATTTTCGTAATCTGAAGCTCATCTTAGGATTGTTGCCAATAATCTTTGGAAGATCCGTCATTAACATTTCCCTTAATGCGAGTAAAAGTTGCTAAAGATGAAGGAATTCGTCCCGTATCCATCCATTAATTCGTCCATATATGCGTCATAAAACTGCTGCAAAATTGTTGTGTATGCGTCCATTAACGCATCAATTAATTCATCCATAAAACTACTCCAACACTAATGCACGAGAGCGTCCATTAATGCATCAATTTGATCGTTCATTAATGCTGAAGGTTGAAGAAACGCGTGAAGTTATATTGAGTCATTAATAATTGTTATAATTACATCTTGATCGTCCTTGTAATGATATGCTGACACGTACCGGTTGGTGTTCCATGGAGATCTTTACAACGTTCTGAAGATCTCTCCGAGTGTTGAATGTTTCTATATGTTTGAAGATCTGAGTTGAACTCGGATTTTGAAAGGCTCAAAGCCCGAAAACTCCAAAGTAATTTCTCTTCAAAGACAGCAGGCCCAGTCATGCGCATGATTGTCCAACTCCATCATACTCATCTTTGGAGCTGACACGGCGTTAACCAGCTCAATCATAACTGTTGAGAGTGATGCATTGCGGATGAACCCCAAGTGATCGGATAATTTATGTGTCTAATTAATGAAAGGTTATTTCCCCAATTAATTCATTTTTTGTGAAATGAACATCAGAAAATTTGAAAAAGGTTTTTTTGAAAGTTATTTTCAGTAAAACGAACGAGAGTCTTAGTCCATGAATATTCTATTCACATAGAGTATTCTTGATAGATCAAACCCTTTTAAAAGAGGATCTTCTATGTATGGTGACTTTTGAACGATGCAGTTCTGTTTCTGAGTGTTTATTCATGTTTTCCTTAGAGCTATCGCCGCCATCCGTTTACTTACCACATTAAGGCCAGGTCCATGCCTCCTGCAATTGCTAGCTCGCCGCTTCTAGCTGCCAATGACGTGCTGCCTCCGTGCTGCATCCTCTGTGTGTGTGTTAGTGTGTTGTGTCATGCGCCTGCGTCAAGCTCTAGATTAGGGGTCGCGGCCCTCCCAGGTTACCATCTTAGAATCGCGCCTTTGACCTCTTGTCTGAGGTCAAAGGTTGATGACCGTTGAGATTCAAGGTCATCCATGGCGGACGGGCATAAAATCTAGGTCGTCATCTTTATTTGTGGCAACTACAGAGAGAGTTACTTAGTCTAAGCTATCTTGGTTATATGGGCGATGAGTACTTCAAAGTTCAAGGTTCAATCAGGTCGTGACAATAGAAGTGACGAATAATTGTGCATTAGTGGTGCTGAACAAGATTTTGCACATACGATGATGACAAAAGAATGTTCAAGATGTTACAGCCTTCATGGCCAACTCGATCAAGCCCTCTATGTAGATCACAAGAGAGAAAGTTTCAAGTGGAAATTCTGATTGATGCCTCAAACTTTCTGAAAGAGATGTACAACTCATTCCCATATTCAAGAGGATTGTCTCAAGGACTAAAATCACAGGGTAGGAGTTCTTTCCGCTGTTCCTGCAATCACAGTGAGCAAGTTGTTTCCAAACGGATCACTGAGGTGCTTCGCAAGATTCTCAACAGGTCCCTCCCCAGTAACGTAGGCTTGCAAGAAGAAACCGAGCATGGCGAACATGGCGAGGCGGCCGTTTTTTATCTCCTTCACCTTGAGGATGGCAGCCTGGTCTGGGTCCTTAGCGAGACCCAATGGGTCAAATGGACCACCAGGGTGGAGCTTGTCCTCCAAATCCTAACAAGAGAACAGAGAGACAATTAGGGGAAGAAATGAGATGTTAAGGACCAAATGGTGTGTATGTGTTGCTGTACTTGTAATGTAAACACAACGGATTCACAGTGCAATATTGATGGATTTTTCAATCGACTGCTAGCAAAAAGTGGTCTACTTTCTATATTTGAAAACTTGAAAGCTTGTGATGTTTAAGAATGAAAATCATCTGAGAATACGATTTAAGCAGGGTCAAATTAGCACACCTCCACAAAGACAACAACAACAAAGCTTTGGACACCATGTGGCAAGGTAAATGCACTCTAACAAATCATTGCACGCCATTCAACACAATGTCAAAGGCCTTGTATGAATGCGAACTCTATGCTTAAATTCACTGGTCAAGACTCAAGACTGCTGATCTAAATCCAACTTAGCTAGTTCAAGGCATTGTCTCCCTGCCTATGGCTACTCTTACAATCAACAGGGTGGCGTTCGACATATTTACACTTGCCAGGAGATATCTCTGACTCGAGACACTAAAGCAGTCATCAAAGTGAGATTCGATTTCCCTACTCAATTACAGTTTATAAAACACATATAGCATGTTTAAGTCAGATAATTGGCATAATAACATTTGACCTACCAAGCCATTGATAATTCTGTAGTACTCGGCACCACCAACAAGAACAACCTCAGCAACGACAGCAAAAATTAGATTGATGGGAATGTTCTTGCCAAAGTAGTTTAATGTGTTCCCGTCCAAGAGTAGGGCTCCAGTCTGTATCAACAGCCAGAATATGGTATCAGATAAATGTCAAGGGAAACACAGAACTGCGAAATTCTATGCCAATTTTGGAACTAAACAAACGACTGGAGATGGGAACCTTGAACCAGACAGCTTCGGGGCCACAGTTGGCGCCAAATTTGTTGAAGGCCTCGGGGATAATGAATCCGGCAGCTCCGAGCATGGCCCATCTAGCATGGATCAACTCATAGGCCTGGTATCTGCAGACAAAATCTCATCGATTTGAGATGCTGATTCATTCTGAATATATATTCACCGAGAGAATAGAGAGAGTGACAAGAAGATAAAATGGCAGGCCAACTCACTTGCTGAAGTCTTCTGGCTTCTTGCTGAGGCCAAAAGGATCATAACCATAGCTGCATGAACATGCTCCAGAATTAGCACCACTATCATATCGGGATGAATCTAAGAATTGCACTAACTGCTAACCCTAGTGGTGCGCCTTGCCATGTACAGTTATCCGGGAAGATTTTATGCTAGCTGAGTCTATCCCACTAATTTCAATTGCAACAGATCTCAATGATATTACCGCTACCAGAGGGAGGAGAGGAAGGAACTTACTCTCCGGGCACCTCTCCGGTCAAGTACTCAGGGATCTCGGACCGGTCCAAGAGACCATCAGGCAAGAAGATCCTCCTGTCGGGACCTGAAAACCACACGCCCACAAATCCAAATGACGACCACTCCCGAAAGCTCCTAAAAATACTCCATGCAAAGCATAGCTTTTACGACGACCAGCAGAAGGTCCGGACACTGACTCTTAAGTGATTGGCCACTCACCGTACCACTTGGCGAGCTCCTCGTCGGCTGGAGAGACGGCAACGGGCTTGGCCTTGGCAGGCGGGGCGGGCTTCTTCCTGGAGAAAAGGGCCACGGTCTTGAAGGTGGCGGGGCTGGAGGCGGTCGGGGCCGACCTGGCTGCGCTGCTGAAGTTGAGGGGGTTGCCCAGCATCTCGGAGACTCCGAGGGAAGCCATTGCACGGTGCTGGGATGGGTGGTGCTGGAGGTGAAAGATTGAAAATCTGTGTGTAATGAGAGGAGGTGGAGGAGAGGGAGAGAATATAACGGGTGGTCTGGTGGATGTGGACGTGCCACATTGGATTGCTAATCCTGCGCCTTTGATTGGCTGCACGATGAATTGAAGATGCGGAATCCAATCCAGTCGTGCCATAGGTCGCCTGGAGTGACGTGGCGGATGATGGGCTGCCGTGGCAAACAGATGAATGAATGGATTGGTCCGTTTTGGATAACGTGGCCTATCCTTCGCTGTTCTCTCGTTCTGGCTACAACCAAGGAATCAAAATCCTCGCTCCGTACTTGGAGAAAGACTATAAATTTGCTCCAGCAGAAACTTCATTAAAAATAGTCAATTTAGAGCCGATTCTTACGTCTTTTCAAACCATATTAATATCACCAATAATAGGGGTGCCGAATCTCTTATGATAAAAGGATTAAAGCAGAATTATAAGGTGCGATTTCAAGCATATCACAGAATGTTGCTCTCGATGACTTAAGAATTTCAAATATCATTTCATCATTTGAAAACAATTCTGAGAATTAATACTAATGAACGACCACTGCCAGAATCAGACATAAATTCATCTCGCCGAATGCTATGGTCGTGTCTTAAGAACAACCAAAATCGATGCCAATGACATATGGTCAAGTAACCATCAGGAGGGGAAAAATTTCAATCGAAGAACTGCAATTTCAAGTGGTCCTGGAATGCTGCATACGCAGCTGAATGATAAATATAATCAATACAATGTATTCCGCATTCATGGATTCAACAACTTCAAACAGAAACATAATTTGGTTAGAACATATCGATGCTATACAACTATATCCCCGATTTGTCTGCACCAACTTAAGTAACTGAAATCATCTCCTCCACTTGTCAATTTCTCTTGAAGTTGCACTGATGAGCTTCTTCGTGTTGATTACCAGATCATCAACAAGTGCACCAATTTCATCCCTGTGAAAGCCAAGAGATGTCAAAAACCAAGTATCCTGAAAATCCTTCCTATGTTAAGTATACGTTACTCTGCTTCTCCCCAAACTAATGACTCACCCATCATGGATTCAGCTAATTGTCAATTCAAAGGAAAGTTACTTACTGAGTAGGAAGACTCCTTGAACCATTAAAGAGATTCCCCACATTCGAGTATCTACGAGTATCATCATGGGCGATCCCCCTTCCAACACCATAACCAAATCCCACACCAACACCACATCCGGCCCCTATCCCAAAGCCAAGCTGCAAACCAGGAATTCCAGGACCAAAGCCTAGCCCTACAATGTGCCAAAGAACTCACTATTACAACTCCAAGCATTAAAATAGCTCTTGAACATCAGGTTGACAGCACAGAACTTACAAACCTGGTCTGTGCCAATGAAAAGTTGCAAGAGCACACACCTATGCATCATTAATATGCTAAAAGAGATAACCACACACGACAAAATCTCAATGAATGTTCATACTTTACACTGAAATAATTAAACCAATTGAATCAGCTTGCAGACAAAGATGGCCCCTTCTAGCTGAAAAGTAAACACCTAACCAAATAAATCATGTCATCTCCCTTGCACCCCCTGTGGAAAGAGGTGAGAGCAAGACATCAAGCACATAACAAGATCATTTTTCTACTTGTAAGCTGCGAAACTCACATGTAGATTGCAATCTATTGAAGCCTGAAGCAGGAGATTCATTTAGCGGAAATATTCAACTTCTGATACATTAAAGTGAAGGAGGAGATGAACAGAAAATATAAGCCAGGAGTTAAAAGCTTGCTTCTCTACCATGAGATCTCAAGTGTTTGATGTCCCGTGCCTCCAACCAAGCAACATATTTTCAACCACATTCAATTTGGTTATTGCACCAAATAGAAGTGGCAATACTGACACACTCAACATTAGCGGCTATATCCCATTTCCCAAATAAATTAACTTTTAAGATGAGTGAAACTGTGATGGCGCGGCAACAACTAGGTAATTCTTGAAGATAACTCAAGAAGAAGAGCAAGCAATCCACAGACATGGTTTGCTCACTTTCATATCAGAACCAGTCCAATGCCCCCGTTGTGAGAAGACTACTCTCTCTCCTCCAACAACAGGATGGACCCCCAAGGTGGAAGCATCAAATGTCAGCCACGGATTCATCCGAGAGACGCGAAACTACCCTAAAGGAAATTATTATTTCGGCGCACGCCTCATCTTCGATGTCGAGAGCTATGCCAGCTGAAATGCACCAACTCCCGTGCCGCTCGCTCCTTCGAATCGAAAGAGGAAGAAAGCCATGATTCAGCCGCTTTCTCCACCCCTGCTCTCTATCCCACTTCGCCGACACGAGCGCTAAAACTCGACAACCACAAGCAGCTTGAACCTCTGATACTCAAGCGAAACAGAGTACGCATCTAAACCTGACGTCCGTGTAGAACTCTAAACACAAAAGCGACGGCTAGCCTGGAATCACGAGTTCCAGGATTCGGGAATTTCAAGGAACAGAAGAGAGAGACGGCCCCAAGCGATGAAGGCCGTTCGACTCAGAGCTCGTCTCTCGCTACTCGTAAAGAAGAAAAGAAGCCCTAAAATAATCGCCGGAGAATCCAGAGAGAGGGAGAGGGTGGAATCTTACCGCCCATGAGGCCGAGGCCGGCGCCGAGGCCGCAGCCGACGCCGACGCCGAAGGCGGGGCCCAGCTTGCCGAGCTGCTTCGATCGGACCGCCGGGAGCTTCCACAGGAGCCCCCTGCCGTCGTCGTCGTCGTCTCCTCCTCCATCCCTCGCTCCGCTCCTCCCGCCGCTCATGCTTTTCGCAGGCCTTTCGACTTCTCCGGAGTGAAGCCAAAGCAAGGGACCAGGCCACACCACCTCGCGGCTCTTTTCTCTCTCTCCCTCCGCGCGACTTCCGGAGAGTTTTGGTCAACAGGGCCTGTCCAATTTTCACCTTTTATTGATAAATGATAAGTTTTGTTTAGGAAAAAAAAACTTCGGTAAATATTTTTTAAAAATCATGTTATCAGAAAATACGTTCTCTAGTATTTAAGACATTTAAGTTTAGTTTGTCCAAGCAAGCATTTCGATTTCCAACTCGGTATTCTGAGACAGAACCTTAAAAAAAGTGATGATGTACATTTTTCAGACGAGTTATTCTATTGTCCATTATCAATGAAAATCAAATTTCACCTTTAGAAAACTATCAAAGCACTATATGGTAAAAATTTTGACTCATAAATTTACATAAGTGACGACTAAAATTACTAATACAGTTAGATGACATGGGCTGGCACTCTAGTTAGCATGTATTAATAAATTTCATTCAAAATCATGTTAGAGTTAATAATTTTGCAATATAATGTACTTTTGTGTTATAATGTATTTTTATTCGCAATCGATGCCATCAAATTGAGGGAATAGTACATTATTTATTTATTTTTCTCCACTTTTGATAAAACAAAAGGCCGAGAGCATCTCGAGTCTGGCGGCAACAATCGAAATACACATATTACCACATCGAGAATAAAATATTGACATAACGCAATGAGCCAAATGCATAAAAAGGAAAAAAGGAAAATTGCACAATAACCGTTCCAATGTGGCTATCTCGGACTAAAAAAAATCAATTCTTTTTTTTTTTGCAAAAGAAAATCATTTTCTATATGCCGATAAGTCTTGTCTTGATTTTTTTGTATAAGTACATCAACATAAGATAGTTTCCGTATATAGTGTCTAGACGGTGAAATTCAGCTCCCATCATGATGTGCCGTATGATAATTTTCCTTTTCAAAAATTACATGGACCACCTCAGAATAAAGAAAATGCATAATTTAAGCACGGAAGTCCTTTTTGTCCGAAACTCTTTAAATTAAATAATAATGTTGTGGAATTTTTTTTAAAAAAAGACCCGAAGTACCTTTATTTTCTTGAATAAGAATTCAAAATGGATTTCATTTCAAATAAGGATTTGAAATGACTTTGGTTATTTCAAATAAAAGTCTGAAATATTTTGGTTGTTTCAAATGAGAATCTAACATTGTCATCGTTGTGTGGCTAAATTTTTCGACCAGTCAAGGGTGTTTTTGTCCACTTTTTTTCCTTTTTTTTTTCTTTTTTGATGTCGACCGTTAGCTACTAGCAAAGGTTGATGAAGGGCTCAGCAACCCTTGTTGGTTGCAGGCAAGAGTCAACCTCGCGTGCGATTGGTGTCGGCTGGCATCTACAAGGGTTAGCCTCCCCAAGGGCAAGAATCGTCTCGCCCGTCCCTCTATGTGCATCACCGAGCCACTCGCAAAAAGAAAGAAGAAGAACTAGAAAAAAAAAAAAAGAAAATTAATATCATTAATTGTTGGAAAGTCATGTTTTTATTTGAAATAGACATAACCACTTTAACTTTTTATTTAAAATAAATATAATCACTTTAAATTTTTATTTGAAATAAAATATACTTTAGATCATTATTCAAGAAAGTAATAATATTTCATATTCTTATTTGAATTAAAATCCACTTCCAACCCTTTTTGGAATTTTCCCAAAATTTAATTTATTCAAGATGATCCCTAAATTCTTTATACATGTTCAAATTAGTCATTAAATTATATGAAAATGTTATCATTTTATTAATTCAAATTTACGTGCATTATTAAGTCTTTTTATAAAATGCATAAAAGAATTCATGAATTACATTCAATAAGTTGAAAATTTAGGAATCATATATAATATTACCTGTGTCTTTTCGGTTTGTTTTTGTCCTTCCGATAACTCGACGGGAGCGGGGAGACGAGAGATGGAGGAGAGTGACGGCGATGTCTAGGCCCCGCGGAGCCCCAGCGGCGATGGAGCTCGCCGTCGCTTCCGTTCACCATCTCGTTCCTCGAGCCTCGATGCGAGAGAAGCCGCTCCTTCGCCGCCTCGGCTTCCACCGTCGTCCCGCGACGGGCCGCCGTCCCCGAAGGCCGCGTCTCTCCGCGACGTCCCGTCGCTCGGCGTCCGGCGCCGGCTCTTCTCACTTCACGGGCGAGGACAATCTCGATGCCTTATTGCAGGTCTCGTCCCTTCGCTTTCCCTGGCAAGTTAATTTGCCGTAAATCGCCGGTTGTATCCGGTCGACTGCAACACTTTGTTTCCCGCCACCGTTCTCTTGTCCGTACAGTTCCGCAATTTGCTATATAACTCTGGCTGCATTCGGTGTTTTGCGTCCGAATTCTCCGTATTTATTCGGTGTATCGTAAGAGGGTTTCTCCGTGATTGTTAGTTGCTTTGTTGTAATGTCTCCGCCATAGGTCCTGAAGCAGATGAACTGGTGAGTTGAGCAGTGCTTGTACTTCCTCCATTTTCTATGCAATAGAACAAGAGCCGCATTATCTTACTATTTGATTATAACTCATTTGTATTTAAGAAATGTTTTCTATTGTAGTATGGTAACGTATAGAAGTTTTTTTTTTTTTTAAAGTTAGCGGACAGAGGCTTCTACTTGTTTATATGTATTTTAGAGATACTATAATATTTGCCGTTTATAATATTCTTTGTTGTGTTTGTGGAATTTTGTTTTTATACTAATTAGTTGCTTTCTACTTTGAAAATTTAGTTTCAGGCGTACCTTTTATGCCTAATGATACGATAAAGTAATGTTGTACTTATGCTAAGATGTTCCTTACTCCATTTCAATTATATTTTTGTGAGACAATCTGCACAATGTGTGGGTAAATGTCTAAATTTAGTATATAACTGACTCGTCCTCAAAGTTCTTCTTCAAACCGGGACCTTTACTACCATAAGTTGATTTTTCCCCTCTGTCACTGTTTAAGCTCTTTGCATTTCTCATACTCGTGTGACATGTCATTTTAGTGGGGGAATTAATCGAAGTTCTGTTTGCACTTTGCAATGTTTCAGAAGTTCTGTTTCTGGTAAGAATTGTGAACTTATTGTAATAGAGTGCTGTTGGTCTGAAGGCGGGTGCAAGCAAGATTATGGTTCCAGCTTTCTTGGAACACAAGACTCACATGCGCATAAAATTCCTGTCACAATAACTTCATGGTGCTATTATTGAGTGAATTCCTTCTTTCTGCGTTGCAGGTTCTTCCAAGCGACTTGCATGATGATCTGATGGGTGAACCTGGTCGATCTCAACTCGTAGAGGTTACATTCCATTAAACCTGTGCTGCTACTACTTATATCGGTACTCTTATGGAGTATATGATATTGGTCTTCTCTTGCTACTTGCTCACAAGACATACTGCACTGTTTGTGCTGTGGAGTAGGTGGGGCATGCATTCTTATTGTCCTGCATATTACATTCATAAGGTACTAGAACAGTTTCCAGCCCAGCCCCCCCCACCAAAATAAAAGTAACTTTTACTTAAGCAAAGAAGCACTTAGCATTCAGAATGGCATGGGAATAACATTATTCTTCTGCAGCAGAATTTCTATCGTGTGTTGCTGGGTGGCACATTATAGAGAAAATTTGACAAGACCAAGACATGGAAAAATTCTGTAATAGCTGAAAGCACGACTCTTTGAAAATCCTCAGTTGGAACGAGGATAATCTAAGGTTCTTCGGAAAGAAAATGTATAAAAACCAGATGTTGGTTTTCTCATTCGTCGTATTTTCTATGTGTACTAAGTTTAGTATGCAGATAGAAAGATATGGATAATTACTGAAATGATGATTTTCTTCATTGTAACTTGTGATGGCTTGAAACAATGAGAATAAGTCACTGGTTGAGATGCTTGCTGTCTAAGTCACAAATGGAGGGGTCAGTATCTAGGTTTTGATACACCAGCATAGTTTCAACCTGGAAGGCTGGAATAAGTGTTTGAGGTTTACAAGTAGGCAAGCATTAGAAAGTGACTAAGATTTAGTACTTGCTTGGGGTTGTTGTTACTTCTTGTCATGTCTCTCTGTGCTGCCTAGAAAAACCAGCCAACATATATCTTATACCACTCTACAGCTTTTAAAGCATTCAAGACATTAAGAAAAGAAGACACTTTTTGATGTAAAGGAGAAAGCCCCCTCCAATCAAAGCTCCAAAAGTGTGCACGGTATTTCCTAGATTCTAGCGGTGAAGTGTTGTGACTTTGTGGTGCATATGCTCATATGTGTAGATGAACACCTTAAAAGTGTGAGTAACTTGAAAAAAGGCAACTTTTTGTTGGACTCCTGGACGCCACCTCCTGCCATGCATTATGCTCTTTCTTCTTGCATTTCAATTTGGTCAAAATCCATCACAACAAAAACTGGATTTCCAAGTGTGTGACATTTTTCAGTACATCTGGCAATGGTTTCCTTCCAAAACCATTAGACTGAAATACGTGCTTTCAACACTTCTTTAGGACTTTTTTTTTTTTTTTCAGTTTTTAGACGTTCTTGAAGAATTAATCTGAGATATATAAATTTTCCTCATTCATAATTTCTTTTTAATTGCATTTTTTCTTTATGCAGATTTTGGCTTGATTAAGTTCTCCTCTGTCACTTTTTATTTTTTCTTTGAAGTTCCATTCATCAATAAGTATTATATGCTGGCCTTCAGGTTTATAGAATTAAAAGGATTAGCATAATGGAAGTTGTGTCAAATTACGTTGTGTATATCTCAGTGGAACAATCTTGGATTCTTGACAGTTTTACTCCAGTAAAGAAAAAGAATTATGTGGATGATCTTTTTAGCCATATTGTGGATAGCCTGGAGACAATGAAGGAGAGCAATTTAGTGCATACATAGTTGCTTGTGTTGTATTTGGAGAGTCTAGGCTTGTTATTCGGAATTCTACTGCTCAGATGCTAAATAAGTCTAGATGTGAATGAAGACAGATTTAGTTAGACCTTTCTGCTAAAAATAAATTTTTACTAGGGATTGCTCTTTTTAAGGGTCACATTATTTACCAATGAAGGAAGTATCCTATCATTCTCAGCTTAAAATGAACAGGAGCTTTTTGCACAATAATTTCTGATTTAGTTTTTGTCTATGATTTTCTTTCCTGCGTAGAAAATCTAAAAGATAACAGCTGTCTTCTGCTGTCTGAATAGGTGATACTAGATTTGGGCCGTTTGCCTGAAGCACGTTATCAAGGTGAAATTGGTGGAAAATACTTGAGGCGAACTGAGGTGATTGATGGATTCTCTTTAGTTGTTCATATTTGAACTTGCTCGGGCACCAACTTATTTACTGAATAAGTTCAAACTTCTCGACTTTTTTCTCCCTTCGTATGTTTTACAAAAAGATTCCTTTTCATTTTCTGATAAGGAAAAAACATTCCATTGTGCTTTGACGAAAAAGAAGACAAGTTCTAGATTTAAGAGAGCACTTTTGCAAAAACTTTGACATAGCTTGTTGTTGGAAAATAATCTACAGTTATTTAGTTGCTTTCCTGACCCAACATCATTATCTAGGTTACAATGAAAGATCTGGAGTACGCGCTAGATGCTGTTGGAGAATTTATAGACAATAGAGCTGGCATGGCAGGGACCTTGCATAGGATATCTGCCATCAAGAACAGGGAGGGGGCCGTGGTTGGTTTAACATGCCGAGTTGGCAGGGCAGTCATTGGTCATGGTGACATGGTCTATGATTTACTTCGATACGGGAAGAGCATCCTGTTTGTTGGAAGGTGAGCATATTTACTGATGTTAAAGGAAAGAAAAAGGTTGATTGGGGGTCATCCCTGCTTGAGTAATTAACGATGTGCATATGCTGTTGTGCTTTCTTTTGTATTGTGTATTTTCCTTCTAAGCTATCTCCTATCAGGCCCCTTGAATCTAAAATTGTACGTGCCATCTATATCTAGGCTTATCTGGCTCTACCCATTGAACATATTGTTGTCAAATGCTGAATTTGAGATGAATATCTCTTGACATATTATATGGTCCACAAAATGCATTATAATAGGTGGCGTTTCCTTGTCCATGGATAATGCCTGTTGTGTTTTTCCCAGATTATGTGAAATGAATTGTCAAATTAATGATAGTTCGTAAGAAACATTTAGGATTTCTTTTTTGATTTAAGGTCATTATATATATTATTTTTATGGACAACAAAACACAGTATTTTTTTCTTATTTGTCCTAATACTGTATGACCCAATACACAATCTTCCAGTGCAGCCACAAGAAAATTACTTTAATGAGTTTTTTTTATTAGTTACCTCCTCCTTTCTGATAAACTCTGGTGGTTATTTCTTTTTTTGATTTTTAAAGAACTTCTAGTGACTAATAATCATATTGTACTAGTACTTCTTGCCGAACTGGACACCGCTGCTGGAAAGAAAAAGCCATTTCCAATGGCAGGCTAACAGGGGCCAACAGTAATATAAAACCTGTGAATGGGGTATTGCCCTGCTACCTTTAAGAGAGTGGGCCAACTCGAAAAAGGGGCCTTGTGTTTATACTTATATCTTCTTTAGCAATTAGACCATTTAATTATGCTTTGGAAATCTGCTCTGATGTACTTTCTTATATTGGAAAGGCCAGGTGTTGGTAAGACAACTGCACTGCGAGATATAGCTCGTGTATTGTCTGATGAACTTTGCAAAAGAGTGGTAAGTTAAGCTTCTTCTTTGCAGTGCTTTCTCATCTTTGATTCTACTGTCTTATCTGTCACCACCTCTTTGTTTCCCCTGAAAGAAAAGAAAAACCTCTGAACTCATTTCACCTGATATAGGTGATTGTTGATACGAGCAATGAAATAGGTGGATATGGAGATGTTCCACATGCAGCTATAGGAAGTGCCCGAAGATTGCAGGTTCCAGAACCATCATTGCAGCACAAGGTCATGATCGAGGCGGTGGAGAATCACATGCCTGAAGTGATCATTGTGGATGAAATTAGCACTAGGGCTGAAGCTTTTGCTTGTCAGTCAATCGCTGAAAGAGGTGTCATGCTTATTGGGACAGCACATGGTGAAACACTTAAGAACATGCTAAAGAACCCTAATCTTTCTGACCTGGTGCGTTTGAATTTCTGAGGACTTTTATAGAAAACTTGCAAATTAACAATTCATCAAGTCCGTATGGGGTTGTATTATCTTACACCTTCTTTGCTCAATTTTCTCTTTGTTTTTGTCTTACAACTTGCTCCACAATAATAGGAGAGGCCAATACCTATGAATTTCTAGTTGTGACCAAGCATAACGTGGTAATTTAAGATGAAAGTTCCCCTTCAAAAGTTCTATTGAGGAAAAGATGATTTTTTTCCAACTATCTTAATTGCCAAAGCTCTTACAATCAATAACTTGTTATGTTCTAGATGCACTGGCAAATTTCCTATCACCTCTTAGTATCTTATGCCTACTGATGACAACTACTCTTGCTGTGAACTCATAGAAGTAGGTTCACCCTGTGCAAAGCAGATACTCTGTTTCTTTGGTTTAAGATGGAAGAGAACGAATAGGGATGTTGACTATTTTCACCAAATTTCAGCACCATCGAAACCTCTCTATTAGAAAAGTGCCATAGAGATTCTCACTAGTGTTATCCATTTATAACAGAACTACTTTTCGGGAAATACAATTCTCCTGACAATCCCTTTCCATTGACAACAGGGGCTTCTGAATATCCCCTTCATCCTAGTCTAAGTATCATGCAAAGGGTCTTGTTAATGAATGTCCACAGGGCACTCATAAACATATTAAGGAATGTTTTGATTTCTAAGCATTTATTACACATTAATGAGAAATGCAACTGTAAGTTGTTCTTATCTGGTTACTGAACAAATTCCCTTTAGCCACTCATTAATAGAATCCTTATGCAAAAACTTTCATCCTTGAATCAACTTCTGTTTTGGAGGGAGTAAACGCTGGTTTTTGTTTAGATTTTAGATATTGAATTGATAATTTAAGTCTGATGTTTATCTCTTTTTGATTGATCATTGTGACTTCAATATATGCTCAGGTTGGGGGAGTACGAGCTGTTACTTTAGGCGATGATGAAGCTCGACTAAGGAGATCTCGAAAGATTGTTCTTGAGAGAAAAGCTCCTCCAACATTTCCTTTTGTGGTAGAGATGAGGAACAGATGCTATTGGGTGATGCATCGGGTATATACTGCTGCTGTTCACTCCTTGGCTAAATCACTGAAGCAATTATTTTTCCTTTTTTTCACTGTGCACTTGGTTTGACTGAGAGTCTCTTTTCATTGGCTATATGTAAATAGATAAGTATGTCGGTTGTTGGGAATTATTAATTCTCGACATGGAGTATTGAGCCTGTTTCCAGCAACTCAAGCTTTTGGGAAAAGGATTGTTTATTATGGTATTGGAGCTCACAGCACATGAGGGGTTTTGAATCCTGGCACCTTTTCTCTCCGTCACTTTGTTTTCTACCTCCTAATGGATTCTTGATACAAATTCTACTTTATGTTTTCATCAGTAATAGCAATGAAACAACCAAAAAGCTATTTAACTTTACATCTAATTCATTCTTCGATTAACATACTGCAATTTCTTGACATCATTAGATGCTTTCAGAAAACGTTCTAATATTCATATTAAATTGTAGCTAAAATTATATTCAAGTCACAGAAGTTAATTTCTGATTTTATTATATTTGTGTTCATGTTTTAAATATACATGCTTCGTATTACTGCTCCATGCTATGGGGTATCCACTATGCCTGCACCAGCAACTACCATAGTGAGACTGCTTCTCTGACCATAACCATAATTCAAAACCTTGCTTGACATAATGTTAAATGAATGCTGATGTTATGTCTTTAGTGTTCAGTTTATGTTTGAATGCATGGTGGTTATGACTGTTCTTGTTTTCACCTTCTCTGTGTACCTTAGTTGGATTCCAGTTGCTATTTCTATATAGTGTGGTTGGGCATCTGTTACTTGCTAGTTGATGCTTATCAAATAGATAGACATCTGAGCTTTGTTCCTCAAGAAGAAATCACCTAACAGTGTGGGATAATAAAATATCGATTTAATTATGCTTTCAGATTACCAAATTTTGCCCTTGTTTTGCAGACAGAAAAAAGCGTGGATATGTTGCTTAATGGTAAATTGCCTCTGGTTGAGGTAATGATTTCAACCTATGCAACTCTTTTTGTTGGATAACCTAGTGGAATAACAATCTAGTGACATAGAATTCCAGGTGGATTTGCATGGGTATACTGTTTTGTCTTAGCTGGTGCCTGATTTGTGATTAACTGGCAGAACAAGAAATAATCCCTTAATCTGTATGATTCTTGCCATCATTGACCTTGAACACTGTGAATCTCTTTTCTTCCATTTCAGTTATACAGCTCAGAAGCTCCTTGGTTTTTCAGGTCAGGAAGCGAGATGACCAGTTCAAGGTTGTAATAGAGAGGTGGAAGATGTACAATGATAATATGCGTGAATAATTTTCCCCTTTTGTTTGCTAATTTCTCGTGACAAACTCCGCCTCTTCATCCAGCTATTTTTAAGCATATCTTTGTGCTAGGATGTAAGTTACAACCAATCCATGATTACATTTTTTTGAAAAATTAACATAAATGGTCATGCAGTGTCCCATTCTACCAATGTTGATGTATGCTACCTCTTTTGCAGTGCTCCAGTTTGTGATTCTAGACTACGACCTATAGTATGGCATCTGGCTAGAAAAGAAAGTTTGGTCTAAATTATCTCCTCATCATGGGTTTCCTAACAGCCATACCAGTGGAAGGAGTCTATTCCCCTTTTACGCGATTCATTTCAAGCAAGCGAGGCATATGTCGTATGGCAAGAACTCCAATAGCAAAGGGCTTTCACGGAGAAGGCATTATTAGTACATATACCAATAGAATAGAAATGCCTTTCCCAAGCTAATGGCTTTTAAATAGTTGAGTGCTTGTTACAAAAGTCTGATTAACCGTGTTAAGTATCCAGTTTTGTAACTTATTCTATCTTGTGCAATTGGATATAGATCTATGTGAACAGTTGATTGCTGATTCAATTTTTTTTTTTGAATATCTATGAATTCCAGGTTTGTACGCTGGATAGGTATGGTAAAGGATATATATCATGTGAATTTTTCTTTTTCGTGGTAAGTTCATTGTTGGAATTGAAAAGGAAGGTACAGACAGCCTCTTCAATAGGTTCCATGTCCATTGGTTCTGAATCTGATACAAATGCATGGTTGACAGAAAAATTATGCCTTTTTCTTCGAGCTGAACCGCAGTCGATTGTCTATGGGAACATCAATTGAATTACCATAGAACCATAGTCTAAAAATCCACCACAAGCTTCCCTTTTGTCTAGTTAGGGTCCAAGTGCCTTCCTTTTGTCTAGTTTTTGTCCACACTATGGGTGTGTTTGTTTATGTTCTTTATTTCTGTTTTTGAACAAAAATTCTGTTTTTGTTTCACAAAAATAAAAAAGAACAGAAACGCGTTTGTTTGCGTTTTTGTTTCAAATCTGTTTTTTTGTTCCCTAAACAAAAAAAGAACATAAATAAGAAACAAGAAAAATTGTTTTTTTGTTCCAAAACACTTTTAAAAATAAATTTCTTCTCTTTCTTTCTTCTTCTATTTTTCTTCTTTTCTTTCTTCTTCTTTTTTTATTTTTCTTTGGCTGGTCGCCGGCCTCGGCCATGGCCGACAATCGGCCGTCGAGGGTCGGCGACCTCGTCGGAGCGTCGCCGGCCCCCGGTGAGGCTTGGCCTCACCTTGGCTAGGCGAGCTCGAGCTCGCCTAGCCTCGCCCAACGTCGGCCGAGCCTCGCCTTGGCTAGGCGAGGCCGAGCTCGCCCAACCACCGGCGAGGCCGAGCCTCGCCCAACCACAGCAAGGCTCGGCCTCGCCGGGGGTCGGCGAGCCTCGCCGTGGCTAGGCGAGGCCATCGGCCCTCGTCAGTCGTTCGCCAACCTGGCCAAAATAAGAAAAAAAAGAAAAAAGAAAGAAAAAAAGGAAAAATGAAATAAAAATATTAGAAAATTAAAATAAACAAAAAAAGAATAAAAATTTACCAAAAGTGTTTCTGTTTTTTTTTTTTAATTCTCGAAATAAGTTTATCAAATGTGTTTTTCTGGTAAAAAATTGTTCTCCAGAACAAAAATAGTTTTTTCTAGTTATGTTCCCCTAAACAAAAAAAAGAATATAAACACAAATAAACACACTTATAAGAGATAAGTACACTAAAAGTGTCAAAAGTCGTGTATAGCATTCACTTTAGTGCCAAAAATGAAGAGAATTTCGCGGCGCATGGAAGTTCCCTGGATACCAAAAAAAAAAAAACCTGTTCTTTCCTTCCTCGAAATCGCTGCACATCAAGTCCACACTTTTTTCTTTGCCTCTAGTGGAATGTGCGTGATATTGTGTGAGCAAGTGACGGAGGCCGAAATCGCTGCACATCGAGTCCACACTTTTTCTTTGATCGTGGGTTGTGAAGAAGGTAATTTAGAGAGCAACTGAGCTGCTGGAATTGACGGGCATGCAAGCAAGATGATGGGGGCAAGATAGGGCGTGTCGTCGATGTCAGGTGCCAAGGGACATGGTAGCAGCTACAAAAGACTCACTAATCCAGCAGCTAGCTGATGGAGACACGAAACAATGAATGGACGAGTCAAGCGTGGGCAAGCGTTGCCAAACGACTGCTTTTCGCTCGACGTGCTGGCGACATTTGCAGCAGCATCTTGTAGCTCCTTTGCTTGCTCCGTCGCCCGCCGCCCGCCGCACCTCCTCCTCCATCTGCCTCTTCGGTGGCGATGGCCTATGTTTCTTGTGAGAGAGAGTCAACAGGTTCAAAAAAAAAAAAAAAAGGAAGAAGAAGATAAGCAACCTCACTTTTTGAAGGCTAGCCATGTTGGTTCATGAGGTCATTTTGCACGTCCACATGGACCGCATTTTTAATAAAATATGTAAACTCATATAAAAATTTTAATTATGAAAGTCATGCAATAATTTGGTCAGAATCTTTTGTCAGATGCACTCAAGTAATCGTTCTTTTCTTTTTCTGATTTGACATTTAAAAAAGCCGGCATTGTACACAATTATTAGCACTTCTATTGTATTTACCCCCACCACAAGCTAATATAAAAGTTCAACAGTGTTGACGATTCATAATGGTTAATGGATAAGTCTGGAAATTGAATTCTGCCGGTAGTCATAAAAAAAAACATCTAACGGCATGCTCTATGAGCTCGGATGTTAGCCTAGAGACGTCATGTACAGACGCCTGTCAAATGCCTGCCTAAATCGGCATTTCTTCGGGCGGAGTAGAATATTAGCACGGCGAGTGCTACTACGCAGTCAGGACAAATCACTACGGATTAACTCTCTGCGCCAGCATGATGCATGAGAGGGGTCAAGCTGAGGGGAGTGCTTCGGTTCAGCCATCTGCGTTGATGGTGATAGAAGAGCGCCTCTGTAAAATCCGTAAAATCCCCTTGATGTTGTGCTAATTAAGGGCGGTGATCCAAAAATTCCTAGCCCTATCAAGCTCTGGATCATGCTATTGGCTGCTAAGTGATTGCAGAAGAAATTGATTCAAGCGTGAAGGTGCGTCCTTAGTCATCTTTTCTTCGGATAGAGACCGACACGGCGTGATCCGACCGGATAGGATTCTTGCCCTTCTTGTATAAAACCAGTGGCTGTCGAATTGTTTATTAGGTGACATCAAATCGATGGCTTTGGCATGGATGGTGATGCAGGTTACCTCCACATACAAACGGAAGAACAGAAACACACAAGTGACCAGTACTCTACGTTTGGCCGGCAGCAGCTCCTGCTCTATTCTAGCGTCATGTTAACCCGCAGCATCCATTCTACGAACACGTTTCTTCCTTGTTTGTTCTCTTTAACATCTTGCTGAACATGCGCAAACACATGTTCCACGAACGACCATGATGTGGCGAGATATAGTCGACCTCGAGATTCTGTCGTGTAGGCTCGAGGGTCCTATTAAGATACTCGACCGATCCCAGTTTGGCAAAAGAATTGGCCAGTCGTACATAAAGAATGCCATGGACTTATGCATGTTTTTTCAGACCCTTGATTTGTATTGAAACCTGTTTTTGTCGCCATGCAATAAAAGTTTGAGCCGCATTAAATACGCAATGATAGGAGTTTCAACTTCTTCAAACTGCTGCAACAAATTTATAAGGAGTGGCCGGCCGCGTGTATGCGTACGCTACTAGCTTGATTTGCCTATCCGTTTGTCTTCAATTAGAGGAGATGATTCTCCACTTTTCCATTAAAAGTCACTCCTCCGCTTCGCCCTCTTCTCAATCCCGAAACATGATGGCGATGACGATGATGAGCTTCGTCGAGCGCTGCTTGATTGGCTGCGTGTTCGTCGTCTTCATGTCTCTTTCCGCTCCTGCTCTCTGCTCATCCGCAGAGAGCATCGCTTCATGTCTGACCCAATACAACGTAAACAACTTCACCACTTTCCCCGTCACCGAAAATGAGTCGGCACGGTACTATGAGCTGCTCAACTCCTCCATCCACAACCTGCGGTTTTCAGGCCCCGCGGTCCCCAAACCGGTGGCTATTATCTTCCCTGGTAGCGTCGAGCAGCTCCAGAGTAGCATCGTGTGCTGTAGGGAAGGTGCGTGGGAGATCAGAGTGCGGTCCGGTGGGCACAGCTACGAGGGGACTTCATGGGTAGCCACCGATGGAGCCCCGTTCGTGGTCATCGACATGATGAATCTGAATCGGGTCCGTGTGGACCTTGACACCAAGACGGCATGGGTCCAAGGAGGGGCCACACTAGGGGAGACCTACTACGCCATCGCAGAGGCGAGCGATGTCCACGGGTTTTCGGCGGGGTCATGCCCAACCGTGGGAGTGGGCGGACACATCAGCGGTGGCGGGTTCGGGCTACTGTCGAGAAAATACGGACTAGCCGCAGATAATGTGGTCGATGCGCTCCTGGTGGACTCAGGAGGGCGGTTGTTGGACCGCAAAGCCATGGGGGAAGACGTGTTTTGGGCCATTCGGGGCGGCGGTGGTGGCCTCTGGGGTATCATCTATGCCTGGAAGATCAAGTTATTAAACGTGCCACGAAAAGTGACAGGCTTCATAGTCTCCAGGCCAGGAACAAAACACCAAGTAGCAACGTTGGTTGGCAAGTGGCAGCATATTGCACCGAACTTAGAAGACGACTTCTATTTATCAGCTTTCGTAGGTGCTGGTTTGCCAGAGATGAAGACGCTAGGGATGTCAGCTACTTTCAAGGGCTTCTTCCTGGGTCCAAGAACTGAAGCCGTCTCTCTCCTAAACCGGAAATTTCCGGAGCTCGGCATCGAGGAAGAATACTGCAAGGAAATGAGCTGGATCGAGTCGATCCTGTTCTTCTCGGGGCTCGGCGATGGAAGCTCCATTTCGGACTTGAAAAACCGGTTCATAGACTACAAGTACTTCAAAGCCAAATCGGACTACGTGAGGTCTCCGATATCCTTGAGCGGGATCCTGGAAGCCCTGGACATACTTGAGGCAGAACCCAAAGGGTATGTGATCCTGGACCCTTATGGAGGAATCATGCACAACATAAGCGGCAAATCCATCGCTTTCCCCCACCGGGAAGGCAACCTGTTCACGATCCAGTACCTCGTCGAGTGGCACGAGAACGACATCGAGGTGAGAGACGGGTACCTAAATTGGATCAGAGGGTTCCACGATTCCATGGCGGCCCATGTCTCGAGCGGGCCGAGGGTGGCTTATGTCAACTACATGGACCTTGATCTTGGAGTGATGGGACTGATCGATCCTAGTGCTGGTGACGATGGCGCAGTGGAGTTCGCCAGGGCGTGGGGCGAGAAGTACTTCCTGGGGAATTACGAGAGGCTCGTGCGAGCCAAAACGAAGATCGACCCTCTCAATGTGTTCAGGAATCAGCAGGGGATTCCTCCCATGCCTCCGGGTGGCGGTGCCAGAGCGGGACGCCTCGACGTGGCGAAATGAGCTCGACAACGTCGTCGGAGGCGGAGGAGAAGAGGAGGGAGATGAGGAGACTTTGTTAATGGTGATTTGATGCGTATGCGCTTGCAAGACGAGGGATGGGAGGGTTTCTATTTGCACGAGGTTTGAGTCTTGACGCTTTGTTCTTATGCTAGGAGTCTTACGTGGTTTGAACTTGAAAAAAAAAAAAAAAAAACAACCACCTGGTGCCTCGAAGCTATAGAAAATATCATTTAAATCACAATTTACACCTCTCAAATTAAGCTTTGGCCTAGTCGTATGAGCTACTCTTGATCAGAATTGTTGGATAGCATGTCACAACTCTCAGGAAGTATAACATGTGACCGATTTCCAAATTCTCTCATTGAACATTAAATAAAAGTAGGCATGCGAGCCAATGGAAGAAAAATTGCTTGATGTGATTGACACGTTGAATGATGTAAGAATTACTTTATATATTTGGGGATTTCAACCCTATTAGGATGTGCCAAAATAAGTACAACTTTATAAATTCATACCATCATCATTATTAGGTAATTTGTTCGGATTTGGGTGACCCATGATAGATTAATTTTTCCAACCTAGAGAAAAACCAATCTTTACTTGCTCCCATAAAGTTACCTAATGATCTTTTACAACAATTCAACTGCTCTCACTCAATTTTTTACTAGAATGTTGAAATAATGTCATCCATCAACTTTGGTCCATCAATAATGGACAAGGTCTTTTGTGTAGGTACAATAATTGCACTAAAAAAACCATTGAAATGAAAGAAAGAGACGTGGAACTAAAAATAATTGGGAACTTTGGACAAATTTTTTTTTTTTTTTTAGTCAGTCCTACGCTAATCTTCCATCCATTGGGAACGAAAGGAAGATTTGGACAAAATTGATGAAAGGGAATTGATGAAAGGGAATTTATGGACGAATTCAACTTTCAAAAATATTACGAATCATCCGAGCATCGAGCTATTTTCTCGAAGATCGAGACAGTTAGGACAGGTGGTGCGTCGGAATTTCACACGGTTCCGGGATGAGAAACGAGTGGCCACCAACCAAGCGTAGCCCGACATATAATATGTAGCAGCAGAAGAAAGGAGAAGAAGACTTATTCCAAGATTACCCCAAAAAAAAAATAATAAAGAGGAAAAAAAAAAGGAAAAGGGAGAAATGGCGTGCACTTGTGCTGCCAGCAATGGCTTATTAACGAGCCAGTCCCTGCTGAAATCCCCGAGTCGCCGCCGTTCAAAGGTCGGAACTTTAGCGTTCCCGTCGACCAGATCGTCGACAGAGAGCATGAGCAGCGTCGTGGAGAAGCTGGGCATCAAGGTCGAGAGGAGCCCTGCCGAGTCTAAGCTCACCGAGCTCGGCGTCCGCAAATGGCCCAAGTACGTCGTCCCTCGTATTTCTTTTTTCGGTTCGGGCTTCTGGGTTTTCCTCCTGTGTTGTTCTTCTTCGTGGAGCTCGTCTTCTCTGGCTTTCCCGCTCGAATTCGTATCTGGGTGTCTGAATTCATGTTTCTGTCCCTTCTGGGACCGTCCCATTTCGCCGGCACGGTTGAGAGCCCGGATACTCGGCGCTGCCCGAACGTGAATTTGTGTTGTCGGCAGGCGGTGCAGTGGGTCTTTTTTTTTGTTCAAAAATCAAGTGATTGTGGAATTGGGGGTAGGTCCTTGGAAACTATTAGCTTGAAACTGTCTTCATGTGGTGGTGCGGAATGGGAAGAGTGAGGTGTGGACAGATTCCGGTGAACGAAGTATGGAACCATCTTGCTCTAAGATCAGTATGGTTTTACCTCAATTTTCATCGTTTCAAGATCTTCTTAATTTCACGATGGAAAGGTTTTTTATGGTCGACCCATCTTTGCCTCGCGATGGTTAAATCGATCCATCGCCAGATGGGTTCACGATATGCAGCAGGGGCCGTAGCTACTCTTGTGCTCTTGTGCGATGATTGGCACATTACAGTAAATGAAGAGAGGAGAGTTTTTAAGAAGGTCGCCCCTTTAGTCTATTCCTGACGTTTGGACAGATACTGAACTGGTTGGAGGTGTTACGAGGGCTAATTTACTACTTGATTCATAATCGTTTAAAGGATTACTGGACATAGAATAAAGAAACTGAGGTTCTCGAAGAGTTGGCTGATATATCTGAACAATTATACGCTGAACATACTGAGCGTCAATCCTACAGGCACGATATGCACAGGGTAGCTCCAAGACTTTGTGCTTTATGAATTCTTCCAACGCTGTATTTGTTTTTTTATAAGCAGAGAAGCTTTGGTGCTTGATACTTACGTTTCAGCCAACAAATCTGTCTGATGGTATAGACCAGTTGGGTTTATGGGTTGACAAGACATTCTGTTTGTCTCTAGTTGCTCATAATGTCTTTTTTACTGTGAATTCGGTTAGTTTTTTATTGTGTTTGATTGAATTGTCTTGATTGATTTCATAGAGGATATGCTTCAGTCTGATAGTATATACCAGTTGGGTTTATGGGTCGACAAGACATTCTGTTTGTCTCTAGTTGCTCATAATGTCTTTTTTACTGTGAATTCGCTTAGTATTTTATTGTGTTTGATTGAGTTGTCTTGATTGATTTCATAGAGGATATGACTTCATCTTCACCGTTCTATCTTTGTTAAGACAGAACTGGTGGCTGGAAATCACTGGCATTGTCGTGGCACTTTTATCGCTTCCATTTTTGTGACTAATTAGCATGAAGATCCGTAGCTGTCTGCTCTCATCACAAGTTGCTTTAATCTGACCTATGTTTTTGTTGGGTTGGACCAACAGGTGGGGTTGCCCTCCAAGCAAATTCCCGTGGACATATTCCTCCAAGGAGACTTGCTATCTTCTAGAGGGAAAGGTGAAGGTCACTCCCGAAGGAGCAAATGAGGCTGTGGAGATTGGCGCTGGTGATCTAGTTGTGTTCCCAAAAGGAATGAGCTGCACTTGGGATGTCTCGGTCGCTGTCGACAAGCACTATAACTTTGAGTAGATTTACCCTTTGGATGGAGCATGCTTCGCCTCTTACTTAGAGAGAGGTCCACGTAATGCTGTTTCCGAGATATGGCTCAGAGAAACAACATTAAGTTATTAGACAGTCGTGTTCTGCTATGAGGTCTCTGTGTTCTTATGGTACCTTGGCATGTTAACTGAGTACGTCTATCTATAAAATCTTCTATCTTGGCTCTAATTTTCCAAATTTCTTCCCTTTGTGTTGTGAAAGCCCTTGTTTCTTGGCGCGTTTCAAGAATTTCTGTGTCTATCTTCTTCCTTGTACCAAACTATCCGTTCCTTCCGGGTGGGAGGTTTGGCTACATCATCATCATCATCAACAAGTCGGGGGCCTCATCAGCAACCCAACATAATTTAAGAAATGCATAGACAGAGGAGGGGGGGATTGAGGGTAGTTGGGCTGCGGCAGCATTCCCCTGCGAGAGTTTCGAAATCTTGATCGCGTTGGCAAGTACATGAAAATTAAATCATTGCAACATTCAGGCTTCCGTGCACAAATTATCATCTTCGATAGTCAGAGATAGCTGTGCCATTCTCTCAGATCGCGGCTAATGCCATGCCACCCCTCCCGATCAATAGTAGGCAAACCAGAGTAGCTAAAGAGGGGAAGAGGGGCTGCGACAGCACATCGCCGCAGCTCCTTCGGCGCTGTTCAGGGATCTTTTTGAACAGAGTGTTTCGAACCATAGTCGTTTAGAACCAAATGTAAGCATACGCAAGCGCAAGCACGATTTCGAATTTCAAGCAAACTACTCTGAAATTACCTGTGGGGGTCGTTTCTCAGACTCTTCAGTGGAACACTAAGATGGAAAAGATGGGATTTTGTTATTACTTCGCTTTTTCTCAGGCATGCTTTTAGCGGACCAATCGTTCGGAAGTCCCGAACTTTACAATAAGCAAATGCTGACATAGTGGAAGGAAACCTCTTGCGATTGGCTCGTTGCCACCTTCTTTAATAGGACAAGATCAAAATGCTTGATTCTCTCCGAGCAGTAAGATCTCCTCCTTGAATGGCGTCGTACGATTTCCCCTCCAAGTTCCACCCTCTTTCGCTGCTCGCTCTCTCCGCTCTGCTCTTATCCTGCCTGGTTCTCACGGTGCCCAGATCGAAGAAAGTGGCCATGTCTAAATCGGCAGCAGGAGAAGAAGACGCAAGATTGTTGACGGAGATTCATGGTGTTAAGATAGAGAAGAACCCTCCTCAGTCCAAACTCGACGAGCTTGGCGTCGCCGATTGGCCCAAGTACGCTTTCTTTTTATTTCTTTTCTTGTTTCTTGAACCAGCGTTGATCTCTAGTGTCGACTGCGGATGTTGTATTTGCGTAAAGTTTTCTGGGCACTTTCTTGGGTTTATGTTATCGGTTCCTGCTCGGGCTGAATCGTCTTCTCGTTCTTGATTTCATTTGTTCTGGTTTTCAGTCGCTTCGGAGAAATTTAGGTTCAGTGTTTAATATGTAGTGATGTTGCAATGAAGAAGCCGCTTTGAAGTTTTACTCTGTTTCTTTCGGCTCCTTATGCTCATGGTTTCTTGGAGAAAGCTCCTTTCTTTTTTTCTTTTTTTCGGCCCACAACCCGAACCTTGCTGGAATCTGTGATTGAAAATGGTGGCTAAAGCAAGAAGCATGAGATATTCTAAATTCTCTGTGTGAGAGAAGCATTTGGGCCATGCTGTGATTTTAGCTCATCAGAGATGAAGGACTTACATTTAAGGGTTTTCAAACATTTTTTTAAGGATAAACATGTCATATTACAACATTATGAGTAATACAGAGCTTTTCTTTCTCGTCTTTGGTTAAACCATCGAGTACATGAGCAACATTACAAATAACCCATCTTCCCCTTGTGGTGTTTCCTAGTCCTGAGTTTGTGTGGCTCTCAGTCAAAATGGAAACTTGCCCTGCTCAATGCAGGAACCACTGGACTATTTCCCGTGGCTTGTACTTAGAATGTTTCTTGTCCCCATAAATGTTCTGCTCTAGCGGACAAAATATATGAATGAAGTCGCACTACAGAATGAGACACCTCCTTTTTGCCAGCCTTGGTCTAGCTCAACACTTTCTACTCAAACATTATACTCTGGTAAATTCGAAAATGAAAAATGAAAAGCCCGTAAGTTTTAGCTAAAGAATGATATCTTAATGATCATGATGACGACTCCTCATGTCTTTTCTCGGACTTCTAGTTCTAGGAATAGTTGCAGATCTAAATCCACTGTAATTGCTATATTCATGATCTGCCCTATCCAGTAACTGCAAGGCCTTTTGCTTCTAATTTGAAGAGTCGGACATTGGCCATTAATCTTTGGTACAAATTCCCCTCCTCAAGGATTTAAGTTTCATGAGACTAGGCTAGCAAGCCAGGCAAACCTAGGGTTGAGTTCTCCCTTAGGTACCTTAGTGTTAGTAAATCAAGGCTTAATTTGATCAGTGTTTGTGCTTAGTCAACTATATCATTAAACACTCATTACCAAAACTCAGTGTAGCGTACCTCATGCTTCATGTTTGGAATTCGTCGTGTTTCTTTTGGGAGGCCAACTGGACTTTATCGTGTTTGTCTGTCTCGATCTCTGCACATGTCCACAAGCAATATCATATCACCTAGTGCGGTGATTGGACATGAGGAACATGAATTGTTACGGTTTGTGTCTGATCCTTTGCCTATCAAAAGTCAGCTTCAGCCAATTTAACAAGATATTGACTTAAACCAGAAGTGCGACTACATAGTGCAATATGAGAAACAATTATATTCCGAGGTGCTTGACTTAAAATTATGAAGAAGAAACCTTTGGTCATCATGTCTTACTTATAGATGAAGTTAATGCTTGAGTCTGAAGTGATCTGCATTATTCTACTAGAGTGCTTGACTTTTATGAACAAGAAACCTTTTGTCTTACTTTTGAAGTTAATGCCTGAAGTGATCTGCATTCTTCTAGAGTACTCTGTTCCCCTTTTTTTCTTTTGCCAGCACGAGAAGTGACTGGAAAGCTCAAATTTTCATCCTTGTTTTTGAGTTTTTTGAAGAAGAAAATAGTGTTATGGAAAACTAAAGAACATTAGAATTTGTTTTGCTTGTTCTTCAACTAATTGTTTCTAAACCTCAGTGACAAAGAAAACTCAAGTGGTTTTTCAAAGCCGGACAATTCCAAAGCAAGCCTCCTTGAGTGAAACAGTGAGAGAATTTGCATTTCTGTCCACTTGCAGCATTCATCCAATTAATTTGGTTCTACTTTATTGCGCAAGATCTGCCGATGCTGGGTTGATTATAAGAGGAGTGATGCATTTGCAAGACGTGAAAAATCTAGAGCTGTCGTCATTTGACATACGAAAGTAGTGTCCGCAATTCTATACTGTGAATCAAATCTTGTTCTGGGGTTTGTATTGTTATGATGGCTTATGAAAGAAGTCTTGTATAATGCTGGAGAAAAAAAGTAATCAGAGGGCAGGGAGTCAATACTCTCACTAAACATCTTGATGCGTGATTATATTGGTAGCTTACGATGCTGATGTGATATGACCAGGTGGGGATGCGGTCCCAGTAAGTTCCCGTGGACCTTCACAGCCACGGAGACAATGTACTTACTGGAAGGGAAAGTGACGGTGTATATAGACGGGCATGATGGATCTTTCGAAATCGGAGGCGGGGATCTGGTTATATTCCCCAAAGGTATGAAGATTGTTTGGGATGTCGTTGAAGCTGTTAACAAGCACTACAGCTTGGAGAAGAACTAAGGATTTCGAACTCTGTCGCTAACTTCATGCGTCTGCAAATCTAATATCTGCTTACTAGGAGGCACTAGATTTCAATCGCTGTCAGCTGAAGGAAGAACATATCGGAGACTTGACTACCAAATATTCATATTATCATCTTGTATTCAAGCTTGGACAAGTTTTCGCTACTTCCTATTCAAGGTTCTTCCTGAGCTTACAGGGAGAAAAATCTTGTACTCTTCTGTTAACTGTATCGTTTCTTCAGCGAGATTTGCTTAGATAATGCTATGCAACATCTAAAAGATGATATTGTCTAGTTCTGGTTCGTTATTGCATTCAAGAAAAGATTGTATGCAAGGCTCTATGACAACCTGGTGACGAACATTAACTGCCGCATTAAGCCAAGCCATCAAGCTCTGTGAATAGTTAAACCCTGTCCTGGCAGGCTGGCATCAAAATTTATTTTGGGCATAGGTTGATCTTAAATGGTAAAAAGGTAAAATTTACATGTGTTGTGTCGAAGTGATGAAATGTTGGGCCCTGGGAAGAGATCGGAGGACAATCTTTATGGAACTACCAAGGAGAAATTACACTGCTTGGGCAAGAACACGGCCAGAATTTTCCACCAGTTAAACCCCCTTTAATTGCAATGAAAGTTTTATACAAGGAGCGGCTCAATTAACAACGCTCAATGATTTGCTTATCTTCACTAAATTCCTATTTCCTATTGAAATTGAACTGAGCTATATGTTGTCTACAGTGGTATAAATACACCCAATTATGAATTCCCGAAACGGCAATGGGTTTGGGTTTTATAGCCACATTATCTATTTGCGGTAATAACCTCACAAGCTCACGGCCCTTGTTGATACATCCGATTCGCCATCCTGCATCTCACCTTCGGGTGCATCCACATTTGCCTGCAACAAGCATACAGGAATGAGAAACGATTTGGGCACAGCATAAACGCCATATCCGAGAAACAAGTCCAGCAAAAAGCAGACTGGACAAAAAAAAAATCAAATCAAGTGTTGAAGGTCAATAACAGGCCCAGACCACATAAATCTGTAGAATCATACCGCTGAGTTTTGAAATTTTGTTTCAGCAAGGTAACGCTCCAATGCATTGTCTCCCCGATGAATCTTTCCTCCACATCCTGGGGCTTCAATTGAACCTACAGATTCCTCATCTACGACAACAGCATCCACTCTCTCATTTCCCGTCTTAATGTCAGGGATCTGCAACGTGTGAAAGGCCAATAGCTAAGAAACAGCATAACTAGAACAGGTGCCTGTGATTGCCATGATAACTCTTTGTTATACCTCATACATTGCTTCTGTCAAAATGCTTTCAAGGATGGCCCTTAGACCTCTGGCACCGGTATTTTTTACCATTGCTTTCTTAGCAATCAATCTCAGCGCCTTTTCTGTAAAATGTAGCCTGACCTGAAAGGGTAAGAATATAAGAGGACAAATGATATTGAAATTACTCATGTTGCTATATCTACTAAATTAATCTCCTAGTTTTCTTTTTTTGCTTTGCAAGAATGTGGATTGTGTGCACACATGCCGGTGTGCTTGGCTGAGGGGAAGGGGGTTCAAGTAAAGATGAATGAGAGGAAGACTCACATTATTCATGCTGAACAATTTCTTGTACTGCTTGCCAAGAGCATTCCTTGGTTCTGTGAGTACCTGTAAACAAAACCATTTTAAAAATGAAGCAAATGACCAATAGTTTATGTTGTTACATTTCTAAAGCTGAACTAGATCACTTAAGTACTTCATGTAAAGAGCAGACTCCAATTAGGATGCAGATATCATGGTCAATAAAAATACTCAAATCTGCAGAAAGAGCCATGATCTTTCAGCTCAAGTGGTTCTCTAAAGTCAATCAAAATAAAAATAAAAAGTGGTTACTTCAGATGGGATCCATCAAAAAGCAGTCCTGTGAATGGTTTTGCCTAGAGAGGCCAGTTCAATCTCCCAACATCAGTACAATTTGAAACGAAACAAGTAATTGAGAAAATAGTATACGAAGTCTGTATATAACTTTCTTCAATTTAATCATGGACTATTGACAAGTATAAAATTACTTAATTTGTAATCACATAATTTTCTGAACTTGTTTAAAGTCACCAATCATTTAGATGTTACTATGGTAAAATATAATCATTAGCACGCAACTTTATTTCTTTGACAATACTATTTTTTCTCCCACTTTCAATCTTATTTGGTAGTTTTTCTTTTACTTTTTCTGTTCAAATATTTTATAACAAAATTGACAAGCTGATTTAACCTGATGCAACCCATTGATCAAGTGGGATAGCTTTGACCATTTTTCTACAAGCTGATTTTCCCATCTGCATGCATCTTTCAGCCAGCGTCTTTCCAGGCAAAGACGCTCTAGTTACACAAAACTATGGAAACAAACACCACGATTCATTCACAGATATCTGTCATATTAATGGGGTAATGCCGTTTAAAACTAAGGTATGGCAAGGTTTTCATCACATTATACAGATTCTACCGAATCACACTTCAATATAGCTTGGCCAGGCAGATTTTACTCTATTACATGTCTGCACTAAAATGTACAGACAGAATTAACATTCAAATTACTCAAGCTTGTTGTGAAGTATTGTCAATGAGGGCTATCGTTTACTTTGAAGTCAGCAAACAGGTTAGCACTAAGGAATTTAAAATAGTAATAATCAAAAGAAGACGTCAAACCGGATCCCCAGATTAAGAAAATAGCATTATGATCCAGATTATGAAAGTTGAAAATGGTTAAACACATTTCGCAAGTATCAAAAAGATTACCTGAACAAGTTGGTCTTCTGTCAGAGCTGACAAACTGACTAAGATTGGAAAGCGTCCAATAAACTCTGGGATGAGGCCATATGCAATAAGGTCAGCACTTTCCACCTGAAAACGCAACAGAGAATTTTCAAGAGAATATTATGATTGAGGGAATTAGGAAGATCATGAAAATTAACTCAAGAGAGAGAGTGGAGAGCAGCAATCCATTTTCTGCAAAGAAGAAAATGAAACAGTGCTTTGCCATACTGATTCAAGTAAAGACGAAGTCACTGCAGCATTTGTTACTCCACCAGCTCTCATGTTAGCACGAACAGGTGCTCCAAAACCAATGGAAGAATCTTGCCGCCTGGTAAAGCATTATGTAGTTAAATACCACCATCAACAACATGGAGAGAAATATTTAATTCACCAAAGGAATGATGTCAAAAGTTATTACCTTTCTGAAATGGTTTTTTCTAAATCGACAAATGCACCACCACAGATGAAAAGAATATCTTTTGTGTCAATCTGAACATAATTTTTCATAACAATTAGAGGAAATACTAAAAACTTAATATAAACATGGAAACACTCAAATCCTAGAGTTCTCTGATGCAGAGTAAGATTGATAGAGGACCAAAGCAGGTAAAGGGACAGCATTTGAGTCGCTCTCTATAGTATCGTGAAATCTGGCAAAATGAAACAAGCATATAGAAAATAATAGAGGTGATAGATAGAGCATGCAACCACTCAAATCCCAAAGTCTCTGATGCACACCAAGATCAAGAGAAGACCGAAGCAGGTAAAATGACTGACAAAATGAGATAAACCTACGAAAATAGAGAAGGTAAAGAGACAATATTCTATTGAAACCACACTAAGAAAATAAGCAAGTTTTCAGCTAATTTGCAAATGAGTTGGCTCTCACATGATGCCTACTTTTGAAATCTGTACTCTGAGTGAAATAATACTGTGTTCATTCTGCAAAAGAAAACTTGATATGAAGACATTTCTGATGAAGTCCAATTCCACCACAGAAAACACAGCCACCTTTACAAATAGCGAACCTTATCAAGGGTCACAAAAATAGCCATACACAGCTGTCCTATACGATATATGTGGTGACTGCAAGACATGAAAAGCCTGAAAGCGCAACCAGGAGATGAAGCAAAAATAGATCACAACAGAAGGGCATATTCACAGCAGAATACCTGTATGTTATCACCTCGGGGATGCTTCCTCGCACCCTTCTCAGGAACATTTACTATCTGGAGAACAAAAAAAATTGTTAAAAACAGTAAGAGGTGGACAAGCTCCCTGTTGCCTCTGAAGCAACATGAATAACTTGGGCATACAAAAATCGCATTCTGTATCTTGAACAAGTGTCTAATACAATGAAATCTAAATATCAGGCTATGATGGGTAGGACAATTCCATTTTTGGGGTATGCAGTCCTTCGACAGTTCAAAAATGTTTTTGTAACATTTTATCAAGTAGAGTAGGAATGTCATAGCTTCTATAGAGATTCTAATGGTTTAAGAACTCAGATACAACCACCGAGACAATCAAGCAGGTACTCAGAGTTCTTATTTGTGTTCCTCAAATGCCAATAGGATGTTCTGGCAGTGACAGTTCTCCTCTTTATATGCAAGCTTGACCACAGAAAAGTATGACAAGAAAGGTGAAATACTTTGCAAACAATTATGCGTATTAGCTCTTATCATCTACAACAACAGCACATCTTTGGTGCTTGATATTTTTAGCGCATCCACATACTTAATAGGTCTCTTTGGGATGGTCGTATGTAGCTTTTGCCTGATATCTTTCAATTTAACTGTGGCTTCACACTTTAATTTCAGCTACTACTATATTTTGGGGGTTATGATCATAGATATTCTTTAAATTTTTGGCTTTTGTCCCAAAATAATGCGAATGTAAACCAAAGCATGCTTCGATAAATCAAAAGCACCAGCCAGAAGATGAGAAGAAGAACTTTTGCATCCAGCTTTAACAAAGTTTTTTATGGCAATCAACAAGTTGGATTTATACCCAAAAGCCCGAAGGATTTATGAGGAATCGACAATTACAGCAATCTTTATCGAGATTACTTTCACGACATATCCACTCATACAGATAATGTGCAATTATTTCAAAAAGGGCGTGCAATTTGCAGACCTTGTTTAATGGGATTCAAGAAAGCATGAAGGGGAAGAGAAAGTTGCTTGGCAAATGTACTACAGGATACAAGCCACTACTATTCCACAAGAAAGCATCATGTGACTTACTGTTCCTTCCAGCATCTTAAGCAAAGCCTGTTGAACCCCTTCACCAGAAACATCTCTGCTGATATTTAAACTTTCAGCCTGCAATCAAACTTCACAGTAAAGACAGATGGCTTGCAAAGTAGAACTAAATGGAATAGTCATGAAATAACCCAGAAACCTTCTTAGTTATCTTGTCAACTTCATCAATGTACACCATTCCTTGCTGAGCTGCTTGTACATTGAACTCTGCTACCTAGAGGAAAATTCAGAAACATCATAACTGACAACTTCTTTCATAATGTTACTAAAGGAAACTGACAGATGCAAGACCATTATAAGTACTGATTTAACAGGAAAAACTGCTTATTATGGAAGCTCCAAGTTATTTTAAAAAAAAAAATGACAACTCCATCTACCAATTACCCAAATAAATGTAGAACAAAACTCACTGTTGCAAATATCCACTACTAAATAACACAAATCCCTTCACAAGAATTACCATCAGCACGTTCATTAGATCCTTTTAAGCATTTCAAACTATTATATTGGAGCTAGTTATATCCAAATTTGTTATTTGTATCAGACAGAAGAAAACGTGACATAAGCTGACATCACATGAAGTAAGCAGCTATGCCTACACTGAGACAGGGACTGATGATGTCACCAGATTGATCGAACTGAAGAAGGTATTGAGAGAAATCAAGTGCAAAAAGCAACAGACTTAACTACTAATCTTGAAGGGATAGAGACATGAACTCACCGTGAGCAGCTTATACAGTATTGACTCCACATCTTCTCCAACATAACCGGCCTGCAAAAGTAATCCCATTTTGTGTCTGAGTAAAAGATGTCGAGCCTAGACTGAGAGCAGCGTGGAAAAGCAAGACCAATCTCAATTTCCGTAGTTAATATTATTACAAGAAGAATGTCTCAACTTTACCTGTGTGAGAGTCGTTGCATCAGCAATGACAAAAGGCACATTCACAAAACGAGCAAGTGTTTTTGCCAATAATGTCTTCCCTATTCAGGAGTATGCAAGTCAGAGGCGCACGGTGAAAGAGGTAATGAAAAAAACATAAAACAACACTTAGCAAGCATTCATCGCATGCCCAGACCAGAGGCGCATTATTTGACAGAAGCTATCATACCCGAGCCTGTAGGGCCCATCAAAAGGACATTGCTTTTCTCTAGCTCCACGTTATCATCATCATCTAATGTTTCTGGAACTCCTGACTCTGCTCCTGACCTAGTAATAAAAACACTAGATCAATTTCAAATCACTATAACAAAAGTAGTATGACAGAAACTGTAGCCAAAAATACACGTCTCAACAGTTTATACATGCGATATTCACAATGCTTATTGTCTTTAGATTTGGTCGAGCCACTGTCAACAAACATTCGCCCAACAAACTGACTAGTAGATGGCATACATGATGATGTCACAGCAGTCAAATGTTATATACTGCAGGACCAGCATTTCTTAAAACCCAGCCTAACAGAAGTAATTGAGATTCAAATTTTGCTATGAAATTGTTTGAAGGAAAAGAGAGGCCAAGAATAGCTAACCCTTTTTGGGAGGCAAGGTATATTCTTTTGTAGTGGTTATAAACAGCCACAGAGAGTACCTGCGGCATAGGCACAGACCATCTGCGTTAGCTTCTAATAGAATACAAGGTTCACACTACAAGTCCAAAGAGTCTTATTAGTGAGAAGACCTTAAACCATATCTTTTACCTGCGAACTGAACTTCATATCAAAGACAAAGCATTCAAAAACATGCATGTAAACTGAATTACTCTTTTCCTTGCTCTAGTTGATGATTTGCTTATTGAATAACTAACAGAGGAAAATCATTTTGAATCCACGCATGCAGAAACCTCAGGGGGAAATTAGTTCTACAAGAGATCCTATTAGTACAGACTGAAACCAGCTACTCGGTTTGCTCGATGACTAATTTTGATTAGCTTAACCAATACAATCATGACCATAATAATGTCATCAGTGATGATTACTAACTCATGTCAAGATGCCAAGTAACAGCCGCTAATCTTTTAGGAGAACTAAGAGCAAATGGCATATAACGTATCCATAATCCACATGAAGAACCCATCTGAGGATTTCAATTAAACATCCATTTAGCACTAGTGAGAGGAAGGGAGAGTCATCAAGATTCCTAGTCCTATTTGCAATTTGAAGAACTATCCCTACAGTGGCTAGGATATGCAGCAAATCAAGACAGATGGAAGAGAATTAAATAAGAGGACCAGAATATGATGTCCCACCGGATCAAAGATGTCAGATATATGCCTGAAACTAAAATGTCGTCCGAATGCGTATCATGGAGAGCTAATCAAGCAAGATCTAACGCGGTGTTGCATACTTTGCCAAAGGTCTCTAATCTCTACAGTAAATCAACCAGCAACTCATGAATGGCATTAAGAAGATACTGAGATAATGATAACACGTAAGAATAATAAGACATAACATTATAATGCTGGACCTTCGGCATCAACAAAAAATTTCCCACCTTTTTGGCTCTTTCTTGGCCAATGACAAACTTGTCGAGGCCCTTGCAAATCTCCTTTGGCGTGGGCAAATCCTTGCCCAAATTTGCCCCGCCCCATCCGCCCTTCTCCCCGCCATTTCCACCAGCAGCACCTCCACTGCCGCCACCAGAGCCACCTCCACCGGGGCCAGCGGCACGGATCACATTGACCCCAGGCGCAAATGGCGGCCCCGGCGGAGAATGCACAGCCAACCCGTTCCCAGTAGGTGGGCCCGGAGGGGGCGGCCAATTCTCCGGCGGGTCCCCACTGTAGGACCTCAGAGTCTCCCAGAAGGAGAACCGCAGCTTATTATTCACAAAATCATTGTACCCACCACCACCCCTATTGTCCTCATCGGAATTAGCACTAGCACTATTACTAGAATTCCGAGGACCGCCGTTCTTGTTCCTCTTCTCGACGCCATTATTGTTCTTGTTCGTGCTCGCCACCCTCCCAATCTCGACAAAGCTGCCCTGAAGAGGGGCAATCCGGTACGGATGGAAGTAGTAAGCAGTCTTACAATTGGGGCACAAATTGACGGCCTGGTAACCACCCGACGCGGCCTTGGCGGCGTCGCCGCCGCCGCCGCCCCCGCCGCTATCGTGCTGGGCGAAATTCTGATCGAGATTAGGGGAGAAGTGACGATTGGAGAAGAGGAGATCCATACTCTTGGAGCACCGGGGCAATTGGCCTCAGCCCGGATCTTGCGGTGGCGGAGATCGTCGGAGCCGCCGTGGTCCCACTTGTAGCGCTCCTGGACGCCGATGAGGGATTCCCGGCGGCGGTGGGAGGCGAGGTTGAGGTAGTTCAGGTGGGTGGAGATGGCGGAGACCTGCATGTAACGGTGGTGCTGCGGCGACGAGGCGGAAGAGGAAGAAGACGACGACGGAGACGAGGAGGGACGGGTCAAGCACTTGGAACCCACCAACCCTCTGAGCTTCCTCCATCTCCATATCGTCGGAGACATAGTAAGATTGCAGATAGCTTTTCTGGGTCGCTGTCACCGAGAGAGGTAGAGGGGAAGATAGAGAGAGTGGGGAATTGGGATCTGGAGAAAGCTTATGGGTAATATAGAAAATGAGCAGCAGTTGCAGGGGAATAGATAAAGTAATCTAATTTATATGGAGTCCCATGATGGACTGTGGACGAAGCAAAGCGACGAGGAGCGTAGGCAGCGAATTGCATGAACAAATAGAATTGTTTTTTAAGAGAGAGAGTGGAGGTAGAAGAAGCGAAACCGCGCTGTCTCAGTTTGCTTGGAGCTTATGGTTTCGGAGGAAGAGAAAACGCATGACACGCGCGTCTCTCGATGCATCGCCATTTCCTCTCTCTCTCTCTCTTCTCTCTCTTCTTCTCACCCAATCCACAACTTGTCCTAGAAACAATGGTGTCCTCAACGCTTGTTGTCGCCAGCGTGGTTCGTGTTTTCACTGTTTCCTCGGCTTTGACCGCATCGCTCGCTCGTGCGTTCATCCGCTCGGCCTCTCGCCGCTCTCGTTTCGCCTGCTTGATCGGGCCGAACCGGTCGGCTCTTACCTTCGACTTCAAGCCCAAGACAAGGAATTATTCTTGCATCCACGTGATAGATCTCGACCTGGATTGGGAGAGGTGAAATCTACGGAGAACACATGTCAAAAGAAGGTTTTGCCATTTGGAGGGTTGTTTCAAGAAACTCTTTGTAATATAATTTTTCTGTCTCGATCAACTCCATAAATATTTTCCATCTCGTCTCGGTTTTAATTTGTTCTGAAACGTGTTAAAGGCTCGAATTGTTTAGCATATTATATTTTTCGGTAAAAGGTTTTTCTCATTTTCCGTTATATAGATTGCTTAGGAAAATAAATCAACAAAAAAAAAAATCTACCAAAGTTTAAATTCAGAAAAATGATTTCCGTTATTTAGATTGAATATTGGCGCTCGAATTAAAAACTCTATGCTTAAGTACAGAGCCCCTAACACTCATTCTTGGATCCTTGGCAGCAAGGCTGGAACTAAAGGTTAAGATTAGGACCTCAATGCTCAAGCCCGGGTCTATTGAGGCCACGCTTGAGACCCTAGCCGTCGTGCCCTAGTCCATCGAGGCCGATCCCGAGTCCATCGAAAGCAAACCTAAACCACACCCATGCCTTGGACCCTGACTGTAACAACCTGATCCAATGAGGAGGATGAGTAATCGCTAGGGCCATAGGGCTCGGATAAAGAGTGACCGTTGGCAAACTTTTAGAATAGCGAAGATAGTAGTGATGAATTGAATTGCATACTAACCAAGGAGAGAATATGCCTAGGATATATATATAGAAATCAAAATTAACTCATAGATATGCATTTTGATATAACGACAAGTTTTACTTTAGAACTCCAAAATTGAGTACTCTCAAGCTTGAGCACTACTAGGATAAGTAACTTTTTAGAAAAATGCTTGCCTGTACATCAAAGACTAAAATCGTGAGGCTCATTGTGATTCAAACCTAAGTGGATAATACCTCTAATAAATTAATCTAAGGTGTCACATCAATGCCCGTGTTCGTCGAGGCTAGGCTTGTGCTTGGGACCTCGGCTACACACATCAGTACCAAAGTTCCCAGCCCAGCCTTAGTAAACCCAATCTTGAGCACCAAGTCTAGGGCCCAGCCTTAATGGACTTAGGTCCAAGTGCCAAGGCCTAGCTCTTGTAGACCCAAGAGGGGCGCCTAGGAGGTGGGTACAAGCATCAAGTTCTCGAGCTCCGTTTCGGTGGACTCAAGACCAATGTCCATGCTAGTGCCAGATAGTTAGGATTCAGGCTTAAAACCATAGTAATCGTGCCATGTTTCATAGCTATCCATGTGCAAAACACTACCGCCTAAATAGTGCATGTTTACTTAGGAAAATCACCTTTACTTTACTTTACCAATAAACGAAAATGTTTTCTAGTTCTTTTTTAGATCTCAGCCAAATACTAAAAATAACTGTTTAGAAAACATAGAGAGCACTCGCAAATTAAATTTCTTTTTATTTGGTTAAAGACGACGAAGCCAGAGTGACTAATCAAGGGCAACAATGGTGATTGGCACCTGGTGGTGCCATCAGTCTAACAAGTACAGGCCTCGAGATTGGCCTCTCCACGGCGACTCCCGGTGGAGGATTCGGTGGCAACAATGATGATAGCCTTCACTGAAGCTCAACAGTGAAGAATCGCTAGACCAGCGGCTAGACCAACGATGAAAGTATAAGATGGTGATTCCACCCCATGCTCAATGCAATAGGTAATTGAATGAAAGGAGTTCCTAAACTAAAACAAGAAGAGATCCCCAATTTTCTGAGATTTATTCAACAAAAATTTAGGTCAATTTTACTAGTAAGTTACATTAGAAAACACGACTAAACACTGTTTGACAAAGCAATAACATTATAGGTACATTGCATAATTTAAAATGGATTCTAAATTTTGATCTTACCTCCGATTGCTGTGGTTCGGCTTAGTGATCAAATAATTGATTTGTTATAGGAATGAGGCGCATGATATATTCAATTCTCCATCCATCATCCATCCAAGTTTCAACTCACATCTTACATAATCCGGCGACTACAATGTTATCATGTACATTATAGGTATGAACTTTTATCGCCATTGGCATGTCATGTCATAAAAGAGACCCTACTTAAATCTTGATATGATTAGTCGATTAGGTTGGACCATTAACTTGCCACCAAATTGATAGGGCATGAGCAAGTCAAACTATTCATGAGCTACTCAAGTTCACTGCACGGACGCTGTCGATTCTTTCCAACTTCTAATCGAGTTTGAATAGCTTTTTTTTTTCCCCTTGTGAGTTTGAATTGCTTGAGTACTTGATTAAACAAAGTTAGAAATACTTGGCTCAAGTAGCTAATGAGGGCAAGGGGATGAAACAAAACACTCTCACATCTTCTTTTAATTCTTTAGTTTGTGTAAATAGAAGATTTTATGCATATATGGAGATGTTTAAAAGTTACATTCCGCTATCGAATTGTCAACTCCCTACAAACAACTTTGATGTAAAGTTAAAAAAAAAAAAAAAAATTGACGCTAATAAGATTGATGCCATTAACTATACATTGATTGTGTCCATTGAGTCAAGTCAATGTTGATAGGAAAGTGCTAAAACCATTGAGATAAAGAGGAATCTCTTAAGACTGGCCGTAGTAATAAAGCAAAGTTACCGAATCAAAAAAGTGAGGATCGACTGTGAGTATTGACTAAGCAATAAAGCACATTGGCCGTCCACAAGAGAAAGAGTGAATACTATTTTGAGTAGCATGCATGTTTTAAGATTATTATGAATACTACTAACAATCAAACACCATTGTTGACTGTGAGAAGTCATAATTGACCGTCACAACAATTTTTTCCTATGATAGTTGAGTTGATGTCATTTAAGTTAAAATAGTATTGACATTGACACGTAATGTTTAATAAAAATCAAATTAACTTGATGGATAAAGTGGAGGAAATAACTATTGCAGTAAAACTCTTCCTTGGGGAAAATGTACATTGAGAATTCATGTTCAGATTTAGGCTCCGTTCATTTTGCAAAAAATAATTTTCGGGAAAATATTTTCTGATTTTCCGGCATTCGTTTCACGGAAAATAAATTCCTTGGGGAAAATATTTTCTATGAAAGGAAAAAAGTATTCTAAATTAAGGGAAAATGTTTTCCACTTTTGAAAAGTATAAAACATTTTCTTCACTTGATTTCTCTTATCTTACACCTCTACAAATCCTCACTTCCTTCTCTCATTTCTTTTTATTCTTTTCTTTTTTTTTGTTTGAATTATTTTTTAATTTGAATTATTTTTAATTTTCTTTTGCTTTTCTATTTCTTTTCTTTTTTTCTCTTTTTATTTTTTTTATTTTCTTTTTCTTTTCTTTATTTCCCATCTTCTTCTTTCTTGGTTAGTCGTTGGTCGTTGCTAGGCGAACCTCAAGCTCGTCGATCTCAAGCTCGCGCTCTGCACTCTTGCTTATCATTTTATTTATTTATTCTATCATGTAATTATACATTGCTCAAGCAAAGGGCTCTACATGCTTTTTTTTTTCTTTTGTTTATTAAAACACAAAAGACACAGGAGAAGAACAAGCCACTCAACTGGAAGATTCTCATGAGGACTGTACATACTTTGCTTCTTTTCTCTTTTGCTTTTTTTTTTTTAAAATTTATACGAACATTTTTTAGAGTAGATGAGCGTTTAGCGACAATAAGGAAACAAATATATGAAATAAGTTTGCCTGGTAAAGGCAAGTTCATAGTTGATGGATTTATAGGTCGGTAAATGATGCATGCCTAAGTGATGAAGTCTTAAAAAATATTTTTCTTATCGAACATCAGAAAATATTGTCATTTTCCTGGAAAATGACTTCTGAAAAAATATTTTTCGGAAATTACCAATTTTCCACGAAACGAATGGAGCATTAGAGCCCAATCAATTTCCCATTTCTTTGTTACCATGCACCTGTATGTCGATTCAGAACACGAGGATTGTTATTTTCCATTAAGATCATCAAATAGTCGAAGCGCGATATTTCTTATTGGCAAGTGGACGATCCGAATGAAGCAATAACGATTATCCCTCCAAAACCGAGCTCAAGCATGAGTCCGAATTCCATCCAAATTCACACACACACAAACAAAAAAGATGATGCAATAACTGACTCGAGTTCGAGCCTAATGGTTATTCATTTGAGTCTAGTTCGAGCTCGACAACTCGAGTCGATCCGGCTCCGAGCCGGGCATTGGCTTGGCATCAGGCTTCAACTCGACTCGATCGGACACGCACCGGTTCTTTCGGTTTGTCCGGTTCACGGACCCAAAAAAAAAAAAAAACGGGTGGTTGCTTTCAGCAAGCCGGAGTGAAACTTGCTCCTTGTACGCATTTGCGAGCGCTGGCTTGCAGAGAGAGAGAGAGAGAGAGAGAGAGCAGCAAGCATGCTCTCTGCGACGAACCTGAACGAGCACGTCTCGGCGGTCCTCGGTCGAGGCGCCCACCTCAGCCACCTCAAGCAGCTCCACGCGCTCCTCGTCACCCTCGGCCACGCCCGCACCCAGTTCCTGGTCTTCAAGCTCGTCCGCTTCTGCGCCCTCCACCTCGCCGACCTCCGCTACGCCCGCCGCCTCTTCGACCACCTCCCCTCCCCCAACATCTACCTCTGGACCGCCATGGTCACCGCGTACGCCGCCCGCCCGGACCACGCCCCGGACGCCTTCGCCCTGTACCGCGACATGGTCCGCCGCGGCCTCCCTCGGCCCAACAACTTCGTGTACCCCCACGTCCTGAAGTCGTGCCCCGAGCTCTCGGAGTCCCTGGGCACGAAGCTGGTGCATGCCCAGGTCTTGAGATCGGGGTTTGGGGGATACCCAGTTGTGCAAACGGCTCTTGTGGACGCGTACGCGAGGTCTTGTTGCGACATTCGCACTGCGCGGCAGGTGTTTGATGAGATGTCTGAGAAAAGCGTTGTTTCGTGGACGGCTATGATCTCTGGTTACACGAGACTTGGGCAGATTGAAAATGCCTTGTTACTATTTGATAATATGCCGGAGAGAGATGTTCCGTCTTGGAATGCTCTTATTGCGGGCTGCACGCAAAATGGTCTCTTTTCCGAGGCAATATCCATCTTAAGGAGAATGATAAACTTCTCCGTAGAGACGCGATATAAAGAGAATAGGCCTAATCATGTAACAATCGTTTGTGCACTTTCTGCATGTGGCCACACCGGCATGCTTCAACTTGGTAAGGGTATCCATGGCTATGTATATAGAATTGGCTTAGGTCCCGATTCATTTATCTCAAATTCTCTAGTGGACATGTATGGCAAATGTGGGAGCTTAAAGGAGGCCAGACGAATATTTGAAAGGACTGCTAAGAGGAGTATGACATCATGGAACTCCATGATTAATTGTCTTGCTCTCCATGGCCAAACTGAGAGCGCAATTTGTGTCTATGAGGAGATGATGCAGTCTGTAGATGACCTCATCCCAGATGAGGTTACTTTTATTGGCTTGTTGAATGCCTGTACTCATGGTGGGTTGGTTGAAAAAGGACGTGCTTATTTCGATATGATGACCAGGAATTATGGCATCGAACCTAGGATCGAGCACTATGGATGCTTAATTGATCTCCTTGGCCGAGCCGGTAGGTTTGATGAAGCTTTACAAGTTGTCAGGGAAATGAAGATGCACCCTGATGAGGTTGTGTGGGGTTCTTTGCTTAATGGATGCAAAATACATGGTCGCACAGATTTGGCAGAATTCGCATTGAAAAAGCTTGTTGAATTAGACCCAAATAATGGTGGTTATGGCGCAATGTTGGCGAATTTATATGTAGAGCTTGGGAAGTGGGATGAGGTCCGCCGGGTAAGAAAGATGCTCAAGGAGCAGGATGCATATAAGACTCCTGGTTGCAGTTGGGTTGAGGTCAACAGCCAGCTCCATCAGTTTTATTCTGTTGACTTATCACATCCACAGACGGTGGATATACACAATGTCCTGGAGAGTCTGTTTTCTGTGGGGTATGTAAGCATGAGTCCGATTCTTTTTATTTGACAACTAGTCAATAGCAAATGTATGGTAATATTTGTTGTCAAAACTTAAAACCAGCTTCCTGTTTTGCATATTCATTTGTTCGGCCCTTTGGATTCTCTAGGCAGTCTTGACTGTATGTTTTTGCTAATTCCATTCTATTCACTGCATGTCTAACTTGATTGATTTGAATGCAGTGATGAGCCAAGATGCTAATCTCCTATATCTGTTGTTTTTAACTAAAGGAGCAAGTACAAGATCCGAAGAATGGTGAAGTAGCTGTCTTGAGATTGAACACCGTGTCAACTGGATTGTGTTTCTGTCACTTTTAGAGTGACACAGCTCCGGATAAGCAGATGCACCTAGCGTTGCGAGCTAAATAAACCTCATTCACTGATTGTTTCTGGGAGGACAGGTGTGGCAATAGCAAGCTATGATTTATTTGGATGCTCAGATATGTTCTTTCAGTTGAGATGTCACGTGTTGCTTAAACTTGTAAGGCAAGAAATATCTATGTTAGCCACCAGAAGAAACTATGGCATCGTTGGTTGCTGAGTATTTGCTAATTTCCACCATTGTCAATTTGCAGTGGAAAATTTCAAGCCGCCAAAGGAAGACGTATCATCTGACCCAGCTTCAGCCCGATAACTTTCGTTTTGACATCTCATTGAGAAATTTCTTATGCTACCCTGTGAACTTGGTTGTTCTGTAACCCCCATTTCACCTGCTTAGTGGCGACACGGTAAAGGTAAGTGACCATGGACATGATTGTTTGGTAACTAACTTATGTATCCAAGTATTATTTTTCTCATTGTACTCCTTGGCTTATTTTTGTCTACTGGTTCCATGTAGATTGGCGAATACCTTAGGTGCTGATTTTGTTCCATAACTTGAAATGTTCTGATTTTGCATCCTAGTTACCATCTGTTTCTGGTACCTGCAGGCAATTGTTATAGCAGGAGCTTCATAGTTTGTCAATTAGCCTTGAGGATATTGACGAAGACGCTTTTATGGGGAAACAAGCACCTTTGGATATCCATTTGCAAGACACTCATTAACGGAGTTTCCCATTTCCAAGAGTGGCTTGGCTGATCAACTTAAAAAGGGCTCCATGTTGAAGACGGCTATGGAAATTTACGCTTGAGAAGATAAGTTTATGTAAAACGGAGAGGTTATTTAGATGTAGAATGGTTACCTTTAAGCGCATCAACAGGACATGGAGCATGTTTGTTGTGGCACCTTTTCAGCGCAAGACGCCCAAAATTTACCCGACATTTCTTCTAGGCGCAGAAGAGAAAATCATTTTCTTCCTCTACTTTAGCCCTCCGGAACCCAGGTCTGGATCACTCTTTTACATAGCCTCAAGTAAGGAGAGCAACACTGGCTCTTTCCTTGTTCACTTGTGTGGATTGGAGAGAAGGGATGGGATTTGAATTGATGAAGAAATTTTGGTGGTGCACGATATGCCATGGAAACGTGACGGAATCCATAGCTCCATCCTACTTAATCTATTCTACCTGTAGTCTTATCGAGTGCAGACATCCGTCGTGTTGATTCAAATCGATCACGTATCAGTTTAGAGTAAGTATCATTGATTAGACTCTAGAAAACATAAAGTTAAAACTAAAATCAGACAATTTAGCAAGCTCCACACATCATATGCTTAAGAAAACTTTTGATAGGGAGAAGAAAGTACAAACATAAAACTCTTTATTACTACACCATTTCCATGGCGTTCGTGTACATCATATGCACATTCACCATTCACACGTCCCGGTTCACAACTAAAACTTGTTCATTTTCTCACAGTTCTTGCTTGGCGTCGCTCTTGATCTTCTGTGGCTCTGCTCCGGCTTCTCCTTCAATGCCGATTACCCTCGGACCCTTGATCTTCTCGGGGGCCAGCTTGGCCATCGTCACCGTCAACACGCCATCCTCAAGCTTGGCCCTCACCGAGTCCAAGTCAACGTTCTCCGGCAGCCTGAACTGCCTCCAGAACCTGCCGTACGACCTCTCCACCCGATGCCAGTGATCGCCTTCCCTTTCTTCTTCCTCTCTCTTCCTCTCGCCGCTCACTCGGAGCACCCGGTTCTCCTCCATCTCGATCTTGATCTCCTCCCTCTTCAACCCGGGCACGTCCATCCTTATAACATGCCCCTCCGGCGTCTCCTTCCAGTCCACCCTGGCTGGCGCCGGAGCCTCCGCAGCCTCCCTCAGGAAGCGGTCCGCCCCGAACGGGACCTGCTCCAGGACCCGGAACGGGTCAGTCCAGAAGGGGTCGCTTAGCAAGCTGCCTATGAGTCCTGGCCCGGTGGACGCCTCCATGGAGGGCAAGAGCGAGCCATTCGAGCTTGACACGATGGCGAAGAGCAGCGACAGCACGAGAAGCAACTTCGGCGTGCGGCTTGCCATTTCTACGCTTGTGCTCAGGCTTCAGTTCAGTCGAGTGTGTGATCTCTTTCGAATGTGGCTTCAGGTGAGATTTGCTTAGCTAAGCGACCGCAGCGGGACGTGTTTATATAGACGGTGATGGCGAGATATTTGGTGGGTGGTGGGGGGTTGTTCTTGAAGGTTCCCTTAGGCGCTCGATGGGCGACGAATGTTCGGGAGAGATGACGACGGGTGACGGTCAGCAAGATGGAAGAACGATGCGTAGCTTTTCATCGAGTGTTGCGTGCGAAATACCTCCTTGCAAGTCTATTGCGATCCATCACAGTTTTCGATGAATATTTAATATTTTCAGATCGGTTTAATAAAGTAGAGCATCACTCGAACGGTCAAACTTTGAGAGGACGCAGGCGTCTTCCAGTTGCTTCCTCACCTTCCACTTTTTAGTCCCTCTCTCTCCAGAGTCTTCAAGAGTTCGATGATAACGGCGAGTGTAGTCATCATCACAACAGGAAGGGACGAGAGTGATGCGTGCACGAGTGACGCCAGGTGGGCCGGGGTCATATGGGCCCAACGATTAGATTCAGTCTCCATCCCACTCCCAAAAAACAAGGCATGGACCGGCCCATTGGGCCAGTGGGCTTGACCCGGCCCATGACCACCGGGTCGGCGCCAGGCACGCCTCCTCGATCCAACGGGCAGTGCCCAGGCACGAGCCCAGTCATGTTGGGTTGTGCTGTGCTTGACTCAACACAGCCCCTTGGCCGGTGCCACTACCGCATTTCCCTCGCCCCCACGGGTCGAAGACTCTCGTTAGGAGCTCAACATAGACGATCCTTCCTCGTGCAGACATCAGCTGAGGGCAAGTAAACCCTCGCCAATTGTCACGGTCCGCCATTTTCCAAATCGGTGGAAGGCATAGAAATGAGCTCTGTAATTTCGAGCAAAACACGAGGGATGTAATAGGAACGAGACAACTCGGTCCATGCGAATGATGTCAAAGAATTTATGCTAGGAATTTCTTGATGCAAGAAATATGACGTGGATCCCAATGTAGGTCAGCCATTCATTCATAAATTGACTACGAAATAAAGCTGCTCTGATGAACACGACAAGTCCCTACCGATTATTATGTTGAATTAAGACGATTAGTTGACTGAAGACATGTAATAGTCAATCACAATAAGATTATTCTACGATATAAATCTGTGCACAAATTCTTAGATAAGGAGATTGGCACAATGAATCAGCTCACGAGGCACTGCACAATCCAATGATCGACGGTAATCGATCTGGATCAGTGGTGGCGCTGCCACTCTTGGAGAGCAAGGGATAACCTATACTGATTTTCCATGAACGAGAAAAAGAATTTTGCTGTGATCGTTAGTAAACGAGAAAATTAACGAACCAAAAAACAAAACCAACCGTTAAAGAACAAAACAGTTAAAAATCCTCCGCGCCGTCCGTCCACACATTCCTGCGAAAAAGATCTTGGAAGATTCAGCGCCACAGAAGTTGGTCTCTGTTCAGAGTGGTCATGGCAGGACGAACAGGAAGAAGAACAAGAATCCAACCTTCGCTATAATGGGCACTGCGGTGACGTCGTCTCCTCTCGGGTCGCTACGCCGTCCGTCCCCGGCGCTCACGTCGCAGTCGCGGAAGCCGCGCGACCTCACCACCTTCTCCTCCTTCGCTCCTCGAGGCCCCGCGAGGAGGAGGAGAAGTAGCGGGAGACCAAGGCTCGTCGCCGTCCGTTGCGACGGCGACTCCGCCACCTTAGCCCCTGAGGCCGCCAGCCCGAGAGGTGGCGGCGGCGGCGTGGTGCTGGAGGCGAGCGAGATAAAGGGCAGGTGCCGAAAGTGGCAATGGCAGGGACAGTACTCCATCAACTACTTCGTCTCCGATTCGGAACCCTTGGCCTCGCCTGCCAGCTCGAAGCCTCCCCTGCTTCTCGTCCACGGCTTCGGTGCCTCCATTCCCCACTGGCGCAGGTTCTTCCTACAATTCCCAATGTCGACTTTCTTTCAGAGATTTTGATTTTATCCGCACTTTAGGATGAGGGCATTTGCAATTCGAAGTCGCGACCTGATGGGTGAGCTTGCGTGCGTTCGCGTCTGCGCAATTCCGATTCCAGGGTTTGGCGATTTCTTTGTTTTTCGGTGACCACGTATTCCGGATGCTAGTCCCTTACAGGGGAGTTTCTTGAAGTTGAGGATTGCAATTTGTATGCGTACGGGTGGGGCTTGATGGACCAGGATTGATGTTCTAAGGCATGCTCTGCGATTAGGCTCGAATCATGTTGTTGTCGACTGTCCCTTGAATTCTTTTGATCACTCATTGTCGATATTTAGAAGAATTCCTCTTGTTTATCAGGCCCTTTCTTCGGATATGGGTCCTCCACTTGCTCTTTGTTACTTCGAAGCATGCACATGTGCACAATCTTAGGTGCCGAGAGTTCATTGTATGAGGAAGCAATCTGATTGCTATTTTTGATATGTTCTCCAAATTTAAGCATCTTCCAGGAATATTAGCACACTGGCCCAAAATTACACTGTCTATGCCATTGATCTTCTTGGATTTGGTGCTTCAGACAAGCCAGCCGGTTTTAGATATACAATGGAAACATGGGCTCAGGTACGAATGATGTTGTCTTGGCTTCAAATTCGGATGTGCTTCCTGTCTTTCTTGTTCAAGATCGTGGCTTGTTTCTGACAGCTGATACTGGATTTCTTGGAAGATGTCATTAAAAGGCCAACTGTTCTGGTGGGAAATTCTGTTGGTAGTCTTGCTTGTGTAATTGCTGCCTCAGGTATGATTTATTGTTTAGCAGTGTGGAAACAGCCTTCTTTCGTTCAGAATCCACTGAACTTAATTAATGGGAAAGGATTATCGAAGCAGTAATCTCTTCATGATTCTTGAAGATTACGTTGCTTGTTTTTCTGTCAGAATCTAGAAAGAACCTGGTCCGAGGGCTTGTCCTGTTGAACTGTGCTGGTGGGATGAACAACAAGGCCATTGTAGACGATTGGAGGATAAAACTACTCTTACCACTGCTTTGGTTCATTGATTTTTTATTGAAGCAACGAGGAATTGCTTCTGCAATTTTTGAGCGTGTTAAAGAGAAGTAATATATCTTTTTTACTGCGGAAATCTGTTTCTTCCAAGCCTTCATGTAATGCAAAAGTAATCCATTTCGTTTGGCCTATACAGGGATAACCTGAGGAATATTCTACTGTCTGTTTATGGAAACAAGGAATCTGTGGACGATGAATTGGTTCAGGTAAATGGAAGTTCCCTATTGATCAAGTCATCTTTTTAACTGCCTGGAGATATTTGTTCAAAATGCCTCTTCTCTTATTGGACTGCAGATAATTAAGGAACCAGCAGATGACGATGGGGCTCTGGATGCTTTTATCTCCACTGTGACTGGCCCTCCTGGACCAAACCCTGTGCAATTGATGCCAAGCATCTTGTTGCCTGTTCTCGTTTTGTGGGGCAACCAAGACCCCTTTACTCCTATTGATGGGCCTGTTGGTAAATACTTCTCCACTTTGCCTTCTAAACTTTCTAACGTTAGCCTCTTTCTTTTAGAAGGGGTAGGACACTGTCCTCATGATGACCGACCCGATTTAGTTCACGACAAACTACTTCCGTGGTTGGATTCCCTTTCTGCCTCATGAGTGGTTGCTTCAATGGCAATCTCCCTCCACTTTGCAGCAGATGGTCACACTTTTCGCACATAATAACTTGTGTCTATTTTAGATATTTTTCTTCTATTCGGTAATTCACACAGCAATCACTTTAGCTCCTCTCTGTGTTCTCGATGTCCTGAAGGAAGGAGAATCATCATATCTTCCCGGAAAATAAATAGGTTATCACTGTCTTTGTAAATGTAAAACGCGTTTTCTTGTATATTCTCAAGTTTACATTTTCACTATATTTTTGGCAGAATGAATGGAAAATTTTTAGCTAGTGAAGATCTTTCTCTCTGTTTCCTGATGGCAATAGTATCTGTCTTGTCTTTTTTAAGCTTTACTCTTAATCCTTAAACGGTGGTTGCTTTCTTGTTATGGATGAATGTGATAGTGATAGCATGTCAATTTGCATTGATGTGGGATCTTGGTTTTCTTTACTCTGCGATGATTGGACACCCTAAGAATTTTGCGATAGTTCCCATGTTCGTTTTCTCTTTTCACATGCTATTTTGTGTTATACATGATTACTTGAAGAACAAACTCTCTCATTTTAGAGAGTCTACTCTGCAATTTCTTTAGGGAAGTTGTGCAATATGAATTGACTGGAAGGGAGGTTGCGGATTGCCTTGTGGATAGGTTAAAGGAAGTTGACTCGAATCTCGTGTGCATCAATTATTCACTCATGTGAGCTCCTACAAGAATTAAAGCCGTACTGACCTATTCATGTCACCGCTCACCACAATGGTTTTATTCCACCGCCACGCGTTCCTCTCTGAACTCTCCTGAGTGACGATCCATCAACAAACATACAAACACTGTCGTAGGAATCTATATGGAGCATATCCTCCTACTAGCCTACTTAGTTATGGGTTTGAAGGCGAATTAGAAGACCGTTGGCAGGGACCGGCGATAGATTGTAGATGATCTTCTCGTCCGGGATGGCCTTCTCTATTTTGAACCTTGTCACCAGATTGTGTATGAAAACAAGTAGCTCAAGTCTCGCATATTCCTTCCCCGGGCACATGCGAGGACCTCCTCCGAAGGGAACATAAGTGAATGGCGCTGGCCCATCCCCCTCGAATCTGGATGGATCGAACCTCTCCGGATCGGAGAAGTACTTGGGGTTCTTGTGTGTTGAATATACTGTCCAAAATGTCTGCACATCATGATAGTGTTTAGAAAAACATCGTTAGCGAATGGAGTGTTTGTGGATTGTCATGTTCGAAATGGACCAGGGAGATGTGACTCTGTCAAAGTACACTCATCAAGCTATGAGAAAATTTAAAGTCACTTTATGATAGTAGAAACCTGGTGAAGGATATTCTAATATCATTCTCATTTCGTACCCACACGAGTGTATGAATTGAATTCATATGGAACTCGACGATGATTAAGTTATATAGGAAAAAAAAAACAGAGATTTTGGAAATTTCGAGTTCCTCGCTACACTTCTCTCATTTGGTTTTCCTTTCGGGATCTTATGCAGCTGAGATTATCACATATGATTCAGTGTTTAGAGTAGGAGAACATACTGAAGGCTCTGGAAATGGACAGTCGGTAAACTCTTTCTAATAACTACATTTTTTAAAGCATTTAGATGAAGATGGTAATTACCTTCCAACCCTTTGGAATTGTGTAGCCAGCAAAAGTGAAATCTGTAATGGCCTCTCTGAATGAGCCTTGAGCAGGCGGACAAAGCCTCATGGACTCGCAGGCAACATTCCATGAGTACTTCATTTTCTTGATGTCGTCCCAGTTCAATAGCTCATCCGGACCCTTGGACTTTGCTATCTCCATTTGTTCTGTTCAAAGAAGCAATTTCAAATGGCTTGTCATGTGCTAATTTCGCCTGTACATAGAGCCAAAGATTTTATCCCGTAACAAGCTCAACGTTGCGACCCCTAGAGTATGCAATGAGCTGAAAAGGAAAATCAAGAATCCATTCTATAAAAACAGAAGCGATAGGCAAACCTATCATATATCAGTACCGGGGTACAAGGAACGTATCCCGGAATTCTTCGAACAGCCAGAAACTTTTCTTGAACTAAGTTCCTAGAGTCAATGCAATTGAAGTTTCACAATTCCAATATCATTTTTGTAAAGTATAAGACCTCGTTTTTTGCACAAGCATCAAAGTATCTGATAGAGAACATTGTATAAAGGTTTAGCTTAGGTTTACTGCTTTATTTTACCAAATTTTGCATGGTTGTCATCATATTTACGGAGGTTGTGGATATGTCTTTCCACTGCAGATATCTAGTTAAAAGTTTCCCAGGATAATGAGATTCAGTACTCTCCTCGAATTGATCAAGAAAAACAAGTGTGAGTTGATTACGCGAGAAGTTGTAGTACCTTCATATACTCGCTGGTAAACATCAGGGAATTGGGCCAGAAAGTTCACCACGACGGTGATCGAAGTACTGGTCGTGTCATGACTCGCAAAGAGCAATCCAACAATCTTGTCCGAGACCTTCATCTCATAGAACACGCTCCCATCATCATCCGCTTCAAGCAGCAGCCGAGATAACAAGTCCCTGGCATTAGCATCTTTTCCCTCTAAGAGCTCCTTCTTCCGTTGCCGAATGATCGCCAAGAGCTCTTCCCTTAATGGTTTCCCTCCCCTGACTGCCTTGCTAAACGGCGGGCCAGGGAGATTAATTGGCACCGAAATGAGCCCAGGGGTGATACGAGCAAAAGGTTTGGCAAATTTTGAAACGATCTGCAGATCTTTGATGTTCATGAAAAGGCGACAAGCCAGGGCAAAAGTGTAGTTCTTGACCGAAGGAAAGACCTCAACTTCCTCTCGTGGCGCCCACTCCGTGTCCAAGTGATCCCTGGCCATCGAGTCCATGATCGGTATGTAATGTTGGAGAGCCTCTGGCTTCAGGAACTCCTGCAAGAAGCTGCGCATTTTCTTGGAGTCGTCCCTGTTGAGCTTCTCTAGGGTCTCTGGGAAGGCTAGGACTTTCTTCATGGAGCTGGGCAACCAGGTGGTGATGTACTTGTTCTGGCCCGAGAACAATAATTATTCCCCGAGGCCCCGCAGAAGACCGCCAGGTTCTCTCCGAGCAACGAATTCCGGAAGACCTCCAGCGAGTACTCGGCAGTCCTGTCTGCTATGAACTTCTCGGCGCGGCCGCCTTTCGCGGCGCCGATGTACTCCAGAGACTCGCCAATGATGGGCCATCCTCTTTTGCCCGGTGGGAGATTGGGCAGCGAAGGTTTCCTCCTGAAGACAAGGAAGAGAATGGAGAGAGAGACGTAAAGAATGGCCAAGTAAAGAAGAGATTGAGAAAAGAGGTCCATTTGCCTGTGTTTGGTATTGGGCTTGATTAAGGCAATAAGAAGCCTATGGCGTTGGAGGGATTAGAGAGAGGTTAGGGGTGAGGAAGAAGCATCGTGTTCGGTGGTATATATACAGACAGGAGGTCGATGGTATCGATTTTTTTAATCATAGAACGTCTCTAACATTTCGTCCTCGAACGGAAGGGACTAGGGATATTTCCTAATTTTTTACTGCACCATGGTCAAAAGATAAAGTTTTCAAAACGAGACTACAGCGCAGGTACTAACTCACGAGTCTATGTGTTATCATGTCATTTCTTCGTTATCTCGAGCACCTTGAGTTGTTGGCCAACAGTTGTCTAGCGTAACGCCAAGAGTTTTGGGAGTAATTCTGGAGACTACTCACCGTCGAATATTCCTATTTCTTCGGCAAATCATCGCCACCTTCTTATCTACTTATTTATTCCGCGTGGACTCGCTCTCCGAGGTCCCCTCACTCTACACTGGCGTACTAGATATACGAGAACGATCGATCGTCCGGGATTGCATTGTCGAGGGTGCGAATCTGGAGGGTCCGGACGCTCCCTCTTCTTGCCATACTCCCATGATGTTACTGTATATTTACGGGCCTTGATTTGATACGATTACATCCACGTTTCGTGTTTCACATGTGAGGTATAATTTTGATTTGATACAATTACATCCATGTTTCGTGTTTCACATGTGAGGTACAACTTGCAAGTGTCGAGACCGAGATACACAAATGATATGCACTATTGATCCTTTTTTTTAATCGCATAAGTTTTCTTGAAATAGAAGGACGAAGTTTTCAAGACAGCTAATAATGCTAAATAGATTTGTTAAGTTTTCGGTCCACATATTTTAGAGACGAATCTCAGCACCCCTTAGCATTATCAATCATCATATCTCCACTTTTCGGATTTCAGAGCATGTACTTAAGAATGGATACCTACTAAAATATTATGATGCGGATTTCTCAAAATATTGTAGATTACTCACTCCGATCAATACATTATATGTACTAAACTAAATTTGAGCCGTCAAATTTGAATAGGACTCAAAGAAACTATTACATAATCGCATTGCATGTGCCATGAATTAAATCTAAACCATTGAAAATTATGTTTGTAGTTTGTTTGTAAGATAAACAAAGAGGTGCGTTGTCCCACATCGAAAAGATGTGAGTGCACACACGTGTACAAGACTTGACACTAACCAATGATCATTATTTTTATTTATTGAAAATTCGGATTTATTTTTATAAAAATTAACAATTGCGTCCTTTTGAAATAGTGTAACTATTCAAAAGGAGTTACGGTTATTTTTTATTTATTATTTATTTAATTCTGAATTTTATTATTTCTTCCAACGGTTATCTTAGAGTTCGTACCTATTTAGACATAACTTCTTAATTCTTGGAAAGTTGTGTCTGTTCGGATATAACTTCTTGTTTTTGCCATAAATTATTAAACATGTCTATTCAATTACGACTTTTTTCTTCCATTTTCATTTCTTTTTAAAGAATATACAGCCATTGTTTCTAATTGTTTCCCATGAGAGACCCTAGAAAAATACTAAAATTACTATCTAGTATTCTCATTTTAAGACTTTATTATATCTTATAGGAAATTTGCCTTTGACCATTAGTAATACTGTGGGGCAAATAAATCCTTAAAGAAAGTGATATCACATCTCAAAATTTAACTTGATTGCTTTAAAAATCTGACTTCATTGTTTTACCCAATTCGAAGCTATATTTTTACAATAATTTTATGGATTTATTTGTGCAACAATGAAGTTAAAGTCAATCACCAGAATCACCAGAAGCAGAAGTTCCTTCAGAGGCTTCGGGTCATGATGTATGTGGCCTGGCTATGTATCTCGCTTGCTCACAGGGCATGCTAGACGAATGATTTATTGCCAATGGTGTGAGCATTGCATGATTATCTGGTTCTCTTCGAGTCAGCCCCAGATCTGGGCAAGGGCTCGTGGGCCCTCACCATAGGTCAACCAAGGTCCGGCGACCCCAGTTGACCCACACCCCACCTTCGCTAGCCCTTTCTGGCGACGGTGAGGGCTTAGCCCTTAGCCGCCTTCTTCCTCCCTCTCAGGGGCCGGCGACCCCAGCCGACCCTCACCCCACCTTCGCTAGCCCTTCCCAACGATGGCGAGGAGGCAGCGGCGGTGAGGGCTTAGCCCTTAGTCGCCTTCTTCCTTCCTCATCATTTTTCTTTTTACAAAAACAAAATTTATTTATTTATTTATTTATTTATTTATTTATTTATTTGTTTATTTTAAATTAAATTTTATATTAAAATTCCAATTCGCGCAAAAATGACGTCGTTTTTGCGTTTCTTTGCTAAGTCAACTCTCCGGCGAACCACGTAAGGGAGAAAAATAATAAAAAGTTATCACGTAGGATTTCTGGCGGGGTTCGTCGGAAATGACACTTAAGTATTACTTTCCTAACTTTTGGCACTTAAGTATCCAATCCTGTCAAGTTTTAGCACTCAGGAAAACAACCGTTGCCAAAATTTATTACCATTCCAATGGCATTCCTAACGTGGCTTATCCATATGCCAATTTTCCAATGCAAGTGAAGGCAAATGTTGGGTCATTCATGGATGTTTTGGAGGATTACTTGAGAATGTACTGAGGTGTTGCTTTTTGCTTATCGGCTTATATGCTAAGGTATGCGATATTTTTATCTCCATGTTTTGCACGTAAACTGCTACACTATTTGTCATTGAGGGTTTCATACTTGCTCTTAGTCTTTAGTCATCTTTTGGCGTGTGTTCAATTCCATCTGTGGGATAATGATAGAATGGAAGAGATGAGATATGCCCCTATTTAAGACTTCCGTAACAAAGAAAATGATACTCATGCCACGTGTCTATGCTTGGGCTGTTGATCGTTGTAGGCGGCAAATCAAGGAAGGTGAGTTCAATCTCAATGAACTACGAGATCGACAACAGGTGTGTGAATGATTGAACTGATGGAGGTGTCTATTGAATTCTAGCAACATATGACTTGGACTTTCTAAACATAGTTCTGTGCAATTGGTTATTTGCTAATGAAACTGCTTGGTCAGCAGGACATGTGTATGTGATGTGGCCTGAAATATGTTCTTAATGGGTCTCTTTCAAAGTGATTGTTGATTGATTATGATCGGATGTTGTCTGCATGTGCAATGGAGACAATGTTGCTCCTTTTGGTATGCTGCATAACTTTGGGTCACCTATGGTTTAGTAGAAAGTTACCTTCCTAGAGGGCGCACGTAAGCAGGGTGCATTTTATTGATATGAAGCAAATTGTCTGTTGCAATTTATTTAGGCATTTTTCAGATTGAGTTAATTATAGCCGAAACCATTTCCTAGTGTTAAAAGAAATACGAATTCATGGATTTGGTGCATAGTGACTTATGTGAACTCAATGCTTTGATCGTTATGTCATGGTTGGGTTACTCAATGCTTGCACACAATTGGGAGCACTGGAGTTAGGCTGTTTGGCCAGTAACTCGATAAACAGAAACAAGTTTCTAGATAACCCCATCTTGGGCCTGGAATTGATCTACATGAATGCAAAATGCGGATGCATGGCTAGAGACTGAGGGGTTTTCATGGAAATGAGATAAAGTGGTGTGGCCTTACCATGAATGGGCGTGGCAATCCTACATTTGTGTTGTTTGGCCAAGTAGAGAAGCTTGGGTATTTAAAAGTTAAAAATATAGTGGGGGTTATTCTTTGAGATAAAGTGATGATATGGAAAAGATGTAACATCCTGGCTTCAAAGAAATAAGTACCCCATTTGATTATAGTTTTAAATTGAATCATAATACCGACAGAGCGATGGTACAATTTGAATATACTAGTGCTATAGGGTTTTTAATACATGCGATGCATTGTACTAGACTCAATATTACTTATTCTGTATAAGTTGAGTACATATATTTGTAATCCAAATATAGAACACTGGAAAGTTATTACCCGAAATTTTGGTTATTATTGAGAACTAAAAATTTGGGATTATTCTATAATAATTATATGAGTATATTAGAAGGATATGCTAATGTTAGTTGGGTTACAAGTGTGAGAAATATACGATCCATTACTAGATGGATTTTCAAATTACGTGAATGAGTTGTTTCTTGGATGAGCAAGAAACAAATGTATATAACAATTGTCTATGTGAGGTCAAGCAATAATATGGCTAATCCCTTGACAAAGGCTTTGCCAAAAGGTGTGGTAAAAATGACCTCACAAGAAATTGGGCTAAAATCATTTAACTAAAATCACCAATAATGATAATTCAACATTTTTTTCTAGAACATCACTAGTTATAAGGTTTAATTGGTAAAAACAAGTTACAAGATACACAAATGATATGCACTATTGATCCTTTTTTTTAATCGCATAAGTTTTCTTGGAATAGAAGGACGAAGTTTTCAAGATACATAATCATACTTAGTATATTCGTTAAGATTCCGGTTGAATATTCAAGCAAATGGACGTATCTTTCAATCCACATATTTTAGTGACAAATCTTAGCAACCCTTAGCAAGGAGGCAGGGCAAAAGTCTGAGAGTGAGCGTTAGAATGGAATTAGAATAGGACCGACCAAAAAAAAAGAAAATCTTTCATATTTCAAATCGTGTACTTAAGAACAAACACCAACTAAAATATTATGATGCGAGTTTCTCGAAATATTATAGATTACTCACTCTGGTCAATTTATTATATGTACTAAACTAAATTTGAGCCGTCAAATTTGAATAGGACTCAAAGAAACTATTACATAATCGCATTGCATGTACTATGTATTAAATCTAAACCATTGAGAATTATGGGTATCTTAAGGATTTCAAGTGAATCTTGCCAAATCCGGCAGTCTAGATTCAACTATATATATAAAAATACAGAAGAATCTAATAGGCCGTTTCTCTGAACAGAGAGGCAGGTCAAAGTTGATAACATAAATCACATGGGACGAACTAATCTTCCTTTAAACATGAGTCGCGTGGGCGCTATGAAATGCGACGATCCTCTCTCTCTCTCTCTCTCTCTCTCTCTCTGTTATCATCCACGTGTTAGCAGCAAAATTGCAGCACTTGCGTTAAATAAAGGTCAGCCAAGGTTAGAAGCTTCTGGTGTATGCTCCTAAAAGTCTTATAGAGTGATCATCTATGCTAGAATATTTCATCTCAGTGATCAACCGTTTCTAGAAATAGACTCAAGACTAGACCCATTAAACGGGTGGGTCAAGTCAGGTTTGGGTCATATTATAAATGATCTGACCCAAATCGACTCATTTAACCAATTTATAACTCATTTATTGTAATGTAAAATTTTTGACCCATACCTAATCTGAACCATACCCGACTAGTACTCGACCTATTTAACTAAACCTAAGAAAGCTTATTTCTTATGATTTTTTTTTAAATGGTATTGCTAAAATACTTTTATCCAACATAAATTTAATGGAAAATTTTTATAATTTTTTAAAATTTTATTTTTAAAAAAATCGAATTTTAATTATTTTTATTTTTAAAATTGAGTTTTTAATTTTTTTAATTTTTATTTTTTAATAATATAATTTTTAATTTTTCCTTTTAATTTTTTGTTTTTCTTCTTCTTCGGCCGGCTGTCGGCCACAATGACGGCCAACGACCGGCCACAGGCAAGTCTCGAGCCTCGCTCGATGCCAATGAGCTCGAGTTGCGCTAGATCGACGAGGCTCAAGCCTCGCTTGGCCAATCGCCAGCCATCGTCATGCCAGCTAAGGAAGGAGGAAGAAGGAAAAAACAAAAGGAAAGAAAATTGGAACATAAAAATTAATTATAATTTTGATTTTTTAAATTTAAAAAAAAAAAATTGTAAAGTTAAAAGAGGAAAGAGAGAGATTGTAAGGTTTTGGTTGAAAATGGGTTTAAGTCCAACCCATTTAAGACCCACTTAAAACCTATCTATGTTAAGTTTTCAATTGTTAAACCCATTTAACTAGTTTATTAAAAACAAGTAACTCTTATATGACCAATTTATGATTTAAATGGGTCATATATTAGTCTAAAACCCATTTTGTCACCTCTACTCAAGACACCAATTCATCTTTGCTGATGCTATGGTCATGTTTGAAGCCTGACCAAAGAGTCAATTTATCGAGCTTTCTAAACACAAATTTAGATAGATCTGCTTTTTAAAGAGCATTAGTTTCGACGCAATTTCAGGACTAGTGTGCTCTACTTTGTAAACCCGCATTCTCATCCACTAAACATGCATCTTTCAATGTCGGTTCAAGCACTAAATACATAAGTTCAGCGTAGCTATATGTGTCGAACCAACTTCTGATCGATGCTCCGCTTCATCATCAAAGTTCTCTCTCTCACGCGGACACCATAGTTCTTATGGTTTCAGTTGTCCCAATATGGTGGAGAATTGGAGATGGGTTCGTACAAAGCCTAATGCACATTTTTACTATCACTTTAGTAATAATAAAACTATCGAAGCAGCAATCTTTGACGAGGTACCCAGAACCAGTTCCTGTCATTTCAATTTGTTGCTTGCTCTTGCGCCTTTTATTTTCTCTCTCTATTTTTTCTATGTATCTTGGCAAAACTCTAGTTGACAACTCATGCAAGACCCAGTTTTCCGCCACTGCAATAGATTACCTTCCACGTGATTAGGGTCGACGATTCCAGACGACTCGAACAGCGATCCTAGACGACTCGGACATGTTATTCACACGGGCTTAGTCAAGCGTGAAAGTTTCTACTTGTGGAGGTTATGAACCATCATCGCCGGTCCATCACCTTTGCATCTAGAATGAGGAGCTGAAGTGTGAACCAGCCATTTAGTAACACAGGATTCTACCGCCTGTGTGAAATGATAGTCACGGTACAGAAACTTCTTGACATTTACTCCCAGAAGTCTTTCAAAGTGTGCACACGCGCTGCATTTTTCAACCTAACGAAAGGTTGTATTAAGTCGGTCAAATATGACAATCTCTTAGGAAAAATTATCCAAAAAGAAAAAAGTCATAAACTTATTATATGTATATCAATTCAGTCATAAACCTTTCAATTTAACTAATTTAATCTTAATTCTTAAAATAATTTGTCAATAAAGTCCATCCAGCTAATTTTGATCAAAAATTGATGACATGTTCACCAATGCTATGTGATAGGTGGACTATTTTTTTTTCCATTTTTTGAATTTTTCTGAATTTTTTTAGTAATTTTTTTCTTTCATTTTTCCTTTTCTTCTTCTTTCCTTCTTTCTTTTGTATTTTATTTCGGACAATCACAAAAATGGTCTTTGAATTTTAAGCCGATGTGTAATATTGTACCTGAACTTTTAATTTTTTCAATGTGGTTCCCAAACTTTTGATACATATTTAATCTAGTCCCTAAGTTACATAAAAATACATAATGTTGTCCCTTAACTTGAACTGATGAAAGGACAGCATGGAAGATTTTTATGTAAACTAAGGACTAGATTGAACATACATTAAAAGTTCATGGATCATGTTGAATAGATTAAAAGTTCAAGAACAACATTATATATTGGACAAGCGTCGTAAAGCCCTCGCCGGTTGTGGATGAATGTGATAGTGATGGCATGTCAATTTGCATTGCTGTGGGATCTCGGTTTTCTTTACTCTGTGATTATAGGACAACCTAAGAATTTTGCGATGGTTGCCATGTTCATTTTCTTTTTTCACGTGCTATTTTGTGCCAGACATGATTACTTGAAGAACAAGCTCTCTCATTTTAGAGAATCTATTCTACAATTCCTTTAGCGAAGTTGTGCTAAATCAATTGACTGGAACGGAGGTCGTGGATTGCCTCATAAATAGGTTAAAGGAAGTCGATACGAATCTCATGTGCATCCATTATTCACTCCTGTGAGCTCCTACAAGACGTAAAGCTGTACTGACCTAATCATGTCACCGCTCACCACATTGGTTTTATTGCATCGCCGCGCACTCCTCTCTGAACTCTACCGAGTGACGATCCATCAGCAAACATACAAACACTGTCCTAAACATCCATATGGAGCATATCCTCCTACTAGCCTGCTTAGTTATGGGTTCGAAGGCGAATTAGAAGACCGTTGGCAGGGACCGGCGACGGATTGTAGATGATCTTCTCGTCCGGGATGGCCTTCTCTATTTTGAACCTCGTCACCAGATTGTGTATGAAAACGAGCAGCTCGAGTCTCGCATACTCCTTCCCCGGGCACATGCGAGGACCTCCTCCGAAGGGGACATAAGTGAATGGCGCTGGCCCATTCCCCTCAAATCTGGATGGATCGAACTTCTCCGGATCAGGGAAGTACTTGGGATTCTTGTGTGTTGAATATACTGTCCAAAATGTCTGCACATCATGATAGTGGTAAGAAAAACATCGTTAGCGAATGGAGTGTTTGTGGATTATCATGTTTGAAATGGACCGAGGAGATATGACTCTGTCAAAGTACACTCATCAAGCTATGAGAAAATTTAAACTCACTTTATGATAGTAGAAACCTGGCGAAGGATATTCTAGTGTAATTTTCATTTCGTTTCCACACGAGTGTATGAATTGAATCCAGATGGAACTCGACTCTGATTAAGTTATATGGCAAAAAAAGACAGAGATTTTGAAAATTTCGAGTTCCTCACTTTACGTCTCTCATTTGGTTTTTCTTTCGCAGTTTTATGCAGCTGAGATTATCACATATGATTCAGTGTTAAGACTAGGAGAACATACTGAAGGCTCTGGAAATGGACAGTTGGTAAACTCTTTCTAAGAACTCCATATTTGAAAGCATTTAGATGAAGACGATAATTACCTTCCAACCCTTTGGAATTGTGTAGCCAGCAAAAGTGAAATCTGTAATGGCCTCTCTGAATGCGCCTTGAGCAGGTGGACAAAGCCTTATGGACTCGCAGGCAACGTTCCATGAGTACTTCATTTTCTGGATGTCGTCCCAGTTCAATAGCTCATCTGGACCCTTGGACTTTGCTATCTCCATTTGTTCTGTTCAAAGAAGAGCAAATTCAAATGGCTTGGGTACTAATTTCGCCTTTACATAGAACCAAAGAATTTATCGCAGAACAAGCTCAACATTGCAATGCCTAGAGTATGTAATCAGCTGAAAAGGAAAATCAAGAGTCTGTTCTATAAAAATAGAAGCGATGGGCGAACCTTGTTAAATATCAGTACCAGGGTAGAAGGAACGCATTCCAGAATTCTTAGAACAGCCGGAAACTTTTCTTGAACTCTAAGTTAGCAGAGTCAATACAATTGAAGTTTCACAATTCTAACATTCTTTTTGTAAAGTATAAGACCTCGTTGTTATCTGCTTAATTGTGTGGAATTCTGTAAGGTCTAACTATTAGAAAGAAAATCTTTGCACAAGTATTAAATTATATAATAGAGAACATTGTATAAACGTTTAGCTTATGTTTACTGCTTTATTTTATAGAATTTTGCATGGTTGTCATAATGTTTATGGTGATTGTGGCTATATGTCTTTCCACTGCAGATGTCTAGTTAAAAGTTTCCTAGGATAATAATGCTCAGTACTCTCCTCGAATTGATCAAGAAAAGCTAGTGTGAGCTGATTACGGGTACCTTCATATACTCGCTGGAAAACATCAGGGAATTGGGCCAGAAAGTTCACCACGACGGTGATCGAAGTACTGGTCGTGTCGTGACTCGCGATGAGCAATCCAATGATCTTGTTCGAGACCTCCATCTCATAGAACACGCTCCCGTCGTCGTCCGCTTCGAGCAGCAGCCGAGACAACAAGTCCCTGGCATTAGCATCTTTTCCCTCTGAGAGCTCCTTCTTCCGTTGCCGAATGATCGCCAAGAGCTCTTCCCTTATTTGTTTCCCTCCCTCGACCGCCTTGCTAAATGGCGTGCCAGGGAGATTAATCGGCACCGAAGTGAGCCCAGGGGCAATACAAGCGAACGGGTCAGCAAATTTTGAAACGATCTTCGGATCTTTGATGTTCATGAAAAGGCGACAAGCCAGGGCAAAAGTGTAGTTCTTGGCCGAAGGAAAGACCTCAACTTCCTCTCGTGGCAACCAATCCGTGTCCAGGTGATCCCTGGCCATCGAGTCCATGATCGGTATGTAATGTTGGAGAGCCTCTGGCTTCAGGAACTCCTGCAAGAAGCTGCGCATTTTCTTGGGATCGTCCTTGTTAAACTTCTCTAGGGTCTCCGGGAAGACTAAGACTTTCTTCATGGAGCTGGGCCACCACGTGGTGATGTACTTGTTCTGGCCCGAGAACAAGAACTTGTTGCCCGAGGCCCCGCAGAAGACCGCCAGGTTCTCGCCGAGCAACGAAGTCTGGAAGACCTCCGATGAGTACTTGGCAGTCCTGTCGGCTATGAACTTCTCAGGGCGGCCGCCTTTCGCGGTGCCAACAAACTCCAGGGACTCGCCGATGAGGGGCCATCCTCTTCTGCCCGGTGGGAGATTAGGCGGTGAAGGTTTCTTCCTGAAGACAAGGAAGAGAATGGAGAGAGAGATGTAAAGAATGGCCAAGTAAAGAAGAGAGTGAGAAAGGAGGTCCATGTGCCTGTGCTTGTTATTGGGCTTGGTTAAGGCAATAAGAAGCCTATGGTGTTGAAGGGATTAGAGAGAGGTTGAGGATGAGGAAGAAGCATCGTGTTTGGTGGTATATATACAGACAGGAGGCCGATGGCGTGAATATTTTAATCATCGGACGCCTCTAACTTCTCCTCTTTGAACTGCAGGGACAAGGGAAATTTCATAGTTTTGACTGCACCATTGTCCAAAGAAGTCTTCGAAACGAGACTACATTAAAAAATACTGACTCACAAGTCGATGACATCACGTGATTTGTTCATCATCTAGATGGCTTGAGCGCAACGCCAAGACTTTTAGGAGCTATTATGCGTAGGAGTGAGTATCGGTTCAGGGTCAACCTTGGACCGGCCCAATCTCGCCAGTTCTAGTCCGATTCCCAAGGTGAAACGGATCGGTCCTTGATCCTAGGATTCCTGGACCAATACTATGCAGGTCGATCCTCGGTTCTGGGAGTTCAGAGTCGATCTAACCCGGACCAACCCTGATATATATATATATATATATATATATATATATATATATATATATATATATATATTATTTTTTTTGTTTAGAGAAAATCTTAAAATAAACGGCGTCAACAACATTAAACAGCTCTTTAGTGAGGAGTTCAAGTAATTTTGCATTATTCTATAATAACTTAGATTTTTAATATTTTTTACAACGTCAATAGTCATAATTTACGAAGAAGGAAAATGTTTTTGTGAGGAATTCTCACGGCGTCCAAAAGGGTATAAACAGCTCTTTTACGACATCCTCTTCTAGTATTCGTTCTCTTTGATCTTATTTGTCCTCTTAGTCTTCAATTTGCCAAAATCGAAAGAAACAAATTCTCTGCTCACCACTCGACACTCGCTTCGCTCGCTTTGGATCACTTGTGCCGCTCACCGCTCGATACTATTTCTGCAAAAAAAAAAAAAAAAAAAAAAAAAAAAAAAAAAAAAAAAAAATTGTTCTTCTTAATGTGCGTTACCAAATAGACCCTTAGTGGCACAGGATTCTATCGCCTATGTTAAACAAAAGTCAATCACGGTACGGGAACTTCTTGACATTTAGTCCCGAAAGTCTTTTAGAGGGCGCACAAATGCTCTGCATTTTTCAACCTAGTGAAAGGTTGCAATAAATCGGTCAAATATGACAATCTCTCCAAAAAAATTAACAAAAAAAAAAAATCTAAACTTATTGCATTTATATCAATTCAGTTATAAATCTTTTAATTTTGTGAATTTTTTTTTTTTTTTTCACCATATTCTATTCCTAATCTACACTCTCTCTCAGACTTTTGCCTTGCCTCTTGCAGGGCGTGGGAATCGAAACCCACTCTTGAAACTTACGCGTCCCCACCCCATCCCCCCCTGAGAAGGTGGGGATTTGTGAATTTAATCTTAATCTTTCTGACAATTTGCCAATAAAGTCTATCCCAATAATTATGATCAAAAATTGATGACGTATACACCGACCATCTTATGTGGTACAATCAACGTTGATGTGGACAATTTTTTTCCATTTTTAGTTTTTTTGAATTTTTATGAATTTTTTCTTTGACTTTTCCTTTTCGTGTTCTTTCCTTCTTTCTTTTGTATTTTATTTTGGATAATCACAAAAATGATATTTGAACTTTAACCCAATGTGTAAAATTAGTCCTAAACTTTTAATTTGTTCAATTGATGGAGAGACAACATTGAATATTATTATGTAGTTTAGGGATGAGATTGAATATATACCAAAGGTTCAAATTAAAAATTCAGAGATAATATTGTACATTGAAAAAGAGTTTGTAGATCATATTAAACAAATTAAAAATTCAGTTATTATATTACACATTGAGTCAGTTTAGGAACCGTTTATGTCATTTTTCTCTACTTTTTTTCACTAGGCGAGGCTGCCTTCGTATGTGGCTAGCAAGGCTGCATTCACCCAGATCTACGCAAGGCAGTCTCACCAGAAGCCCGATGGTCAAGAAGGAAGAAGAGAAAAAAAGGACAAAAGAAAAAGGGTGAAAACGAAGAAAGAAAAGAGGACAACATATGTCTCCGTCCTCGAAATACACCGACGAGTTCTCCTTTGACGATTGTAAACCAAACTACACTAAACATGATGCTCCGAAGGTTGAGTTGAATGGACGGGTTCTCGTAAGATGCGACAATGAAAATGACATAAAGATAAAAGTAAGAAGAACGCATCCTTAGCCACCTACGTAGTCTTCAATGGCGTCGTCAATGCTTAGATAAACGTCATGTCGTTGCACCAGCGTCAATATTCTAATGCCATTCTAAGATATGATTATCTTTTCTTCTCCAAGACCTGCCGAATTAATGACAAACATTCTCGATTGCCTGTTTAGTGAAACATCTGGACAATCAAGAACGCATTTTAATAACTGTGAAATTTCCACCACAAACTACGGTCAATTCAGTGATGCTTAGTCAAATATCCGGAAATTCTACAAAACTTTTGAATGTATGTAAAGTTATACTGCAGACTCGTGCTCCACTCTTTGATTCTGGCGGCCAACCATCTGTCCAGTCCTCGAAGCACTTTTCTAGGACCGTCGAGAATTCAAGGATCATCAGCAGAATTATATGAACACAAATCCGCTCATAATATAAATAGATAGCTTGGACCTTCATCTTTTTCTCTGTTTTTTTTTTTTTTTTTTTTTTGGGGGGGAGGGGGTGGTTCAACAGCCTACTTTAGGGATCACACAAGTTTATTAGGTCGAGTCATTCCACAAGCTACAAGACTACTATGGTCGAAAATTGGGCAAACATACTCCCAAATTCGAACAGATTATAGGGCTATGGTGATGATTATAAGGCTATGTGATGATTTAAAGATACTCTACAGTTACTCAAATCAATATAAGTACGCTAACTTCGCTATTAACATGTCTCAACACTACGGGCGCATCGTGGATAAAGTTTGTGAGTCATGAAGTCTCAACACTACATGCGCATCATGGATAAAGTCTCTTGAGTCATGAAGTTTGGCATTCCACGCTTGTCAAAACCTTCTAACTGCAGTAACACTAAATAAGTGAATGATCTCCCCTTAAGACATAGCTTTACCTCCCAAGAAGAAGGCATTTATAGTCCTCTTTGTCCTAATAAGACATTAGGCTCCAATAACCTATGAAGAACAATAGGGAGAAAAAAAAGCACAAGCAAAGAATCAATGACCGCTATACTCTAGGAATAAGCCACCGCAGGGACAATCAGCATAAATGTGAGGAAACCGCTTCCTAGAACGAGCATGAGTCCAGCAGAAAATTCGTTGCCGACTGTCGAGAACACCATGGATTAGCTTAAGGTACTTCGATTAGATATACGAAAAGTTACTGATTGGTTGTACTCTTAAAACTATTCGCCCTCTTTTTCTTTTTAAATGTAACGGTAAGAAAGTCTAATACACGTAAGTCCTGTATAGTATATTGCCCATATACGAATTACTTTAAAACAGAAATTTGGATTCCAAGCCCCGTCGTTTGAACTTTATGAGTTCCCCTCTGTACCCTAGTGCTGTAAATTATTTTGCACTGATTTCTCGACTTTCTTCCAATTTGAAATTATCCACTAAGAAAGAATACATAACTTGATAAACCTCATCTCTCTCTCTCATCTTAGCTTGCTATCGATCAATTCAGAGGGGAGTGAAACGCGACTCAAGTCCAACGGTCCATCAAAATGGTAACAACACCTTGTCCGGATAAAAAGTAGCACTCCTGAAGCATTGTGCATGCTCTTCATAGACATGTTCCATAGACGTGCGCGCTTCAGATTCATATCTTAGAGTCTAAAATTAGTTCTATACTAAGGTGCAACGGAGTTTACTATGTCAAAACCAACAAAATATTCCTCTGGCTCATAGGTACTCTTCAACTAAAGACAGTTCGACATTAGTTGAAAATCACTCAAGACTACAAAGCTAGAGTTCCCAATGGAAAGGAAAGAATATATGACAAATGGTGACGTGCACGCAACGGTAACGCATGGTAGAAAGGGGAATCTAACCACAATCATCCTTAAATAAAAGAGTATCGTGTAAGGCCCAGGGCGAAAGTTGTACTTAAATGGCCAAAGGGAACTGTGTGGCTCTGCACCCTTTGCCCACTTGATGAGTCCACGAGGTTTTCTGAAATTCCTTCGAGAAACTCCAACCTTCTTTACTGGTTCAAATTTCCACTGATGCATTAGACTTTCTAAGAACCTCCATGACGGGAATAGAGTACAGAACGATATAAAGCGGACACATGGAGGAAGCAAATGAGGACTATAATCAGATCGTCCAAGTAGCCAATAATGGGATTTATCGCTGAGGCAAACCACAGGATGGCATGTTAGTTTCCAAGACATTCTAAACCGTATGAAGAAAGCTCAAATAGCCTGAAGCAAAATACCTTCTGGAATGAAGTCTACAGGGCTGAGTACATAGATCGCACTTATAACCATCTGCAAAAGTAAAACAAGATATGATTTCATCTGCAGGTATAGCAGACAAGCAAATAGAATAATCCTGTGAACATAATTAAGGCATGCCCAAAACTTTTCCCCAGCCAAGTCATGCACATATTTTAACCCAATGACCTGTCTGCTTTGAATTGCCCCATCACTTTGATACTTCTATGTTCTTGTTATACGTCAGATATAATTAATATTACGACTCCAGAGCAATAGATATCAGTCAGTGTCTTGAATCCCTACCACCCAACCATGCACACCACCCCCCCCCCCTGCCCCTTTCTTTTTTTCTTTCCTTCTTTCTCCAAAATGCACCCCCAAATAGGTCATCCAACTTATAAAGTGGAAGCAATTTTAAGGCACTAAATGACAGGCAAACAAACGGGAGGAAGCATCCCCTAGCCCCACTTAACCTTTTCCAGTATCCCAACACCTCCTGTCCACGTAGAAGAGTTGAAGACACAGTTGTATAAAGCATAATCCATGTAGGCATAATACTCAAACCATCTAAGGACTGGACTTTCCTGATGACTACCCAACCACCCACTTTTGTCATGTTAAACACCCCCCTCTTTCTCTTTTCCTCCTTTTCTCCTCCTCCTTTTCTCCTTTCTTCTTTCCCCTCTTTCTTTCTCACAGTAAGCTTTAATTTCAATGTAAGTCCAAGCCAGTTTGCTCCTGAGCTTCCAACCAAATATGGACAAAAGTTCGTAGGTTTGAACACAAGAAGTATTTATTGACACAATAGATACAATCTTTTGACAAAATCAGCAAAAATATTACATAATGACATTTTGCAAAGGAGCCATCACTTGCGTCTCAAATTTCTGCAAAATATTACTGAAAGTTTGGACTTTTAATCAGACAAAGCATGGTTGCCCCACGGATATATAATCAATACTTCCCTTAAAAACCAAAAGGAAAAAATTCTCTGACTTCAAAAAGTACACCATCAAATAGTTTGGAGTGATGGGAAGCAATCTTAGTCATGAGTCTTCAGCCTCTTCTTGCTGCTTCCTTATGTGTACAGCAGAATTGGGCCATGGCTAATTGCCTATTTCTAGGCAGTTCGCTTTTATCTCGGGTTGCTGAAAGGATGGTCACTCATGGTGCTAGATCTAACAGCTCTAAAAACAGGCACTTGATTTTTAAATGTGCTTCAGCTTTTGCTTTTCGGGTTAAAAAAGCATGAATCATGAGTACTAATACTGTATATTCTAAATGTCTCATCATACTTCAAGCACCAAGCACAAAATCATGAGTATTAATACTATATATTCTAAATGTCTCATCATCAAGCACCAAGCACAAACCATTAACTCAAACACAGACTTCTTCATATAGTTTTCACTCTAATTGAAGAGACTTGATCTGAAATACCAGAAAAGACTCAGTTGCCCCATCACAGGCTCAAAACAGATTTTCAATCAGTTCAAATACTAGACCAACAAGTCCTGTCATATTTGACTGTGTACGTACAGAACCTGTAGAATTCAGTCCAAGACTTTGCAAACAGAGAGAGACATTTCAAAAAAACACGCAAAAGTAACAGCAAGCAAGGAATGCCAGCTTTTCAGATTAGAAACTCGGAAAAAAAATTCAAGCATGTATGGACTATGGTTATGTGAAGAAAACTGCAGGACATTAGAAATATTGCAAATGAAATTGGATTTTTCACTTACTGAAATATAGACGCGCGCCCTGATTATGAAAGGAAGAGATCTTTCAGGATCCATCAATTCTCGTGCCAGCCTTCTCAAGAAAAAAGGAAGGTCTTGCATCCTCTGTGGGTAAACAAAAAGAACATACTCCAATGTAAAATTGATGTCTTTTACCATAAAGACTGAACGTAAGTCAATCATATGAAAGGCCTGGTTTCAACTACGAAAGTCTGCAAGCAATGAACAATCAAGACCACAAACAGGCAACATAATTTTTTACTGTGGACATCATGATATTAAAAGATAGATTATGTTGAACATAAATGGAAAGAAAAAGTAAATGACTGAAAGGTTATATAAATACACAAACCACTCTCGAGTTTCTTTAGCCTATCTGAATAAATCAATAATAAGAATTTATTACCCAAAACAAAAGATTACAAGGATGATGCACCAGAAAGCACCTAAAGCAAAGCAGCATTCATTTGCTAACGCATGTTCATGATCATGCACCCGAGTATCTGTGCTTTTCTAACATTTAATTAAGTAAATGTCATTTGGTTTCTTTCTTCATCTGAGTCCTCACAGCACATGAGAGTATGCCATTCTAAGGGATTAACAACGATTATAGTGCTCACGAGGTACAAAAATTTGGCATTCAAAAAATGACAAGGCCTTGTAGATACTAAGACCAGAAATTGTATATGGAACAGGAATTAGAACATAATAAGTTGGTCCATATCATCCTTATAATGATTGGTCCTTCAACAGAACACGTAAGATCATACCATACAAATAGCTGATAAAAAGATAACCGTGCCAAAATTTAGGTCTAGAGAAGCACCAGTGATAAAAATTGTGAGGAGTAATAATATTAATATAGGGCAGAGACAAACACGCATCCCGATCAACCCTTCATTCCTTCATTTCAACATTAAACTCGAACCCTACATCAGAAGAGGAAAGTGAAATCAATCCTCCTCCAGATTCACTGACATCATTACAAAGGAAATGAGATGCCGCAGGCATGTAGGCATCCGACATTCCAAAATTTTCTGCACAAGAGGCCGCTTCAGCAAGTTACGTAGACGAACATTGTCTAGTTTCTCTCCTGCTAACGAACTCCCAAGTTTCATTCATCGTACCGAACCTGACCTCCTGAGCTCAAACTTCCTAATAGGGCGCAAAGACTCCCTAATTGTTACACCGAAACGAAGCCATTCTAACACCTAGAAATGGAGCGACCAATCAAATGCAGATGCAGTACCGGAAAGGCACGTAGACGGATGCAATTACCTGGATCAGACCATCGCTCCTTCCGCCGAAAGAACGATTATACGTCTCGACCTTGCGCAGAATCTCGGAAACACTGGGGTCATGACGCAGCTGCAACGAAGCCTCGGTGGGAATCAACAGGGTGATGTTGCGGCGACACAGGGGGCACTTGCAGGGCTGAAGCGCCGAGCCGTGATGCCACACGAGCATGATGCAATCTCCTGATACCGCCGAAAAAGCAACGAGCCACACGTCATCCCAGCGAAAATCGTTAACCTAACCCCACATGCACAAGCGTAAAAAGCCCCAATCCATGGCCAAAAAGAAGAGGCCAGCACGATCACAGAGTCGATCGGCAGAAGCTCAACTCGGCATCGAAGAACCGAATTCGCGAACTAAACCTCCGGGCGAGAACGGCAGTCGGACGAGCCATCGGACCGGTGAGAAACGAGGGTTAAAGAAGAGGGAGAAGAGGAGAGGGGAAGAGGGCGAACCACAGAACCAGTGGGAGCAATTGGCCTGACAAGGGACGGTGAAGACGCCATGGCAGATGGAGCACAAGTCGTTCTCGGGAGGTCCCTCCATTTCACGTCATGAGCCCTCTCGCCGTCGCCGCCGTCGCCGCCGTCGCCGCCGCTCTCCGATCAATCGGATCGCGTCGCCTTCTCTCCGATTCGGACGTCGGCCCTGCGATCGCGACCGCTCGAACACTGATTGAGTGAGTGAGTGAAGGAAGGAACGAAGATGGGAGTCGATCGAATCCTCAAAAACAGGCGAAAGTCGTGGGGGGTCACGTCGGCTGAAACCCTTCCCAATTAAGGCAAAACACGCCGACCACTGGCGGATGATTCGTCGGAGATTGGCTTCGGCAAAATGTAACAAATAGTCCACCAACTCCGTTCAATATGGCCCGTGAATTTTTCATACATGCTCACATTAGTCTCTAAATTATATGAGTCGTTCAGTATTGTTTCTGAACTTAAAATAATAAAAAAAAAAAACGATACTAAACGTGATCATATATATATATATATATATACACAAAAGTGCCATAGTCTTTATATCATTTATTTCATTGTCTCATTAGCTTTTTCAGTGATCACAATTAAAAAAAAAAGTTGTGACAAGGCACGTCAACTTCGAACTTTCATGTTAAGCAATCGTGCTTGAGTTGAATATTCTATAACGAATGTTCAATGAAATGCCAGTACAATGCTCGAACAAGTTAGCAATGTGAATAATCCCTCGGCCTCTTGCATGTTGAAAGGAGAAATCGATGAAAAGACATAGACTAAAACATGCAACGCACAAAATGATATCGAGTCCTTAACAAAAAATTATTTACGGTAAAAGATAAATATACGAGCTTAAAATTAGAAAAATAAATTTCCTAACCTGAAAAGGAAAAACCACTATTCAAAAAAAGATAATTTTCTTTAATGCATTTTCCTTTGTCATGAAATTTCCTGTAAAAAAAAATTAACCAAACTGTTGTTTTTTTTTTCATTTGTTTTTGTGGCTTTTTATTCGCACTTAATAACTACCTCTAACTTATTTGTTATCTCCAATCATTTACCCTCATTGAGTCTAAAATTGGAAAAACACATAAAAATCTTAGATAAGATTGCTTATTTTGGAAATTTTTTATTGTCATGCAGTTAAGGTATTCTACTTTATTAAGTAAGAGACGTAATGTAAAATTAGAATTTTTTTTTTTTTTTGTAATCGTAATTATTACTTACCATTTTTCTAACCGCAGAGGTATACGCTACTTCATAACATGAATATATATACCTCATTAAATATAAACTAGAACTAACCTATGCTACGCACGCCATGTGTTTGGTACTTCGAATTTGAGCAGTATTTCTCAGTGAGTAATTTTTTTCAATCTAAAAAATAGTGGGTAATTTTTTATTATATATACTTTTTTGACAATTTTATAATTTTAGCCTTTGTAAGCTTTTATTTAATGAGAAAAATAAATTAAGGTGCATCACAAAAAAGAGATATTTCATTTTAAAAACGGAAATGCGAGGGTACTAGGGAAAGTGAACAACAGCACGAACCTCACTTTCAACAAATCAGATGATAATGCAAAATGCTTCACTTTCAGCTTGATGACTTCGAGGTACATCATCAAATACAGAATAGGATAAATCAGATCCGGGCTCCGAACACTAATAAGTCTCTTATACCAGCTGAACGAGGCCCCCCTGGAAAGACCATGGCATCGGCCCAAGTCTTATTCGCCATTTTCCTTCGGGGCCCGAATGTTGGACATGTTCGGAGGTGTGAATTCTTAGTGGGTTCTTGGGAGGCATTGCATTTTGGGCTTTCTCCCCAACGGAAGGGCCTGCTTCAACTACAACATTCGGGTCAGTTCTAGAAAGCCCATCGCATGCGGCGGATCCATGTGTTCCGCACACATCCTAGAACCTCAGCAACGTCTCTCCCCTTTCTGCCATCCAATCGGACCCTTCATTCAGTTTTCAATGCGCAAATTCAACCGACCCGAGCGCGTTAAATTCGTTAAACTCGTCAAACTCTCTCGATGCCAACGACCCGAGACAAGTTTCGGAGAGAAAATCCGGACCTCATACCTAAACACTATCCTGGATTCTTTCATGAATTCTTCCAATTAAGAAACGATTCTCTCCCGTTTGCGTCTAACCCAGGACAGAAGGTCGATGTCATTTTGACATTTCAACACCGTCATCCTCCAAAAAAAAAGCAAAAACGAAAAGGAGAAGGGAAACGATGGAGCTGCGATTTACTATTGCCGAAGGAGGGGGACAACCCCCCAGGTCACCGCCGCGACCGTCGCTGTCCGAAGAGTCAATTTGCAAGAGGGCAGGCCTCACTCACGGATCCCTGACCGCACACCATCCTTTCCTGATCCGTTGCCGATCCCATCCCATTACGCGTCCCCCCTAATTAATCCGATCCAGTCCAAGAACGAACGAAAGCGACGTCCCCACAGAGAGAGAGAGAGAGAGAGAGAGATGAGGAACATCGCTTCCCCCAAATGCCAACTTTGAAAACGACCAAATCAACGTTCGCTGTCCCAATTGACGCAACGGTGCGGCCCCGCCGCCGGCCGTCACTTCACTGCCCACAATATTTTGCTCCGGTTTGGGGTTTTCTTTCCCCCCCCGCTTCGAAAAACCCTTTCGTTGAAAGATAAACTAATTTTAATTATCCGCGTGATTATCCAATTTCCGACTCCAATCATTTTGTCTTCTTGCGTTATAAATTGCTGATCCGACGTACGAGACACTTCTTAATTAGGCGAAGGCGACGTCTCACCATTGAACCTGGGAATCTCTGCCATGATTAATCTTCACGGTCCTTTTCTAGTTCTCGAAGTGTCCTAACTGTTCGGGCCCTTAAATTATGCTTGTAGCTTAGGGGTTAGTGCAGCTCTTATATTATGATAGTTGGTGGAGAAAATGATTAGATTACGGCAACTTTAATTAGAAAGGAATCTGCTGTTAACAAAGCATGCATCCCCAGCTAATAAAGACCCTTATAGCTTTAGCCCCACAAGGCCGCATACCGTCTTCATCCTCCTTGCAAAGGTGCTTATCAATATGGCGTGCTCCGGTTGCGGACCAGAATTTGGGTCCGAGGCGCACTCCACGACTCGCCCGAGTGGAAACCAATCCTTATCTCAATGTTGGGTTGGTGAAGAACAATGGATTTAGTGCCTCTCCGATCATTAGGAGTGGTCTGCTGCAGCATCACATCACATGCACATACACCTCAACCCTCTTGAAGACAAAATCATCAGATTGATCAGGACAAGCCGGCGTGCATGTTCCCCCCGGCCTGCATTCGCTTCTATAATTTTATAATTCTTGGTTGGTGGTGGTAGCAGTAATCGATCAGATTCCAGCAAATGGGATCCCAAGTTTTTCAAACCGAGGTTCCCCTTTTGTCAAAACAACACCACCTTTTTTTTCACCACCCGAAGATTCCACTAAGCCTTCGAAGGGAAACAAACATTGTACGGCACGCATAGATGAGACGCGAGCCAAAACGAAGAGACCCATAAAATTTACACCATTTATACAAGAGAGTATCATGAACAAGAACAGAGTCTATTCACAGCCAACAAAACATTACCATCCCTTTACATAAATGATGACATAAAACCTCAAATGCTCCCCCAATTCAGCAGGAAGGTATGTGCATTCCAATACCAAGAACCACCAAATCCCCAAAACTAGAACCTTAAAACGTATGAAATAAATAAGGAAATTTGGAAGGTGAAAAAAAAATCCCCAGACACGAAATATAGGAAATTAAATTATGATTTCAGACAAAGTGAATGACCATGGAAGGACTGGTTTAGGAAGAAAGGGACCCCCACCCCCCCTACTTTTGCCACTGCAGTTGTAGATGATGATTGAGCATGGGATTCATTTTCAATCTGTAGTTCAGTCAGAGTAGGCTTTTGTCTTGGACCTGTAGAGGAGCTTCTTCTTCTTGGAGGATTGGTTATCAATGGTGAGAACAATCTTGCCAGGCTCTCCGCCTTTGAAGGTCTCGCTGATTATTGTTTCGTCAGCAGGGGCGACCTTCCTTGTCTTCTGCACAATCACAGTGTAGGCACCTTCTGTGCTCGGCGCGAACTCAGCTCCATATACGACGTCCCAACCGACGACCCGAATTTCCCATACAAGAAGGCATTTCTGCACAATTAAGAAAATCGTCGGTCAATCGGATGAAGCATGCAAAATAATTCCACGGAAATGCTGATGAATCTTAGGTATACCTCAGTGACTGGGAACTCGATGGTGTGCTTGGAGTACGGCTTGATAGTGACGTCAGTGGCAGCATCGGCAGTGGTGAACTCATGCTCGCCCTCCCTACTCAGCCCACCGTACTGCACCGGAACTTGTTCAGGGGCTATGTATCTGTTCAATTACAGATTGAAGAAACGGATTACACACGACGAAACAAAAGAACGGAAATTGAGTTGCAAACAGTAACTGTCACAAGCCAATACACATTCACATGCAACATGTTTTGCCAGTATGACGCCACCAAGAAATCAAAAACAAGAACTCTAATCGATCTCCCACGTGGATGACACGCATATAATCCTCGACTTCAGGTTAAGCACCGTCCTCGATATCACGTTACAGGAAAGACATGTTCTTTAGATACTACAGACTCGCCCTCAAACAGTCACAAGGAATATGAAGTAGAACAATCGAGGCATCAGATAATCAAGCAAATTTGTCACGGGGAATTATCAAAGAACTCGGGGCTAGCCCCCAAAAAAAAAAAAAAAAATCAAAGAATTGATCCGGCAATAATTTATGGCTAAAGGGAAAGGGACAAAATAATTGAGTAGCTACAACAATAACTAGGGGGGGACAGCAAGTGCTATTGATGAAGCATGAAGCAAAATTGGCAAAGCAAAGAATCAAAGGGAGCAATTACTACTCACTTGAAAAGGATCTCAGCAGATCTAGAAACCACAAACTTGCTCTTGGTTCGTTGAGTCAGGAAGGGACTGATCATCCTGTTGAAGACCAAATACCACCATGGAACATTTATGAACACCTGCAGAAAAGACCCAACGCCCAACAATAAGAACTCCAGTTCCCAATCCTCAAAAAGACAAACTTTTTTTTTCCTTCCCCTTCAAAGAAAGACAGAACAAGAATTCCAACAATAGCAGGGATGAATGTTTCAGGTACCTGCTTGGCCACGAACTCGGGGTAATTGTCCTGAAGCAGCTGGAGGGCCTGGCTGGTGGCCTGCCTCAGCTCTCTCTTGGCAGGTCCAGGTGAATTCTTGAGATCGTTCACTTGGAAAATAGTGCAAACACCTGTGGGGCTGAAGTCGAGCTTCCTGATGCTCTTCTCCAGGAACTGAATCCTCCACTTCAAGAACTTCTTGCGCTTCTCTTCATCAGCGAAAGCGCTCTGGTACAGATCCTTCTTCTGGAACTCCCCGTACACGTTGTAGCAGACAGGGTGGCCCTCGGTGTCGAACCCGTGCGTGAACACGACCTTGTCGAGCTCGGCTCCGAGCTCTTCCTCGAGGAGGGCCTCGATCTCGAACTCCTTCCGCCAGCGGACTGTGTTCTTGATCATCGCGAAGGCCTCCTTCACCTTGAAATCCCTGGCCCTCAGGAACTTGAGCAGGATCACGTCGCTCTTTTCGTCCGCCAGGAGGGGAATTCCCCAGATGGACACTTCCTCCGGCGGAGGTGGCGGGGTGGAATCGACTTCCTCCTTGGGCGGCTCGGCTGCCTCCGAAGCGGGCTCCGCTTCTTTGACAGGCTCGGGCTCGGCCACAGGAGTCGAAGCAGCAACCTCCACGATCGTCTCCTTGTCGACCTCGACGGTCTTGGTTCCGTCCTCATCGACCTCCGCCCTCAGCTTCTCCACCACCTCCTCGACGACCACCGCCATCTCTTCCGCCGGAGTCTCAGCAGGAGCAGCCTCCTCCACCTTCTCTTCAACCGCGGGCGGGGGCGGCGCCTCGGCCTCGGCCTTCGGAGGCTCTTCAGCAGAAGCCGCCGGCTTCTCCGGCTCCGCCGGCTTCTCCTCAGCCTTGGCCTCCTCGGCCTCCTTCTTCTCCTCCTCGACCTCCTTCTTCTCCTCTTCCTTGGCCGCCGGAGCGGGCGGCGGCGGCGGAGGAGCGGTGAGCTCGTGCTTGTTGAGAGCCTCCTGGATCAGCTGCTTGAGCTCGTCGAGGGCCTTCTTCTGCGGCTCGGGGAGCTCCGCGTACACGTTGCTCTCCTCCTTGTAGGCCACGATCTCGACGACCTTCTCAGCGACCTTCTCCTCCTCGGCCGCCTTGGGCTTCTCCTCCCCTTCCTCCGCGGCCGGGGCGGGCACCTCCTCGGGGGCTGCGGCGGGCTTCTCGGGGGCCTCCTCGGGCTCGGGCGCGGGTGGCAGCTCCTTCTCGGCGGCGGCGGCGGCTTTCTCCGCAGGAGGCGCGTCGGGCACGACCACGACCTCCTCGGCAGCGGCAGAGGCGGCGGGCTTCTGGGTCTCTTCCGCCATGGTCGAAGGAGGCAGGAGATACAGAGAAGAGAGAGAGAGAGGAAGAAAAAGAAGAAGAAGAAGAAGAAGAGGGTTTGGGGTACCTTTGATGGAGAAAGGGGAGGTTTTTGAGGAGGGAGAGGGCTCGAGGGAGAGAGAGAGAGAGTCGAGGGGTGGAGGTGTGGAGGTGTGGAGTTGGTGGTGTGTTTGTAATGTAGGAGGAGAAGTGGAGAGAGAGGGAGGAAGGGGGAGGAGAGGCACAGACTGTCAGAGTGAGATTGCCAGCTCGTACACCACTTTCGTTAGCGCGGGCCCCACTCCCCGCACGTCTCTTTTAAAAAAAAAAAAATTACAAAAAAAAAAAAAAAAAAAAGGAAAAAGAGAAAACCCGCTATCCCGCAGCGAATCCTCCTCCTCCTCCTCCTCTTCCTCCTCTGCTTCTTCTTCTTCCTTTTTCTTCTTCCTTATTCTCCTTCCTTTGCTTCCTTTTTCTCCGAAAGCATAATTAGGATCGCGCAGGCCACTTCTTTCCCCCCCGCATTTTTCACCTTTGTGTAGGGAATAGCGTGTCGTCCGTTTCTTTTCCACGTTGCTTAACCTCATTCATTGCACTCGAAAGAAAGTAAAATATAAGGGAAAAAAAAAGAATTTCTTCGCACCAAATTTTACAAAGCCCGTAACAATTTCGAAAAAATTAATGTGATCCTATGCCCCATGATCTGCAGATCATCCAAGTTTTGAGTCGGCGAATAACCGAATTGTCTGAGACTCCCGATTCGAACTCGAGTTATCTAGCCCTGCTCTAAATTCGGCAAATAATGATCGGCTGTTTTGTGTATTTTTAATGATTGGATGTAATTTCCTACAATTTCTCAAGAAAAATATTGTCTTACTTAAAGCGCAACTTGGATGCAAGTAGTTAGGAGTATAAAATGTCATGTGGTATTCTGGATGGCTGCTATTGCCATCCCCATCGGCAAAAGCAATCTTTATAAAATCTATTGGGTAATTGAGCTGATTATATTCCTTCACGAGCAAGTTTAGAATTTAATTAGACATCGTTACGGAGAGAATTGACATCTACAAAACCTTATGTTGGGGTAGGGAGGAGCGATGGTATCGAGCTTGGGATAAACTTTGAAGTACAAGTTAGTTCACTCAACCACATGCCATTAGCTCAAATCACAAGTTCCCTAAACCGAGGTATTCCTGACCGATTTAAAAAAGGTACCTTCCCCCTATTAGGTGCCTAAATTGAATGCATTGATTGTTTCGTAGTAATGAGAATGCTAAAAGCACAATGATTTCTTGATTTTATAATACCAAACTAAAGGCTCGTTGAGAGTTTAAATAGGAATTACTTTTTTAGATGCTCCGTGTTCTATTACATCATTGCACAAACCAAACTTTATATAATCATAGCCTTACCCTATTCACTAACCAGAGGAATACTAATTAAGTTTTTTGATAGCCCATTGTTCAAAGTTCAATCACTTACGGCCTATGTCACAATATCAAACATACATACATTTGAGTAACATCTGTTCATGGTATAATCTTTCTCATCAATTTTGAATGGACAATTTTAGTAATTTGTTAAGCATATAAGATGTACTGTGCGGTTTAATTAAGGCAAGGTAGTTAATGTAGCCAACGCGACTCAATCCAATTACACTTATCAAACGAATCGATCTAGGATTAAGCGATTTGAATGCGAGCTTGACTTTTTCATTTATCATGTTTGAGCATATACGAGCATTATTGAAATAAATTTAAAAACCACCAATTTCTTGCTTTGTTCAAGTCGTATTTTCTCGAAATGTAAAAAACTACCCCCCTCAATCAACTGGCCATAACTTAAAGAATTCGACATGCCAAAACAACAAATTTCAAAAAAAAGAGATGTCCGAGTAAGCTTTTACTTTTAACTTTCTGGCTTAAGTTTCTTGAAATCCTAAATGTTCGAAGCTCTGCAATGCACGAGCATTGACACGTATATTCCTCCATATTTCTTGCAATTTCAGATAATATGTCTAAATAAATAGTTACTCATCATTTAAATTTGAATCTAAGCAAGCGAACCCCGCCCCGTACAACCGCACAAGGGAAAAAGAATCGTGCGGGTGTTGGGCTACAATGAAACTTCAGGTAAATTTCACGTGCTGTTACCTGCTTGTCGCCTTGACTCGTGGGCACGACCCCCCTGTTGAGCAAAGCTCCTCGTGTCCGCAAAACGCCAAACTTTGAGATAAAAATGGGGCGAGAAAGCGAGAGAAATGCAGACATTCTGTTCACCTCATTTCCCTCGAAAAAGTATATAATAAACTCTCTCTCTCTCTCTCTCTCAAGAACGACACGACTTCTTCATAGCAGCCTCCGGATTCCGTTCATATCCAACCGAGAGAGAAAGCAATTATTTCCACACCTTTCACCTAAAATCATCATTTTTTCTTTTTTCCCTTTTTTTTATGTCTCTTCGTTCAAATTAAGAATGTCTTCTGAACACCCTGTCGCCCGATCATCTTCGTGCGCGAATGAATTGGAAAAAACCCTCCCCCCCAAATATAAAAATAATTCCCTTTGCGAAACCAGAAAAAAAAAATATTGAAATAAAGGAAGAAAATGGATTTCACGACCACCTTGACATTATTGTCGAGGAGAGCTTGGAAATGCTTAAAAAATAAAAAAAATAAAAACCAAGGGAGGGCCGGCCAGCAACAGATAACTGTCAGGGTCGGGAGGCGGCGGGACCCACCCCGCCCCGGTCGTGGGGCCCGCGAAACTCGGCGGCTTTCTCGCCCCGCAAAGCAACCCAAAGCTGTTGGCTGGTTTTTCCTCGCTGTCCCTTTCTCTTCGCCCCTTTCAAAAAAATCTGAAAAAAAAAAAAATTCGAAATTCTTTTATTAGGAAAAAAAAATCCGATATCGATTTATTCATTTTTATTTTCCGCCGGATTTATATTTATATTTTTTAATTACGGTCGGGGGATCTTATTCGTTTCTTGGGTCCGGCGTTAACGATCCGATAACAGTAAATCGGGAACGGCCTCCGCTGAATCTTTTCCCGTAATCTTTCGGCGTAGCAAATAAAAGTTTTTTCTCGAATAAAAGGAAAAGAATTCGATAAAGGCCTCGTCGGTCGGGGAATTTTTGCGGTCAAAACTTTGAACGATCCGATGGTGCGCCAGCGTGCGATGTCGTCTTAGGTAAGTAAGGATCACAACCTTTGTGGATCCTTATCTTGTAGAAGGCAGCTCGTGAGGAGTTACTTTCCAAAAGTCATGTAAGGATCTCGAATTGACATCTTTCTGATTCGAGCAGAGAGGTTAAAATATCATCCGCGATATGCGCCGCTCGACTCAAGGGGCTAAGGATCGGCTTAATCGTCTTGGGCCCACTCGTCTATTCCCCGGGGCGGCAAGTTTAAACCATGCCGCATGCAGAGGCATTGACACGTGCTTAGTGGTGACTGGTTCATTAGAGTAATTTAATCAAGTCGGTGTCCAAATTTTTTTTTTTTTTGAACCCCTCACCTCCCCATTTCATGTTGGAAGGGTGGCCACTGGGGTCGGTGTCCAAATTTCACGGGATAAATAACTGGGATGACTTGAGGGTCAAGTGTATATTCAATCCTCGCGGAGAGGCATATTTCGCTTGTGAAAATACTACACCAAACCCGGATGACGCACATCTCGAATATGAAAATTCCGAGCTCCGTGGTTGTTATGACCGAATGTATACTATTCCTACCTAGTCAGCACGTATAAAAAACAATCCTTGAAAACTTAACCGACCATGAATTAATATTAGAATTCTCAAAACTTTCCCCTTCTAGAAACCATACAGAATCGGGCGAAGTAAATAATCGAGATGACTTGAGGATCAAGTATATATATTCAATCCTCGCGAATAGCCATGATTTTGCTTGTAAGATACCGTACCAAATCCGGATGCACGTCTCGAATATGAAAATTTCGAGCTCCACGGTTGTTAAGATCAAATGTATACTATTCCTACTTAGTCAGCATGTATACAATCAATCCTTGAAAACTTAGCTGACCACGGATTAAGATTAGAATTCTTAAAACCTGCCCTCTTCTAGAAACCACCCAAAAAAATAGATTTAAAAAAAAAAAAAAAAAAAAAAAGGCGGAAGACTATTGCGGATTGAATTTATTTCTTGGATTATTAAATAAAAGGGGGGAGGTTGATCGGAGGATTGACATCGACCATAACTCGGTCTCCATTCGATCGAGATGAGGATTACACCTTTTCTAGTGCAGCGACGGGCCAGACAATTTCTGTCTTCTTTTCTTTTTTCCCCCTTCTTTTTATTCGATTTTACATCATTTTTTTCCTTTTTTGCTGGAAAGGGGAAAGCACCTTTCGTTAATGCCATTGTCATCGATGCGAACAGGAAACTGCTTTCGCTATGCACTTCATGGTACGTGGGCCTTCTCTAGTTAGCCGTTTGATGAATCCTTCGAACGACGACGCATCGGAAAAGGATGGAAAATATAACGTGCGACGGAAAAAAAATCTAAGAGGTGGGGTAGACGTTGATTCTCGGAAGGTTTTTGGATATTTCCACCGAAGGCTACTAGAAGCCTAGCTCCTAAATTTGTTCTTTTTTTTTTTTTAGGGTAATTATCTGGGTGGTCCGTAATATTTTTCTCGATGTTTAGTATAGTCTTCGAGGGTTTTTTTTTTTTTTTTTTTTTTAATTCGATCTAATCATTAGACTTCTAAAAGATTACTCAATCTAGTCGGTGTGTTGAGTATATCAACGCATCGATTGGATCACTTTAGGTAGACTTATAAAGTTGTTGGGCCAAAATAACGATGTGAGCCAGCATGTGTTTTCCCAATGAAACCAAAAACATTCATTTCTTCTCGGGTCAAAATATATAGAGAGAGGATGTGGTAATCATGAGTAAACCATGTGAATATCGTCGAATCTAAAGTCAAGTTAACGCAAGTTACAATAAAGTCAGCTAATGGTGTTAAAATTTTCGGTGGAAAGATTGCATATGTTAACTTTTTTTCTTTTTTTTTTTGTCAGTCCTACTCTATTCCTATTCTACACTCACTCTTAGATTTTGCCCCGCTTCTCTTGCTTGCCGGGCGTGAAAAAACCCACTTCAAACTTACGTGTCCCCACCCCATTTCCCCCTGAGAAGATGGGGATTTGAACTCCTCACCTCCCCCTTCCATGTTGGAAGGGTGGCCACTAGGGCGAATCCCAATGGTTATGTTAGTTGAATTTTTGAAAGTTTAAACACTCTATTTAACAGAAAAATAAAAAGAAAAAACAAGTTGTCATTATCAAGGATCATCCAATCCCTCATACAAAAAGACCAAGTTAAGCCCCAGTTTGGCGCAATCAATTAGGACGCTCAGGAATTTTTAACTTAGGGAGTAGAAAAATCACCCGTTTGAATCTCACTAATCGCGTGCCAACTACTCTAAATTAGTGCTACTTGCACATGCCTAAGCTCTTATTTTCTCTTATTCACGAGACTTGTAGGGTGCTCCATGAATTTTTAGATAGCCGAGTCTCCACGTTCGAGCTCCTTGATTATGAAGACAAAAGACACCAAGTTGCTACGTAGAAACACCATCGCCATAATCGCGTGGTGGCCGCAAAAGCAACACGTCACCAGAGAAACGGAAGGGTCGCGCCTCGTGCATGTGCTCAACGAATCAAAATCGAAAGACCGGAAGGTGACTAGCCGTTCCTCACCGAACCTCGTGAACGTCATCATGTCGGAATCTTCTTCACGAGTACTGAGGGCAGGTCAAGCAAAAAAACATGAAGAAGGGAGAAGGGGAATTCGCACGTTTTTCCACCGAACGCGAACCGTAAAAATAGGCAGAGCGGGTGGCGGTGGCGGGGGGGAAGCGAAACACGGAATGCAATCCCCCAAGAGATCGCAAATAATTATTGCGTCGTTATTGGGGCCTACGAGGCTCGTGCTTAGGCTTTTGGAAGGGAAGCCGCCAACAAAATTTTCTAAAACGCACGCAAACAGTCTCTGTCATGATTGACGATTGGACTACCGCGCCCACCTATTCCCCACCACGTGTGCCCCCCCCCTTCCCCAACGGCAGTTTTGTTCGAACGTCATCCGCTGCATTAAAAACCCATTTCTTTGCCTTCCCGCACCGGTTGAACTGTCAAGATAGATTATAAATTAATTAATATTAAATAAATTATTTATAAATGAACTTACTAGAGTAAAATTCAATGTAACACGAATGTCGAATAGATTTATAATTTATTTGGACTAAATCCATATTTACCATTCTCACTCTCCCTTCTACTCAAGTGCGATATTTTCCAAATTGAGTTAAATATGGATATATTTTAGCAATATCAATTGGGTTAGATATGATTCGGATAAATTCGTATTACACATTAATGAGTCGGGTTAAATTGATTTATTTGGATTGGACCGTTTCAACCCAACAACAATTCAACGGGCCTACTTTGTTGTGGTGGTATCTTCCCCAGGGTAAATGCATTTATATCTCGATCGGTATCCCAGGGGCAGCATGTGTCTCTTTTCTTGTCCCCCTGGTGAAGGTACAGCGCCACCTTCGTACTCGCCTCGAATGCTTGTTCTATGTTTTGTTCGGCATGCATTGAATGTGACTGTCAAATGCGCAGACTGGCTCGTGGCCGTAATTCCAGCTCCTAGATTTGCTCCCACATGCGCAAATGAACGAATCGGTCGAGGCAATTCCAGACTGTTATAATTAAATTGGCTCTTCTTTACTTAAATCGTGGAGCAGAAACATGTTTAATGGAGGAACTCGGAATGGATTGACAATTAGACCAAAAGACAAAAAAAGAATGGACCCACTGTCTCGGCCATGGCGACGGCAACGGCACTCGATGTGGTGGCTAGCGTGATGGATCGTAATGCCGCCCCGTTTTGGTCAATTGGGAATGTCGTTTTAGGTGCACTTTTGTGTCGTCGTTCTATGCCGATCGGAGCACATAACCCTCCCGACGAGGGATTTTTTTTTTTAAAATAGCTTGGTCGTCAGTCATTCGAGGCCGTCTATGTGCAGCTTCTAGTTAGGCACAATTAGTTACGTCGACCCATCAATTTGATCGCCATTTTGACCCCAATTGTCTTTCCTATTCCCACTAGTACTATGATAGTCTCTCGGTTCCACGCTTGGTCTGAATAGTCAGTCGAAGTTTATAGATTCGTACTTCAAGTACAGCCTCGGAAGAATGCCAAAATTTTATAAATTGAACAAGAAAAGCGGACATCAGCTCAAAAAAAAAAAAAAACTCATTTTGATATGTTGCAATAGAGATGTAATATCAGTATATAGATATGGAGAAGTATATAGAGCCCAATACACCGATTCCCAAAAAAAGTGCTCGATTCTCGCAACGTGACACGGGACTTTGTCCATGCCCAAAGGCTTTTGGACCACTAATGTACTAGAACTATAAATCTAGTGGGATAGAGCTCGTGGCTAAGGACAGAGACGAAGAAGTGCTCATTTTCTTAATATCATCACACTGTAGCTCCTAAATAAATGCTATCTATGCATATATATAGTCGAGGAGCACGACCGTAGAATCTCGGTTAATCAGAGGTCTATATCCTGCAAGCTGGAGAAGTGCACTAAATTTCGTAAACAAATACAATCAAGTCTCTCAACCGTTTATTTGATTCCATCAAGTCCTAAACCTTATTTACAGTTAAATTTAAACAGAAAGTACCGTTTTACTTTCTCGAACAATCAAAAACATTACACATATTTCGAAATATTAAAGAAAAAGATATGAATACGCGAGCTTCATCTCTCGAAGCTGGTCCGTTTCGGCTATCGTGGCGAGCCTTAAGGGTTTAATACTCTTCTTAATGATATGAAGTGGATTTGTGGTCCTGGATTAGAGATGATTAAGAGATCGCGTCGTTCTTAAGTCGCGTCCTGACCTTTTCTTTATCTAGAAAGCACCAAAATTGAAAAAGTCCAGCGAAGAAAAGAAGGGTGCGGGAGGGGATGGAAACTGTGGACCGAGCCGCTGGCTCTGAAATCTGTCATCAGTACCCTCGATTGTGACTCGTAACAGCTCTCTGCACATGATCAGGATTATGGGAAATATTAGTCGATTGCTTGTTTGAATGCCTAAAGGCTTTGAAAGAGTCGTTGAAGATGTTGCGTGGTTAAGCTTTTAGCCTCTAGCGTTCGTTATCTTCGTGATTATGTCATTGCTCGCGATGGAGATGGAGATGATAATATATCTTAAAACAAAACGGGAAAGGAGTAGTGGAACCGTGAGAAACTAGTAAAAAAAGGTTATTGGGATCGATTAGTGAATTACTATTCCTCTTTAGTCTCGAAAGCATGCCTCTGGTGTTAGGGAAAGTTGATGTGACTGATGACGCATAAAAACTAGATATGTCAAACATGTGACTTCAGTAAAAAAAAAATAGTCAAACTTAAATTGATTCATTTCCATATAATACAAATATAATGATTTCTACCCGGTCTGGCCCATATTCAAACCATATCCAATTAACCCTTATTGTTAAAACATTTTCTCGGTTAACCCAATCTAGGAAAATTTACACCCAAATTGACGTGAGAGCGCGAAATTAAAGTGAGGGCAAGAGAGTGAAGAGAAAGTCATTAATGTGGGTGAAGTTTAGGTAAGTTGTGAATCAATTTAATATACATATTATTTTCAGTTTTACCATTCTAAATCTATTTATGATTCACTTACTAAATATGATTAATTCATATAATAACTTCGCCCATTAAATATGGATTAAAATTGGGTCAATATAACCCATCTTAACAAGTCTAGTTGAAATTTACCTTTATATATAAAACGAAGGAGTGAAAACCGAGATAGGTTCCGAATGGTTAACATAATCCCAAATCTAAAGCCGGCTGATAGACCATGATCGTCCCATTATCTTGTCGAAGTTGCAACATCCTTTCTAAAAGATGTTTGTTTTTGCAGCGAAAGGGAAAACAAAATGAAAAAAAGAAGAAGAAGAGAGAGAGAGTGGAGTCGAACCAAATGATTCCAAATATACTATTCATAAATCAAATGAAAAATTAGGGAGCCGTGCCAAATCATACGACCGACGTGCGGCAAATGTGGACTCTGCACGTTATTAAGAAGTTCCTCGTTTGAGTATACTCAACAATTGCTTCGAAAATACCCGTTGCAATTAACAAGAGGATTCCAATTCTATTTCTAATCCAAACCCTAAAAGCCGGCAGCCCAGCCGTGGGTGAGGAGAGACAAGAAATAAATCCTTGTCCATATGCTCTCTCGAAACCTTCTTAAAAAAACAAAAAAAAAAAAAAACCCTGCTGGCCACGTGTCCCTCCCTGTAGCTCAATCCGGCAACGATCCAGGGTCGAAATCGGAGGGGGCCGGACGCGTGGCGCGATTAATCATGGAGATCACTAGACGTTGGAAAAGTCGAAAATTTTGATAGACAAAGGGAACGAAAGAGGCCAAGCACCAGCTTTCGAGAGAAGCGCTCGTTAATGGAGGACTGGACAACGACCTTTAATAAGCGATTCTCGCTTCGGATCATCGCCGTCGGTGATTCCCTCCTCCCCCCCGCGTCGTACCGCAAGTCACGGCAATCTGGTCTTTTCGAACGTTGGTTTTCTTTTGGGCCCTTTGTCGCGTTGCGCGCCCCGTTTCGTCGCGAGTTTTGCTTTTTGTTCGGGTTACATGACTCGGTTGTTTGATTTCCCCCTTTTGCTTTTCCTTTTGTGTTTTTTCGGCCCATGTTCATGGGACGGTAGGAAGACGGCTGTCAATCGGCGGCGACAGCGAAGCCACAATCTCTTTTTCCCCCCACGAATGAGAATGCCTCGTGAAAATTATGTCTCGGCCTTTGGTAATTCCCCCTAAACAAATCTCCCGACTTTTAAGTACGATCTTCATTCTATCTCGAAAAGAATCCTTAACTTTCGTTGTGGTCACGAATATGTCCTTTCGTCTGAATATCAACACCGGCTTCTTAAAGATTATCAATATCATGCGGTTGTTTATTATTTCATATCTAGATAAGGGCGTCGATAAAAACAAGAATCTTGATCATATGTTTTTAACTGGCTTTGAAACTGAATGTGATTCTTAAACGGGTGAGCATATTCGGGACTGAAGTGAACGCCGGAAAATTGTTTTTGGATAAAAGAAGGTTTAGAACGAAATTGGAATTTGATCTAAAGTCAGGGAATTAGGCCAGAATGAAAATGGCTTGTAAAGATTTTTTTCGTGACATTACTTTCGGTAAGTTGCGACCGGGTCCATGCAATGAGCTTTTTGGTCTCTACGGGGAAACTGGCCCTGTGGGGTCCCAAATAAAAGGGGGTTTTGCTGCCCCTCCCACCCTCAGAAAAAGATGGGAATTTTCTATCAAATAAAGAAGAAATCGTGGGGGGCCCCACGTGGACAAATGGGCCAATGGAGAGCAACGAGGAGGAATCTCTACCTAATTGGTACAAACTAATTAGTTCGACAACAATCCACTTTAAGAATAAAACAGTGGCGGAGGAGGAGGGAGGGAGGGGAGAGAGAGAATCGAATCGATGATTGTCTCTCGATTTGTGCAGTAGAGCTTGGCTTGATTGAGAAGCAACCTAAGCGAGAACAGCGGCAGCAGCAGCTGCATTGCTGGAGCTCTTTCGCAATGATTAAGGAAGGCGGGGGAGAAACAACCGATGATCCGGGATTCGGTTTCCCCGCAACACAGCTGTCCCCAACGAATCCTTAGCCAGAGTCGCGAGATTCCGTTCGAAAATTTTAGTTGCTCTTTCCTCTTGCCACTTTTGTCCGTATGAACGAGTGTCCATTTGCTTCCGTTTATATGCATTTAATATATATTTATCTGCCGCATTTCCTTACTGATGTTATCTAAACGAGAAGGAAAACAAGAAGAAGAGGAGGAAAAGCATCGGATCGTGGGGTTTGGCTGGGGTTGGAACGTTCGATTTGAGGCGCCTATCACGGCGGCCTTGTTAAGTGCAAGTGGAGAGAAATCCTATGACTAGGGATGTGGCTAAAGTCCATGCCGATCCTTCTAGACCGACCGGAGTGTGTGATTTCAAAAATCAAGCGTCGACCACTTGACAAATCACGTGATTGGAGTTATTTTCTTCATTAAAATCTCGCGGGGATTTTCATGTCCGCCTTTCCATTGCATACAAATGTCAATGCCCTGATTTACGTATTAAATTTTGGCGGGAAACAGAGGTTTCTTTCGATGGCCACATGATAATTTCATCGATGATGCTTACACGTGATTGAGCCACATAATGCAATCATACGCGTAATATCATGCCTGCTTATTTTTATTCACACGATTGGCTAGAATAGATATGCACCTCGACCTATATGTTGTTATATGTGCATGTATATGATACGTATTTATATAAATATGTCAATCCTTCTCTGACCGAGACGTGTGATTTAAAAAATCAAATGTCGGACCACTCGACAAACCACATGATTGTAGTTCCTTAACTAAAATCTTGGGGAGATTTTCGTGTCTATGCTTTTCACTGCATACAAATGTCAACGCCCTTATTCACGTATTAAATTTCGACCGGAAACAAAGGTTACTTTTGATGGCCACGTAATGATTTCGTCAATGATACTTACACATAGTTGAGCCACGTAATACAATCACGCACCTAGTCACGCGTTATATCATATGCCCACTAATTTTCATTTACACGTGTGGCCGGAATAAATATGCACCTTGACCTAAATGTTATTATCCGTGCATGTATATAATACGTATTCATATAAATATATATGTAGATATCTGCATACATATGTATTTTCTCGGACGGAGAGAGAAAGGAGAGGCACGAGAACTCTAGCAAGATTTTGGAGCCCGGTCTAATTTGGGCTTCCGTTCTCACGTGTATGGATAGTCGAACAGGGCTTCACCTGATTTCGTTTCGGATGGGCTTTTCAAGTTAGCTTTTTGCGGTTCTAGGATTACTTCCAATCAGATCAAAGACCATATTGAAGAAAACGATTCCCGACATTAATTGTAAATTGAGCTCAAGGAAAATGATTGATATGCAAAACTTTAACCTAAGATGATCACTTGATCGCTTAACAAAATGAAGGAATGAGAACATGTTCAAACATAACTCATTGTCAGTGATGTTAAACGTTTTTCATTCATTAATTAAGGGGTTGTTCTAGAAACAATTTTTTTTTTTTATTTTAGACTTATTTTTAGAATAGAAATCCGTTTGATAAAATTATTTCATTTTTCTATTTTTGAAATAGATTTTTATTCTAAAAATAGGTTTGGAACAAAAATCAGAAGAAAAAGTTTTTTACTTTTCTATTTTTGAAACAGAAATGAAAAATAAAAATTTATCGTTCGTCCTTGTTACAAACCGATTGTCCATCGCCATTGACTGCCATCGACCACCATCCACCGTTCGTTGCCGATCGCCACTGGTTGCTAGCCACTGTGGCCACCGTAGCCAATTGCCGCCAACCACTGCTCGTTATCGGTTGCTGCGGTCGGCCACTGTCCGCCATTCACCACCATCAGTGGCCGATCGCCAATTGCCATCAGCTGCCGTTGCCGTCATTCGGAATGGAGAAATTTTGTGTCGTTATCAAACAAATTTCTATTATAGGAATAAAAATTTTGTGTCATTATGAAGCGGGTATTTTTACTTAGAAACTCATCCAATGATAGAAATATATTTCTCTTCCAAAAATCAATTTTTGGCCAGAATGGTTAACTTTCAAGCAAATATTTGCTAAATTCATTTTCCACCACACAAACGAAACTTAAAGAGAGCAAAGCTAGAGTTTGAAGTGATGTAAAAAATATAATTTTTTTATGTGAATCATAAATCATGCCCATTATGACACCAATGCTGTTGATAGGCCTTTTAAAGTGTCGTCACGTACCCTTTGTGTCACTAAAAGTCTTAAACTATATCCACCATAGCACTAAATAACTCAAAATCTTATCACACTGTTAAGAAGCAACTCAAAATCTTAACACACTGTTACAAATTTGAATACAAGACTAGATAAAATAGTAATTTCATCATACTTGTACAGACAAATCTGGTGCTTTGATAATAAAAAAATATTGGAAATTAATGTCACTGTGACATAATCGAGGATTTTTGGTGGTATTAATGAAATCAATTAAAGAGAAGCTTGTCGTGAAGCAGGTAGCCCAACAGATAGAAAATCTACCATATCATATATATTTCATTTATGTGGTAGCACACTGAGTAGCAAAGCACTTCTATAGAGGCAGCACATTCAACCTAAGAATCCTAGGCGTCAAGACTCAACAGTGGTAAGCACAAGAGCACTTGGTCTCTATTACAGAGCAGAACTATATAAAGGCGTATATACACAGATGAACCAGAAGCAAGCTAAGCACTCTTACACTGTACCATACATTGAAATCTTCTCGAGCTCGGCTTGCATCAGCACGGCGTCGAGATGCGCTGCGCCAGATACACCAGATGCCAAGTGAGGGCCATCAGCGCCGCGATGTTGAGGAGCGACGAATGCGAGTTCAGCTTCCTCAGCCTCTCGTTCAATCTCGTGACCCGGGCTCTGAAGGCGTCTCCTTCCTTGTCCTCCTGTACCAGAGCTGCGGTCTCACCTGGCGGAGGCCTTGGCTCGGTCACACGGGTCGTCTCGGTGGGCTCTCTTCCTCTGCCCTCTTCCTTCTCCAGCTTCATCTTCTCGAACATTATCTGCAATGAATCACGAGGAGCAGCATAGTGAATGATAAGTCGGGTGTGCCAAGCCATTTAGTAAGAATCCCTTATGCATTGGTCGGATTACATCTATGCGATTGCTCATCCACCTAAAAGACCTCACTAACCGGCCTCGAGCAGAATCGAACAGACCACGATGTTCCTATAAAGACTCGATTTCCACTAATGGCGAAATCGACACATGATCCCCTAGAAAATGAATCGACGAGAACACATAAACTCGTCGTACCTTGGTGGCACGAGGCTCCAAGTAGAGCATATTGGCCAGGACCAAAGGAAGCAAGGCCAGCAAGTTCAAGCCCTGCAGCATCTCTGGCTTGTTCGCAAATAGGTGCCGCCCCTGGCCCAGCAAATGCCCCAGCAGGCTCAGGGCGATGCTGGTAAACATGGCCCTGAAGTACACCGGGTACACCTTGCTCTGCACCATCCCGAACTGCTGCCTCGGCATCGCCCCCGCGAGCACGTAGCTCGACACGAACGTGACCCACACGCACGTCCCGTACGCCGTCACGAACCCCAGAAGGTGCACCAGCCCCGCCAGCATCCTCCCGTCGAATCGCGAGGCCACGTGCCTCCTCACCGCCTCCTTGAGCCTGTGCAGCCTCGAGCCGACGTCCCTTGCTGCCTCCTTTGCTTCCTCGGCCTTCTCTTTGGCCCGCTCCTTCGCTGCCCCGGCCGCCTCCGACACGTTCCTCTGGACGTCCTCGACCATGGTCCTCCCTTCCTCCTTGGCGTGCTGCATGGCACCCCGCGTGCTCTCGAACGTCTCCCTCGTCTTCTCCCCAGCCTCGTGCGCCGCCTCCCTCGCCTTCTCCCCGGCCTCATGCGCCTTCCGCGCCACCGCCTCCCCAGCCCTCCGCAGCTTCTCCTCCGCCGCATCCTTCGCCTGCCTCGCGTCTTCCTCGACCTCGTGGACCTTCTCGGTCACCTCCTCCTTGGCCTTCCCCAGGCCGCTCGCTATCCTGTGCCTGCACTTGCCAAACGCATCGCATATCAGCTCCTTCGCGCCGATGTACCTGTAGCCGCCATCGTCTTCCTTCCGCTCTGGTGCAACCGACGAGGCGGCCTCCTTCACCTTCTCCTCGGAGCGTTCGAGGACGTCCTTGGCGCGTCGGTAGAGGTCGCCCTCGAGGTTGGAAACGGAGGCGGGCTTGATGGGGATGTGGTCGTGCTCCGGCGAGATGGAGACCTTGGTATTGGGCTGGCCGTCCTGGTCGTACTCGACGACGACGACTCGGTGGCCCTCCTTCAAGATCACGTCTTCGTCCTTTCGGTGGCTGCCCTGCTTCTCCGGCGCCGGAGACCAGACTCCGGCCGACGCGAGCGACGTCACGACGAGGCAAATGGCCACCGCGTTCATCATCCTCACGAATCTCTCTCTTCCCTCTCTCTTCTCTCTCTCTTCTCTCGGGAAGTTCAACTGAGTGGGAGCGAAGAAATGGGAGGTTGGATTTGTAGCGAAGTCGCGGCAAGGAAGGGAAGGAAAAAGAGGTCGCCGGTGGTAACCGACACGCGTGGAAGGAGGCTCCACGTGGACCTGAACGTGTGCATCTGAATGCCACGTGTGTGTCTGGATAGGGATAGATGTGGAAGTCCAAAAAGTTCCTCGGCGCGCCAAAACCCATGGAGGAAATACGCCGCTTCTTACTTGTGGCACCACGCACTTCTGACACCAAGGATCTGTGAATTTTACCTTAGTTTGCGATGTCTTCCTTATAATTTTAATTTATTTAATATAATATCTAATTTTTTGGCAATTTTTTAATTTATTGCTTGAATTATATGTAATATTTAATATTATCATTTCATTAATTCAAATCTAGAGACAACATTAAATATTTAATCTAGTATTGACTAAATTAAATATCTACCAAAAACTCATAAATCATATAAAATAAATTAAAAATGTTGGCACGACAGTACACGTTGGGCTAAAATTTAGGGAACAAATAAACAAATTAGAAGTTCATGAACAATATTTTATATTGAGTAAAAATTTAGAGATCATTTTTGTCATTATTCCTTTTCTTTACACATATTGACAAAGATTTAATTATGGGGTGGCACCATTTGACTCTCATGATTGAAATAGGAAGGAAGTCAACATTTTGGTTCGGTTCGGATTTCAAAAAATCCAAACTGAACTAAACTATTTGCGTGCGCATTAGCTTTAGATCGAATCGTGACCCAAATCGAATTCATTTCATTTTTTTCGATTTTTTTAATATTAAGAAAATGTTTAGTGACAAATGAGAGAGATTGTGTAAATTGTAATATTTAGAAAATGGATGATTTTCAGTTTGGTTTAGTTAACTAAATCGAATCGAAACTATCTTAACTGGAATAGAAAACATTTATTTTTGCATTATCCAAAGCGAAACTTAAACCGAACAAAAAATGCACGAAAAGTTGATTCGGTTTCAATTTCAGATCAATTTTTTGGTTTATTTTCTAACCTCTCTATTAATTAGACATAAACTAAGCTGTGACATCCCTACCAATTAGACACAAGTTAGACACGTTTTAATTAGCGTCTTAATTACATGTCGTACTATGTTACCGAGCTGAATTTTGGCATCGCCAGACGATATGAAGACGAATTGTGATTTGTTTTCCTTCCCGGAATCAACTTGCTGAAATATGTTAGCTTGTGACCGTGCATCTGCAGGACCTGTCCAATTTGTCCTGTATATGGTGTCAAGATATGAATCCGTGTTTTGTCTTAAGACGATATTTATCCGACCGGTCACTTTGTTCAATATCATGTTTGTCTAGTCATATCGTCGTTAAATTTGTCTTGAATTGTTTGGATCGAGTAACTTCGATATGTCTGTTAAATGTGTTGTAATTTGGATCGGGTCAAATTCGCACGGTGCTCTAATTTCGACACGACATGATACGGTCGACCCCGATGCCAGGTGAAAACGTGCTCTGATCATTGAAAACCGGGGGATCGGATCGATGCAGATGGGGAGAGACGCATCCATCCACCGCCGCATTGCGGTAGCCTTCCTCCAGCTGATCCGAAAGGTATAATTGAGCAGGCCCATAGGACAAGCCCCGAGAATGCATTGCCTCCCAAGAATTCACACTTTTGGACCGTGTCTAACGTTCGGGCCCAAAAGAAAAGTGGCCATATGGGCCAACTCCCGTGATCTTTTCTCCATGCACACGTTGGGTAACGTAACACGTGGGCGTGCGACATCTCGTTAGAACTGACGAGCGATGGAGTGAGACCATTTTGCCGAATTAATAATTTGGAAACTAATTTCCTAAACGGTCGCTCGTATCGTTTGCCAAAAACAGGCTTAAAAAAGATAGTTATGCAGCTGGATTGATCCTCTCGTCGTAACTTGTTTCTTACGTTAGTGTCGGACTAAATGAAAGTAGTTTTACTACGCTTTTAAGATATAAAAACAGGCTGAGCGTGACTATAGATAAAATAAGTTATTCCGTTTTGTTTTTACTAGCCAAAAAGGGATATCTTTGATTGGCGGGTCTCGAACTTTGGTAGTTGAGCATTTGTTCAATTCTTCGCCTTCTGGTAAGTCAAAAAAGCAACTTCAAATCTCTGTACAAACCTTGGAATTCAAACCTACATAACTCATATATAACATATATTCAGAATTTAAAGAGTATCGTAAATTGCCTGGAAACCATAGGCAAAAGAAGCAAACAAACTTGCCGAGTGTAATTTTTAGTTTCTACTTAAAAGTTTAGATCCAATATATATTTTTATGTTAAACAACCCAATTCACATAATAATGTTAAATTAGCATCATACTTTTTCTGTAATTTTAGGAAAATTATTTCTTCGTGTTGACCATAGTTGAAGAGGTCTGACCCACTAAAGACTCATTCCTCTCCTTCTATTCGTCCGTGGTAGTCCAATCGCGTTTGTCGGTGCCTACTGCCTAGTCCCCAAAATGGACCAGAAGAAATTTTTGGAGTCGGGCAATTTGTTTAATGAGAAACCAACTCACTTTCTTTCCCCTGGTACACGCGGTCTTACAACCTCGGCGTGACGGCCGGGTATTGCGACCGAGCACTGCCCAATCGGCTCGATCGAGTGGCGATGCCTATTGCCTATACGTCTTCTTTTTGAATAGGGTTTCCCACCGTTTCCAGTTTCTGGCGAGGGAGGAGACTGTTGGATTGGCGGAGATCGTGGGATCGATCGGTTCGAGACATCTATTGGCTATGCTTCATGATCTCAATTCATTTTGCTTTTCGTTGATGCGATGAGGATTTCACTTTAGACCACCTTTAATGTTATGCTAGAGACTTTTCAGATCGAAAGTCGAGGAGAAATTGTCTGGACATAAGCTTTGGCGGGGTCGAGGCCCAAAGTTTTGTGGGGCCAAATTCGCCACTCCATGGACTCTTGTAGATAAGCTTGTCAAAAAAGTCACAATGATCAACTGCCTCGAAAAATCGCCGTAAACTAAGCCCATGATCTCTTTATCTTTTCTTCAATAAAATTCCAAAGGGTGCAATCGTAACGCAGTTGGCTACCTCACGGGGAACAAGGATAACAACTCATCATTATCATGGCTCCTTACTTAAATCCGAGTTCTTCAGGTCGAGAATCATAACGATACACGTACGAAACATGTTAGGGAATCCGACATTGAAAAACTGATGTGATGTCGGAACGGTAAGTATAACTAAGTTAACTTATAATTCATTGGCTCAAGTTTTCGAAATGAAAGTGGGTCATGGGTTTGGTCTCAGACTTGTACTCTCATTCACCGCTGGACCAATCCTTTTATTTCTCATAAAAGCGGGGAATCGGGAGGACCCCTCGAATCTGCACGCACGAGAACGAGCAGAAGGAACTTCGGTGCCGCGGGACTCAAACAAAAGAGTTAGCCAAATGTCATCTCACAGTACCAAAAGTCCTTCGGGGCGGGCTCTGCCCGATCTCTTCCTCGCTAAGGTACCTCCACGAGGTCGTCTCGGGCGGTGTCCGCAGCCACAAAAGAGAGGGAAGAGGAAAACACAAGGTGACCTTCTTCAGTGGGTATCTGCTTTGGGCGCGACCTTTTTCCTTTTTCGCATCTCTCTTATCTCGCTTTTGAGTTTTTGTTTGGATCTGGGGAAAGGCACGGCAAGGGGCGGGGTGGGGGATCTTCTTTTTGCTGCGGTCGGAACGCTTGACCTTTGAGGCCCACGAGTTTGACGTCTACCTCCCCGTCCACCACGGCGGATGGATCAATAATGGATCCATCCCCCGCCCGATACACACCCCTTCGGGGAAAAGAGGGAGAGAAAAAGAATTCTTCTTTGTCGCAAAAGGGATGGGAGATATTCTTGAAAAAGAGAGCGGGATGGATTGCTTTTTAGCCAGAACAGAGACGTTTCGATGCGCACCGAAGCTTTCTCCTTTCCACATCAAAGAATTTCCTTCTCGATTTCCTCTCTACCGAAACGTTAATCCTTATCATAATGCTTTAACCCCGTAAATCCCCACCAGTAAAACTCTCTCTCTCTCTCTCTCTCTCTCTCTCTCTCTAACACACTGTCTGACATAAGAATCCACCAGAATCACTCTCTATCAAACACCTGTGACTTCCAGGGGCCACTTCCCACCACCAAACGATCTCTCCCAAACATGATGTTTCTGGCTTCGTACTCCAAATGACTATCCCATCTTCTTTACCACTAGCTTGCTCATCCCTTCCTTCCTACAGATATCTATCTCTCCTCCTCCTTTTGGCTCCGTCCCTTCCGAGTACTGTTGCCCCCACCCACCACCGTTCTAGATCGAACCAGTAGCTCCCCATCGTTAACGCTTCGGGCGGGTTCTTGAGGAGAAAACCCAGGTACCCACCATGCCGAACTTGGTCGTGGAAGTCCTCGACGCGAGCGATCTGAAGCCCAAGGACGGGCAAGGCTCGGCCAGCCCGTACGTGGAGGTGGAGGTGGAGGAGCAGCGGCAGAGGACGCAGACCAAGCAGCGGGACCTCAACCCCCAGTGGAACGAGAAGCTGGGCTTCAGCATCGGCGACCCGAGGAGCCTTCACAGCAAGACGATCCACGTCGTGGTGTACAACGACACCAGGGGAGCAGGCCCCCACAAGCAGTTCCTCGGCCGGGTAAAGATCTCCGGCGCTTCCGTCCCTCTTTCCGAATCGGAGGCCTCGGTCCAGAGATACCCGCTCGACAAGCGCGGCCTGTTTTCGCACATCAGCGGCGATATCTCGCTTAGGATTTATGTCACCCACGACGGTTTTGGCACTTACATGTCGCCCCCGAACGTCGGTCCTGACGATGGTGTCGGAGCTGCGGAGACGCCTCCGCAAGAGGCCCATTTTAGAGATGCCAAGCATGGGAGTGACCACGTCGGCGTCGACCACCGCCATCATCATGCCGATTTCGATGAGAAGAAGAACAAGAAAAAGCATAAGGACCCGGAAGCGAGGACTTTCCACTCCATTGGAGCTTCGGCTCCGACCGGCGCTCCCCCGGTGTCGAGTTTCTTCTCGGGCCCCGGGAGCGGAGCCAATTTCATGAAGGAGAAGGCGCCGGCCGCCGAGACCAGGACCGACTTCGCCCGCGCGGGCCCAGCTGCCGTAATGCAAATGCGGATGCCGGGGGGCCCGAACCCGGAATTCGCCTTGCAGGAGACTCGGCCGCCGGTGGCGGCGCACTTGAGGTATCGGGGAGGGGATAAGACCTCGACCACTTATGATCTCGTGGAGCAGATGCATTACCTGTACGTGAACGTGGTCAAGGCCAAAGATCTTCCTACCATGGATGTTGACGGGAGCCTGGATCCCTATGTGGAAGTGAAGGTTGGGAACTACAAAGGAGTCACCAAACACCTGGAGAAGAACCAGAACCCCGTGTGGCGGCAGATATTCGCGTTCGCGAAGGAGCGGCTGCAATCGAATTTCCTGGAGGTGAACGTGAAGGACAAGGATACATTTTCGAAGGACGATTTCGTGGGGAGAGTCGTCCTGGAAATTTCTGAGGTGCCGACTCGAGTTCCTCCGGACAGCCCTCTGGCTCCTCAGTGGTATAGATTGATGGACAAGAGAGGAGAGAGAATCAGGGGAGAGATCATGCTCGCCGTGTGGATCGGGACGCAGGCCGACGAGTCGTTCCCCGAGGCCTGGCATTCCGATGCGCACAGCATTAGCCACACTAACTTGCAAAATACTCGATCCAAGGTCTATTTCTCGCCGAAGCTCTATTACCTTCGAGTTCACGTCATCGAAGCTCAGGATCTTGTTCCCACCGAGGGCGGTCGAACGGTCGACACATACGTAAAGGTTCAGCTAGGGGGCCAGGGAAGGGTAACCAAGCCTTCCCCAGTGAAGACCGTGAATCCCGTGTGGCAAGAGGAGCTAATGTTCGTGGCGTCTGAGCCGTTCGACGAATATGTAATCGTGACGGTCATAGAGCGGGTAGGACCTGGAAGGGAGGAGCTGTTAGGGAGGTCGATACACCTGGTTAGGGACGTTCAGCACCGAAGTGAAACCGGCAAGCTGACGGATGCTCGGTGGTATAACCTCCAGAAGCCATCTATCATCGAGGAAGGAGAGAGGAAGAAGGAATATAAGTTCGCTAGCAAGATTTGCATCCGGTTTTGCCTGGAGTGGGGGTATCATGTTCTGGACGAGGCCACGCAATTCAGCAGCGATCTTCAACCGTCGGCGACGGTGCTAAGGAAGAAGAGCATTGGAATTCTCGAGCTCGGGATTCTGAGCGCTCGGAATTTGCTTCCCATGAAGGCGCACGAAGGCCGAACTACCGACGCCTACTGTGTAGCCAAGTACGGGAACAAATGGGTCAGGACCAGGACCCTGCTAGACACCCTGCATTCTCGGTGGAACGAGCAGTACACCTGGGAAGTTTACGACTTGTGCACCGTGATCACGATCGGAGTTTTCGACAACTGCCACATCAATGGAAAGGATGACGCTAGAGATAAGCGAATCGGGAAAGTGCGAGTTCGCCTTTCCACTTTAGAAGCCGATCGAGTGTACACTCACTACTATCCCCTCCTCGTCCTCAATCCCTCCTCCGGCCTGAAGAAGCACGGCGAGCTCCATTTGGCTCTACGGTTTACTTGCACGGCGTGGGTTAACACGATTGCTCAATATGGCAAGCCTTTGCTTCCGAAAATGCACTACATCCAACCCATACCAGTTCGGTACATCGATTGGCTCCGGCACCAAGCCATGCAGATCGTGGCGGTGCGGCTGGCCCGGGCCGAGCCGCCGCTCAGGCGAGAAGTCGTGGAATACATGTTAGATGTGGATGCCCACATGTTCAGCTTGAGGAGGAGCAAAGCCAATTTCGGCCGGATCATGTCCCTGTTTTCGGGTATCACCGCCGTTTTCAAATGGTTCGACAGCATTTCCCACTGGAGGAACCCTATCACCACCTGTCTCGTTCACATACTCTTCTTTATACTCGTTTGCTACCCGGAGTTGATCTTGCCGACGGTTTTCCTGTACCTTTTCGTGATTGGGATTTGGAATTACCGAGTCAGGACGAGGCTTCCACCTCATATGGATGCCCGGCTGTCGTACGCGGAGAATGTCCATCCGGACGAGCTCGACGAGGAATTCGACTCATTCCCCACGATCAGGCAATCGGATGTCGTGAGGTTGAGGTATGATCGGCTGCGGAGCATAGCGGGCAGGGTCCAGACCGTGCTCGGGGATCTAGCCATGCAAGGCGAACGAATTCAGTCGATATTGAATTGGCGGGACCCCAGGGCCACCGCGATCTTCATCATCTTCTCATTGATATGGGCGGTCATCATTTATGTCACTCCGCTCCAGATTATTGTCGTGCTTATCGGGCTCTACCTGCTGCGGCATCCGCGGTTCCGGGGCAAGCTGCCTCCCGTACCGGTCAATTTCTTCAAGAGATTGCCGGCCAAGTCGGACATGCTACTATAAGGTCGAGTTCTTATATATACAAGTTAACTACATATGAGTCTTGTCCTATTGATTCAATATTTACATATAAGACCATGCTTCACCAATAAACCTGAAGATGTGGTAAACTAGAGCAATAAAATGCCAGCAGCTGGCTGTCTCAAGTCTGTCGTCACTCGGATGAAATCTCGCTTTCTGATAGTACCTGCATTCTTTCTGTTTCTTTGGATAAAGGAAAGGGCAGCTCTTGTTCAATTTCGATGTTTTATGGCCTTTGTTGCTCACCAGTAGTGATTGCTGCAGAAAACTTTAGTCTGTAGCATCTGTCCTATAGTTTTCTTTGGAAGATAAAAGATATTGAATGAATTAGGTGTCACATATTCAATTCCTGATGTATTTTATTGAATACCCCCCTATATTTCAAGAATGATGATTTTGATGGCATTGGGCTAAAATGCATGGATATGCTAACATGGCGTTGATAAGATTCTTCTGAAATCTATATAGTTTGAGACTGACCAATGACTCGGTTTAACCGGTACTTAAGATGTCCAAGTCTATAAACATGCGCCTAAATGCGAACGACAGTAGAATATGAGTTGATCATTCTAGGCAGTTCTCGATGACTATCAGTTGCCTCTTCCCACTATAGTTAATGCGGTGGATTATCGATTCTGTGAGGTTTCGTGGATAAACTGTTGGCAACGAGAAGTGGCACAATTTCCTAGCCGATCGCCGTTCACTTGATCATCGTAGCTCTCTTTCTTCCCGTGCATGGCAGGTCACTTGAATTGAATCGTAAGTTTTTCTTTTTGATTTCACCGCAAATAGGTCCAAGGTAAAAAGAGAAGACGTTTGCAAGAGATTTATGAATCTTGAGACTAGGGGGGAAACTTTCTAAATGAACTTGAACTGCATCAGAGGTATGTTATGGCATCGGTGGCTGTCTCCTATAGATTGGATCCATCCAGCAATTCCCCTCCATTAACTATCCAACCAGATTTGCTCGCGATTTTCCACTTTATATGTTCGTAATCTGGCGCGTCCCACAAATTTCGAACCTGATATATATGTTTCAGTTTCTGCTCTCACGCGAGATGCGCAAGCCGTGGTTCTGCCACCAATTACACCCACATGATCGGAGTAGAAACCAAAAAATGCATCATCATTTCATGACAAAGGTTTCGAGGTTACAGAGGCAGCCAATTTACTTGACCGGTAGCAATAGCGCTTGCCGACTTAAGGATTTATCCGGAGAATTACAAACTCGAGAACCTCACTGTCCATTTTCCTGGGACTAACTAGTTCAGACACATCCTGCTCTACAATGACACCGAGCAAGAATTCTATCTTAAGTGACATATTTATGCCAGAAATTGAACTAATTAATCCTACATACAATGCGCTAGTCAATGACTTACTGTATATCTCCATTCTCTTCTTGCCTTTTGACCAATAAAGTGCAAAATATTCTGACAGGACTGACAAAGAATGTTACAAATACCAGGGGAAAATTTTTCTGTGCCTTCGGCAAAAGCAACTCCCAGCTATTTCTAACTCAACCATGTCGGTATAGAGGCAACGCTGATGAAAGCCACCACTTCTGTCTAAGCCCTATTCACCAAAGAGAGAGCAAACCTGAAAAACAATTAGCCACAGATTCAATCGGCAGGCACCGTGCAAAGCAAGCCATGTCCAGGACTATGCTCCAAAGGATACATCGTTGTCCCTCTAACATATCTTTCATGGTCTATTGCCGATTTTCTGAGACTGGAGAGTCCTCTAGAGCTCCTTTTAATTTGCTTTTTGATAATCGAACAAGCCGCCAGAGGGTCCAAAGATGCAGCTCCAACCCTCCTGCATTCATACAGAAAAACAATCAACCAAACTCCAAATATAAATCAACACCCAAAAATCAGATTACTTAGGAGAAGACTTTTACCACGTCAGTCTTTCAACTACAAGTAGTAGTGATTAGGCTTTACATTTTGTTGAGATAAACACAAAAATCATGGTGATGCCACTAAGTTACAGCAAGGCAAGACTCACTCCATCTAGCTTTGTTTTTACCAATTTTTCAGTCTAGATAAGCAGGCAAAGATAAATGCAAAGTTTCCCACAGGATTTACGTATTGCAAGAGAGGAAAATAGATAAATATCATTCGAGTAATCCAATCATGCCCCAAAAAAATCAATTGATTCTAGTCTCAAAATGCTATTTTGGAACTTGTATGAGGGTTTGAGCATGGTATTCATATGAAGCTATTAATTACAATCAAGAATATGGACAAATGGGAAGCATCACCTTAACACTTTCTCTGATGCAATTCTAGCAGCTCTGATTAAGCTATGGCTTGGCAACCACTTCACAATACGGTTTGGAGCAGCACGCATTGGAGAATGAATCTTGACAAGCTATACAAGACAAGATAAAAAAATGACATGAGATAATGTTAGTTACTAAAACTGCCAGGCGAGCATTCTAACATAAGTGGGATAGAATACGATGATGATGCATTTCAAAATTACAAATTACAAAGATAGGATAAAAAACTGAAACAAGTTAAGAATGGATTCAAATCTCCAGCAATAATTGCATTTGACTTATCATGTAAATGATATACTAAAAATTAATTCATCTAGATGCTTCACTAGATTGATGTAAAACCAAATCCTATTGCCAGAGTCTTACTAGACTTATAGAAAAATTTAAACGTTTGATTGAAAAAAGTAGATAAAATCTTCACATACCCCTAGGCACTCCATCATCTGATAGTAAGCCCGACCATGAAGAGGTGTATGACCTTTTCGAGATTCTGAAAAGTATCTAGTCCTGAGAGAACACTTAAAAAGGATACATGATTAGCAAGAGATCCACAGTGAAAACATGAAAGAGGTCATATGATATACGCAAATTACTAAATCTATACCATTCTTTATAACCAGGATCCACAGTGAAACCATACATATCTACTGATTCACAGATTGACAGAGCAAATTCAAGAGCCTTGAGCCCAGTTCCTTTAGCAGCAGATCCAAAGGATGCCCCCAGCATAAGGTATACAGGATTTTTTATAGGAAGTTCCTGCAAAAGGCAAACCTTGTGCCAAGTAAGGAGGATGCTCCAAACATGTCTATGAGACAGATTAAGAGAAAAAGGAAACTTACGGACCCTTATCATCTTGCTCATGATGTCATGGATTGTCGTTTTTACGATCAGACCTTCCTTCCTCGTTTCTGCAGAAGAAAGTTGTTACAATATCTCCAGTGGAGTTAGAGAACATGATAAGTAAGGTGCCACACATACCATCTAACTCAACAACCTTATCAAGAGCTTTTGCAGATCCCCTATTGAGAAGACGAAATGAACTTTTCTTTCCCACATAATCTGTATAATTCTGGTAGGCACAGATAGTCAGAAATAGGCAAAGTAGAGTGGAAATAAAAATTTGCACATGCAGTATGAAATTTCACCTGGATAGGCGCACCGTTTTCCCGGATGACAACATCATAATTATCTATCTCCTTTCCAAACCTTGTTTTTAGAAGATCTCCAGAGTTACCAATGACAGCACAGCGGTCAAACTGCCGTGGAAAGTATGGGGGTGTTTCAGGAAGTACCAGAGAAAGTTTCTCCTTGCATAGAGTCTTATTTTCACATCGGTTGCTGGAATTCAAAAATATACCTTGTCAATACACTTGTATGCAATCTTTCTGCAGCTTGCTCTAGTTAGCTATACTAAATCATATAACAATTACCTAAGGTGACTGGAACTTTGGAAGAATATAACCAAGGAAAGATAATGAATGCTACTAATTTCATTTGCAAAACCAACTTCATATACATGAACCAGCTGGAACTAAACCCGTCAAACAGGTGGGTCAAATTGAAAATGGTCCGACCCAAATAGATCCATTTAACCTGTTTCTAGCCATTTCCATTCAAGGAAAATCTCGTGACCCATATCAAACCCAACCATCTTGCTAAAACAGTTGCATATTTAACCCACCTTAGGAAACTCATATCCAAACTAATGTGTGAGAGTGTGGAGTGAGTACGAGATCGAGAGATGGCAAGAGCGAATGAAGAGAAAGTCATGGAATTGGGTTGGGTTTAAATAAGCCATAAACCCATCATGACCCATTTAACACCTATAGCTGGAATTGACCATATGCAAGAACGAAATTTTCTATATTTTGAAGAAATGTTAACAAATTCCATCCTACAGACTTCCTCAAAATGTTATATTCTTTTCTTTACCATTATGTAATTATCTAGCCAAGCAAGGGCCGAATCGAACTATGAACAACATCGAGAGAAATTCACATGATACTTACAGTTGTATTCCTTTGTTAATCCTCCGCCACGCATAGTCTTCCCACCCATTCGGTAAAGCATCAAGGAACTCCCTGGTAAGTATAGTGGTACTATTCCTCACCTGTGGCAATCAACTCACTACATAATAAATCAATCGCATAGCGTATCTGATTTCTCAGGAACCCAAGTTCTACGAAAAAGGGGAGCAGGGGGATAAGGCCACATTTACTCTATCCCATCTTCAATATTTCAACTTGCGTTTCAATTTACAAACCCTAGGCTCACCTGTTCCCATGTAGCCACAGCTTCACAGAGATTGAAATCGAAAGACAAACCTTCAGGTTCTCCAGATGTCGGATCTCTCTGCCAAACAAAACCCATTTCACACTGTGAAAAATCAAAGAGGAAAGCCACTCCCAAAGGGCAACGAATTGCCACAAACGGCAAGAAGACGCCAAGCACCCACCCATTTGGAAACAGTGTCGGGAGGGAAGCTCATGGTGACGTCGCAAACACTCTTCCCGCCGATGGCCTCTAATCCCAATCCATTCGCCTTCTGCACGGACAGCGAGGCGGCGCGAATCGTAACCGTTGCCACCACGCGATCGATCCGAAAGAGAAGAAAGGAAGAAGGAGAAGACAAGAAAAGGGGGTGAGGGGAAGCGACTGACCACGCACTTTTGGAACTGGCCCTGCAGAGCCCGCAGGGCGTCCAGATCGTCGTCGGAGAGCCGGTAGCCGTCGTCTGCGGACCAGCACGCGAGCAAAAGAGCGCCGGACGCGGCGCGGGTCAGTAAAAAAAAAACGCAACGCGTTCCAATCGCGAGCGAGGAGAAATCGCGAGGGAGAGGGGGGATTTACAGAGATTGGAGACGCCGGCGATGTAGATACAGAGCGCAACGAGACCGGAGGCGAGGGCGAGCAGGAGGCCGAGCTGCAGCACCCTCATGGCGGCCGTCGCCCTTCTTCCTCGAGCCACGACGGGGAGCTCGAGTTGCAGATTCGTACTCTTTGCTGCGATGGCGAAGGCGGTGATCTGGAGAAAAGGAGAAAGAGAAGAGTTGCAGCTGAAGTCGGAGAACCGGAGAATGAGCCGAGCCGAGCCGTACAGTAGTCGACGCTGCAACCGGATCTAGAAATGTTGGGGTGTCCCGGTGTGGCGTGGCACCTTGGAAATTTCTTAAATTCGGTTTTTTTTTTTTGGTCGGGTCTTAAATTCGGTTATTCATCCCTCATTTTTTTGTTCGATTTTAATTCAATCGGTCACTACACTGTAGTTCTTTCTGTTTATATTGGCCACTCCATTTGAAATAGTATGTAAAAATGCTTTGACATGAATTGCCAGATAGTGTTATTAATTTGCATCGATTTGTATTACCAATAGAAATATCGTATATTTCTTTTAAGAAGTTAAACGATTAAATTGTAACGACAATGTATTAGTTTATGTTAAATAAATAAGTTTAGATAAGGGTATTGTGTTGTATTCAGTTTAGATCTACTGCCTATGTTTTGTACTTTTATATAGATCATAACCAATATGTCACTCTTATCTTTTGGTCTTGTATAATTAATATAAGAGAGATTTTCTTAGGGCATTGAGAGAGAGATTAATTATGAGTTTTTTTAATCCTAATTTCGCTTCTTTTTTATTTATTTATTATAATGTAGTAAGTTGACATTTTAAATCGTTAATGCTGGCAAAGGTAATCCTCTTACCGTCCAAATTTTATAAGATTGAAAATAGTTCATAGGAGGAGCCACTCTTAGGAGCACATACTTGCGTATCTCTAGTAAGAACCTAGTGTGAGTTAGGAATGGGAGGAAATGCCACACTGGATAAGATTAGTCGAGTGCTTAAAAAGTTTTGGATTTCATATTAATATAAAAGAAATACTTATTGTGGGTTTGGCTTAGGATTATGCGTGACCACTTTATACTTAGACATAAATTGTCATAAATTATTATTGATAATGAGAACTTCTTTCATCGGCTAATTAATTCAAGCGATATAAGCAATTACTTTTAAAAAAAATATTTTTCAAATCATTTATTTTTTATTAAACAAACGGAGCCTTATAACTGCATGGTACGAAGAAAGCAAGCCTATAAATATAGTATTCAACTTACCTTGGAAGGCCTGGTCACATTTCAAAGCCCAATTGCGATGGAAGGCCTAACCTCTCGTGGCCGGGGGCCTTCATTTCTGAGGAGGGGTGGTAAGATGGAGTCGAGTTTGGACTTGGCCACTTAGTGCCTATTTGGTAACTATCCAAATACTGCCTGATTCTGATTTTTTTGTTAGAGGGAATAGTTTGGGAACATAATTGCGTTTAGTAAAATTTTTATTCATGGAAACAAATTTCTATTTTTTTGTTCCCGGAATTAGATTTGGAACGGAATCAAGAATAAAACAAAAAAGTTAATTCTTGTTCCGAGAACAAATTTAATAATCAAAACCAACTTTTCTTCTTCTTCTTCTTCTTCTTCTTCTTCTTCTTCTTCTCTTTTCTTCTTCTTCATCGATCGCCATCTCACGGTTGCCATTTGTTGCCGTCCACTGCTACCTATTGCCGCCCGCCGTTGTCCGCCGACGATTGGTTTGGTGAGCTCGCTGGAGGCTCGCCAGGTTAGGGCAAGGTCCAACGAGCTCACCGATGGCTAGGCGAGCCTCGCCCAGCCCCGCCGGTGGCTAGGCAGGCCTCACCCAACCCTGTCGAGGCTCGGTCGACGGCCACAAGAAGAAGAAGAAGAATAGGAAGAAAAATGAAAAATTAAAAATTAAAATAAATTGATTTGGAACATAATCAATGAGCACGATATTAAACGCAATTCTATTACAAAATCAGAAAATTTGGACAGTTATCAAACGGCTTAAAATGCTTAGAATTATTCCTGGGAACAGAATAAAAAAGAATCATTTCTGATCCCGGGAACAGAATCGTTACTAAACGCGCCCTTAAAATCTCAAAGGGAGTTCGAGTAATCAAAACACCCATGACTGAGCACGAAAGTCGTACATGGGTAAGTCGATGTGCTTGTACATCGAAACTTCCCACCTTTTTCTTTCATCATCTAACTCGAGCGTAAGAAGGTCTCCAAAAGCACCAACCTCGAACTTCCTCGTCCGTGTAAATTATTATTGGCGCTTGGCCAAGCAGATCGTGCGCCTCAAAGTCCATCAATTACATGACCCGAATTCTGGTCCGGACCTCGCGTGAGAGAGAAAATTAGCAGCATCAACACTTTAATTTGGTATATCTACATCATACCATCGATGCACTTAGCATGAGGGCATCCTTTGTACTTTTGTCATCTGTCTCCGATGTTTGGTTTCAAATAAACCTTATTTCATCACAATCCACAAGCTCTCATCTGCTCAACATCGATGCAATCGAACATTAAAAATTCAAATTTGTCAAATATAGAAAGGGAAGGAGGAAAAAAAGAACTCTAGGAGAGCAAAGTAAATCTCGCCGTTGGATTCCTGAAGCCAATATGACGCCTCTCCAGAGAGAGAGAATCCGTCAAACATGTGTCCCGATGAAGTCGGGAACGAACGAAACGAGTGTAATTGGAGCTGGGTGTACTTGGAATGAAACGAGCCAATCTCGGCAAGAACGTCGGAGAACATGTTCCTGTCTTATTGCGCTTCGAATTCTCCTGTTTGCATCAATTCCTACACGTTGCGAGTCTCAGGAGTCTCGATCTGCCGTTGCACTCTCAGGTTTTTCTACTCGCGTTCATTTTCTTTTCGTGACTTTGATCCGCCTCGGCTTTGTTACCGAGCTTTCTTTCGGCGATGTCATTAGGATTTTTCCCGATGGATTCCATGAAGGGACAGGGAGGGATTCAGATGCTGTTGACTGCGGAACAGGAGGCTCAACAGATCATTTCGAGTGCTAAGAATCGTAAGGATCGAGCGAATTCGCGTTTCTTTAGATTTTTAAGATGCTGTTCGGTGATGTTCTCATTCCGGAAGAACGAGTTCATTATACGGGCGAGAATTTCCCTCCGATCGTATCTTTTTCATGACTCTTAACTGTTCATCGGTTCATCTGTTCATTTTATTTGATTCAACAGTGAAAAACACGAGATTGAAACAAGCGAAGGAAGAAGCGGAAAAGGATGTCGCAACATATCGATCACATCTAGAGGCTGAGCACCAGAAGAGGATTGCTGAGGTACCGTGTGCTTATTTTGGAGCCAGAGAATCTTTTTCTTCTTGGTTAATTTTTGTAGTCGTTTGTATGAACTGATGCTTGCTGTTTGTAACTCGTAGACGGGCGGGGTGTCTGGAGCGAATGTACAAAGGCTCGAAGAAGAAACAGACATGAAAATCCAGAACTTGAAAGGATCGGCTTCGACAGTCTCCGAGGATATAACTGGGATGTTGATCAAGTATGTTACAACAGTGAAGGTGTAAGCGATTGTCTGACTTTTATTTGGAGAAGAAATGTCAATTATGCTGAATTCGGCCTAGAAGAGGATCAGTGCTTCTTTTCATTTCATTCATGTAATGATATTGGCACAACCCATTTCTCATGGGTTGATCTTGCTCTCCTCTTCCTGGGCTTTTCCCTCTCAATTTAGCAAGACTGTCATATATGAAATGCTTAATTTCACTCGAACCAGCACATGATATGAGAATCCAACTGAACATAAACAGAATTGCTTTGAGTCTACGACGACCATGAATGGTTTTGAAAACAAAACTGTCGTGATAATGCGACGAACTTATGTAGTTACTCATAGGAAAGTTCTGGTTTTCAAGTACTAAGTTATGGTCTGGAATGAAAATTCTCTCCGTCTGACGGCGCATGTGGTGTTCATTTTCGCCATTCGTACGCTTTCTTTTTTTTCATCATCTTATCTTGCTTACCTTCCTGTCCCATTGATCAAATCCACCATCCCGCATCACTCGTTGTCTCACTCCTATTTCATCCTCCATTGTCAATTTCGCATTCCATTCCGATTGTCACTTGGAATGCTAGACGCCCTCCAAAGCTTAGACACTTCCTTTGGAGATGCTGTAATGAAGTTATTGCCACTAAAGGGAATCTTTTTCTACGCCCTTTGTGATCAAGTTGAAAACATCGAGCACATGCTTATTTAATGCAAGCGAATGTGGAGGTATCTGGTTTGGTGCTGCTGATGTTGAGAGAGCCAAGAGAGCATATTTTTAGAGGAAATGATTTGTTGCTTGCTTTGAACTGATGGAAGGGAACCATCTAAAGAGGGTAAGGTCACATCGTTCATGAACATAGCCTTCTGTTGATGGGCAATATTGAAGAGGAGGAACTAGCTTGTGGTTCTGCCTAAGGCTGCGAGCAATGAAAAAGCTGTAAACAAAATTCAAAGAGCTTGTGGGAAGTTACTTTTCCTCGAGGAAGGTGGTGGATAAGGTAAAAAGAAAGTACTCAGCACTCAGCAGACTACAGAAACTCGTCTTGCATTGTTTCTCGACACATAATTTTACTTGAGAATCATGTTCTGTTTTTCTTCTTTTGGTCGGCTATTTGAGAATCACGTTACCTACTGAAGTTCCGACTGCTTTTCGGGATCAACAGTTTTGAAATGAGGGAAGTTTTTGACAATGTCACATGCCTATATTACTGAATTGCAAAGAGCTCTTTGATTTTCATTCGAATTATGGCAAAATCAATATCCACCCATGAATTCTGGGTATATTCAATTAGCTCCTGTTAGGGCAGCACCTATTGATTATTGACTAAACTGTGTTCAGCCGGCAATATCGCCCTTTCAAAGTCATCACATATGATAAAGCGAAAAGAAAAGTATAGAGGTGAATCGTGAAAAAGGAAAAGAGCGAAATTTTAAGTATACAGCCCATGTACTCTGGGCCCGTTTGGTTCGGCTTTTGGGGAATGCCTACCAAATGCAAATATCTTTAGCGCTAAAAAGGGGTTTTTAAATCTTTCGGGTGTTTGGCAAATTACACATTGAAAAGTGGCTTGTGTGAAAATACCGTTTGGCAAAAATTATTCCAAATGGGCTTTTGCTTTTAATTTTTTTTAAAAAAAAAATATGAAAATCAATTCCGGGCGGCGGTGCGGACGGCCAGATCCGGCCGTCCGCGGCTAGATTTGGCCGTCCGGCGGCTGTGTCGGGCCACGCCGTCGCCGCGACCTCGGGCGCCCGGAGGCGCAGAGGCCGATCTCGCGGCTCGAGGTCGCGCGGCCAGCCATCTCGGCGGCTGAGGTCGCGCGGACCTTAGGCGACGCCGCCCGGTCCGCGCGGAACCAGCGACGTCGCCCGGGTCCGCGCGACCTCGGGCGACGCCTCCCGAGGTTGCGCGGACCTCGGCGGCGTCGCCCGAGGTCGCGCGGACCCAGCGGCGCCGCCGAGGTCCGCGCGCCGGGTCGCGCGTCGCGCCACCCCCGAGACGGTGGTCACCGGCGACGCGCGACCCTCGGGCGGCGGCGGCGGCGGTGGTGGCTGCCTGAGAAGAAGAAGAACCGATGGCCTCGACGACGGAGGAAGAAGAAGATGAACGAACAGAACCGTGGCATTTCCCAAATGCCGAATGCCGAATGCCGCCCTCCCCAGCTTTGAGCATTGAGCATTCCAAATGCTCATATTTGGGCAAAGGAGCCTTCAAAAATATTGCCAAACACCAAAACTTCTCCCCAAGGGGCTTTGGGGGCCCAAAGCCCCTTGGGAATGCCCAACCAAACGCCCCCTCTTTCTTTTTTACACAAATCACGTCTATCACAATTGATTTGGATAGCTGGTTGACTTTTTTCAAACTATAACTACACAATCCATGGCTATGAAAGTGGGTTGCTTATGCAGAAAGAGGAGATGGCACGTAAGGGCGAGAGTTGAATAGTGTCGCTTTCGATAATGTAAGATTCGAAAGGGAGGTTTTTTTTATAGCTTAATGAAGCCAAACTTTTCTAGGCAATACATCTATCATCCTGAGGACAAATTTCTTTAGCATTCAACCACATCAGTTAATTTGTTTCTAAGCGAGTTTCGTTAAGAATAAGTCAAAAAAGGCACATTTGCGTTTCTATTCCTTGGATTTACGAATTGGACAAAGAACATGCATGGACTTTGGAGCTAGACGATTCCTTCATGACCAACCACTTCAACAAGTCTTCTGGTTTGTAAAACATGAGCAAGATAATCACCGTAAAGCTTTAATGTAAAAACAATGGCTAGACTAGCCATAAGTAGATCTTGCTTGGAGGCACTCGCCATTTGCAAACCACCACATAAGATTTCGAAACATGTATGGTTAGCACCGCATAAAAACAGCATGATCTATCGAATGTGTAACATGATAACTTTTAAATAGTAAATGCATCAATATATACATTATACATGTAATGACCATCTAACTTTTAATCGAGAATATGGTTGCATGACATCAAATAAAAATAACCTGCTGTCGACCTTTGGATTTGCGCACTAATTTCCAAGATCACGTGCTACTTTACAAGTCATAGGATCACTGTACTTAAGAAGCATATGATACAGTGTAAATCTGCAGTCAAACCTTGAGTTTGAAACCTGCCTGCCTCCATCCTAAGAAGCATAAGCCCTCGGAGCTACAAAGCGATGTAGTGACATGGCAACTTCTCTCTTTTGCACACACGTATATGTGTGCATATGCATTAAGTCAGTATGGATATGAAATCAGCAAAGGCAGCAGTAGCAACCCTCTCCAAATATATGGAATCTGCTACTTCCTCTAGCTATCGTTTAATGTATAAGATCCCCCGGTAACCAAGGAAAACCATGTAGCATCCACTCTTAACTGTACTTTCTACTAAAATATCTCATTTTTTTATTTACACTTGCTTATTCCACTATTACAAGCAGCTTTGTATTAGTCAATTATATGTTAATGAATGGGGAAAAAAAACCCTCATTTGTTGAGTTAAATTAGATTATATCAGACAGTTTATGTACACAATCCAAGACTAGATAGGGACAACCCAGATAATATTACAGCGATTTGCATGCACTAATTGTAAAATGATTTAGCCTGAATGCTACCTAGCTAATTGAGAACAAACCCTTCAAAAGTTATTTAAAAACAAAGTCTTGTAGGATTGAAATCCTCCTCCTGGTACACACAGGAGAAACATTACGTACGCAATTCTTTGCCCAAGAGGTCTGATGATCATGGAAATCTGAAAGGATCATGAAGCTGGTCATAGCAATCAATTAGCAAAACCTATATCACTCAGTCGGTAGTCCATAAGCACTTCATCAAGTTTCAATTGCAGCCGAGCTAAATCGAGGCACCCGGCATGGCAAACCTGAAGTAGAGACGATGAGAAAAGAAGGCAATGAATTCGTAGTGCTTAGATCTGTTTTCCGGAAAACCAAGATAACAGATAAAACCCTAATTCTACAACACTTCTTCTGAGAGTCATACCTCGGATTGGATGGTGTGGATGAATGTCATTTCACTAGTTCTAGTGGAAGCACAATTTGCTACACTAATTCCTTCTTCGAGCAGTAGTTGCAGCACCGTTGATAAGCGAAAATCATGGTCTTGGTCACTGGAATTGGTGCTTTGGATGACTATTTCCACTCCATCCAGAGAAGGCCTTACACTCAAAGCTCTCGCCGAACGATTACCACTCTTCAATTCGTCTCTTTTGCTTTCCAGCCCTTTGATCTTCCTCTCAAGATGGCTTATGTAATCTATGGCCCCGCTTATATGGTCCGATGTCGCTCGCTTCCCCTAAGACTCCCATGCAAGAAAACCCTAATTTTAGGGGAAAACCTAAGAATAACAAAGAAGATAATCTCTCTGATTACCTTAGTATACTCGAGAGGGAGTAATGATCTGAGAGATGCATAAAGCGTGCTCATCTCTTGCCGCCTCTGCCGTTCAATGTCTCGATGCATCTTCTTCTGAGGATCACAGTCTGCATCCCTTTCGTGGCTTCTGCTAAAGGATATGAGTACAGATTTGTCTAAGCCCTTGTTCTTATGGTTTCGGTCGGTGATGCAAAGGCTAAGAAGATCTTCATCATGATGAATGATCCGATCCTCTGGGATCGGGTAGTGATTCGGTGGGAGATAGGGCAGATCGTTGTTGGGTTGTAAAGGAAACATGTTGCTCGAGAAATTATAAACTAATGGAGGAGCTCTAAGCTTTGAGCTGGATGGAAATGGAGATCAAAGAAGAGGAAGAGTCATATTAATCATGTTAAGGTTTGTGTGAGTATTCTATTCTCCTTTTGATGGGCCTCCAGTGTCGGCAGATTCTTGAAAATCTCCTTGAATTAGCATAATCACTTTATTTAAAGCTGTGTCCTGTTCTTAAGGCACACCAGACCTTATCCACCTTGATACAATACCGGTATTGGTGTCCTGTTCTTATGGGATTTGTATGATACGATAATTCCACTACAATACCGGTAGAGAAAAAGATTTTCGATTGATTTGGATTTGGTCTTCGAATAAAAAAACTAGGAAAATGATGAAAGCTATCTTAATTTTTTTCTTGTACGGCTATTGTCTAATGGAAAAAAAGAAAAACAGGAAAATAATACAAATGGTCAATGAATTCTGATCCCACATAGATCATTTTAAATATTTTTAATACAAACGTGGTTTTCGAATTTTTAATATGTTTAATGTAGTCCAAATAATTCAACCCAATGAATAATAGCATCATTGAACTTTAAATTTATTCAATATAATCCTTGAACTTTTAATATATGATTAATCTAATCCTTGAATTATATGAAAATATTCAATGTTGTCTTTGAACTTAAATAATTAAAAGACAACATTGAATATTTTCATATAATTAAAGGACTAATTAAACATGTACGAAAATAAATTAAAAGTTCATGGACCACATTACACATTGAATCAAAGTTCATAGACCATTTATATTATAAAAAAAATGATGAAAACTATCTCAATTTGTCTCTATCAAATAAATCGAATCAATAGTTCATAAATGTTTTCGATTATAAACGACGGTGTGTTTCAGCTTCAAGAGAAAAGCTTGAGTCTTAAATTCAAAACGCCTTTGAGATGTCGGTTCGTTGAATTACATGACATGAAGTGAACTTCAGTATATTCATTACAATTTTCCGCAAAGTGATATTATCATCATCAATCTGCATCGAGGAACCGGCTCAACATAGAAACAAAGTTTCAGTTAGTTCCTTAAAATTAAGGTCATGTGTGTATATCAACGAGAGAGCATTGTATTCATTTTCTTAATTGGTATAAGATTATGGACAACTTCGTGGAAATGACAACATTAGAAGGTACTTGGTAGTGCTTCCTGACATGCTGCGTATATTTGAAATATTATTCCCTCTTAGGGCTTTTGGAGCTGGCCAGCCTCTGATTCGCATAATTAACTAAGATTATAACGATCAGTGGAAGCTCGTCCTCTCATTCTCATAACCAACTAAGATCATGACAATCAATAGAAGCTCGTTGGGGATGGAAGTGAGTTGGGAAAATCATTAAGAGAGAGCTTAAGTTCAAATCCGTCAATATATCTAATTAAAATCACATTTATTCAAAAATTTGAATCCATAAATTATGGGTTAATTAAGATATGTTAACTACTCCACACCACATTAATTTTTCAATATGATACTTTTCTAACATAACTCTATGACAAAAAAAAAACATAACCCATACATATATCTCAATAGTACAACGACTGGGCATTGTGTGAACATCCCAATTTAAAAGTTAAGACATTTTTCAAACATTCTTGTAACTTTAATGGTGTCCTTTCTCTCACGACTTGCAAACTTATGGGGATGTCCAAAAATTGTTGGGAAAATTGCTAAAAAAGTCATAAATCTATTATATAGTAGCCAATTCAATTTTAAACCTTTTAATTATGCAAATTCAGTTCTAAACTTTTTAATAATTTGTCAATTTAATCATCTTGACTAGTTTTGGCTAGAAATTGCTGACATAAATGTCAACCGTCTTACGTGATGTGACTGGTGTTGATGTGAATAATTTTTGCGATTATTTTTAAATTTTCTAAGTATTTTTTATCTATTATTTTACATTTTTATTTTTTTTCCACAGGTCGGTAGAAAGAAAAGAAAAGAAAATTAATAAAGCTTAGAAAATTTAAAAAGAATTTGCATAAATCGTTCATGTCAATACTACCCATATCATATAGGACGGCTGAAATTTACATTAGTAATTTTCAGCCAAATATCCTATAGTTATCTAATGCAACAAGAAGTCCAAATCAACTAATATGTACTTACAAAATGATATTGAACAAAAGGAATCTAATGAATCATCAACTTTCTCCAAGACCTCACTCTCTCCATTTTCTAATATGTACTTATAAAATGATATCGAACGAAAGGAATCTAATGCCATCATCAACTCTCTCCAAGACCTCATTCTCTCCATCTTCTTGATCATCACTTTGTCCTCCAAACAATTTAAGTGGCGTCGAGGAGTTGATGAGTCAATGTGCATGAATCAAACAATGTCAAAATGATGATCAGGGGAATCGATGATGATCAGGAAGACGAGTACGAATCAATTGAAGGAAGTTAAAAGTACCCATCCTATTATAACCTACACCTCCGAGTCCAGTGATGATTCTCCTGTGTCCTGGGATATTGCTGGGTCATGGGATGAAACGCATCCAATTGATCTTTTCACAATAGACATCTCTAAATCATGACTCTTTCGCAAAGCGGGGGAACCGATCGAATGGAGAAGGGAGCAAGCGTCGGTGCCGAGTGAGCCAATCATGAGAGCTGAGTGAACATGGGAGAGAGGGTAGTGTAGAGACTGAATTTGGGCCGCATATGGTAACACGTGCTATGCACGTGGGCTTGGGACATTTGTGGCCTCGGACCTGAGACGTCTGCTGAAACGAAAGCGCTATTATTCGTACGGCCCGACGAATCCTTTCGTTCTCTGCTGCTTTTGTCTTAACTTCTGAGGAAGCTATAACAGACCGAACATGGCCTCAAATCCGTTCTCCCTAGAAGTTGTCTCGACGGTCAAAATCGGGATGTCTTTAGGCGCGGGAAAGGAAGAAGAAGGCCCGGCCCGGCCCGGCCCAAAAGAACTCCGGACCCGTGTCTTAGGTTTTCCGGTTCCAAACCCGGGCGGGGCGGAAAATGAATCCGAACCCGGTCCGGACCCGGGCTCGCCATGGCCTTCTTCGCCAACAAGAAACCTTGCGAAAAGCTTTAATCGCGAAGAAGAAGAAGAAGAAGAAGCTCTTCACAGAAGCAGCAGCAGCGGACGCGACCTCGGCCAGTTCCTCGCATTTCCCCCTTCCTCAAGCGAACTCGCCATTGGCGCGATCGCAATCCCGATCGTCTTCACCGCTCTCGCTCGAGGCCAAGATCCGGTGAACTCTCTCTCTCTCGCTCGATCGCTCTCTGTTCTTGTGTGTGTGGATGTTCGATTTGATTGCAATTTGATGGATCCGTTCGTGTTCTTCTGGCTCGCGAGAGTGACGCGCGCTCCCTCCTTTCTGCCTCGCAGGTTCGCCGCTCCGTTGTTTCGCGATGGGAGACAGTCAGTACTCTTTCTCGCTCACTACCTTCAGGTGCGTCCGCATAAGCCGGCCGAAGCCGGGGCTCCTGGTCGTCTCTGGTTTTGTTTCGTTGCGTTTGGTTGCGTCTTTCTTCGATTTCGTGAGTTTATGATTTTTTTATTCCGTGTGGCGATGGGGGCAGTCCTTCCGGGAAGCTCGTGCAGATTGAGCACGCCCTAACGGCGGTGGGTTCTGGCCAGACGTCTCTCGGAATCAAAGGTGAGGTCACTCGGGTGCTTATGTTTTTGTCCCGTCGGTTGAGTGCTTTTTCTTCGGTACGTGTGAGTCCTTTGCCATGGGAGTTTCAGCATTGTTGCAGGCCCGCACGGAGTATACGGAAGCTTTCTTAGCTAGGATTCTGACAATAATCACTTTGGTTCTGCTGTAACACCGTTGGGTTTGATTAGTTATGTGTTATTAGTGTCTCAATGTTCAGCATAGAGAAAATTTTAAAGCCATTGGGCTGTTAGTGGGCGTCAGTAAACAAATTCCATTGTGTAGGTATTGCCATTGAAGAGTTCCTTATGTATTGTTTGTGCAATTTTCATTGGGACAAGGATCCAATGATTTCACACTTTTTTGGCGTGAAATTTGGCATTTTAGACTTGATAGATCAATTCAAGATAGACCATTTGTCCTGAATGTCCTAGGGGGTTATAAATAGTTCTTGGCAGTTGATAGCACCAGAAGGATCGAGTTCCTTAAGATTCATTCTCTCTGTCGTTCCCTTCTGTGGCCAACATTTGTGTGTAATTTTATGACTATAAATCCTACTATGCAATATTTAATGGCCTTAATCTGATCAACGTGATTGCAGCTAAAGATGGTGTTGTCATCGCGACAGAGAAGAAGCTTCCCTCTATATTGGTTGATGAAACTTCCGTAAGTAACTCTTAGCATGTCTTTTATCTTCTTTTTGTTTCTTTTGAGAAATAATTTTTTATCTAAGAAATATTTGTCTCGTGCCTGTTGGTTATCATTTTCCTCTTTCCATATTTCTTATGCCCTCGATGAATCTGCCTCTTTGGATGGTTGTCAAAGGTCCTTGCAAATTTCTTATGAATAATTTGGTAGCTAAAGAACTTTCTTGAAGATAGAAAATTTATGTGAAGAAGTTGCAGATGGGTTTCAAGGCTTTTGAATACCTTAGAGCGATAATTGGTCCCAACTTGTAACAACTTAAGTTATAGTTTTGGTTTGTCTAATTATGCAAGGCACTAGAATCTATGTCCTGCATTTGGTTACCGTCTCCACTCGGTGGATGGCTTACCCTCTAATACTTTACTTATGAAGGGGTTTTATTGTCGGCACCTTAGATAATGCAAATTTTATCTATCTGCAAAATGGTAAATGAGATCATACTTGTCACTGTTGTAATTGCTATTATGGCCTTATGTGTTTGCATTTAGTTTTTTGATTCTTCAAGTCTGGACCTTCACATTCTTTAAATCAATTCTATATAGTTGTTGGCTAACCATATATCTTTCTTTTCTGCTAAGCCTTATCAATTTTACTTTTGTCAGGTTCAAAAGATACAGTGCCTGACACCAAATATTGGAGTTGTTTACAGGTTTGTTTCCTCAATGCTTTTTCATTGTTGCAAGCCTACATTTTTGGGCCCTGATTCTGGCGGAACTATCACCGTGGGTCATCCGGTTCTGTGGTGATACGAGTCTGTTCCATAAATTGGAGGGGGCAATGTGAGAATAGTATTTTAACAGGAAAATGATATTAATGTAAAGCTCAGGGACTGAATTATTTCAAGTTATGCACATATTGTTTTTTTAGTAAGATTAAGACATGACATGGTATATTTTGACTTGACTATGAAGATAATTAATCTGCTAAAGAAATTGTCGAGCTTTCAGTTCTGCTCTGGAAAGCAGATTTGGCCGCTCTTCTCTGACACCATTTGAGAATATATGGTATATAACATGCTTTTCGCAATGAAGCAAAAGAAGATTTGTTCAATGCATACAATACTGTGAAGAAATGTGGGCTTTTGAAAGACCAAAATGCAAGTGCTGCACTGTGTCTCCCTTATTTGTCAATGAAATTGGAAATTTGTGTTTATCTGAATATTTACATCTTGATTCAAGCAACAGTTAGAAAGTATTTTTCACTATTCCTTTTACTACTTGACATGCTCTACTTGTTGCTCTTTTTGGTCACTAATTTATTTTCTCTTTTTATCACCATTCCTGTTGCAGTGGCATGGGTCCAGATTTTAGAGTCTTAGTTCGGAAAAGCAGGAAACAGGCAGAACAGTATCATAAGTTATATAAGGTACCTCTTTGCATTCTGAAGAGTGATCCTCTTTTGTTGGATCAAAATAGTTGGCAAGCCAGCCATTCTATTGTGTTGCGACCAAGGGTTGTTCTGACCTATGTTTTGTTCATGTGTAACCCAAGCAAGCATAGTATGGTTTCGTAAAATGACAATCCACAGTTCACATGAAATCTAAGGATTATATTATTGTAGAAGGACACTCTTGTGTTATATAAGTTGGTTATTCATCTTTTGTTCTTTTTGTGGGGGTATACATATGAGAGAGCAATCGGTATTTATTGCGGAACCTGTACATTTGTGTAGTTGTCTGAATTGTTATCAACATCTATCACCATAATCTAGCAAACACTCTTATGGTACCTTTTAATTCACAAGATAAAAGTATTCTTGAGCTGCTTCTTGAGGATTATTTATTGTATGTTTCTGTTTTTATTTTGTATATGCATTTTAACTGCTTCATTTTTATGTGCCTTCTGCTCTTTCAAGTTCATCAGCAGCACTATTGTAGCTGCTGTAACTTTTAAAAGTATGATGTAAATCACTCCTAAATAGATATGAGTGGAAAAGATACAAGTTTTTGTTGCAATGTTCACTTATCATTGACCATTCTTACTCTAACTGTAGGAACCCATACCGGTCACGCAACTAGTGAGGGAGACTGCAGCTGTCATGCAGGAGTTTACTCAGTCAGGGTAAATGAGCTACTTTATGGAGTATGCTGTATTTGTTTTTTTCCATAGTCAGTGTCGTTTAATGGAAGGTTCAGTTGAGCCTAACACGATGTACGTGCAATAAAAAAAGTATGTTTGTTGATTTTATAATGGATGTCAACCTTGCAAATTTTTATTGTTCTTTTGATCTTGAACGCCATTTCTCACATGGCCTTTCCTTTTCGTCTGTCCTCTTTTGAAGTGGTGTGAGGCCTTTTGGAGTATCTCTTCTGGTTGCTGGATTTGATGATAATGGTCCTCAATTGTATCAGGTATTTTGTCTTCTCTTAGGAGATTCTGTAGTGTATTAATGACGGCTATATATTTAGTTAATCTGGTTTATAGTGTGTGACTGGCAAAGTGGATGTGAGAATACCCCTTAAGATGCTATGAACACCTCTCATCATTGATCCGCCTATAATTAACTTGTGGGTCAAGTTTAATATGTTGTAATGGGGGTCTAGTCTGTCCATGACAAGATTGGTGGTTTTCACTATTTTTCTTCAATATTTTATTACTTTGACATCGGACAATTATTATGAAGGTTTCACATTGATTGAAATACCTCAAAGATCTTTTCTGTACATGGCGGCAACTTTGTTTTCAAGTATGTAATTGGTGTTAGATCATATGTCTTTTCAATATCTTATCTGTACTGGAGTTCAACATGATCGCGGTAAACTGGAAGAGTTGAGGATGTGGTCAGTGGAGACAAGGGTAATGGTGTCAGAGAAGTCATGAACGACCAAGTGGTTGTCATTGGAAGAGTTGGCAGCCTTGCCCTTGGCTTTGGCTTCACCAGCCATGGTGATTGGATTTGTTAGATCATATGTCTTTTCAATATCTTATCTGTACTGGAGTTCAACATGATCGCGGTAAACTGGAAGAGTTGAGGATGTGGTCGGTGGAGACAAGGGTAATGGTGTCAGAGAAGTCATGAACGACCGAGTGGTTGTCATTGGAAGAGTGGCAGCCTTGCCCTTGGCTTTGGCTTCACCAGCCATGGTGATTGGATTTTGGGAGGATGAAGTTCCATGAGAGAGTAACTTAAGTGGTCGGATTTTAAAATTTTTAAAAATAAAAGAGATTGATGGAAAATTGTTGGTACAAAACTGAGTGCTGCATGGTAGTTTTGACACTTCAAGTGTAATTTTTCTCAGAATGTTATATCAATCTTGCGAGCTTTGTACCAGTTCCTGAACTTCAAGACATTCATCGTTGAAATATGCATATCCTAGCAATCACAGTTAGAAGCATTAAAGAATGCTTATTTAACCCTCTTGTTTTATATTTGTAAACAGAAACAACAGTCTTTTATTACCTTGTATGTGGTTAATTAGAACTACCATGAAGTACTTGTTGCTGTACACTTAATAGGTCGATCCATCTGGTTCTTATTTCTCGTGGAAAGCTTCAGCAATGGGAAAGAATGTTTCGAATGCGAAGACATTTCTTGAGAAGAGGTAATAAGAATGTAGTAGCTGTTGGAATGTCTTCTGATTTCTTCTAACTGTATGTCTGATTATTATTAATTTCATGGAATCGTTCACTGGAAGATACAGCAAATAGTCTTCATTTCCCATACGGCACTTGATCTTTAGCCAAGCTTTATATCATTGCATGAACTATGCAAAAAATGAGATCTTCCTACTGTGGCATGGAGTGCTAGATGCTTTAAAAAATCTGTTTGTTGTTATCTTTTTCCTTCAAATGTAAACTTGCATGATTGACATGATTTTGAGTCAAGAGGCATACAACTCTTGCCTGTGCCCCTTTGCATGTGCTTATTTAATGTTTTCTATGCCATGCGATCGTGTAACAAATGTTTTCTATCTGAATCGTGATAGGTTATTCTGATTGCCTCGTCTCTATCTTCATCTATATTCTGAACTTATTTTGTTCCAATGCCCATGAAGAGGCAGAATAACGAAGATTTCCTTTAGATGATTTTAAGTAAATGTTTTGGCTCCTGGCTGAAGATAACTGATATCAATATTCCCTTTTTCCAGTTTAAATAGCTTGATACTGTAGGTGGTAACTTAAGGAGGAATTCTTAAGAGATTCTGTCAAATGCCTACTTGAGTTAGAATGGCTGGCAGCAGTGATGTATGAGGAGATGATATCAACAGTGGATTCTTAGAGCTGTATTTATGTAGTATCGAGTGAATCTTGCATTCTTGCACCAACATTAGATTGTGGTAGATCACTTTCCACCGACCAGTCTACTATCCTGAAAATCGATTCTGTGCTTAAAAGGTTTACTTTTAGAAACTTTTGGACCACTCAATTATAATCCTTTATCTTCTGAACTTCCTTAGTTGTCCATTTGCTGAGTCTTGTGACGTCTTACAAGTAGAGTTAAAACCGATATAGTGATTTATGAAATGGAATATGTGTCAATGAGTGCATCTGCTTCATCACTGTTCAAGGCAGGATTTGAGGATTAACCCTGCACGGCTCCACAAACACACGGAGGAGGTCTAGCCTCCCCAGCCTGGCTTCCCCAGTGCCTGTCCACTTGATATACAGCGGTGGTGGGCTGCCTGGATTCTCCCGGTACAATGCCTCGGGGAACATGGCACCAGACTCTCCCTGCACCTACCCAAGCTTTTCTTCCCGGGTAGAGGGGAATACGCGCCTGGCTGAACGGGGTCTCCCACCCCAGGGCGGATCTCCCGCCGTTTCGGCGCTTGGGCCTTTTAGGACGGCCTTTCACCGTGTCGGTTATCTCATTATATTTTTCTTGGGTGGATAACATCCCAATACCCCCCTTAGTTTAAGGTTGGAGGGGCCCCTGGGAAGCCAGGGCGAACCTGCCCGGGTCGGCAGCAAGGCCCCCCCGTGGGGCTTACCCTTCATTTACGAGGGGGCAGTTTAACGAGCTGCTCAGCTCGAAGGTATTATGATTCTCTAAAAGGGTTCCAAAATGGTAGCTTGAAAAACCTTGATGGTTGTAGAGACCCTAGCTAGTGTCCACTGCACTACTAGGGCAGAGAGTGGGAAAATATTCATCATGTGTAGGAATTATGTTAGTTACTCTAAAAGGAACGGCCTCTTATCGTGTAGTCACTCCTGTTAGTTCTGAATATGTGAGCTGTAAGTGCCGCATTTTTCAAAAGTATGGAAGTTTAGCAGGGTTCATCATATTGAATCAACTAATAAACATCATGGTTTGGCTTGTCGTTTCACATTTCTCTTTGGTATTATTTTAAGGGGACATGTGAATGTCCTGATGAAGATTCTTTTCTGTCTTTAAAATTGTACTATAAGATCATTTTTCTGATGACATAACTTTATTATGTGGACTCCCTTGATGACAAGAATAAGCTCCTTCGTGGGTATTGTAGGTACACTGATGACATGGAACTTGAAGATGCCGTCCACACAGCAATTCTTACACTGAAGGAAGGGTAAGTGACATTCTTTTTTCCTTTACCTGGAGGCTTTGTTTAACATGCAATAACTTATGATTCTGGATATAGTGTCTAGCGCATATACTCTGGGGGGAATGTTTTGGCAGTATTCTGTTTCTCACTTTTAATTCCGATGATGGCAGTTGTTTTAATGTTTTTCTTTCTGATTCCTTTGGCTAGGATTCATTTGATTGGTAAAGGCGAACAATGAGATCTTTTTGATGTTAAGGCATTTATTTGTGCTGATCCTATTACTTTCTGGTTTCTTCCTGTCCGTTTTTCATACTGGAGACTAGAAAACCCACGGAACTTCACAGCTTAATGTTTTCGAGAATGAGATTAAGTGCAGAAATACTCCTTTGTCTTTACCACCGCATTTTCTGTGCATCAAGGGAAATTTAGAGGTGGGCTTGCAAGAGGCCAAATTTTGAGCTTTCTATCAAATTACATAGGTCCTCCCTAGAATGTAGCTGTGAGATTTTAAGGGGTTTTCATAGTTGATTTGCTGATAGCCTAGCAATGCCTTTGTTACTATGACCGATCCAGCTATATCTACAGTTTCAAGTGGTCCTCTGCAATGTGTTACCAGTATGCAGTTGGTAGGCCTAACTTGTTGCATCTGTAAGCCAGAAATTAGGGACTTTAGAATTTCACTTCGTTGGAAGAAAAACTGCTTTTGCAATTTTTTCTATTCTTTAGAATTAGAAAAGCTGCATTTAGACATCTGGCTTGATATTCAACTAGAATAAAGTATCCAGAATCTTGCAGTCAGAAATGCTCCAGTTAGAGAAGTGAACTTGTCAGAAATCAAGTAATCAATGAGTGCATGTACTGATTATGAACCATGAATGAGTCGCATTGTGCAATGGCAGTCTTTTTGGTTGAATGTTTAGGAAAAGCTATGAAATATGGCATTTTTTGCCATGTATGCTTTTATTGTCAGTAGATGGTTCCAGACAGAGTCAATTTGCTTTTACTTTGGTATGTACCTGTAAATTTGGTATGTACCTATAAATTCGGTAGATGGTTCAGAGAGAGACCAAAATAAATTTTTTGTGTGATGAGAACTTTAATTGCTCATGTTCAATTGGTAATTGCTGAAACAGGGTGTACATGTTAAAGCCAAGGACAGTTATTATCATAGGTTTTTAGGTGTACATGGAACCAGGAAGGAGCTGTGACAGTTCTTGTTAATCCCTCTAGCTAATGGCTTCCTTTCTTCTGTTCTGGAACTTCTGCTGTACTACTTGGGCTTGCTTGTTAACTTTTTCCTTTTGTTTGAGATTCCAAGTCATATTATTGTTAAATGGTTTGCAGGTTCTTCTGTTCCACCTTGCTTCTCTTGATCCATACATAGCTGATGTAACTTCACTTGCAAATGCTGATATTACAAATTAAACATCTTTTATTGTGGATTGCAGATTTGAAGGTCAAATTTCAGGAAAGAACATTGAAATTGGAATAATTGGCACTGACAAGAAGTTCAGGTAACATCTTATTTGTGAACTTCTCTTTAACATTTGTGGCAAAATCTTTAAACTTACTCAAATTCTGTTGGTGAATAAGTTTCTCCGTGATTGCCAGACTTTTTGGTACATTCATCTATTGTGGATGTGAAGCAATATGAACTTTAACACTCTTGAAGAGAAGTCGTTTCACTCATCTTTGGAAGACCTCTAATTAAATTTTCTTGACTGAATCCAAGTTGTCTTAAAGAGTTCTAGCTATTTTAGGTAGCTGACATGTTTCTAATTGAATTGAGTTTTCGAAGTATACCAAAGGTCTTTCCTTGTCATATATAATCATCAGTTACTTTGTACAACATCCGAACATAGGCCAACACCTTATAAGATAAAATGCCACAGAATCTCCTGTTGAATTTGCTGTTTTTTTTTTCCCTTTCATGTGCATCTGGTGATTCTTGTAGTACAACATTGGTGATGATGGGTCAAGTAAGATTTCCAAGCAGACATAAAACATAATGATTGAAAGCTGAACCTGTCACTAGAGTTGAGAATGGAGAGGCAATGAGTCAGACATGAATGAAACATCTGGCATTCTTGATTTATGCTTTGAAGTCTGGAAGAGGCATGGCATTGATGCTTCTGTGACCAATATATCAGCATTTTTTTTTGAAAGAAAATGATAGCTATTTTCTGATTTGACATGAAAATATTAATGCTTATGTCTTATACACTACACAATGAAGTTTACCACGTGCTTAAGGTATTGATCTCCTGGATGCTTCTACGTGATTCTTTATCATTAAAAAAATGAAGAGCAATACATTCTTTTTCCTATAAGATACAAGGACATTGGTTATTGCGCTTTGTGACATACTTCTCATGCTGCAAAACAGACAGTCCCCCAGTCTAACCAGCCACACTCTCCGATCAGATGTCCAAAATCTAAGATATCTAGAAATTTGTTTGGAACTAAAGATAATCTGCTGATGAAATAATATGCAATCTTTTATGATGCGTGTCGTTGTTGATAATAACGTTATCTATTGACACAATATGTGCTTAAAATGATTCCAAGTTGGGAATTGCTGCCCATGCTTAATGAGGTACAGCACTCCAGATTTTTGTTCTTCATGCGTGGGTAACTTAAGCACAAATTCTCCCATGCAGGGTGCTGACTCCAGCTGAAATTGACGATTATTTGGCAGAAGTGGAGTAACTTGATTCATTCTTGTATACTGGTTGATGAGGTCTGGGCACATCCTATGAGTGGTTCTGTGCATTTAGCATGACAAGTACTGTTGCTTGGATATTTAGTTTTCGACAGCTCAGAAAAGCCTAATTGTATTAGACAGAAGGTGGATTTGTGTTCCAGTTTTAACGGTTCATCAAGTTGTGAGCACTAGATCCTTTCTATTTTATGGCCAGAATGCGAAATACACATTTTAAAGTGATGAAAATGTGCTGCTTATTTTTAAATCTTGCCAAACTTTTTTGAGGTGTTATATTTGGGGCCCTCTACTCTTAGTAGGCTGCAATGGGGCAGAAGTGATTTGATTGAAAGGCATCCAATCCATGGGGGCTCACAACTCGTAGGATGACCTTTTTGATCAGTACCCACTTTTCTCTTATCATTAATAAACACTGCACATATGAACAAGGTGCTGGAGAATGAGAATTCCATTTCCCATGGTACCCAACAAATAGTATGAGAAAGGATCACTGCATATGACTCAGGGCTACATTTTGCCTCAAGCCCTGAGTCTTGTAGGATCAGGCTTTCATGAGAGAATCTCAGATACATGAGAAGAAAAGATATTCTGTTACTCTATACAATCGCTTATAATACTTTTTCTCCTCATGTTCCCTTTGTAGCCCAAGGCTCAGATCCGACCTCTTCCGTAGTAGAAGGGAGATGTTGCGGGGAGGCAGCATTTCTCTTCACAAAAGAAGGTAGGCTATGCAGTTTACAATGTACGTGACTGACATCACCTTACAAATCATTAGTAGGTTTAAGGCACATCATCCCAACAAAGTTGTAGTTTGAAAGTTAATTCGCATTGTCACTTCATGATTCTGGTCAATTCTTGTCTATAGCTTCTGTATCACAGTTGAAGCGAATGCATCTCAGCTGTCATTGAAAATGAAGCGCATTTGCATTGAGATGTGTTTTTGTGGATATAAGTTATTGTCAATCTCTGTTTCCTCTACGATATTTCTCCACGTGTCATCGTATAACTAAGAGATGCCGACCATTCGTCAGATTTTTAGATCAGTGCAACTGAAGGTGGTCGTAGAACTTGAGTTCTGGTTCATGACCTAGATACTATTTACTGTCCTTCGCCTTCATGAGCTTTCCACTCGTAATCAGCATTGCTCGATTCAGTATCACAACTTTAGCACACGTTTGGTGCTCATGCTAAGAGTTTTAATCTTATGCCCCCGACCCTCTGCTGCATTCATGGATGGACTTTTTGATTGCTACGTTGCCCGATTTCATTCCAAAAACGTTTGGAAGTTTCCATCATTGTGATATGCTCCTATAGGTTCGGCAGATTTATCAACATATATGCTGAAGATCACAAAATTTGCTCTCCGTAATTAGTAATTAGCGGGCCGATGCCCGGCTTAATATAATATTTACTGGCCGTGTACAGGGTGAGATTCCTAGACAGAGTTGTCAATGGAGAAACTCGCAATTTGGCCACTGCTTTGGACGATTGTAACGTGGGATATGTAGCGGGCATCATTTTCATATCGAGATAAGCACATGGAAACACAGCAAGTTCCCATGTGAGATTCAATCCACCCATTACGACAAGGACAGCGACTCCACTCCACTAAGATAGAAAGACTCGAGAAAAACCAGACGCTACTACCCTCTTCCTTTCGGTTCACACGATAGACTACTAGAAGCACACCATATACACATAACCCTGAAACATTGAACTAAGGATCATGACTAAAACACATAGCTAGAGCCAGAATTACTAAACCACGAACTACTACTGACTACTGATCATTGCCGTGACCGCATGATTATGCTTGACCAATCCGGGGGCGAAACAGATCGGAAGATGTCCTGTTTGATCTCGCGATGTAGATTACGGAGTCTGAAACCGCACAGGTTTGCTTGCAGGATCCAAGATTAACAAACCCCAGGCCATCGCTTATCCTCCTTGAAACCTTGGCCACAGCCCAGCGATTCTGGGTCGTCTCTCGGGTGTCGTCCCTCGAGCACTTGACGAATGCTGAAACAAAAGGGTCTCTCTTGCTGTTTCTTGTGGCGGAGGTTGTCCTGCCAAGCCGGTGTTTCTTGGAGGACGGAGAAGCAGTGGCGGCGGCGGCGGCAGGAGGTAAGGGAAGGAGGAGGCTGGTGGATGGAGTTCGCGCCATCATCCAGGACAAGTGGTTCTTGGGGATTCCTGGAATCTTTTCCCAGGAGAAGGGAACGCCGGAGGAGGCGACACGGGCGAGGGGCCGGAATGGAGGTACTGATCCGTGCCTAAGTTCAGGGGAGTCTAAAGGTCCAAGAAAAGGAGACGAAGAAGAAGAAGAAGATGACCGCGACGAAAGTGATGATGTTGAGGGAGACAGTGAACGAGCTCTGCGAGAAGATGGACACCTTAGCGTTAGCAGAGAAGGTGAGGAATCCATCTTGTTCATGAAAGAGGAAGAGAAGAGGGGGAGGGGGGCCTGTTGCATTTATTTCTGTGCCCTTTGATCTTGGTGACTGTATTTATAGACGAGCTCAGCCGGTGGCTGTTGTCATCTCTCAGGCGTCCGGACGGAAGAAAAGAAATGAAAATAAAATGGACAAGGGAAGAAATGTTATTTAACTAACATAACGACCACCTACAGCATTGATGACTACAACCACATGGGGAAGATGGCTACTAGATGGAAATCGGAAGCAAAAATCAGGAATGTTTTGGCGGATCCAAAATCTTTTTAAGTGTAGGGATCGGTATGTTATCATTAGATTGTCAATGATTTCGATCTTGTCGAGTCCATGTGAAATTTGGATAAAATAAATCCATGTGCTATTTCGAAAAAGGTAAAAGGCGTCGCCGAAAGTATGACAAGTGGACTCCGACTCGAAATGTGAGGAAATCATACCATGTATAAAATATACCTCGCATGTCCTGTGCAACTTCTTTATAGCAATTCTAGTCGTGGGGTGATTCGATTTTTGATATCCATGGGAATATGTACTAGTTCTTCATATTATGAGTCTTCTCCGTTATGGGTAAAGTCCCTTCTAAGCGATTCTATCGCAGTGGGGAAAACAAAACCTTTCATGTACTAGATATACAAGATTTCTTCATGAAAACTTTCACTGATGGAAAAATTTCATTGCGATAAGGGAAAAAAACCCTTATTTGTATTCCGTCGAAAGATTATTATATTCCGTGATTAGCTCTAATCCATTTTGTCAATATATCGTATGAGATCGGACCGAGAAATTTCCTGGGCGTGGGAAGCTAAAATCGTTTATCATTTACGTGTACGATGCGTCTAATCCGTCGCATTGGCGAAGCGAGGGGCACGGGATTTCCTGTGCAAAAGAAAAATGGGGACAAAGGAGGCTTTGGCGTCGCTAGACATTCGGTGCAGCGGTGTGACGTGCATCGCCCACGAGCCCCATGCACGTGATGGAGGCTTTTGTCCGCTACTCGCACGTGAAACCTCGATCGGGCCCCACCTCTTCCTCATGAAGGCTGCTGACGTCACTCCCACCTTGATTATTTTAGAACCATAATTACCATTTTCCTTTGTTCTACGACAAATGGATGATTTGAAATAAAAAATTATCACTCATGTAGCTTATAAAAATTGAATAAATAAAGATTACTTTCATTCCCATGAAAATGTTTTGAGGCACAATTACTTTAAGTGAATACAAGCGATCATTTTCTGAAAATTCATTTTCAAATCATTAATTTTTTGTGACGAGGGTTACCAATTATTTATATCCATTCTGAAAATACTCTTGTTTAATTATGCGCGCTAATGAGGTTTAGCCATTCAACGAGCCTCTTGCGGCTGTGATCTCGCACAATTAAAAATCAACCCATTTCGTCCGACATAGGTGCTCCCCACATAATAACTGTACCATAGTCTTGTCCAATTCTCACTCAAACTGCAAGTCTTCCCTGCGAGATCACGTGCAAGTTTTAATTGTAGTTTCATTCGAACCCCTGGATCGCTCGACAGGTCAGTGCGAATGTCATCTTGCATAGCCATCTCTATCTATCAATTCATCTAGCCTAGATTCTCTGTACATGCTTGAAGAAGATTGCATGATGAGGATTGATACCTAATTCGCTTGCCGCCGTCCGGATATCGTTTGATCTTTAGAAAATCCTCTAAGTGACATTAGTTGTTTAAGCTAAAGATTATGCATTATGCTATTTTTGATCATGCGCGCTTCACACGAGACTTGGCTGCTCAAAAAGACATTGGATAATTGAATAGGGAAGGACGCTTTCCGAAAAATCGAAGGAGTAGGATGAGGCGACGATTGATCGTGAAACGAAGGAGCCACGATCGGCTTTTTTGTCCCGTGATCATCGTCTCTTGATCTTGATAGATGAGTAATTGCTTGCATTCGCCGCAACTCCGGCAATTCTTGAATCGGGTAGGTCTTATGTGGGGCTACCGCGTGCAGAGTTCAAGATGGATTAGTAGCAGTCGTCATCTATGGCGTGAAACAAAATGAAAGCCCGAGAAAGATTAAGAGCTTGTTTGTTTTAATCAAGCATCAGCCTTTTTTGCTTTCTTTCCGGAGTTCAAAGTATCATCTTAAATTTGAAGAGAAAAACTTACATGCCAATGTATGTTTGTGAAAGTTTAACGAGGTGTTTCATGCTTATAAAAGGTCAAGAAACGGGTGTCGTAAGATCTAAATTAAGTAAAAAAAAAGTACTATGGATATCATTTATGTTTTGATAATGTTTGGTGGTTATGTGAATTTTGTAAAGAAGCTGATGCGGTTGAATTGGCCTGACTCCGTTTGTGGCCAACGCTTTGACACCTCTTCTTGGTTTAGTTTCCTGCTTCATCATTGTCACATGCGATTCAAACTTTTGGAAATGTTACACCCGTGGTATCACAGTATCTTTGCCCCATATTTGGGATTTGTGGAAAGATAGGGAGGAGCGAAAATTAGAGTGAAAAAAGATGAAAATTTTGAAATTCTCGTGAGAGCATAAAATAAAAAGAAAAAGAGAGAAATTCAAAACTAGCAGGAATTTCCTTTACATTTTTCTCCTCGAGTGTCTTCCAAACATCCAAACATAGCCTTAGTACGAACTTGTGTTGTACCCTAATGTTCGGGGGTAACTAGTTCCTAGTTCCCGGTTTGGTCCAGTTCCACCTAGGAACCGGAAACCGCACAGGGAGGATCAGTTCCCAATTTTTGGGATCGGGAATTGGACTGGATGGTCCTAGCACCGGGAACCAGACCAGATCGACTAGTTTGGTTTGGTTTGGTCCCATGAACCAGACCAGAGTCAGTTTGTTCTGGTTCCCCTCGAAATCGGAAACTGGACTGACAATCACCTATTCCATTTTCATGGAAGGGGGAACTAGATTGATCCTTTTTAAAATCGAACCAAACTGGCTGGTCCGGTCTAGTCCGGATGATTCTCAATTTAGGCGGTCCAACATGCTCACCCCTAGTTTGGTATGGTACTATGTGACAATAACATCAATGCAGTCAATTGGCCTCAATGAAGTTCTACTCATTCATCCGAAAGTACATATATACACACATTTATATAGTATTTATTACGTAATTTATCTATTCGTTAAAACACTTAAGGAGGGCGTCGATGAATATACTAAAAGCAAATTAATGGGAACAATTACCCAAAAAGTCATAAACCTATTGTAATTATGCTAATTCGATTATAGACATTTTTTTTAACCAATTCAATCTTTAATTTTTTGTATTTGTACCAATTTAGTTCATCCAACTAATTTTGATTGCTTGACGCTGATGTGGATGCTAGCCGAGGCCAGCTGTCCAGTTGACGCTAACATAAATAATTTTTAATGATATTTTATTTTTTTCAATATTTTTTATTAATACTAATAAAATTTTCTTTCTTTTTCTTTGTTCTTTTCTATTCTTCCATCTTTTCCCATTTTTCCCCTACAGTAGTCGACAAGACTTGTTGATCACTTAGCGAGGGTCAAGACCATCGATGGTGGCTAGCAAGGGTCTCAGCCCTTGCCCAACCTCACCCCAATCTGGGTGAGGCTAGCCTCCATGGCCTTGCTTGCGCCTAGCAAGGCCATGGTCACCATTGCCAAGCCTTGGGAAAGGCGGCCATGGTCTCGCCCAAATCTGGGCGAGGCCTGGCAAGGGCCTTAACCATCGTCGGCGGCTAGTGAGGGCTTCGTGGCTTTGGCTCAGTGGTTAGCAAGCCTCATCGGCCATTGTGAGGAAAAAAAAAAGGAAAAGAACGAAGAAGAAAAAAAGAAAAAGAAAAAGAATAAAAATAATAAAAATTAGTAAAGATTCAAACATTGTTAAAAATTATTTATGTCGGAGTCACTCGGATGATCTCTGCTGGCCAACATCCACATCCACATTAGCACTAACCAATTAAAATTGGTCGGATGAATTGAATTGATAAAAAAAATATTTATAATTGAATTGGCATAATTGCAATAACTTTATGATTGTTTTGGTAATTTTCCTTGAAATAATGTAATTGCACTCTTTGTTCATTTTTTTTTTGTAAGTGCTAATGCTAGCCCATCCTCTCTTTTGATGAATTTGACAAGCCCATGTTGCCAAAGCTAGGAAGGCCCGGCGGATTCCAAAACCCAAAAAGACGTTTTTGCTCCATCTTGGCTTTTGGGAATCGAGGCCTTTTTAAGAAATTGATATGATTCGGGAAGTGCCGAAAGGCTGTAATTTCGAGCGATTTAAATTTATAGATGGTGGGTTCATCAGGCCTTTATGAAATCCCTTCGTTTTATCCTATCGTCTGAAAATGGAAAAAGCTAGATTTCATAGTCACCTATTGCGGCCGGAAGAAACATGGCTAGAACTTTATCGTGGCCAAAGCCAATATTAATGTGAATTTGCCATCGTTTCTAGAATTCTAACTAGTAATGGCCCAATGGGCATCTTTAGATATTTTAAAATAAATCCATAAAGTTGATATGGTAAGCGAAGTAGTAACTGTGACTCAATATTTAGACCAGCCGGTCATATTCATCACTCAATTGGTCTGTATTACACAAGTTTGTATATTGAATTTGGCAAGCAATCTTCATAATCTCAACTTTCGATTTTCTAAATCTAAAATCACACACATATATATGTATATATTGTATTATATCAACAGTAATGCTCTAGATAAGAGTAGTTCTAAAAGTGTAGTGATCATCATAACTTGAAAAATCTTGTTATTGCTCGTGTAAACGACTAATGCATGATTCCAAAGAAAAGAGAGAGAGACTAATACATTAATAGTATGTCAATACATGTGATCATAATTGATGAAAAATATTATTTTTATTTCATTCGATCTATATTTATATTTATTGGCTATGGTTATTCTAACTTTTCATCTTTTATGTGATTACCATTAGTCAATTAATTTCAATATAGTAATATTTCATTTGCAATTAAAATTGAAAAACTCATCTCGCAATGTATACTTATTTTTGTAAAGAATCGAGTTTACAATTTTTCAAATTCTTTTGGGTATTAGTTGGGGGCAAAAACCGATTGAAAAATTACAAATTAACCGATTTTAACGTGAAAGAACCTACTCGAGAAACGATCCCATTAACACGTGCTGCGTAAGGCAAAATTCGTTGACCATCAAGCAAACGGCAATGGGGTTAGCAAACCTTAGCGCCTCGTCCGTGTTCCATTTACCCTAAATTTGATCGAGGAGGACTCCAGCTCCCCTAGAAAAACCTTCACTTCTTTTCTTGACTCGAGAAGCTCTACTCTGAAATTGACCGGATTCAATCGATCTCAAAACTTATTTTAGAAAAAGAAAATGATTTTGCACTCACCTAGACAACACGAACGAACAATAATGTGGCCCCTCGACCAATGTATGTTTAGAAATGGTGAAACTTTTATATCTTACTATAGGAATTCAATCATTCTCATAAAAACTAAATAAAGTGAGCCGATTCCATAACCTCTCAAATATATTCATAGGTCATTTGGTAAAGAGAAACCATCGATAGATCTAAATATAGTTACATAAAAGAGTCATAAATTTTGGTTCAATATATAGTGCTATCCCTAAACATTTAATTTGTTAAATGTAATTCATAAATTTTAACCCAATATGTAATATCGTTCATAAACTTTTAACTTATTCAACGTGGTCCAAAAAACATTTGATAAACATTCAATTTAATTTTTAAATTATACGAAAATATATAATATTATCTTTTCATTAGTTTAAGTGCAAGAATAAAAATTAAACGCCTATCAAAAGTTTAGGATTACGTTGAGTAAATTAAAAGAAGTTCGGGAATCATATTGAGAAAATTTAAAATTCAGGGACGGAGCAAAAATTCAGTGATTATTGACGTCATTTTTTTCATGGATTTAATGATTTTTTAAACTTTTTCAATTAAGTCGTGACGTCTTCGAGAGAGAGATGAGAGACTATTCTGGTTCATTCTGGCGAGCTCCATGAAGACGACGCGAGCAGCTCTACAATGGATGACATAGCTGAAGACCGAATCCCTTCGAAGGCTTGACGCGTCGTTACCTTCGCGACCGAGAGGAGGAGTTTATACAGAGGATGGAGAGATCGCCGTCATCGCCGTCGCCGCCGTCGCCGCCGCCGTCGCCGCCGCCGTGCGAAGGCTCGAGGGAGCTCCAGTGCGTGGGCAAGCTGGAGATCGTCAACCCCAAGCCCGTCGGCTTCCTCTGCGGCTCCATCCCCGTCCTCACCGACAATGCCTTTCGTCACGCCTTCGACTCCGCCCTCGTCCCCTCTCGCCAAACGTATTCGCTTCTTTTCCCCCCCTCGTTCATCCCCTAAATGCGTTCGCGGACGCGTTCGTCTGACACGATCGCCTCGTTCGTTTGGAACTCGGGACGCTGTCGGTTTTTTGTTGGCTGATGATTCCTGGCTTGCTTGGTTCAGGGTGAGCGCTCCGCGGTATCAGATGCTTCCGACGGAGACCGACCTCAAGAGGCCTCCCGTTGCTCCGAATCCTTCCGAGAAGTTGCTCCCCACCGGTGCACTGTTGTCGAGGATGGCCGCTGGAGGTAATTTTGGGATCGCGTTGAGTGCTGGACTTTCATGCGCGTGTAAATATGTAGTTGATGTTGTTTTCGTAGTGTTGTCGTGATTCCACTTCTGAATGGATTGATTAGTGTTTGGCATCCAGGAAGTCCTTCATGCGTTGTATGATTTTCGGAGAATTCGCAGCTTTGTACGTCTAAATGATTCTTCTGAACGGCTGTCTGTCAGTACACGATGATTGAGGCAGCAGATTGTGAAATTATTTGATGATTATATGGATTGAGCTGTCCTGTGTGGGTGTAACATTCATTTAGAGCAGTCGTAGGGTTTGCATAGAAAGTGTCGAATCTTCATTGTGCTTATTGTGGCTCTCTCATCATGGTTTTTATTAGTATTCTTGTAATTCTCTGCTCGGAAGATTAAGGTCCATGCATTGCAGATTTTGGTGTTATGATTTGGAAAACCAGAGGTTTTGTTTAGTCAGCTAGAACTTGATCAAATAATCTAATACTCTATGGTGTTTATGGCAAGTCTTTACTCCTTTGAAGAATGAAGCTTTGGTGGGAAGTGGATTTGGTGTTTTAATACTGAACACATTGATGTTTGGTGAAAGTTGGTAGTAGTATTTGGCCTTGAAGGAGAAGGATAAATTTCAAACAGCAAAGGAGGCACTGAGTGGCAGTTTTTGAGAAGGATTGGAGTTGGTTGGGGGAACTTCAAATCAGTTGACTCTTAAGTTAAGAATGGGAGGGAAAGACTGTTGAGCATGACATGTGGTGTTGCAATGAACCTCTAAAGAATCGACTCCTTAATTTTGTGTCGCTGGGAGCAAAGAGGCTGTGGTAGCTTACGTGCTTTATAATGATAAGATGTCTGCATCCATTTATCTCTCCAAGCGAGCCCTAGACTGGGAATTGGAACCCTTCTCTAACTTTTGCAGAGAAATATATGAGAGTTATCTTAGCAGGCAAAGCAGAGGAGGCTGTTCATGGCCTATGGCTTATATGGTGTTATCATTATAATAATATTGTAGATCTTGCAGAATATTTTTCATCAGTAATGGGAACAAGAGACTTAATTGGGATACGATTTGGAAAAAGGAACGTCTTAAGAAAAGTAAATTCCTTTGTTTGAGAAAACCTAAGAGGTGGAGGTGATCGACACTTTCATGCTAGGAAGAAGGGGACATGTTGCTCACATCTTTCTACACAACCTTTGGATGTGGCATACTTGGTCAACTGTTTGTGCATGGAGATGGATTGGGCCATAATATGATTATTGTAGGAAGTTATTTGGGCTTGGTACAGTATATGAGTCCTATTAATAACTGAAAGTCATCATTTTTGCATGTTAGCGCATATTTGTTAGTTTTGATTTAAAAGGAGGACAAAAGGCCTTTCAATGGAAAGTATTCTTATCCTTTAGATCAAAACTGTGTACTTTTGGTATTGTATGAAAGTGCTTCAACAGGCACTGCAGTTTCTGTTGCTGGTGAAAGAGCTTATTTTTGGTCTTTGATCTCTTTATGTTGATGGTTCGCACCCCCTTGGTGTCTTTTTGATTCCATTTCTAGCAACCAAAAAAGTTAGCGATACTTTTATTCCAAATAAAAAACTAATAACTTGTTAAAAACCCTTCACTTAATGGGAAAAAAGAATATAGAAATATGCATCCTGAAGGTGTGGAGATTACAATCGATGTCAAATAGCACGTAAGAAAATGAGCAGGGAATTTATTGAGTGATGTACAGTCTCTTGTGTACCTAAAATAAGCAGCCCAACTACATCTTTTCATCTCTGGTCAACGTGCTTTTCTTATGCATGGGAATATTGCAATGGAAAATTCAAACTCTTCTCCAAGGATTCAATTCAGATCTAGAGCTTTTTGCAATGACATCTTTTTGCCATGTGAGAATAATTGGGGACACTAAGGACCTTGTTGTGACTTTACGAAATGGTTTAGGACTTGTTTGATTCCTTAGAAAAAGTTCATAACTTCTGGTCATATTGTCTATTATATGAAAGATCATTTACTACATTTTTGAATGCATGAATGGTTGATCATCAGAAGAAAATAAATAATGACCCATTAAAAAGGTGGAGATAAAAAAAAAATAATTCCAGTTAAATGATGGCTTTGGACTGCCACTTATAACAGAAAATTGTCAAAAAGTGGGCCTCACAAAGAAAGAGTGCATGAAGCTCTTCCCAAACTTTCGGTTAGGAAAGAGCTGAACTTGTAACTTGGTTCGCACGAAAGTGAATTTTCATAAATACAAAGATTTGTATTTCAAGAACCATCAAAATGCGGGTTCATGGAATTGATCAGTGTATCATGTGGTTATTTTGTCCTTTCAGAGCATATTTGTCTGGTGGCTGCATTTTAACATTTAATACTTGATGTTGTCCAGTTATTAGTTACAAAGCCTGATCCTTTAGTTGAACTTGATTAGATAATTCTTTCCTTCTGTTAATTTCATCTTGAAGCTCCATGTCTGAAGATGTTTCTGTGTCATTCTTATTGACAGATTTACCCTGGGAAGACAGTGCTATCACATCAAACTTTAGTAGGAAATGTGAGGCGCTTGCTGTATCTGGCTTGGTAGAATATGGTGATGAGATTGATGTGATCGCTCCTGCAGATATATTGAAGCAGATATTTAAGATGCCTTATTCAAAAGCTCGTTTGTCCATTGCTGTCCATCGTATTGGGCAAACTCTTGTTCTGAACATGGGGTCTGTGCGAGAACCGACTGTCTTTGGCTCAACATTGTGTTTAGATTTCTAATCTTATGTTTCTGATATGACACAGGCCTGATGTGGAAGAGGGAGAGAAGTTGATTAAAAGGCATAGTCAATCACAATGCGCAGAACAGGCATTATTTCTTAATTTTGCCATGCATTCAGTTAGAATGGAGGCTTGTGATTGTCCAACATATAATGCTGCATCATCAAAGGACCAATCGGATTCTTCTGTTCTTCCTGGGATAGATACTTCCAACACTTTTGGTCTGCATGATGACATTGCTGACAAAGAGCAATCAAGACAAAGCTCAGAGTATCCACAAATAAAACAGAGTGGTTTCATATGGGAAAGTAAGTCCAAGAGGAATAAAAGGCGCGATCCTGTCAAAAAGACGACACAAGTTAGTGAAAAGAACCGACATGCGGTGCAAGAGTCTGACAGGCATAGAAGAGCTGCGAATGATGGATTTTTGAGGGTCTTGTTTTGGCAATTTCACAATTTCCGTATGCTTCTGGGCAGTGACTTGCTTCTCTTTAGTAATGAAAAATATCTTGCTGTGAGTCTGCATCTGTGGGACATTACAAGACAGGTTAATCTAATGAATCGTCTGTTTTCTTCTCTTTCTTTTTTCCACTTTAATCATAACCACATTTTTACACTATTTCTATGTTTGTGCAGGTCACTCCATTGACTTGGCTTGAAGCCTGGCTTGATAATATCATGGCTAGTGTGCCGGAATTGGCTATTTGTTATCATCAGAATGGAGTGGTTCAGGGCTATGAGCTTCTTAAGACAGAAGACATCTTTCTATTGAAAGGCATCTCTGAGGATGGCACTCCTGCTTTTAACCCTCATGTTGTCCAGCAAAATGGCCTTTCTGTATTGAGGTTCCTTCAAGAGAACTGCAAGCAAGATCCTGGGGCATACTGGGTAAGTTTTTATTATCTATATTTCTTTTTTATTATATATTCTTGCACTGGGTAAGTTGCTTAAAGTGAACCAGTATTTTAAAAAGTTTCTTGCGAACCTTGTTGGTGTTGAATTTTTCTTCTTTTTTTCTGACATGGTCCATCACAGCTGTACAAAGGTGCTGGCGAAGATGTAATTCAACTTTTTGATCTTGCTGTTATCCCTAAGAATCACTCTTCTGACAATAGCGATGATAGCTCAAGCTCTTTGCCTTCACCAATGCATAGAGGAAGAAGCGACTCTTTGTTCTCACTGGGCACTCTGCTTTACCGCATTGCTCATAGACTTTCCTTATCAGTGGTCAGAACTTTCTTGCTCCTTAGAAACTTTTCTGTTTTGCCCTATTAGCTACAATATATTGATGAAAATGTATGATTTTGCTGCAGACTCCAAAAGATAAGGCAAAATGCGCAAGCTTCATTAGGAAGTGCTTGGAATTACTGGATGAGCCAGATCAGCTTGTATGAGTCATTAATTTGTTTTTAATTCCATTATTGGAGTACAATTTGTATTCACTTTTTTGTGTTGTTTTATTATATTAGGTTGTACGCGCTCTTGCTCATGAACAATATGCCAGACTTATTTTGAACAATGATGATGAGGATGTTGATTTGGCATCTGAATCTGTCCCAGAAGAATGTGAAGTTACAGTTATGGACGTTGAAGAAGAATCTCGGAATTTTTTAAGAAGCATTTCTGACTCTTTTGTCCAGGACGATAAGCCCTCTTTTGTTTTAGAAGAAAAGCCTACTGAAGTACAAAAGGAACTTCAAAATTTAGCATCAGAAGCATCATTGAATATGTCTTTAGAGGCTAGTACATCTGCTTCTGGAAAATTGGTGACATCATCTGACATTGAGAAGACAGTTTCCGAAGGAGGTGTCTCTAGTTCTGGATGCGGTGATCACTTTGCAATCTGCCAAGTGTCCCCTGTATCTACACAAGTAATTCAAACTGTTGCAGATCCTATCTCCTTCAAGCTGGCTGCAATACATCATGTTTCTCAAGCTATTAAGTCACTGAGATGGATGCGCCAATTGCAAAGTGATGAGGCAGAGCTGGTTGATTGTGGCAGTGGAGCTGCTGATGGAGCTCCCTTGCCTACGAACTTCTCTGTTTGTGCATGTGGTGATGCTGATTGTATTGAAGTTTGTGATATTCGTGATTGGCTGCCTACATCAAAATTGGATCATAAGCTGTGGAAACTTATTCTGTTACTTGGAGAATCTTACTTGGCACTTGCACAAGCGTATAAAGAGGAAGGTGAGTTGCTTCAAGCATTGAAGGTTGTAGAATTAGCTTGTTCGGTCTATGGGTCAATGCCCCAACATCTTAAAGATACAAGATTTGTTTCCTCAATTGTTAGTTGTTCAACATCCTTGTCGATGCTTAATGACAAAAATGGAAGGACAAAATCAAAGTTCGATGCTGGTGAAAATCTTATATCCACCACAGACGGTGATCATTTTACTTCTGAGCAATTCTCCTTCACTTACCTCTTTTGGGCCAAGGCTTGGACTTTGGTTGGAGATATATATGTTGAGTTCCACATGATAAAGGGCAAAGAGGTTTCAGTTCAAACAGCTGAGAAACGGTCCATGAAAGAGCTGAGAATGTCATCTGAGGTTGTGAAGGAAGTCAAAAGGCTCAAGAAGAAGTTGGGACAACTTAAGCAGAACTGCAGTTTATGCTCCCTGGTGAATTGCAGCTGTCAAAGTGATAGGGCTAGCAGTGGTAGCAGCGCAAGCAGTAGCACTGGAGATTCACATATGATCGCTCATTGCAGAAGATCGGGTAGAAAGTCGCATAGTAGGCGAAGCTCTTTTCCAAATTTTGTAGACACTGAAAATGAAAGCACTCTCCAGAAAGTGGACAAGGGTAGGCGGAAAAAGAAAAATGTTGGCACTGTATCAGAAACTTTTAATATAGCTAGAGGCACTGTGGATTTGGATTCTTCAGCTACTACTGTTTCTAATAATGGTGAAGATTCTTCTGAAAAGCATGCTGTTGCATCTGAAGTGGCTTCTGAAACAGGCTCATCTTGGAAAGAAGTACCTATAAAGAAAACTGGTGGAATATTTGGATATATCGTGGGTGCTGCAGCTGGAGACACAGACAGCAATCTTTTATCTGCTCTAAGCTGCTATGAAAAAGCTAGAAATGCATTAGGTGGAGTTCCGGCTGGCTCAGTGGAACTTCAATCTATTATGAAAAAGAAAGGATGGGTTTGCAATGAAATAGGTAGAAACATGCTGGAGAGGAAAGAGTTGAGTGAAGCTGAGGTTGCTTTTGCTGATGCTATAAATGCATTTAGAGAAGTCTCTGACCATACCAACATCATACTAATTAATTGCAATCTGGGTCATGGAAGACGGGCATTAGCTGAAGAGATGGTTGCAAAAATTGGACATCTTAAATCGCTTCCAGCATTTCATGATTCATACAAGCAGGCATTGGTAACTGCAAAGTATGAATATTGCGAAGCTCTTAAATTTTATGGGGCAGCAAAGTCAGAGCTCAGGGTTGTGGAGGAACATGAAGATTCTATTTCTGAAAGCTTGAAAAATGAGGTGTATACACAGTATGCCCACACTTATCTGAGGCTCGGTATGTTTTTGGCTGGAGAAGACACAACTGCTGATGTGTATGAAACTGCAGCCTTGGAGGAAATTTCACTTGCTGGCTCTAGTTATAGTCCTAGAAGACCTAAAGATTTGATCTTGAGAAAGCACGAAATCACAGCAAATGAGGCCATTAGAGAGGCGTTGTCTGTGTATGAATCGTTGGGTGAGGTGCGTAAACAGGAGGCTGCATATGCATATTTCCAGCTTGCTTGCTACCAGAGAGACTGCTGCTTGAAATTTCAAAATTCAATTCATAAGAAAGGATTCTCTAAAGGTGAGAATAGCATTCTCCAGCGAGTGAAACAGTATGCTTCATTGGCTGAGCGGAACTGGCAGAAAGCAACAGATTTTTATGGTCCCCAGACCCATCCAGCCATGTACCTCACCATAATGATGGAGAGATCAGATCTTTCATCGACCCTCTCGAGTTCATTGCACTCAAATGCGGTATGTCTTTGGAAATATTTGTTTCACAGTTTGTCAATCTGTTTCGCTACCATATGATGCTATCTGTGGTCGTCTTATTAAGTCAGATCACTTTGTTTTTCCTTGATCATGAATATATATACATCTGTTTGGATACATACATGAGTATGGATCCTAAGGAGGCTTGTCCTGAGATCTCTGAAAATTGGATCATAGGATCGGATCAGGGATCATAGGATCGCTCTTTTTTACAAAATTGAGACTTAGATTGTGCAATTTTGTCTGTGTCATACACAATAAGATGCATATTAACTCCAAAAGAGAAAAATGAAGCTGAATATATGCCATAGGGAAGGTCAGGTTTAAATTCTAGCATTCCTTCAAGCAGAAAAGAGTATCTGAGCATGTAGTGTATAGTAGCCATGTAAGAAACACATGAGTTCTACAGATGCAATTACCAAATATCACTAACATCATAATATGAAAAAAACTACTAGAACACATAATTTCAAAAATTCATTTATCAGTATTGATAGTTTACAAACTACTAGAACACGTAATTTCAAAAATTCATTATCAGTATTGATAGTTTACAGGCACGTAGACTATATAATGAAAATAGGAAAGCAATCTGAGAGTGAAATTGAACAAATGAGAACTTTCCTCACCAAATTGAGATAGCACCCAAAAAAGGACAATAGAAGCAAGGGTAGTAGGAAGGAGAAAAGAGAAAAATAGCTAAATATGGTTGGCATGACCGGTACAGTTTGATGTGAGAATATCAAAAAAGAAAAATTAAAGCTGAAAGATGTTTTGATCGAGTGGTTTGATTAATAACAACTAATTGCGGCATGAAGAAAGAGAAAAAGAAAAGAAGAAAGAGAAAGAAAAGGCAAGAGAAGATGGCGTTTAGTCAACATGCTGAAGTAGAAGATGGTGTTTCCTGAAAAAAAGTCAATCCATAGCTGAAGATCTTCTCTTCTGCTTTGTGCTTCTTCAGAGCTTAGCCTCACCAGTAGGGATCTCTGTCAATTCCCCAGGCCGTAGTCTTTCAAATGGACCTAAAAGTAGGCTTAAGGAGACAGGGAGTCTTGTCTGGGAGAAATGTGGCCCAATTTTCTCTTTCTTGTGGCTGGAATATCAATTCCAAGCAAAAAGTTCAAATCACTATGATCAGCTGTGGGATCGTGATCCCACCATGATCCTGACAGTGAGCGTTTTTTAATACAATCAAGATCGTTTGATGCATTTTGGATCAGAGGATTGTATAATCCTGTGACCCGGGCCTAACAAACCTCATGTACGTATGAAGTATGTGAAACATGCATTTATTAGTATTGGGAGCATTTTTATGAGGCTCATCATTATTTTCTTGTATTGTGTATGAATCTACACTGTTGCATCATTCTGGATTAGAAAAACATGATCAGTTTTTCTTTGCCTCCCTTAGTCTTTTTACTGACATACGGAAGGGGTTTTTCATTTGAAACTACCCTGGTGTTTAATATCACAATCAAATTCCGTTGTTTGTTCTTGTTATAATCTCAGTTTAGGTCATAGATATTTGAGTTGAACAATGTACTGTACGTCAAGTGATTATAATGCACCAAAACACTATTTTCTTTCGGTTCATGTGTTATGCAATGGATTTATTCATTTGGATTAGTCATTTATCTCTGTCGTTCTATATCTCATTCACAATTGCAGCATTTATCTTTGTTAGTACTCTCAGTTTAGATCTTAGATTATTAAGTAGAAAAAATGCACGCTAAGCCAAGCCTTAGGGAATTTATTCAATCACCATTTTCTTTAGATCACTTAACATGCGAGATTCATCACTCCTTGCTTCTCTTGCTTTTTGTGCAATCAACCTAGGTGTGGTGTTTGTATTTGAACAACGAACACAATATCCTAGAGATTTACACTGCATAAAAGCTTGTGCAGATTCGTTGTTATGATGTCAAATTGATTCTTTTGTTTTCATTGAACTTGACTTAGGACTCAGTATGGTTCTTTTGCTTAGTAGAAAACAATATTTAATTGGGTGCATTCAGTAGATAATGTGAGGAGTGAAGACAATCGAGGGATTGGCAATTATGTCTGTGACATTAAAGAAATTAAGATCAATAACAGCTAAAGTTTCTTGTCTGCAGCGACTATATTAAAGGCACTCTTGGTTCTTATAATGTGTAGAAATTTGTCCACTGATTTTCAATGCACTGTGAAGACAGTGTTAGCCACAGATTTTATACTTGAAAGGAGTGGATAGCTTGAACTACAGTCACACCATGATTCATTTTCTTTACTTGTTAGTATGATCTGACTTCTCAACCAGCTATGATTGTCAAATTGGTTAAAAATTGTTAAATTCAACTCCTTGGCATTTCCAGAGATTTTATTCACCTCAACTTATGACTACAGTCCTCCAGTTTGTTTCAATTTTCATGCAAAAGGTTAGTTTGCAACTGATCCAGATTGATTATGCTTGTCTCAGATGGTGGAAGCATCTGTGTCTCGGCTGCTAGATGGCCGTCATATATCTGAAACAGCCTCAGATGCTCTGAAGGCCAGTCACCCTGATATACACGCCAAATTTTGGAGCCAGTTGCAGATGCTTTTGAAGAATATGCTGGCGTCAACACTTGCTGCAAGTGGCAGCAAGTCTCCCTCGCATCCAGTTTCAATACCCAGCAAGCCTGGAGATGCTGTGAAGCTCAAAGAACTTTATAAAATGTCCTTGAAGTCCACTGAGTTCAGCCAGCTGCATGTCATGCACTCCCTGTGGACATCCTGACTTGACCTGAATTTGCATTTTGTGATGCTTCCATGAAACACGTGCATCTTAACAGGTATCATACAGAAACGGACTCTCTTGGATATCTTGCGTACACGTGCTGTATTGAACCCATGAATTAATACATGGTTGAAATTGTAGTACCAGTCTTACTACAAGGCAGTTCCCGGAGGTTTTGAACTCGAAGATAGCGGAGCAAAAGTTGATTGGCAAGTGTGTATGTGTGTTAGCAAGTTCTGGTTCTTACCCATATTATGCTAATCAGGGTAGTGGGGGCCTCCTCCGGTCATTCTACGTGTATGTCTCTGTGATTGACTTTTTACTAACGGCAGACTATGAAATACCATTTTAGGAGGAACAACAAAACTGGGCAAGGTCTTATAATTGCATCTTAAGGGCCCTTTTAAATGAAGGACTATAGAAGGGGCCTTAACCATAAAGAATGTGAGCAACATAGCCCAAAAAAGAACACAAGCCCCTAGCCTCTTCTGCTGAGAAAGATGGAGGGAGTTATGTATCCATGGCATTGCTGCCAATTTTGGAGGTAAAACTAAAACCAACCTTGGAGGGGCCGGTTCTCGAAATTCTGAACAGCGGGTTTCTATGAATTGATCCACCGTGCTTAGATGCGTCGTATCTTAGTGTATCTTATCATAATTCTCATACATAACGTAACACCACGCAAATATGTATTCTCTTATGAGTCGGCCGCTGCAAATTCCCGAGGATCCTTGGGATTTGCAGAAATGCCCATCCGAACAGGAACCGAAGCAATCCTGATTTTTCTAATCTGTTAATTCATTCTAACCATTCACAAGTTGCCACCTGTTGTTCCTCTTCGTGCGAACGGACGATTTTCGGCAATGGTTGACATTATCAGCACGCTCTATGAGACGCTAAACATTTTCTTTCCCAGTATCTTGCTGAATAAACAAACTCTTTACCTAAAAAGAAACAAAATTCGTCCGATAATTATACAATCAGGGCCTAGAGGAAGTTCCTTTGGAAATTTCCAGAGGAAAACCTAGAAGTCAATCCCTGAGCCATATTTTCTGAGTCGAGCTTTACACTCTGGCGCCCGGCCTCAAGGTCCTTCTCCCGATCCCACGGTTTCCATGGATGCTTCCCCAACCAATCTTCTTTCTCTTGTGGTTGCTGCTTCTGCTTCTTCTTTGAACGGCTCGTAGACTCTTCTCGGTGCTTTTGAACCAATGATTTCGATCTTTTGGCCTTGTTGTACATGTCCACCAAGTTGGCGTCTTCTTTGACCCTCTTATTTTCCTCTTCATTTGATGCGAGTGCGCTAGCCTCATTGTACGCCTCCAGATAACTGCCATGCCGAAAGTGAATATGTATGGATGAGCAGAATCAAAACAGAAAAGCTGGAGTTTCCAAATCTTTTCAAAAGAAGGCACATACTTCATCTTAGCTTTCTGTGCTCTGTCTGATGGGGTATCGGTCCAAATACTGGTGTCACCACGGCCTTCTTTTGAGCTCGTGCTAAATTTTGTGGATTGCATAGATACACCACCAGCCTGGCAACAAAAAGAAGCTGGGTGAAATGATCTAAAAGAATAGGTTGTGCTGTTCAACTCTATTGAGAGGTGAATTTAGATTTATGTGGGCCTTACTATCATTAGAGGAATGATGGCGATTAACAGTCTATGGTGTGAAATTACCTTTTGCTTAATGTGTATCGTACTTTCTACTGCACCTTAGTTAAAATGAATGACATAGCATAAAATAACTGCAATATGATCAGACGAGCTCAATTATTATCAGAGGCCCTAGCAATTCTCCTACAGTATTTATGACTTGTGTCTCTCCAGGATCTTCCACCATCCAGGGGCAAATAGATGACAGTCTCAAATCAGTCGAACAGGACTAATCATGCACTAATTCTCACAAAGTAAAAATGATATGGACCTTACGAGGATTTTCAGCATTGCTTGACTAATCAAGTTGGTAATGAGTGATGCATCAGAATTCCTATAACCATTGTTAACCATTAAACTTTATTTGTTACAGGGGACTAAAATTTAAGTGGCACTGTGAACTAACACGAGAGTTGACATAATATGAGATTGTGAAATTTTGACGAGATCAAGAAAGGATGAGTGATCTTACTTTCCTCTCTGGAGGTAGAGTTGTCATCCACTCATCTCTTTTGGGCATCTCTTTAACCTGCATGTCCGCTAAGAGTTCATCATCACCCTCCATGGATATACCTGACAAACAACTTATAATTAGTAAATAGATCAATGAGTATTTTCTTCATTTCTTCCGATGAAAGTAATTCTGACATCGTTTCACTCATGCCCTCACACTCAGGAGTCAATAGTCACATGATGATCCAAAACCTCAGGACCACCTCCAAATGAATATGAATATAAGAAATCATTTTCAGTTCTTTTCACAAGACTCACCAGATACAGAAAATTAGAATATTCAGGACTCTAATTCCTAGTTGATCATTTTCCATATATAAGTGTTGCACCAAAAAAGAATATGAAAAGAAAACTAAAAGACGATATGTCAGCATGCCAAGAATTGTGTATTTAACAATGAGTGGTAGTTGACGAGGATGATCAGCTACCTGGGACTGAGACATGACTCAGACTCTTATGGGTGACAGCAGTCTCCCATTGGTGGTGACAGTTAAAGATCCTTGTCAGCATCACACCCGAGAACATTTTTTGGCAATTCATTGGTCGCTATAGCCACGACTGACTAAATATGATTGATGGTAGTAGTTGGCAAAAATGCTGTACAATTAGACTACTGAAAGTGAGGTAGACTCATAAAACCCCGTTTCATTTTTCTCTAACATCAACAAATGTACCCTTGACTCATCAAAACATTAATTTAGTGCATTTTCTTCTATCTACTTTTCCAAGAAAAGTCTTTAATTCATTTAATCCATCTCATTCTACCTAAGCCAATCCATAGCGGCATACATTTAAATTGAGCATCAGAGATTTCAGGCAAAAGGATTGACAGCATGTAAGCAGTAATAGCATACCTTGCAATCTCCTCCACTGGGCAGCTTCACGCATGGCTTTCAATTCAATCTAAGGTGAAAGAAACACCATCAGTCTTGTGGCAAGTGAGATATATTCCTAGTCTATTGCCTTAGTGATATTGATACATAGCAAAGCGCACACCTTAAATGCCTCTTGTTCCTCCTTCAGTTTGATTTTGTCATCCAATGCTTTTCGCTGGACAAAGAAGATATAACGTTTTAATGGAAACAGGCAGATACAACTCCAGAATGATCTCCAGTTTTCATACACTTGCTCTTATAACAACATATTCACATGGGCTTAAATCTTCACACACAACTCTAATTTTAAAGATATTTTCTACTATTGTGAAGGACCAATAGTCCAAAAAAGTCCCTGAAAACCAAGGTTTGAGTACAAATTTGAAATTTAAGCTTTCCATTTGATAAGAAGACCACATGTACAGGCAAAGATTATGTGGTTTGGAGCAAGTATATGTCTGCGTGTTGTTTTTGCCTAAACTAAGAAACCAATAACCAAAGTAACGTCAATCATAAGCACACTCAACACTGGTGCCTTGGTTAAGGAAAAGGATCTATTTCAAAAAGACCAGAGCAACCTCAGATATACTACTTAGAAAAAAGCACTATTAATAAAGGGGGAAAAAAGTCAAATGTCAATCCAATGCCTAGAAAGAGCAGCAGACTGCCACTCCTTTGTACTTAGACATAATTCATTGTGATTTCATCCCTCTGCAGTGTATTCAAGGCATTTTCTTACAGAAATCTTAAACAGTGGTTTCAATGGAATGAGAGAGAGAGAGAGAGAGAGAGAGAGAGAGAGAGAGAGAGAGGGTCACTACTAATAAAGGGGGGAAAAATAAGTAAAATGTCAATCCAATGCCTAGAAAGAGCATCAGACTGCTACTCCTTTGTATTAAGACATAATTCATTGTGATTTCATCCCTCCGCAACGTATTCAAGGCATTCTCTGTACAGAAATCTTACACAGTGGTTTCAATGGAACTAGCTCCTGCTTCAGAGAGAGAGAGAGAACACAAGCATTTAGAGTATCTTGCATTGTGAATTTAATTTTATCTCACCTTATCTGGATCTTGTAAATCCTTAAATGCTTTGTTCAGTTTGATAAATGCTTGGTGAGCTTGTGGATGAGAGCATTTGTCCGGATGCACCAAAAGAGACAACCTCCAATACCTAGAATGATTTTAACATGTGAAAAAGATTTTAGAATATGCAGACAACTGTCAAATACATAACCTATAAAGTGACTCAAAATATATCAAACCTACTATAACTTCGAGACCAAGATTAGGTTGTTGACTGTATTTCTTTCCACAGTTAGGGGCTACATTGCAATTAGACCTCAGGATAATAGAGCGATTATAAGCATAGATCTGGTTTTACTTCACAGTAATCAACAAATAGAATGGAAACACGGAGAAAGTGAGTAAGTATATAGCCCTTGGAGACAGGGAGATATATATAATGAATCTAGGTTCATTCAGACTAAAGTATCAGCAATCATTGGTAGAGTAAATGCAAACCTATATGTTTGCAAGACAGAGTAAAAGGGTACAAGCAAAATACATGTAGTGGAGAAGTTCATCCAGTGTCTTGTGCAACTTTTGGATGCCACTTAAGCTAATGAGAAAGTTCCATAAGATGCCAATTAAAAACAACAAGCTTTATGGCACGAAGTGTTGGGAGAACATTTGCACGGAACGAGTGTAGAAGATGATAATGCTTTGTTGGATGTACGAGCACACAAGAAAAGACAGAACTAGAAATGAAATTATTTGAGGAACAGTAAATATGGTTTTTAATTGAGTATATAATAAGAGAAAAGGCTTGTACTCGATGACTTAGTCATCCTGTATGAATATCTTTGGTAATCCACTGAGATATGATCAGCGGATGGGAAACTTGGATTTATAGGGGTACGGGGAAAAACGTGAAAGAACGTGGTTGAAATATTGTCCCACATCACTTAACAACAATGGATCCTAAATGCTCTTTATATTCATGTGGTATCCCTCTATCTGTTAGCTTAAGCTTTTAGGTTGGACTTTATAACATGATATCAAAGCCAGTCATCCCTTACGTGAAGGTGTGGGGCAAGAAAATTCCATGTGAATGTGCATAGTCAAAATTCCACGTGTAGCTTCCACCGGAAAAAAAATTCCATGTGAATGTGTGTAGTCAAAATTCCACGTGCAGCTTGTAATCCAACTTGCACGTGAGAGGGGGTGTTGAAATATTGTCCCACATCGCTTGACAATGATGGATCCTAAATGCTCTTTATATTCATGTGGTATCCCTCTACCTATTAGCTTAAGCTTTTGGGTTGGACTTTCTAATAGATGTGCAAGGAGAAAATAAAAAGAGATATAGAGCCTTTAGAGTTTAGAATACATCACAAGAAATCGAGTGCAATGGCATAAAAAAAATTATCTAACCAACGCTGATTAGCAGGGTTAGACTAGTTTACTGTAGCTGTTTTTGTTGTCAGTAAGTCGAAAGAGATTCACTATGTAACATCAACAAGGTGCAAAACTATCCATCTCAGCTACTTCAACTCCCAAAATATTTGATTGCCCCCATTCATTGTAAGAATCGTATTTATGGACAGAAACATAGAAGTTCTACAAACTTCACTGATAAACATTTATCACAACTCCTCTCAAACCCCGCGACCAAAGTTTCTTGACATGTCTACATCTATAACATAGAGAGTGGGTACCAGTGATTTACTATATTGACTTACTCAAAATCAAGCAGACGAAAAAAAATAAAAAAAAAGAAGATCAAAGGATCTAGCAGTTTGAAAACATAAATTGCTTTTCATTTTTCACGAGCAATAATTTCAGAAAAGTTAAATGAATATTTGTGAATCAATGTCCAGCTACCAAAATTGTTCCCAAGAGAGGAGATGATCCATGCACAGGAAAGTAGTTTACCTTTTCTTCACCTTATCGGTGGACATGTTGTGGTTCACACCCACTACATCGTAAGGGTTATCAACCTCAGCTCCCATGATTCTTGTCACCTGGAAAAAAAAATGGAAATTGATAAGCTGATGAGACATTTGTACATCCATGTGACCAAAAAATCATATTTCCAGACACACTGACGGATTTGACAGATTTACGTAATAATTAAGCAAGAAGATGAAAAACACTTAGCCCTCCCCATCAGTGGCTGTCTGAGTAGTAAACAATACATACTGCTTTTTGATATTTTACTACACCGTATGATTTATTCAACACAATAAATTATAAAGACAATTTATTTTATGATTTCTTTTATCACAGAATAACTATAAGTCTTTCATTAATCGAAATGAACAGAGGAGGTATCAATACACAATAAGATGAACTAACTACAGTAAAACAAAAAAAAAAAAAATACAGGCGAGAGGTCTATGTCCAAATCTGATACATCATTTTCATTAAAAGTTTTCCCATTATGCAAGACAATTCAAAGCCCGCAACTACCTCCCAGGAAACAAAAAAGTAATGTATTCCATTCTTAAAGATCCTTCCATTCCTCTCCAGATATGACTGAAAAATAGAAGGAAACCCTTGCCGCGACCCAATTGAGCCCAACAGAGCAAAAGATGTCCAAAGCTACCCAAATGGAAATGCACCAGGTGATGGTTAGCAGTTTCTAGGTCAGGCTTCAATGGGAGTCTCAAGCAAATCTTGTTGAGAATCCCATTGATAGCCTTTACTTATGACTCACACCTTCTGAGAGCTAAACATTCCTCAAGTTATCAGTTGATTTGCCCTATAGTCCTAGTTGCATACCATGCTCATTGCCACAATGGTTTTCAAATGCAAGCATCCTCATAGTTAAATGCTAAGCCAAGTATATTCCTCATATTGACAAGAGTTCTATGTCATCCTTATTATATTTACAACCTTTGTCATTTTAAAATGCCACTGTTAATTCCATACTCCAGCATGACTGAGATACACCACAAACTACCTTAACCATGGTGCATAGAAGAATGACAAACCTCTTCAAAACGCTCCGCTTCATTTGCAGATTCTGCTTCAGCAACCACAGCTGGCGGTGCAGGTCCAATGAATAATTCAGTATCTTCCTCCAATTCAGCATCCCTAAGAATAAGCAAGGGTCCATACACAGTATTACATAAGCCTATACAAGTGAACACAAATATACTCACAAATGATGACCTAAAACTAGGAAATTAACATTGCTCCCTAACATGTGCCTAAGTAGAGCACTACTGCGAACCACATGGTGTTAGAGGGAAAAAGGAACACCTGAGCTCAGCCTGCGCTTCAGTTAATTTAGCTGCAGCAGCCAACAACTCAGCTGACGGCATTTCTGGGCCAATGACCCTGCAACGTGGCATCCGTGGTTACAATCAGAGTACTTACATGAATAAGCTTCAAAATGCAGACCAAGAACAAACAGAAAAATACGGCAATAATCAATTAGGTCATTCCTATCAGGATGAAACTACCTGTGCAACTATCAATTTCAAATTATTGGATTTTGGAGATGATATTGGGCTAGTGTCCTAATCGAGAAATCAAGCAATATGTTTCATTGTTTCCATTTATTATCCGGTCAAACAGATCAAAAGAGATTATACCTTCTACGAGCTGAAGAACCTTCCTCCGAGACATCACCGCTTATGCCCTCCTGATGGTTAGGCTCCAGCTGTGAATTCCTCACAACTTCAGACTGTTGAAGATTTTCTTCTTTATGCTCCATATGAGCTTCAATCAAGGGTCCAACAGCCTGCAGCACTGGACGGCTACTTGGTGGCAGTAAGAAGACCCCATCTTTTTCCTCAAGGTCAAGTGAATGGAAGAGCTGCTTCAAATGCCTAACCAACAATCTTTCGGATATGCCATTGATGTCAACTGCTTGTCCACTATCAATCATTTGCAGAAGCTATTGGAGAAGACCAAAAAGGAGTCAATAGATTAACAATAAAGGTTCATCGAAATAACCTATTTAACGAGCACAATAACCGACACAGGAAACGACAACCAGTGATTACATTCTTATTCCCAGGGCATGACATGTGAAAAGATGATACGAAAAAAAAATAGCTACTAGCCTATTACAACTCAAAATGCCCACAGTTCTTCAGAAGGCACCTCTGCGACAGCTTAGATTCTAAAAAGGACAACTGACCTTCGCTGTACAGACAAGGGACGGAAGTATCATATCCAATAATCGCTTCAAAGAAACGAAATTTTCCAGAATTTGGGCTGATAATTTCAGTCTGTTGTGATTCTTTTTCCAACTGTTCTCATATCTAACCTCAAAACTCAAAACCCATCAAAGCAAGGCTATAGCCCTGAACTATTCAGGCATGATAACATTCCACCAAACAAGACCAGCAAAAATAACACAATTTTACCTGCTTCAAGTCGCTTGCCACGCTAGGGAACTCCAACAACATATTCCTCAGAACCGATTCCGGATCAACGCGAACCCTCTCCGTCTCCGAATCGGAACCACCAGAAGATCCATCGCGGGCGCTCCTCCTGCCGCCCCTCTTCTCATCCTTCCTCGACCTCCTCCGCTCCTTCTCTCTATCCACGCGTCCTCTCTCCTTCTTCCTACTGCTACTGCTGCTACCGCCGCCGCTCCTCTCCCTCCTCCTATGCTTCTCCCTCCTAGAACCGCTTCGCTCCTTCCGGCGCCGGTGCCGCCGCCGCCGGGAGGATTCCTCCGAGGCATCGGAGTCCGACGGGGACGGCGACGGCGATTCCGACTCCGTGTCCGCCTCCGAGTCCGATCGCCGCGACGATTTCCTCCTCCGACTCACCATTTTTTGGGGGGGCGAAGATGCGGACCCGGCCGATGGCCACCAGTCGGCAACCGGCTGTTATCGCGCGCGCGTACGCGGAGGCGCAGGCTTTGGGCCGAAGAAAGAGGATTCGATTCCGTTTTGGGGGCCCATCGTCTTCTCCTTCTCCAGTCGATCCTCGTAGCCCCCTTGAGGTCGGCCCAAATCAGCTACTCATATTGGGCTGCGAAGCCCAGGTACCGAGAGGCCCAACAGATTTCGTATCGAATCCACCTAGGCTTTGACTTCATCGTCAAGGGAAAACGGCCATTAAAATCGCCTTGAGCTCCTTCAATCCGATCCCACGTCACGAGATGCATTCGCTTCTCATCGGCAGTATCTATCTCTCCCGAAACGAAAAGATCTCCAGCTTTTCTCTGGGGGCAAAACTTTATCATTCTTGTTTTGTCTTATTAAAGAAGTCATGCTTTTAAGACTCAAAGTGCGTTTTCTACCCACTTCCATTTAATATGATGCATATTTAAGTAATGGGGTGTCATTTAGATCGGAGATAATTCCGATGGCTTGTTCGTATCTCTTGACACTCCGCAGTTCTTCCAAAAGTGTTCCCAGCATATCCTAATATTTTCATACTATCTATTATGGAGTTAGAATTGATCCAACAGTTAGTAATTTCGGCCATTGATAAGATCCGACTACTGGCATTCTTGCGGATGATTTCCTTGTTCTAGCAATAGGAGATGGTTCGTGAATGGGGTTTTTAAACAAGACTCGTTCCTAAATGGTCATCAATTGAGCATTTGAGGAGAAATGGAAGCAAAACAATATCGATCGAAACAAGGAATGCTTTCGCATTTTATCTTTTTTTTCATCCATACCCGACTAAAGAAGCCACAATCTAGACATTGATGGATTATTGAATCATTTGTAGCATAGGACCATCCATACATAATTCTGCTAGGGAACTCAGAGACGCATTTTATTAATCAAAGACCTCAGCTAAGTAATGCGAAAGTCCTCTTTTACTTGGAAATGAACCGACGATCAATCCAGCTAAGTACATAGAAACCACTTCTCACGTTCAACTTTATTTGCCATTCTCATACAAACCCAACCTTACTTTTCTGCCTACACGCATGCATGAAATGCAAGCGTGCATGCATTACATTTAGACAGACAGGAACAAAGACACAACGAGATACACAGCGCGGTACAGATTATATCCAATATTTGAGTGAACTTCGAGATGTATAACGTGATCTAGGGACATTTGTGTCGACCGCCGTGGGTGGTCATGTTGGCGTAGCAAGGGCAAACGTCCTCGTTCCCAGAAGTACCGGGAGGCACGCAGTTGCACCTCTTGCAGCACGTGTTGCACGCCCTTATGCACATCTTGTGCCTCGACGTCTTGCTGCACCTGTAGTTGCACTTGGACTTGCAATCTGCAAAGGATCACCAGAAATCGAAATCAACGTAGCCATCTACTGTACGGGTCTGTATTAGCTATCAAAGTTCTTGTCTGCTCTTTTATTTTCTTCTTGATGATGAACATTTTGGGAGGTTGAAAGTATGTTCGTAGGTTCCCCGATGAAAATCTACAAAAGATCTTACCAATTGTCTGAGCTTCGGCTCGGAATTGTTCTCCACCAAAAACCAGCACCTGACATTGCAAAAAAAGAGAGAAACTTTAATGGATCTCCTTCCATTCCTTTACACTGAATCTGAATCTGCTTAGAACCGTGTAAAAGGATGCCGGATATACTGCACAAGAAGCATGATATCTGTGTACAGAGCGTGTACCTCATGTACCAAGACAACGCAGAGGATCACAAAGAGGATGCTTGTCTTCTTCGCACTCGCCATTTTTCCCTTTTCCTTTCCCACGAGCACGAGGCTGCACAACGACTGTAGATCGGCGAGAGAGAGAGAGAGAGAGAGAGAGATGAGGAGAATGCATGTGTAGATTTGAGAGCTCGAGAGTGTATTTATAGTGGAGGAGGCTGTTGATGGTGAGAGTTTCCCGCGCAACGCATAATGTGACTCCATTGAATACCACGTATTTCCGCAGATCTTACCTGCCGTGAATGACCGAGTAATGCTTAAGATTCCATGGCTGGTATTATGCGGGGAAATCGAATTCACATGAATTAAGATTAGGTCGCTCTTCTTTTCTTTTTTCTTTTGTGCACTACCCCTCGCCGCATGACTCTTTAGAGACAATATCGGGACATCGTCACACGGCACGTCACCGACTTATGTATACGATTTGCTCCAATTAGTTAGAGAATGCCGTGTATTGTGACCGCTTATACCTCACCTGCCTCCATTTTCTCCGCAATTTGGAAGATGGATTTCGCCATATTTATGTAGCTAGCATACTGTTTTTGATTGTTGCACATCATATCAATTAGTGGCATGATGTATAGCAATAATGTTCCCTAATAAGATTAATTTCATGATTTTGATCATGTTTGGCTACCCCAGAGGGTACAAAAAAGTTTCGAGATTATAAAAATAATGCTAAGATGTATTCCCAGATTTTGATTATTATTAAATGATTCAACGAGTTGGATATCATACTTGATGTTTAAATTAAGAAATTTACTTTAGCTTGGATTTTATTTGGTAAATCAAACGACATGTTATCGTCACGTAATTTGAGCAAGAGCCACTAAAAAACCTTAATATCTCTATCACCACTCAAAATTAGTATACAATGTCTGTACACTATGCCGCAATCAAACCATGTCACCACAAATTTAGTGTTATTGTTTATTGCGCTACCAACAAGATGTCAAATATGTCATGAAAACATGAACACTCGATTGAATGGTAACACCGTGCCCAAAAACCACCTCACCATCTTTAAGTATGGAAATTAACAGATTGATTTCTTTCTATGCGAAAAACGTCTACAAAACTTAACCAAGTAACTTTAAAATTCAAAATTCAAATGGTACCTTTTCTTTTAATGATACGGATGCACAAAATTAGTTGAAATCCTTTAAAAGATATGGTGATTTCCCTCAATTTGTTGACACCTATAATCGAGGTGATCTTAATCCTATTCTATCATATAGCTTCTGCAACTGGACACCATATTCCCTACAAGCCTACGGAAAACTAGCCTTTTCATGCATTTCACATCCGACAGATGAGCAACTTGTGCTCGGTTTTAAGGACGATATGGAGACGTTTCGTCTTCTTAGCAAAATATGACGTGTGGGTCGTGCAAAAGAGGCCTCAGCTGTCATATATTGGCATCTCAGAAGGGCATCTCAGAAATTTCTTGCGGATAAGAAACTGGACATCGAGCCATCGAGTGAAAAGTTCTCTTTCCAGGTGAGGCCTTGGGATATGGCATATGTACTCACAACCACATAATCACAGGATGACAGCCGGAAAGTCAACTTTTCGTTAACAGAGCACGAGCTTACAGAACACGGTGACAATACATGCCCTTTCTTCCTGTAATATTCAGCATGTTACCACGACATAAGCAGCAACTGCTGGTTCAAGATACTTTCAATGAAGCACAAGTGGTCTACAAGCCGCTGCTCGAATGATTAAGGATGATACTGAACTGTTGCTGTGTATGATAGTCATTTGGGGTATAATTACCGCGATCAACTACGATATAGACTCTGAACCTACTTATATTTACCTCCTTGCTGGTAACATAAGATTTTCAGTCTTACTGAAACATATAATTGTAACAGATTGACTATCCTTTATTTTTTATATATAGATAGATGCATAGTTCTTTTGAGTTCTGCCGTGCATCCCGACAAAATGCGGATTTAATTGGCAGCGCAAGTCCTGAACTTTGTGCAGTCCAGTGAAGCAATATGATAGGAAAAGGAAAGCTTGCCATAGACTAATACTTTGTAGAACCAAAACTGTGTGGACCATTACGACATCGAAGCATCGACAATTACTTTGGAATCTAGTTTTGTCCATGACCTATATCTATCCATTTTTGGATGTCCATTTCCTGGTCACCCACTTTGTTAACGACGGGAAAGAATTGAATGCAGTACTTTGATGAGTTATTTTCTGTGCTGTTGCCTGTATACAGTTGGCAATGCCTATAGATCTGTTTACCAACCCTAAAGTTTAGTCTCTTCATCAGAAACTTTAGGATACATTTTCTTGATCATAATTAGCTGTACATGGTTTCAGATCTTGAAGAGGATCTGGATAAGATAAATTGTGTTACGTGACTGATGTCATATGATGTTAATGTGGAAAGGGCCCGTATCAATAATTCTGATTTTACATAAGACAATTCCTCAATATCTTGTTAATGGCACCAACCACTACAGCAATGGAAGGAAAAGCTTTTGTAGTACTCACTGTGAAATTAAACTTTTTAGGGTCGTTGTGGAGTAAATTTGTTGCCTGATAATACCTAAGATTCGTTGATGAGATCGACTAAGGTATCGCAAAACTGAATTCTATTAGATTGCCCACAGATACATCGCAAGGTTTCTGATAATTTATTGACAGAGGTCACAACATTTTATGTAGGAAGAATAGAAAACGGAACCTCCATTACAAGGTTTCTGATAATTATTATTCCAAAGTTACTCGAGTATGAAGTGCTATGCTGCATTTAACATATATAAAAAACTATCTAAGACCTACATACAAAAGAATCACAGCACAATTATAGAGGCGTCGTGTTGGAGAAATAATCTTCAAAAGCTTAAAATCGAACCCAGCATCTCGTGCACTGTGCCATACAATCTCCCTTGCAATCAATGTTATAACCTAAGACTTTTGGATTTCGGAGCAGAAGATTGCGGAGAGACTTGCCCTTTATCCCCCAATCCTTTTCCAGGACTTTGACATTGCTCTTCACTTCTTCTTCGAGTTTGCATCCAAGAACCTCAGGGAATTTCTTGAGCAACTTGCAAAGATCGTCATCCGAGAGGCTTAAACTCCTCAAATAATCTAAAGTTTCACCTAGAGCTTCGTAGGTAGGGACTTCCTTTTTACGTTCTTCACCCCAGTAAGGTGAATGAATCTGGCCAAATGCTTTACCAAGCATCTTGTCCTCCTCCTCATTGCTGAAATTGAACACAGAAAGAGCATCTCTACATCTTTCCCATGTTCTCTTCTCTTCTTCACTTAAATCTACATTTACAGCAGTTGCACGTACTAGCCATTTCTTAGCAGAGAGACTTGGAGGCCAAGCTAAGCTGGTCACTTTAGATATGGGCCAACTGGAGACATGTGTGCTTAAAGCAGCACTAGAAAGTGCAACAGTCACAGTATCACTCTGCAAGACAATTCATATAATTCGATGCAATTAATGAATATTTCACAAGAAAGGAAAGTACAAGATCTAAAGCATGAATTACATTGATTTGTCATAGATAACTCTGCTGTAATATTGTCCAAGTTCATTTGAGCGCAGCAATGAACAAAGCCAAAGTGAAGCACAAAAGATATATAAGACAAGGAAATAAAACTGCAGAAGCGGGAAGCAAATTATGTCTGTGAGCTATATATACAGCATCATGACTCTCATTGTGCCAAAAAAGTGAGATGAAATCCTCATGCCTTTCGTTCCTCAAACTATTAATCCTAATTGTCCCAAGTTTCCTATATACTCAAAAGAGATGCATTCGAGGGTTAGACGTGTCAACATGCTTCAGATAAAAAATCCAAGCATGACAATAAGATTTCAAGCATACTGGCAAAATCCTTAAAGTTATACTACAGGGCTTTGGGATGTGAATTCTGATATTTCATTCAGGTTCTAAGTTTGCGAAGTCTATTTGAAAACCAAGATGATCCCATATCTTTGTTCTTTCTCCCTAGATCAGGGAAATGAGAGGAAAGCTTAGTCATGTACCTAATAGTACGCAATATTTTGAATTTTCAGTATCTGACCTTCAAAAGATAGTCATTAGGATGATCCAGAGAAACCAGTTTCAAATTGTACAAAGTACTCCGGGAACCAAGACTAGACAATCCGATATCTTAGTTCCCAATTTCTCAGTTAGGATCAGAAAAAATTCATCATGCACTAGTCAAAACATGTGTTCTTTACTCGAAATGTGTTATATGACTCAACAAAGTAGTAAGACCCCAACAACAGAAAGAATCTGTTCTAAGAAGTCCTCAAGAACAACAATGCAATGTGCACAAGCTGCAGTGCTGCTGGCTGGTTCATGCCTTTAACAAGTTTTTCACTCATTGATAATACAGACATTGTTATCATATTTACCATATGTTACAGAATGGTTACAGAAACAAGTACTTAAGTATACCAATTGTTTAACTAACATAGGACAGCATCATCAAATGCAGACGATAGTTTAAACAAAAACCCACCTGCAATGTAACTAGGCCTAATTTATAGCACAGTCTTGCCAGCAAGGACTAACAAATCCCACCTGCTCTGTAACTTGGCCTAATTTCAATCACAGTTTTAACCAGCAAGGACTGACAGTCAAGGATCTCTCAGAGTGTAATTTGCAGGCATTCATTACAATCAAAGAGGTTCCCTAGAATATGGAAAGTGCTCGGCTCAGTCCACAAAGATTCAATGGGGAAAAAGGATTAATTGACTAGTTAGCAAAATATAGTGCCATCAGGAGAAGGAAATAAGGGTCACAGCAGACTGAAAAGGTTGCAGCATGCACAGGTTTCGCTTAATTTTAATAGTTCCTCTAGCACACACCATTGCGACTGGTACTTGAGGTTTGAGTGATAACTTGTATTCCACTACCTTCTCCAATTGTCAATCCAACCCTTAAAACATGCTCATGCACAGGAATGTTCTTTCTTAATAAGCTCAAATCAACAAAGCTTAAACCAGAATGTTGAGTCCATAAGTTTGGTAGCTGTATGAATCTGTTGGGTCCATACGCGTAAACAGTGATGAAATTCATGGACACGTGAGCGGTAAGCAGATTCCCTTGCACAACCTTCTATTTATTTAGCTGGAGCAGGGAAGTAACATGAGAAAATGGAGATTGGACTTCCCATAGTGGTATGTAGTTATATAAAGAGGTAAACTAGAACCAATGCCTCTCCTAATTTAATTTGCTAACAAGGTAGATTTCATCATGGTACTTTGATGTCATATAATTGCAAAAGTTCAATCTTAAATACACAGGAAGTATTGTTTAGTAACCCACTCTGCTAATGGGATGAGGACAACGACGGCTAAGCTTTATCCTATCCTGAGATCGGCTATATAAATCTTTTCTTGCTATTGTTCCCTATTATGAGTCAAGTCTGATGTATGATCAAAATACTCCACATCTTTCCATATTTATTCATTTGTCTTTTTAGATCTTTCTTTACCCTTTAACTTGTGTCTTCATCCTATAATACCATTTTCTCATTAGAGCATCTACATGTCCCAAATGGATGTTTTTCTAGTTCTTCTACAGGTATCTTTTACAGCCAGGCAGACTGTTGAAAAGCTATAAACTGCAAAAAGCAATTAAACATCACCAAAAATAATTGTCCTCCATTCATTCCATCCCGAGTTGGAAGAGAGGGGGGAGGTGTTAGGGTGGTTTATCTTGAGCGCGGATGGGTCAAGAAACTAAGCCACATATCTAGGAGACTCACCCTATCAACCTGCTTCTCTCATCTCTCTTAACAGGTTCTTCAACCCACAGATTTGTGAATTTTTTACTTGAATTAGTTAAGTGAATTAGAGATATGAAGTATGCCTTGAGAAGGGGATGAGGTTCTAGGAAGGAAAGCAAGCTGCAATTAAGGATGGGGAGGAGAAGATTACCCACCCTTCCTTGTATCCATTCTTGCAGGGAACGACCTAAGTAGCAATGTAGAATAGAATTATGTGTACCCAAGAATCTGCAACCTAGGTGAGCCCCATAGCATAATAGAATTTCTGTAATATTAGTTCCTAATCTAGTCACCCTCACTCTTGTTTCCACTTTCAGAAAAAGTGAATCGCAATCATCAAGTCACAAGATACAAATTATACAGCACCTTAAATGAAGAAGCCATGAGTCTAACGGCAGGACACTGAAGCCTGGAGAGCTCGATAACTGGATGTAAATCAAGCCCTCGTGTATGTCCAATTATTGTAAGAGACACGTTCCTTTCACAACACTGCAAGTTATAACTCATTCACAGGTAAAAGGGCCCTCTCCTGCTTATATATAACTTATTCAACGTGCTGAGATGATTACTGGCCCGATGGACATAAGATTTCACAAGAAACTCCGAAAAATTCAGGCATGTCCTCAGCAATGTATGTTCGAAAGCATTCGAAGTTAGCCAGTCAGATGAACAAAATAGTGGTTTCGTATTTCGGGGAAATTCATGAGAGCGATACGATCCTTCATATCACGTTCCATTGATTACAATCCAAATGAAAGACCTCCTTGCAGCTTATATCGCAAAACCAAATTTGCATAAGGCAGTTATGAAGTACAAACAGGAGCTTCGCCATGCCAAAGAAGAAAAGGAAAAGGCATTTCAATTTTCGTCCATGCGCCCGAAATTCAAAACAGCCGATGAACAAAGATTCGACTTACAGGCGCAAGATTGAGCAGAGGCGAAGCCAAGCAATTCCCTACCATCCCTACACTTAGAGAAGAAAAACAAAACAGCCATTTAAAGGATAGCCATCACAGGATTTAAAGAAGAGCTGCAATACTAAAATTAAAAGGACAAAAAAAAAAACGCTTCTTTTGTATGCCAAAACCATCGTTGCTTCCACTTTCTTAGGCGAAAATCTAATCATCCCAAGAAGCGACCATTGAAACTCTGTTAGCTTGTTCTCAAAAGTATTGATACAGAAACCCCACAAACAAAAAAAAAAAATCTACAAGCATCGATCTGGGTTTACTTGAAACTCTTCAGTTTCAGACAAAACAGCAGAAAATCTAGCGTTAATCCGAGAGAGGCCATGGCCTATTGTGATGTCGGAGAAACAGGACAAGATCAGAGACATTACCAGAATCCAAGAGTCTCTCTCCGCTCAGAAGCTCCGGGGGAAGAGAGAGAGAGAGAGAGAGGTTGAGTCCTCCGATGGTCGGAATTTGGAATTTGGAATTTGGAGTTCGGAATTTGCGACTCCTGGCTCGCAGGAGGGGAGCGCCAAAGATCGGGGAGGAAAAGGTGGGTCCTACTGCAGATATAAGGTCCATAAAATATTTGTACTATTTCACAGATATTAGGAATTTTATTAGTTCTCCGTCAGAAAATATAATTTACACCTTCTCCACTCGACTATTAACGTATAGAAAGTTCAATTGATAATTTTACTTGAGTACACGCGACATGCATCTAATAATTAATACGTATGATGTCCTTTACACTAATATAGAACCTAATAATCCTAAGCATGGATAATGTCGAGAGATGAATAAATTATTATTACATGGGATATTCACTTGAATCCAAGGTAAATATCAATCCCATTTTAGTGCCAGAAGAGTAGGTTCTTGGGTGTAGAATCTTGGAATTATCCATGGACGATTTGATTCTCAAGTTAATATTCTGAATTGCTAGATTTTCCCAGCCGATTTTATTTAAATCGGTTTAGCACCTTATATTGAAAAAAAATTAAGAAGTTATAAAGTTGAGGAGTAGATCCCATGAAGGTATGAAATTGGAGTGCATATCCACTCGACCAACCAAAGACTACTGGACATTATCTTAGAAAGCATACGCAATATATATATATATATATATATATATATATATATATAATTTGATTTTGCTAAATAGGTTGATTCTAGGTTTAGTTAGTTCGATTCCTTGTTTAAAAAAAAAAATTGAACCGAGACCTACAAAGTAAGTTTCAGCATCAAGTCTTAGAATCGATCCATCCTGAAAGTAATTATTCTTAATTAGAGCATTTTTCCATTTAAAAGGGGAAAAAAGAAGAAGACAGATCTAGGAATCACTAGTTTCGAGACTAGCCTTGGAACCGGACCGGTGGACTAGTTCCATAAACTGAGAACTGACCTTGCTCGATTTGGTTCTAGGTTCCAGGGTAGGGAACCAACCCAACAAGGAATCAATCGCCCTTAGGATGGCCTACCTTTGATGAGATATTGAAAGATTAATTTGACATGTTGCACTTTTACCGAAAAAAAAGAAGAAAAATTGACATGTTGGACAAATAGGGTAATATTCACAATGCCAAGAGAGCGACATCCTAGGAAGAGTAATGCATTGGCTAGTGGTGTTCTACCTACTCGTCGACAATCATCATGGACTTATCAGCAATGAAACCTTAAGAAAAGTGTACATCAGGAGAGGAACATGAAATTCCTGGTCAATATTATTATCCCGCTGAATTGAGCAGAAAATAAAAGCTCCTGTCAGGGGAAAAAGAGAGCCTCCGAACGCGTCGAAAACCATTATAAAAGCAGCCTTAATCAAAAACCGGTGAATGCAAGAAAGGGTTTGAATGTGAAGCAAAAGCATGGTTAGTTCTGCTTTCGGCCCCATTTCGGTCGACCCAAAAAGCAGCACCAAGTCTATTGTTCAGCCAGCAAGATTCTCTGACAAGTGAAAAAATCGTGACTTCTTTACCATGCGCTACTATCACAATGTGACTTATGGAGCCGCCAGTAACTGTATTACAGGTAGCCCTTGGTCGGAGTTTCTTGAAAGCTTAGTCAGTCTTTCCTCTTTAAGTAATAAAAAAAGATGAATGAAGCTGAAGAGAGACACTGTGATTGTTGGTGGGGGTATCTGTGGCCTTGCCACTGCTCTTGCTCGACACGGGTCAACTTTTTCCCTTCTTTTCTATGGTTTTATGTCCATGCGAAAAGTTTTGAGATCATTTGGAGCAGTGGAACTAGCGAAGTCTGTGATATGTTATGCTTGTGAGGATGGGTTTACAGGAAGGGCATTAGGAGTTTGGTCTCAGAGAGATCGGAGTGTCTGCGTGCAACGGGAGCAGCCACGACCATTCGAGCCAATGGATGGCGTGCCTTGGATCATCTTGGACTAGGATTGTTGCTCCGAAAAGACTCGGTTCATATTGATGGGTTCTCTCTCTCTCTCTCTCTCTCTCTCTCTCTCTCTCTCTCTCAAATGGCATTATTCTGTTTATTAGTGATATTAGTCTAGGAAGTGGGATTCTACTGGAATTTGGCATGTTTCACTTCCTTGAACATGCATTTCCTTTGGATGAACGTGTGTTTATGCTTGATCAATATGCATATACTACTCTGAACTTGTTATGTTATGCTTCATCAAATGAGCAGAAACTGGAATGGAGAGATTGCTCTCTGGTTCATCCCAAATCATTGTCTCCACATGAGCTCTTGTACTCTCGTCTTTGGCTTGATCGTGATGGCCAGAACTATCGAAGTGAAGTTATTTTTTAATTTTCAGGAGTTGATGTTCCCTTTTGCCAAAACTTCCGTTGACTAATCGTTCTCCTTTTTGAACAATTTCGCTTCCCCCATAGAAAAATCATGATCCATCTCATTTCAAGGAAAGCAGTAACATGGCAATGGGTGTAGTCATTTTCCTTGCGGCCGTCATTTACAAATTTTTTTTCAATGACTGGTTCAGAAACATGAAGCTTGATCAAGGAACAAGACTGGTAAAATCACCACTAAGGTACAGACTAAGCCCTTTGCAAATTTTCGGGGAAACAGGAAGCAATCAATAGTGTTGATATTTCAGACGCATTTCGCAGGAAAGGGGAAGCGCAGTGCATAAGACGGAGTGATCTTGTCGAAGCTTTGGCCGAGGATCTGTCTCACAGCACCATTCGCTTTGGATGCCACGTGATCTCCGTGAAATTGGACCCCTAGACTTCTTACACAGTTCTAGAACTTCACTACGGGATTGTTATAAAGCCCAAGTTACCATATTTATCTCAACTTCATTCCATGCTGTAAAATTGGTAACAGCAATGCTGCGAATGGAGTGCATCATCTCCCTAAACTAAAATACCGATGTGAACTGAATGTATATATACTCAATCTCCATTTGGTAATTTCTAAGATAATAGGAACGTAAATTTAACATAATATATGCTATGTCGCTATTTGTACATGAGTTAAAGAGTTTGTCTTAGAGATTTGGTTCTGCTGTTAATTTAAGAAAACCAAGAGTTCCATTCTTTTTTTCCAGTCTTGAAGAGTTTCTCTTTTTCTTCCCTTATTTGACAGGTTCTGATGGGGATGTGATGGGGTAAATTCCATCGTTTTGAGATATCTTCGCATGAACCCTACAAAGTTTTCCACTACACCTGCTATTCGAGGTTTCGCAAGCTATCCAGAAGATCACAGAATCGACAACCTCTTTGTAGTTGCAATAAGAGAGCAATTTGTAGCTGGAAGTACCCGTCAACGGCACATTGGTCTTTTGGTTCACAACTCACCTTTGGACACCTACAGGTATGATCTTCCTGTGTCAGCAGTCTTGCTTATTTTCGCGAGCAAAATCTGATCTCAACAGACGAGGAAAGAAAAGGAAATTAACTGAGGAAAATAAGCAGACTAGACAGAGCTAGAAACTCATAGAAAATGGTGAAAAGAATACGTCCATCTAATTAGGACTATATGGTTACCTGCGCTACCGTCATCTACATTTTGCAGATTCAGAGATATCAAAGAACCAAGAGTTGATTAAGATGTTGAGCCTCCAAACCATCAATGATTTCCAGGAAGAGATGAAGGAGATGATAAAGAACAGCGACCGGAGTTTGTTATCTTGCTTGATATTAAGATACCGCGCCCTGTGGGATTTAATGCTAGGAAGCTTCAGAAAAGGAACCAAAACGGTAGCAGGCGATGCATTAGACGCTATGAGTCCGTTCATAGGCCAAGGTGACTCAACAAGTCAAGAAGATGCAATAGTCATTGCAAGATGTTTGGCACAGAAAATTTTGGAATTCGACGGAAAGACATTATTTGAAAAGTGTACTATGGACAAATGCGAGGACATGCACAATCAGTACGCAAAGGAAAGAAGAATGAGGCGAATCAAACTGTCCACGCAATCTTTTCTTCTGAACAAGATGTTCGAAACTTTGTCCATGGTTGTCAAGCTCTTTTGTATTGTGTTTGTGGCCGTCTTCTTCAGGCATTCAGCAGGTCACAGTCAGTTTGACCGAGGCCACCTTGAAGATGTCTTGGGCCAGTCACAGCTCGTGCCTTCAGTCTGAGTTACAAGAGGGACCTGGATTAATATCTGAAAGTCGAATGAACCACAGTGCAATAACAGCAATGCCTTCATGATTCACTGTGTCTTTAGCATATTGAGTGAAGCAAAATGAAAGGAGTGAAGGAGAAAAGACGATGATATTGGCTGCACATTTCTTTTGTGAAGTAGTGTTTGCAGCAAATTGCTATCCCAAGGCTCTGCACTGTACAGATTCTTTATAAGTTCGTCTTTTATGATCTGGGATGCGGGTTAGAGTTTTAATTATACAGTGACAATTGTAATAAGTACAGACAATTAAACAAGTGGTTGCTTGTCATTCACACAAAAGCATTGGCAAGTCTGGGGCGCTCTCCAGTTCTAGCAAAAATAAGTAAGTCGGGGGCATTGTCTAGGATCAATTTATAATGAATGAAGAGATCAGATAATCGATTTCCCTCTTTCCCATTGAATCTTGGATCAAGATAAATTCAATACAGAAGTTCCAGGGAGATAAAATCGCTGTAATTGTTGAAGAATAGATGAGAAGGCATAGGTATATTTTTCCAAGGATCTCTCAAAGTCAGAAAACCCTCAAAGCACGTCATATATTCTCATTCCACCCTAAAAGAGCCAAAAATGAGTAATTCTATAGGAAACCATGTCGAAATCTTGTGCAAATTTGGAAGTCCGAATCGATCCAGTCAAAACGAGCACCTAGCCAAGTAATACCCGATGCTCATCCTTCACTGCTCCTAACTCAGACGTCCGATCCAATGGAGCTAGGTGCATAGGGCGTAGCCAAGTTACTTCTTTTTGGATGTCTGGTGCTTATGGCCAAGCCCACAGTCTTACATCTTTATCTTGTGCAAACTAGATTATCTGCATGATATATATGATTACTCGAGTTGTGTAGGTTGACTCATTACACTGGTTAGTTCGTTATGCTAAGAGTTAGTGACTTGAAGTGATTATTTCCTTTTTATAAATTTGATTCAGTTGATAAGTAGATCTGTGAAAGGAAATGGCAAAAAGGGCAAGTGAGTTCACACCAAAGGAACTCAAAAGGAGGACAACGCGCATAGTTCCTGAGACAACTGGTCAGGTGAGTGAAGAGGGTCCTCTTGTCGACAATGCAACCTTACTTCTGCTCATAGGTCTCCTCTGATCACTGTGCTTAGCTAGTGGTCTTAAAGTCAACATAACTTTGAACGCAATTAGAGAAAGGTAAAGCAGATTGAAGTAATGAACGCGGGAAACTCAAAAAGGAAGGCACTTTTTTTTATGTTGGTCAGATAAAAGTAAGGCACTCTAGACATTGCCAAAGGGAACTAGAAGCCTTCCTTTGGTATCACACCACTTAATTCGCCGATCCCCAGTAAACTCTGTTTCTTTTGACTCTGTTTTTCCTGCAGAATATATGTTTAAGTACTCTCCACTGAAAGAAGTATTAATCTAGGGGGTCACGACGTCACCTTATGGATAGAGTCGTATCTTGTGCACGTGAATAGGGGGTGATTTGCCTATCTGAATAGAAATTAATCAAGAGAGAAGGTCCCTTTTTGCCTTCCAAATTTAACAAATTCACTTTTTGTTTATTGCTGCTCCAAAGCCAGCATATAGGACAGGATGATGCTGATTCTTCTCTCTGACTGTTGACGATTGTCCGTTAGCTTAGCTTAGGGTTATATATTGCCGGAGTTCAGACAGTGAACAATTTATGCGCAAAAGAAACTTTAGAAGTCTCCAAAAAAGAAATTCTAAGAATACCTACCATTCTGGGGAAGTTAAAAGTTATAACCCAAGATTAGGTGATGAAACACTATTCAAGAATTCTGGGATTGATCTTATGAATAATGTAAAATGGGGAGAAAATGCTCTCAGTTGATAACTTAATCAACAATGCTCTGGACAATAAAGATTCCCTGTTTATCTTGTCAAGGAGTAGAAAAGATGCCAAACCTAAACTCTGTCAACGGTAGACAGATCTAAAGAATCTACATCGTTGTTTGCTTTGTCCGGTGCTTCTCCTTGAGCAGCATAGAGACAAGAAAACAAGGCAAAAGAAGAGTGAAAATTGAGTTTTTCCAATCCAGGATGATCTTCATCGGGATCACCATGGGGATGGCTTCTTCATGGAACCATGGGCATGGCTTTGTGACCGTGATGAAGCAAGAAGAGCTTCTTCAGCACCTTGATCAGCACCACCACACCCGGCTGTGGCGCCCTCCTGGCAGACACCAATGCGCCTTTAGTCCTCGACACCGTCCGTGCCTCCACACCCCCGACTCCTGCCGCCTCCCGTGACGACGTCGACGTCGACGTCGACGACCACGACGAGGACACGTCGGGATTCTCGTGGCTCCTTGGCAACTCCTCGTTGAAGTCCTCCCACAACATGTCCATCTTCTCCTCCTCCTCCTCCTCCTCTTCACGAAGACCGCCACCTTCTCCATCCGCCATCTCGCCGAGGTCTCCATCGTCCGAGCCCCGCGAGGACGATCTGTCTCGGAGGGGAGGCGCCGGGGGAGGCGACACGGGCCAAAGTGGGGGCGAGCAGATTGAGCAGGCCGACGGGTCTGGGATCCCGGGGAAGCTGAATCCTTCCTCTGCCATGAGCTTGGGTGGTTCTTGGTATGGGATGTGGAAAAGGAGAGGACTTAGGAAGGAGAATGATGAGAGGGTATTTGGGTTTGGTGGGCTAATTGGCCATGAGATCATGAAAAATTGTAGACGTAGCTCAACTGCTACAAAGTTTTACCTTCTTTGTTTAGTCAGTAGGGAGGAATCTTCTAGGCTATTTAATTGAGCAATTACAAGCGAGGACTATTGGTTTTGGAGGTGGGTGTTGTTCTTTATTTTCTTGGTTTCTGGTCTCATCAAATTCTGAGGATGATTTAAACAATTCCGGAATGCTAATAGGAAGACAAATGGATGGCTACCTTCTAACTAACGACAGGCATTGACGGATGAAAGCACCAATATTAATGTAAATGGCGAAACCAGGAAGGAAAAGGAGATGTGAAATATATGACATCTTATCCACCGCCGGATTGGTAGGGGATGATTATACACTGAAATTGATTATTCATTTGATTTTTTTTTTTACCTTGGGCCTTCTCAAGAACTCTGGGGGTGATTTTCTAACTACTAATGCACGCTTTCATTTCGTGAACGTTAAAAAAAAAACATTTGTGCGCGTCCTGGGGTCGACCACGTCTCCGCCCAGAAAGCGACAGCCTCAAAGGACTACTACTTACTCGCGTAACTTGCAAAGTGGACTTTTGGATCGTTACTGAGGGTCGTGTCGTCATATGAGGTCATATGGAGGCATGTTTTACGTCATTGATCCTTGTCGGATGATCCGATCGGAAGGTCGGGAGATTTCTCGACTCGGGGTGAAACGCCCGCCTAAAACTTATCCATCTGGACACCTTCGCTCATAGCTCTGTGTCTGCAAACGCGATCAATGCTAACCGATATACAGCCAAGCTTTTGACCCGATCCAATCCGTTCGAGGCGGTTTCACCAATTTGAAGCGCCACCCGTGTAATATACGACAAAGGACGTGTACAGGAGGGAAGAAAAACCAAACGCTGACAACGAATTGACATCCAGCTGGTAGGTGCGCCTTTTGAATTTCTCTCCATTCCTACAAGTAGGTAGAAGAAGAAAGGAGGGGCCGTCTTTACCAATCCTCGAGCTTAGGATGGCAAGAGAAGAGGCTCGTATCGAAAACATCGCATTAGGGAGCAAAATCAATACTACCAATACAAAAGGTACTCACTTGGACTAGGGACACAATACTCGTATTGCTCTTAAATTAACCGTGTACTCGGCATTTAGGCTACAACCGGGAGCTCTTCCCTACATGCAGCACAGGAAGCTTAAAGGACAGCAGTTCACATCACAGGATGGGGTTATTCCTTTGAGACATAAGAAACTGGAATTGAAAAACATAAGTCGAAATCCAGCTCTCTTTGATAAAAATAAACTTTAAATGAGCTAAGAAACTAAAGAAAGAACAAATATATGCTTAAGGCCTGACTTCAGAAGTTCAGAACAGGAACTAAAACGCAATGTAGCATCTGTAGCAATGCAAGCACTATGGGCTTCCTCAGTTAAATGCTACCCCTCTAGCACCAGCAGTGGCTGTTCGACATCAATTTCCTCAAAAAGGCTCATCAATATAGACAATACTCTTGCCATCTGATAGTCGACCCAAAAAGAATTCTAGTTAATAAATTTCAATCAAGACGATTCCATTTGCTCTGCAAATTTGAGCGGAAATACAAGTACACAAGAACTTTGCGCTCGCTATTACAATGTGAAAATTGTTCCTCCAGGAACAGCATCATGTGAAAGCTTTATGAGTATCACGACCACTGCCATGTGAAACTTCATCGTATTGACTGGAACCTTGACAAAGAATTTCTTCGATCTTGGCCATCATTGGAATCAAATGGAGGGTCATCCAAAAGTGGGACGAAACACAGGATGGCCTTATATTCTTATACCCAAAATGGGTTCAACTTCAGGGGAAACAGATAGCATCTATGAGGATCTCAAGGACTCAGCTGAGCGTAGTGGAATACCTTCTAGGTCAAAATTATCATCATCCGTGAGCTTAGAATGCCGTGAGGATAAAGATGGTGAGCCTGCAAAATAAGCAGAACAAGATTAGTTTCTGTTACTTTCTGTTTTGAGAAACAATCCAAAGCTTCTTAAAATCGATAAGGGCGCACCATCCACCATGTCCTTCGTTCTGTGGAGAAGGAAAGTACCACCAAGGATTGTCACAAAACCACACATCTCCGTCACTATCTGAGTTGGATTTTGCCGGTCCCAGTCCTGTCGTAGATATTGTTAATAGAATTAATTAGTACAGTGACTGACATTTAAGTAAAGCAAAAGTCTGATATCAAGGTAATTCACCCTATGATGAACTACCTGGGAATCAAGCAAACCATCCAAAGTCTAGCAAGTCATAATCAATGCTTCAGATGACATTCAACTAGCAAGGAGACTCTTTTCTCAGTCAAAGTCATCTCTTCATAGCATGACAACAGAATTTGAGAAACTTCTTCTTATTACTTCCAAGATTAGTATCTACTGTCTGATGATCTTACAAGAATCTATATCCACCACGAAAACATCTTCTGTGACACATAGATAATTATATGGGTCATACAGACCATTTAATACAACTCTGTCCAACATGATTCCAAAGATATCTCACTCGATCCTTTTCATATATAGCCAGCATTGAAGCCAAGTTGATGACTAAAAGGATACATCAACATAGTTACACAAGCATCGAATGTCGTGATGCAAAAAACCCATATGCAGAGAAGATAGCCCAAACGTTTTACCTTAAACATAATTACGCTAGCCAAAATAGTTAGTGATGTAAACATCACATAGTATATTGGTGATACAACAGCAGTATTGAATGTATCAAGAGCCTGCAATGATAAAGGAACTTAGTTAGTCTTTCACAATAAACAAGTCAAACCAAGCTTGAACAATTGCATGAGCTCTAAATCTGCATTACCTTGTTCAGATAGTTCATTTGAGTGATCACACAGGTACCCACAACCATGATAAAGGTCCATGTTTGAGGATATATTAGCTGATTCATCCCTGAGAAAGTTAACTTCAAAGCTATTCCAAGTGCTTTAACGCTCATGACCTACAATAGCAAAATACTATTGAACAAATAATAACAAAGTAAATAAAACAAGCAATTTGAACTTGGAACGTTGAAGGAAAATGGCTGGCTACATACTGATAGCGACCCCACAAGTGAACACACACCAATATAGACCATCACATGCGTTTGTCCATACTGTGGCACAAAATGGACAACGAGGGTGAAGACTGCTGCTATTACTGAAGCCGCATACAGTAGAAAGGCTGCAATAGATTAATTTTCCAGCACAAAAGCAATTCATTGATAGGCAAATAAACTTATAATTAGATAGTTGTACAAACTGACAAAGTAGAAGTGAAAACACAATCTGTTTGTATACCTGGCTCTGTAGCAAGATCCCACACTTCCTTGACAGACTCAATTTCCCGCTCTGGAGGAGCATGAAGTACAATCGTTGTTGATCCGACAACACATAGTATACAACCAAGAACCCCAAAGATATGTAGCTTTTCTCTTAATATAATATGTGCAAGTGCAGCACTGCAAAAGATACCTGAATTAGCATTCAAGAGAGTTTCAAAAGCTTGGCTCTTGATAAAAACTACTTGCCTAATTATAATACTCAGTGCACCAAGAGGAGTAACCAGGATTGCCGGTGCAAACGCATAAGCTGCAAAATTCGCAATTTCTCCCACAACCACTGCATTGAAATCATCAGCAGTTTAAACTGGCTGCACCTATCAACTGAATAGAGTAATATAGGGCCCCAATAGACAACATAACAAGTTCAAAGAAGTTTCCAATGCAAAAAAGATCAAAGAAGACAATTCCAAATAGCATGAAGACATGGAAATGTTTAGAATTTACTCCAATAATCAAGAGATTCAAGAGAAAAAAATTAGATAAGTAGACCATAACAATGCTATAACAATTTTTAGCAAGATATTAACAAATACACTAGGAGATCTAAACAATGAATGAACACCCCAAATTCTTCTGTGCCCAATAATTTCGATCTATTAGGAAACTACTGAGTATTAGTTCCAACTAGGGCAACTAGCCATCAGTTTGACCAGGACACGTGTACTTATGCTTATAAACTATTGTCCCTCTACTGTCCCCATCCTGAAGTTACACTACCTGATAGTTGGATAATAACAACTAACAAGCACTTGATTATTGGAGAGGTTCATCTACATTCATCTCCAATGAAATGAAAATTGGGTTGATCCATAGCAATTCAGAATGTTCCTAAAGAAGTAGAAAGTAGAAATAAATTAAACAAAGCTAAATACATTTCATAGGCAAATGCATACGGGAGCCCAGCAAAACTATGCAGACGGACAGCATTTTTAATAAGCTGAACCCAGTGAGGTTTATTCTTAGATTCTCCACTTACAATGGGTAACCTCTGATTGCTATGGATATAAAAGCCGACTGGGCTTTTTTAGGGGCCTAGACATCTCAGTCGCATCTTCTTCATTACAATAAGACCTTAGCAAAGCATATTTTTCGTCCTGATAAACTAAAAATCCTACTTATTTTTTTCCCTATAACTTAACTCCATTTTACTGGGACCCATGGCTTCAAACTGCTACGCTGGAAAAGTTACCTAAAAAAGCCCAACCAAATTAATTAAGCGAAGTTCTATGCAAGCCATACCACAAGAAAGCAGCAAAATTGGTTCAACTTATGAGAAATGGCACAGATTACCACACCTCAATAGAGATTAAGGGGAAGTTATCGATTTGTTTGGCTCCAAGATACATTTTCAGTGCGGTTACCAGTAGAAGTTTTCAAAATACTATTTTCCCCTTGAACATCGACTTCTTTAAAACGTATTTGCTTCAATGCTTTCAATGTGCAAACTCATGCCTTTCATTGTCCTCATCCTAACTATAACTCAAAATGAATGAGACATGACAACTATTTCATTTTTCTTCAAATTTAAATTTATAAATATCGATCCGCTCAATGAAGCCTAGTGTTATCATCAATTATTTTCTCATCCAATGTTGCTTTAGAGAATTGTGTTTGAAGCTAGAGGCTTAAGCCAAAGTGGAGAAAAGGAGGGGCAGAAAGCCACTTAAAGAGGCAATCAATTTCGACTTTCACAGAACTTTGCACTTTATAGGATTGTTACCAAAATCATTCCAAAATGAGGCCTTGAGAATCCTCTTGTGAGTCCATACACAACAAGTTTTCAATCACCAAGATCATCTCGCAAAGCCAAAACAAATCTTAACTCTCATGTACCGTACTTTCAAGATTCAATTTCCAACCGCTTCCCCTTACGCAAAGTACAAGTTCCTTTATAAAGCAAGATGGAAGTGCCTGCCAACCCATGCTTCAAGAAACCTTCTAAAGCCCACATTATCCAACGAAATTCCACGCGAAAACCAGAATTCATAAGAATTTGGAAAAAGAAAAATCAAGAAAGGCAAGAGCATCATATTTCATCAAGTATTGGCTCAAGAAAGGCAGGAGCATCATATTTCATCAAGTATTGGCTTTTGTTGAACTTCACCACAACAATCCTAATACATGTAAATCGATAAAAACATCTCAGCGCAAGGACCACAATTTGATAAGGCAAAATAGATTCTTGTAAATTATGTTTTCCACCAGGGGACATAAAGAAAAGCTCACTTGTAATCATGCCGACCCACCAAAGAGGCTCATACAGATAAGAATAACCTCCAACACCTGCAACAGATAACCATCTTTTTAAATCCTATTTAACGAATATGTCATGGATTCACGTACTGCACATCCTTTTAAGGGAGATGGAAAAGATGATCCAGAAACTACATCAGCATGCATATTCGTAAACATTTGAAAAAATAAGTAGGAGAATATAAGGAAAAAATATATTATTCTGCAGTTGAGATAAAAAGAGGAATACTGTTCCTCTTCAGACTGTAATAAATATAAAATCTGTCATTGATGAAACTATTTTGTGCTGCAACCATGCTAACTATAGGAAGCGTCATAGGCCACTTTGATTTCCTGCAAACAAGATTATGTAGCTAAACTTCTTTGTGAGACTAATCAGAGATTATATAGTTTTGATCTAGCAATGTTGACTGCTATTAAATGATTTTGAGCTCATCATGGAGAATTCACACCATTAGTTTCTGTCCTCTCCTTTACCATACTAGTGGCAGTTTTCCAACAGAGTAATGTCATAGATTCCATATTACAACTCTGGCTATGCAATCAAAGCATTAACAAATATGTTGTTTCCAATACTTGAAAAACAGAGGTCCTTCAAGAAAGAACAAAAAGATATTAACCAACAGGATATCTGTCGAGAATACTAATAAATCTGCTTTGCAGGTAGAGAATAATTTGGAAACTTTTGGCAAGAGAAATAATTGAAGATTGATGTAGAATTCATAAAAATCAATCTGCTTCCTACGAACTGCCAATTTTTCAAAAGCATTCACAATCACCTATAGGGTACACAACCTCCATCAGTCATCCATAACATCTATAGTTCACACCTCCAGGCGTCAGCATACACAATCACTTCCCTAAGAAATTAGAACAGTCAAGACACTGGCAATGCAATGAAGATGGATCTCCATCATACTCATTTGTATAACAAAGAAGGTACGCCTTCTATTAACAGAGTCATCCTTTGTATAACAAAGAAGGTACACCTTCTATTGACAGAGTCATCCTCCCTGACTAAAGTTAGAGTGACGTGAAAAAATTTCAAGTTTCAAGAAAAATATAGTCAATACAGTCCATTTGTGAAAATGAATCACAATACCCAAAAGCAGGTGTCACGAGAAGAAAGACGCCTTAGGCTCAGCTCAAATGAATTCAAGAAATGGCTTCCAGAGGGATATTGTACAAGGAATGGCCAAATGAACGGGAGTTTAAACTCCAAGAAGGGAAGGATACCTCCAATTTTGCAAAACTAACACTTGATCAAAAAGAAACATCGCAAGCAGAAGAAACCTTTGTACTCAACTATTGCCAATACTATGTGAAATGTCATAAAATTGCCTACGGACTTGAAAAGCTGAATCAGGAAAATGCCACGTAGTACCACAGAAGTACCTAATGCAAAGCACAAGTAACTCTGCAGAAGGCAACCTGTGTCCCCCCCATTGGATAAGAATTGGGATCAGTAACATCTGCACATTGGCAGATCTAAACAGATTGACATTCAAAAAAGGCCTCATTGTTCTTTTTCTTTCTCGAATGTACCATCATTTTTCTTTCCATCCCAGCATACTGGATACAGGAAACAATCTCTCAGGGACAGTCTTTGTTGTCCAACGCAAGCAATCACACCAAGCTCATTATTTAGTGTTGTAATATCAGAGTTGCTTCATCCATCTTATAATATTTGCAAGGTTCCAATATAACCACCTTCCAACACGTTTCTCAGTATTTCACCTCAACAGACATCCTGCAAGATAGTCACATATGAAAATCACCAGCAACATAAAAACCAACACCATAAACATACTCTCTTCCAACCACAGCCCAACCACAGCTGGAGAACCATCATGTGCATATTTTAGCACCTCCAGATCCCTGTACAAGATGCCAGAAGACTTAGAACCAAATTCCTTCAGCAGCAGCCCCAACTTCCTTACTACCCTAACCCACCCCCACCCCACAACCGCCAACCCTCCCCCCCTAAAAAAAAGAACGAAACAAAAAAAAGGAGAAGATAACCAAAGAGTGATAAATCAACACAAACAATGTGTCCAGGATTCAAATCACATTTCCTCTGGCACAGAAGTGTGTTTCTAGGACTTTAAGTACAAAGCTTTTCAAGTAATGCAGGAGCAAGTAGCTTCCAGCAGCTGCCACGGCACAAGAAATGAACGGGACTAAGGGGAAAGCTAATATCAAAAGAGAGAAGCAAACTTCTGGCACCTGTGGCAGGCTCAAGCCATTTGAGAAGCCCTCCTCATCCAAACACAGCACAGCAAGTAGAAAGGAGCAAGGAAGACAAAAGAGAGAACTAGATTTGCTGCTTTAAGTTCAGTGGCAATCTATGTAAGATGTATTCGATACAAGAGCCACCAAACCATGGTACCAAATGAGAGTCAGATCAACAGTCGGAGAGTTACTTGCCCAGTTTTAGGGCTATGCAGTTCATAGCAACCTTACACATCTCAGCCGACCGGAGATCCCATAAAGAACTATCAAATCATACACTCAATTCACACACAAATCAGAATCCCCGGCAAGCATGCCACTTAATCTCATGCAAAACCACCTGAAGTAACAAAATCCCTAGTCCCAGCAGCATTAGAGTGCCAAAGAAGAACAATACTCAAAAGTAAATCCACATCCGCACACCACATTGCAAACGAAGAACCACCTCAAGGAATCACATCCCAATCGAATCCGAACTCAAAAAGCCCCACAGACCTGCGAACCCAAGCCAAATCGACGAGATCTCACCTGCCCTAACGCCAGAAGCCCCGGCCCTCTTCAAGCCCTTCTTCTTGACGATGAAGCTGGCACCGATGAACAAGCTGGAAGACAGGGCCAGCACCAGCCCCTTGATGTTGTCCGAGGACATCCCCTTGTACGAGTCCATGCCTGAACGCCCGCCGGACCACCCCCGCGAATCCCACCGACGCCCCGGAGCCCTAGCAGTCCCATGCCCCGAGATCCATGCAAGCGCGGCCCATCGTCACTCCCTCGCCATCGGCATCGTCGTATTCATCGCCGAGAGCAAAAGCACACTGGTGCCGCCCGCGCGCGGCACTCCCAGTAAAGGACGGACGCTAGCGAGCGAGAATCGCGGAGGAGTGAGGGAGACGGCGGCAATGGCGCGAGAGATCTGAGGAGGGAAGAAGATACCGAGCGAAGAGAAGGAAGCAACGGAGCTCTTCTTCCCAGCTAGCGAAAGCTCTTTCCTTCGAGATCCCGATGGGGAGAGAGAGAGAGAGAGAGAGAGAGAGAGCGCTTGAGAGAGAAGGAAGGAAGATCACAGTGATCGACTCTTTTATATATACGTAGATCGGAAAGAAGAGAAAGACGAGGGGAAGAAAATGGACAGAGGGGAAAGAGGCGGATACGAACTGCAGCAGATAACCCCGCGTCGCTTTTTTTTTTTTTAATTTAATTCCGATAAAATCGGTGGTGAATTCGAACCTTAAAAAGCCCAAAAAGCCCTGCCCACCGCTCGGACCGCCCCGCATCTCAGGTCAATGCCTCCCGACCGCGCATCGTAATCGTCGCCAGTCTTTTTGGTTTGCGTGTTTTCTCATCGACGGAAACGCACTCCGTAAACACATAATCTATATAGAATCCCACGAAGAGCCCCCCGGTCGTCGGTCGCTTCCCGCTGTCCGAAAGAGAGTCCTAAGTCTCTTCGCTGGGTTCGTCGCCCCAAATTTCTGCCCCAACTACAACGTTAGAGAGTCAACGTGAGGACTCGGGGCAAGTGTTTCGAGTCACTGAACAGTGGACACCGTACCGAACGTAGAGGTCATCGGGTTGGCCGTGTCCGTCGGAAGATTTAGACCCTACGCGGTGGGCAAGGCCAGAGGAGGGACGGGACGCGTGATCATCCTGTATATTAAGTGGTTTCTCAAATGCAATCTGTGTGTACTTTCGAGACGCGATGACCAGAGACCATGGGATGGTTGTTTCCAGCGATGTCTGAGGCGTCTAAAAGATTAGCTTTAGGTCACAGGGAAGGTCCATTGCCCTTGGCCTCACGGCGAGCGGCGGTGGCTATCGATTCTTGATGGTCGTTTCGAGCGACGGCCAATGGCCAATGTTGAATGAACATGCATTGCATCAAATATCCAATTATGATATCGATGATGTTTCAAAATTTAATTATTGCGTACAAAATAATAACATCATCAACAAGTTAATAATTAGCTAACTCAACCAACATGCATTGTCATTCATCACACATAACATCACGTTGCTGAGCACAACGAAAATATAGCAACAAACATAAGAAGATCAGAAGACAAATATGGAGGAGAAATAAGCATTTTCAAAAAGTTCAAAAGATCACATGTGTTTGTATCTTGATTTTACAATTGTGTGGAAATTTGGGAATCGCTGTCAACTATTCTAAAGCTTAAACTATTTGCCTAGTACTATGCATGAAAATCTAATTGCGAAGATAAATGGAGTCTAGAAATATTTAAACTCATAACCTCCATCTCCAATGTGATGTTACGAATAATGCAGAAGAGAGGAATAGAGAATGTTGATATATTTCAACATATCATAATGAACATTACATTAGACTATATATAAGATTTATGAGACAACTATCTAAAGTAACGTATATAAATCAACGTATGCACAATTAGAGATATTCATATAATCATCTCAAACATAGGATAATATTCTATACTAACATTAAAGTGGAAGAGAAATTCTATGTTTCTGTGTATCGATATCTTTCTTTTTCCTAACTTGGTATTAGAACATTCATTCCCTTGGAAATCTAAGTGCATTGGTCTAAAATTTCTGTCTGTGTCTGAATCTTTCTTTTTGCTAACTTGGTATCAGAGCTTTTTTTCTTATGAAAACCTAAGTGCATCAAGACTTCAAGTGCACCTCATGCACCCTGGTACACGTCCAAATAAATCCATCCTTATCATTGCCAGTTAATAGTGTTCAATTCGTGTGCACAAGTTTCATCTAAGGAAGCACTTAATTGAGTCCTTTTCTTGATAGTCATGTTTCAACGCTAATCGCACTGACCACATCGTTAGATTGAGCCTTTTTTCATGGAAGTGGCTTTCTTTCAATGCCGGCGACATAGATCATATCCCAGTAACTATTTTCCAAGATAGCTGTATAGGCCGCTTGATGCTACGATATTAGTCGTACAGGCCGCATTGCTCAGTTTCACACGCCAATTGTATCGATCCCCTCTGATTCTTGACCTTTTGCGCATCATTTCGAGAAGTCGGCACCACCACTAGACTTGCTACCCTTAGATGAGCCAAATTGGAAGACACTTACCTCACACACCGCCCCACCGCAGATCAAGAAGCTTGATGCCCCGCAATGTCGCTAGAGAAACAAGTTTTCGTTGCACTATTTGACATTAATTCAAATTCCAATTTACTACTTCGATGTTACCTTGAGTTTAAGGGGGGTGTTGAGACTCTCAAGATTTTTTATAAAATATTATCTTATGTTAGAGACAATTATGATATTACTGTTGATTATCAATAACAATCAAGATTGTATGAATATCTCCTTTAATTGTGTGTATCTTGATTATATACAGTACTTTATATAGTTGTTTCATAAGTCTATATATAAGCTAATGTAATTTTCATTATGATATATTGAAATATACCAAAATTCTATCTTCCGCTCTTCCATATTATTCTTAACTATTGAATGAAGTTCCACTTTTGGCAATTATCCATTAAGAATCGTTTTGTTTTGCAAGAAATTAATAATTTGGAAGACATTTTCCTAAATTTAATAGCTTATATGGTTTACAAATTGAATGAATGAAAAATATTTTCGTCATCCAAAAACATGTTTAGACATAAATTGTTACAGCTAATGGAAATTTTTTTTAGTCATCAATTATTTTAAGTGTCATAACCAATCACTTTTATAAAAATATTTTCTAAATTATTCATTTTTGACGAAATAAACGGAACCTAAATGAACTTCAAACCCCACATTGCATATGGACAGTACCTTAAGACTGTGATCAAGACCTAAGATTTGAGCTAGTCAAGAAATCGGACCAAACCATCTGCTTGGGATGCTCTCATCTCTACTTTATAGGTTATTAAGGAAATATCTTGAATTAATCGATATTCACATAAATCAAGGCAATCACAATCATCAATCTTGCGAGTTTCACGGATCAAATGGTGATTATCACATCTGGTCCACGTTGACTCGAAGCAAGAAGTTTCAACTTACGCTTATTAGAGGATTATGAGCAAACAACACGGGCTGTCCTTCAAATTTTCTTTTTCTTTTTCTAATTTTTAATGCGGTTCTTTAATTTTTTTTGTTCAATCTAATTTCTTTATTTTCAAAAATATGCTCAATTCAGACTCCTTCCATTAAGTGTACTGCGGGATCACACCTATTTTTTTGATGTGAACAGTTGCGTCCACATTCATTGAATCAAAATAATCTTATAAATTTTTTTTTTGTCAATCCTACATCTTGTCCTACTCTAATCTTATAAATTAAGACGGCGTTTTTTTTTTAGTCAAGCAATTCTGTTTATCCTTTCTTTTTTTGGGCCATAATTATGAAAGAGACGAGCTGGAAGTCACATGGATGCTAGCATGACACACCGATGTTAACAGTTTTGAATGTTTAAGAACCGAATTGAAAGAAAAGTTCAGAAATTATACTAAATAAGAAACCGTTTATGTTGTTACCTGCGATCGAAGGCCGGCAGTATTTCCTGGTAAACAAAGGGCAAGAGAGAGGTGGAAAGAAAGGTCAAGAGTGGAGTCCATTTCAGAGGCCCACCGGTGTCGCTAGACTCGCCAATATTGGAAGGGGGGTCGTTAGTGAAGCGTGTTCTCCGCTCCGGTGAAGAGTCAAGCTAAGTGAAGAAGAGCGGGAAACACGGAGAGTCGCGCACCGCTCTCGGTCGAAGTCTCTTTTGCAGCATCAGTCCTCCTCCACCTCCCCCGCCCCGAAACCGAAAACTACGCCATTGAAGCCCTCGCCAGCACAGAGTCGCGCGCTGTTCTTGATAGGCTTCAACTTTCTTGTTCTGATCTCGATCTCTTTCTCTCTCTCTCTCTCTTTCCCTGCCTCTTCTTCCGCTTTTATCTTCCTCTTTTTCCCGCTATCTGAACGAGAGATTGCTTGGGTTGTGGCTCTCTTTATATAGAGTCTCTTGGATTTTCGAGGCTAGCTGCGAAATCTCTCGTACCCCATTTTGGCTTTTACTGTAACGAAAGAAGCCAAAAGATGGGCTGGTGCGCACATAGCAATGCTTTGCCAATACTATCCTAAGAAAACGCATATATACAGTTAGAGGGACCCAAGCTTTATAAGCTAGTCCAGGATTCCCCCATAAGCGATGTGTGACGGGAGACATGCCTTTAGTCTCCCCCATGTACTACTGATGCGATTTTAGTCCTTAGCCTCACCTGCATACTGCCGAGGCGATCTTAGTCCGTCCTTCTATACTACCTCGAGTCTGTGCCCCACACACTGCGGGAGTCAGCTCTGATACCACCTGTAAAGACCTGGGTCTCCACTGTATACATATTGTCCGCTTTGGACACTAAGGCCTCACGGTTTTGTTCTTTTCGAGGCAGCCCATACCACCCGAAGAAAACGTGTATATACATTTAGAGGAACCCAATAAGCTAGCCCAAAACTCCCCTCCTAAGCAATGTGGGACGGGAGACATGCCCTTAGCCTCGCCCGCGTACTACCGAGGTGATCTTAGTCCGTCCCCCCGTACTGCCCCGGATCTGGATCGTCACATTCTCTCCCCTTAAGGTACAGAACCCTCGTTGTGGCCCCACACGCTGCGAGAGTCGGCTCTAATACCACCTATAAGGACTCGGGCCTCCACTGTACATATATTGTCCGCTTTGGACACTAAGTCCTCATGGTTTTGTTCTTTTCGGGGTAACCTATATTACCCCAAGAAAATGCATATGTATAGTTAGAATGACCCAAGCCTTATAAGCTAGCCAAGACTTTCCCCCTAAGCAATGTTGGACGAGAGACATGCCCTTAGTCTTGTCCACGTACTGCCGAAGCGATCTTAGTCCGTCCCTCCGTACTACCCCGGTCTGGGTCGTCACAAGTTTGGTCCTGTTGAATTTGGCACAGAATAAATTGACTGGTCCCTTACCACCAGAGCTGGGAAATCTCAGCAGTATTCAAGTCGTGAAGCCTCGGTTCAACAAGATTAGTGGGGATGTCCCGGGCCAAATTACGCAGGTAGGGAGTTTAGCACAGTTGAATACCAGCCGGAATCTGCTGAGTGGTGCCATTCCATCTTCCCTTCCAAACTTGCAGCACCTTACTACCTTGAATTTGCAGCACAACAATTTGAGTGGCTCAATACCCTATACCATAGGGAGCTTACCAGGTTTATTAGAACTCCAGCTCGGGAAAAATCAACTTAGTGGAGATATCGCAACCATGCGACAGAGTTTGCAGATTGTTTTGAACCTTGGTAGTAATCTTTTCGATGGGAATATCCCGGTTACATTTTCTCACCTATTTAACCTAGAGATTTTGGACCTCTCAAACGACCGGTTTTCAGGTTCGGTTCCCCTCGCCTTTCTTCAGATGCCAGCCCTGACACAGTTGCTACTTTCCCGTAATCTTCTGATGGGTGTACTTTCGAAGTTCAGGGACATGGTCAAAATAGAAGCTGGTGGAAACAAGGACCTCTTTAATGGGACAACACTGAGCCCTGCTGTCGTATGGAAAAGAAACTTAGGTTGAGCATGACAATATTTTTATTCTGAAAAAATATTTTTTTTTCAAAAATAGTTCTTTTTTATTTTTACTCTTAAAAATAATTTTTCACTAAAATAACGTGTTTGGTAATTATATAAAATTTCTATTCTTGGAATAAAATAAAAATATATGAATGCATTTGATATGATTCATAAATTTTTTTTTTGGAGAAAATTTCGAAAAGGGACTCGAAGTGCCCTTTTTTTTAAAATAAGGATTCGAAGATTTTTATTTCAAATAAGGACCTGAGGTGACATCACTTTCTCAAATAAGGACCTGAAGTGGATGTTGTTTCAACTAAGGACTTAAAGTGACTATGTCCATTACAAATAAGGATCTAACTTTCCGACGATTAAGAGTATTTTTGTCATTTGCTATTTTCCCCTTTTTTTCATTTTTTTTTTTTTTTGTTCTTCTTCTCCCTCCGGCCATCGGTGATGCCCACGAGGGCTACGCGAGGGCCATAGGCGAGGGACGGCCTCGCCCAGGGGCCATCCGCGAGGTCGGCCCTCACCAGCCCTAGGCGAGGCCAACCCTTGCCAGATCGGCCGTTGGTAAGGGTTGATGAGGGTCGTCGCCCGTTGGCGAGGGTGGTTGAACCCTCGCCTGGGCTTCGCCTGTGGCCAACGAGGGTTAGGCGACCTCCCCATGAGGCCACCTAGGCGAGGGGGCCAACCTTGTAGATGGTCCTGGGTGAGGGTCACCTTGACTGTGGCCGGTGTGGGTGGCCCTCGTTGGCGAGAGCGACCCTCGCCCAGCCCTCTGTGAGCATCGTCGGTGGCCGGCTGGCCACCAACAAAGAGGAAGAAGAAGAACCAAAAAAAAAAAGGAAAGAAAAAAGAAAATAAGGAAGAAAATAGGGGAAAATAGCAAATAACGAAAATACCCTTGATCGATCGGAAAATTTAACCGGCCTGTGACCAGCGAAGTCAGGTCCTTATTTGAAATAACCAATGTCACTTCATGCCCTTATTTGAAATAACCAATGCTACTTCAAGTCTTTATTTGAAACAAAATTCACTTTAAGTTATTATTTGAGAAAATAAGGACACTTCGGATCCTTTTTGGAAATTTTCCCTTTTTTTTGTAATGTAGAATTTCTTTTATTTTTTAATAATTTTTTTCTTTTCTTCTTCTTGCTTGTTGGGCGGGTGGCAACGGTGGCGGCGTGTGGGCAATGATCGGGGCAGGCGATGGCGTGGCGGTGGTTGGGTGCGATGAGCAGCAAGCAAGAACAAGAAAAGGAAAAAATGTCTTATTTCTAGAAATTATTTTGGAGAATAAGAAATTACTTTTTCTATATTTTATTTTTATTTTAAAGTTATTCCCTAGTTACTTTTCTCACCTGGGCAATAGAAAAAAGAAGGGTTAAAGAGATGTCCCACTGAAAAAAAGGAAGAGAGATAGACGTCCATTTAGAAGGAAACGTTATGAAACTCATTTGTGGGGAGAGACTTGCCTTTGGCGCGTGGAGAGCCGTGCACGGTACCCCTAGGTAGACTGCGACCTAGGACTTCAACCTCTCTTAAGTCCAGCGCAGTGGCTCGAATTGGTTCATCGTTGACAAAAATAAATAATTTTAAAAATATTTTTAAAAAATAATCATTTATTTCACTTGAAATAATTAGATATTGGAAGATGACTTCATTATCAACAAAAATTATGTTTATGAAAATCTTTTTCTTTCATTTATTTTATGAGCGATGATTTTTGGGAAATTTTTTTTCAAATTATTCATTTTTCTAAAAAAAAAAATAGAGCCAAAATTGTCTTAAACGCAAAGATGTCAATGGGGCAAGTTTGAATGGCCTGTGAGCATTGGCCTCTTTGAATCTTAGGCTTTGGTTTCTTGCCTATTTTCAATAATTACCATCCTTCAGCAACCCAGACCTTGCTAATCCACCTCGAGAAAAATAATTACTAAAACCTCTATTTTAGCAGGCATGGAAAAGGGCTATTTCAATCGAGGACAATTGTCTTCGTAGCACGTATAATTTCATGAAAAATCATGCCTTGCTATGGAGAGAAAAATAGGAAATACTAACACAAATGATATCCTCAAATCAAAAAGGCATATGAAGAGGTTTTTATCAATCGTCATCCATGTTACGCGATGACAAAAGATGGTTGCTATAGCACATTAAGATATAAAATATTTTTATTGGTCATTCAAGTTCTGTCAAAAAGTACATGTTGCTGCTAATCAAAAGAGGTTTCAAATTTATCACTTCAAAATGATTCAAATCTTTCGAGACGATTTCACTCTCTTTCCATATGTGACTTTCTTACAAGTCTGGTAAAAGTCAATGATTAATCCCATTTAATCTAGCTACCAAAGATATCATATATAAGTTCTACTCCACACATCCTTTCCAATTGCCAAATGCAGAAGAATCACACAAAGAATTTGGACTCCATTTATTTCGCAAAAAATTTAATACTTATGAAAAATATCGAAGAAATCATCTTTTACAATAATAGAAATAAGCTCTTGGGCTCGTGCCATTTCCTATTGGCTCTTGACACTCCCCGTTGCATTGATTTAACTATATTATCCCTTATGGGTGCCACTCTTGATTTAATATTATTTCTTTCATTTTTTTTCGTTTTCTTTTGTTTCAATTTTGCTAGAGACGAAATTACCCAAGCTCCTCTTAAACAATATATGTTAAGATTAAACATGGGACACACTTTTGGTTCAAGATTATTTCGTGCATTCTTTTCTTCTGTTTTGATTTGTTTTCCTTTTTATTCTCCGCTCAGAACAAAATTGATATTCCCATCTTCCCCAAAATATATATATTTGGCAGGTAGCTAATGAATCTTCCTGTTAATGAATTGATATTTCTCTTTATTTTGTACTAAAAAACTATTATTCAAAATATAACCTAGGCATAAATAGGACTGAAAAGAACCATCTACCAATGTTTACATGTATTTCATTTTATTATAACATTAATATGTGTCATTACGTTATCGTTCATGCACTTTAATTGCTCAACTTTCATTTTATTCGGTGAATGTAGTCGTCTAACAACCATTTTTTTATGCCATCATCGCATGATGTTTTAAAAAATACTTTCAAAAAAGTTAAAAATATGATAAAGCTAAGCACATAAAAAATTATAAACATCCATCATTTTCATGCAAATGCAAAAGAAAATGCTCTCTTTACATTATTACATAGATTGCTATATTTACCCTGATTGCATGTACAACTAGTTGTTGATAAGAAATTATGGCAATAGTAATGGGCATTACAAATGTACTGCAATAATAAGTTGCATACACAACTTAATGAAAGATATTGTCTGTTCATTAGCTTGGCTCCCCACGGATAGACTACTCTCTTGAAAAAATATTTGACCTAAATTAAACAATAAAATTTTTCAATTTCATTAATAAGAGAGTAATTATTTACTCAAAATAACATATATCAAGGAATAATTTTGAATGTCATAATGTGAGAAGCTCCGACCTTAGAATTCGTCTTTCAAATTGAATTATTGCATGCTTGAGTCTACTATGCCTGCTATATTTCACTATCATGAATTCCAATGGTCTTTGAATGTGAGCTTGATTTGAGATATTTTCCTTTTGATTACATGTCCAACTATTATGACCATAAACCTTATATCTTTTCCCCTTTTCAATAATTTCAAATGCAGAAGAATAGCGTTGAGTAGAAGTTGTTTCCACTTTAATTATTGAACTAGAAGGATGACCTTTATGAAATGTAGATAAGGGCTCATACGAGAAATGATCACTTGCTCATGAAAAATTGCTCAATTTGTTTTCGAACAACTTCTTTTTGGAAAGTGACCATTCTTGATACCTCCTTTCCAACTCATGGAGTAGTTGCGGAAATGAATCTTCTTCATTATTTTGCATGATATTGTAAAAGACCTTATATCAAGCCTCCATTGTTGATTAATTATATCTATAGGTAAACCATCAAAAAACTCAAATCTAATTTCATGCGCACATGGAAGGTCCATGGATTGCATATAATGCCCAGTACAAATAGATAGCTCAACTCTTCTATTAGCAATCTCATGTTGCTTGTAGAGCTTATTTTAAGTAACTACCGACGCCTGAGTAATTAAGTTCCTAAAAGAGGAATGTAAAGATGATGAGAAGCTTTTACCTTTTCACTTGATAATTTGGTTTTGATTTCTTAAAGCTGATTCTCAACTACAAGTCACATTTTCTTTGTCACCTTAACTATGTTCCCCATTGAAATCTGTAGATAATCTTTCAAAGTCAAATGTGCCCCTTTAACTCTTGAAATAACACAATTCCCAAAAATGCATGTGCAAGTCTGTCCAAACAAGCACAAAAAGTTCTTTAAAAGGAAGCCATAAATTTTTAACGTAATTAAGAACCAATGGCTTATCCTTACAACGAACTTCAAATTGTTGAATATTTGCACCATATTCCACTTCACTCTTAGAGTTAAGAACTTTGGACCAATGAGACATAAAAGAATCTCAATCTGTTCCTTCTTTAAATTGGGATATATATTTTATCATAAATTCTCAATGCACCAAACGCATAAGAAGTTCGCACTTTTAGGAAAAAATGAATCCAATTGCATTCATCACTGCTAAGGCTCTATTAGTGAAGATAACTGAAGATTGATAATCAACACCCCATATGTTGCTAGACATCCTCGAAGCCCAAACATAATCTTCTTCCTCTTCACCACTATGCAAAACATGAGTAGAAAGAAGTATTAAAGCTAGAAACTCCAATGATATCCAACAAAGGTATTTTGTAACTATTGGTCTTATAAGTATAATCCATTACAAAAACACTTGAGAAGCTCTTCGTTGATGCCAAGAGATAGGATGAGAGAAAAATAAATATGACAAGTGACCTTCGACATCATATTTAAAATTGTAATTGAATCCAACTACATTAAGCTCTTCCAATAAAGCTTGGACCATAGTGCGACCATTCAAATATTCACAATAGAATTTCATTTTTATGTTGTAAATAGTTAGCAATAACTTGAATTATTTATGGGATTACTTTGTCTCAAGGAAGAAAGAATTTGGCAAGTAAGTATACCGGCTTTAGACATCTCTTTCACACGCGAAGCTTCAATTTAAAAAAAGCAACGATAAGTAGGATGTCTGGACAAATCACTCGCAGGACATGATTGCGTGATGCATTCAATATTTTGAGTGACTGTGATTCGTTCTTCTTTTTATAGCAACAAACTTCAAAAGAATAGTCAACCAAATGAAATCTAGTCTTTCTTTTCTAATGTGTAATAGATATATCATATCGATCGCGATAATTACGTCCCATATCGCAACCAAGAATAATATATTTCTCTCTTTGACCTTTTCATAGAGACAACAAAGCCTTAAGCATGAATATGCGTCCATACTCTACTGAAAAGATCCTTTGTCGTTAGAAAATTACCTGGTAAGTTTCAAATGAACTTGTTGCCATGATTGATTGTTGCTCTCCATTCACAGTTTCATCATCATTAATTACACTTAAGCAATTGAGGTCCTCTTCACTATTGTCTTCCATAGTGACAGCACTACAAAAAATACAATTCAATGAAAGATAAGTAAATTGTATATAATGCATGCATCAACCACAATTTTTAATTGTTGAGGAAAGTCTCGTAAATTTGTATTACAAATCGAAATAGAAAAATTCACAATGACGATGATAGTCTATGGAAATAAAGTAAATACTTTACACATAAAACTAGCATTTCTTACTTTGATATACGATTGGTGCTTGCTCAAATTGCAACAATGGAGAATATGTTTAGAAGAAAACAAACGTGAAGGAAGAGTTGACATGTAATGGGTGCAGGAAAAATGGTTAGGGTGCATAAAAGGTGTTTAAAAGGGAAACAGGTAATTTTGTCTTTTAGTAAAGCAAAAAAAAAAAAAAAACGAAGGAAAAACATAAGAAATAATCTTAAATCAAGAGTTGGACTTGTAAGAAATAATATAGTCAAATCAATGCCATAGAGAGTGTCTGGATGTAAAAATAGCGCGGGCCATTTCTTGTGTTCGCTTGGAAATGAGTTGGAAATTCTTTTTATCTATTTGGTTTGGAAAATGGCTTTTTACCGATGGGTTGAGTCCCACAGTTATGCTGACGGTGGGCTGGAAATCTAGTTTGGGCCTGAAAATTTTCTCACTTTTTGTTGTCCAATTCACAATTTTCAATTTCCGTTTTTCTTTTTGTCCTCTTTTCTTCCTCTCCTTCCTCCAGTCCTTTTACATTCGACACAGCAAAGCTTAGGACCTCAAATCCACTCACAACCCAATCGCGATGGTGGATTGGTTGGTTATTTATCACGTCGATAACAAATCACTACCTTTCAATCTAATCTTCAATTTACCTCCATTGAACCTCTATCCAAACACTGCCATTAGTTGTTTGATGTTGTATTTCTACGTCGATAAAACATTCACATCAGGAAGACATCATGAAAAACCATATTCAAAATGACATTGTTCGTTGATAAAAAATTTCGAAAAAAGTAGAGATTATTAGTAAAGATTTTTTAACAAAGGGCTAAAAAGGATAAATTTGAGATTAAACATAAAGTTGGAGTTGAAATTGGAGCCATAAGTTGATGGTTTTCATAGGGAATTAGGCCATCATTTATGTCATTAATGTGTGTGGTATTATGAAGTGGTCAGAGTTTGGAACACCGAAGCCAAAGGCAAGCAATTTTTCCCAAAACTTTAGATCTAACCCCAATTCTACCTCCAACTTTTTTTCCTAAAAAAACCCAAATTTTAGGTTCAGTCTCAATTCTACCTTGAATATTTTCTTTTTTCTTTTTTTTTTAAAAAATCCCAACTATAGGTCCAATCCCAAATTTGCCCCATACATTTTTGTCTAAAAAAAATTATTGATTTTAACTCTAATCTTAAATCCACTTTTTTTTTTTTGAAAAAATTACCAACTTTCAATCTAGTTTTGAATTTTGTCTTTGCCAAAACTCCATCCAAAAATCACCATTAGTTACTTGATATGGTATATCCGCATCGCTAACAAATCTACACTAGAAAGGTGATGTGGCGAAACCATTCTTTGACTAAAAAAATTAGAAAAATTAGGGACGACTGGCAATGATATTTGGACAAAGGCCTAACAAGTATAAGGGCCCATTTGGTTCGGATTTGGGGAAATGCTCTTGGGAGAATGCAAATACCTTTGAGGTAAAGGGGTTTTCCGAAATGTTAGACTGTTTGGTAAGCTATAACTGAAAAGTGTTTTAGAGAAATGCAAGATTGTTTGGTAAATATATATTTGAAAAGCCCTTTAGTGTGACCAAATTAAGTTTTTTAGTTTTAGTATTTTTAAAATTGCAAAAAAGAAACAATGAGTATATAACCTTTTACATTTTCATGTTGAGAATAATGTAAAAGATATATATTAGTAAATTTATTTAAAAATTATATTAAAAGAATTTGATTATAGATTAGATGCAAAGCTCAACTTTTGGCCTAGGGTTCTTTTAGGTTTGTTTTCAACTTTGAATAATTATTTTTTAATTATTGTAGTATTAATCATCTTCGTTAATTAATGATCATTCTAGTGTATTGATAAAAAAGTTGGGCTATTGATTATCAAAAGATAAAAATGACAAAAAAAGAAGAAGGTGAACCCAATATTTGCAAATGGTTTTTATTATTTTTTCAAAAAATAAAAATAAAATCTGATGAAACTCCGTCGCTGATCAACGGCGGTTGGGGTGTGGGGAAGATGATCGGTTTAAAAAAAAAAAAAGTCAACGGATGAATAGTAGATGTGGATTTGCATTCCCGAAATGCTGAAAGCCTCAAAATAGGTCCCCACCTGCTTTGGGCTTTCAGCATTTCAAAGGCCAACATTTGGCTAAAGATATTTCTAAATGCTGAACCAAACACCTAAATTTTTTCCCAATGGACTTTCGGGGCTGAAAGCCCCTTGGAATGCTGAACCAAACGGGGCCTAAATCTGAAACTAGACCTAAAAGTTTGGATAGATTCGAAGCCTAACCCAAAGTCAAGGGATAGGTCATCAACGCGTGTGGTATTACCAAGTGGTCAGAGCTTGGAAGGCCAAAGGCCTGCAATTTTTTCCCGTAAACAAAAAGAAGAGAAGAGAAAGGTGGGAAAAAGAGAAAAGGTAAAAAAAAAAAAAGGCGAAGTCTTAGCTGACTGTCCTTAGTCAATTGATGGAGGAATGGTGAGCTAGGGTGCGTTTGGTAACACTTCTGTTTAAAAATTGTTCAAGAGAATAGAAATAGAAAAAAATGCTTCTGTTCCGGGAACAATTTTTGAACAAAAAACGCGTTTGGTAAACTTGTTCCAAGAATAAAAAATGAACGAAACACGTTTGGTAAATTTGTATTCTTTTTTTATTTCTTTTAATTTTTTAATTTTCTTTTTTTTTTAATTTTCTTTCTTTTTTCTTTTTTTCTTCTTTTGGCCGATCGCCGGCTCCAGCCATGGCCGGCAACCGGCCCCGGCGAGGCTTAGCCTCGCCGTGGTTGGGCGAGGCTCGACCTTGCCTTGGCTAGGCGAGGTCGGGCTCGCCCAGATCCAGCGAGCCCGAGCTCGCCCGGCCACTCGGCGAGGCTCGGCCTCGCCGGCCACCTCCAGCCGGCGTTGCTCCGGCGATGGCTCGGCGAGGCCGAGCCTCGCCGTGGGCCGGGCGAGCTCGGCTCGCCGGATCTGGGCCGCTGAGCTCGCCCGGCCTTGCCTCGAGCCGGGCGAGCTCGAGCTCGCCCCCGATCCGGCGAGCCCGAGCTCGCCCGGCCACCGGCGAGGCTCGGCCTCGCCAGGCCATCGCTAGGCGACGCCGGCCTGGAGGTGGTCCGGCGAGGCTCGGCCTCGCCCGGTGGCCGGGTGAGCTCGGGCTCGCCGGATCCGGGCGAGCCCGACCTCGCCCAACCAAGGCAAGGCCGAGCCTCGCCAGGGGCCGGCGACGCTCGGCCTAGCCTGGGGCCGGCGACGCCCCGGCGAGGTCGCCAGCCCTTGACGGCGTCGCCGGCCCTCTTTGGCCGGTCGTCGGCCATGGCCGAGGCCGGTGATCGGCCAAAGAAAAAGAGAAAGAAAAAAAAAAAGAGAGGAGAGAGAAAATGTGTTTCTAATTTTTGTTCCAGAAACAAGAAACAAGAAACAAGTTTTTTTTGTTTCTTGTTTCTGTTCCAAAAGTGTTCCCGGGAACAAAAAAATAGATTTGGAACAAAAACGCAAACAAACGCGTTTCTGTTCTTTTTTTGTTCTACACAAAATTTGTTTAAAAACAGAAAAAAGAAGTAAAAACAAACAGGCCCTTAATGACCATATTTTTTCAAGGAAAGTCAACCGGTTTCCATGCTTTACTTTTTATTTTTATTTTTATCCTTTCCAAAAAAAGAATTAGTGAGAATCCTACTAATAAAAAATTACAAAAAATGAACGATCAAAGTGATAATTTCTTATGTTTGTGCACATAAGACTCTAGGCATTTTAATTTTGTTTTGCAAGTATTGGAGGAAGCAAATAAAAAAATTCAGAATGCGGACCTCGATCAGGCTAAAGAGCACCCGAACGATTTCTATCATGATGCTCAAAGCATTCAAATAAAGAATCCAATCCAACGAAAGAGACATGATCGTCCAAGAGAAAATCGATTCAACATAACATAATTTTCTCATATATTTATTATTAGCTTGATAGTACTTTACTAAACTAATGCACATGAACTCTCTTGTAGAAGAAAACAACCCCTGATTGCTTGACATACATTGACTCTCCCATGAACTTGGATCACATGTATGGTGTTTCCAAAATTTTATTCAATAATTATGTAGAATTATTTAGAAATTTATATCATAGCATCTATCAGTTGAATTAACGTATACAATCTACCAGGATGAGGGTATAAGGAATTTCATTGATTTTCACACAATTGGTAATTCGAATGAGATAAGTCACCATAGCTATTCTCGAAATTTGATTTATAATTAGGAAGGAATTGGGGGATTTCAATTGTTGTTGGTACGTGTTATTATTTTATTTTGAATTAAATTACCTTACTATAAATTGACTTTTTATCTATATAAAATGATATAGGGTCAAATATCTCGTGGTCATGTGAATCTTCTCAATGAACCAAACATTGAAGTTATATATTAGGTAAAATCTATATACAAATTAATGAAAAATCATTTTTGGCTTAATTTTGACTTGTGTGATCTTAAGATTGATTTTGTAATATTTTAGGTCCCGACACATCTTTATCTAGGAGATTTGGATCAATGGGGTAAATTTTCTTCTCTTCTAATTCATTATTCTTACCGACAAAAAAAAAAAATTCATTATTCTTATTTTATTCTTTTCTTTACTTCATTTATTTTATATGTAATCGATATCACTCATCTTGATTTTAGGTCACCAGAGAGTCCTAAAGTAGCTTGATTTTGGGGAAAGGACTGAGGAGCCAATACATTGCACAATGATTTTGTTATTAGTTGCAAAACCAATATTTCAAAGTGTTTTTCATCTTTTAAATTTAATAGATTTATATAATCAATTATTTCTTTTTTTTACTTGTTATTAATGATGTTTGCCTTGTGTTGGAATTTTGGACGGTTTTACAAGGATGGCCTTATGTGCACAAACATAAGAAATGATCACTTTGATTGCTTATTTTTTTCTTGTAATTTTTTATTAGTAGGATTCCCACTAATTATTTTTTTGAATAATATTATAAAAAAGAAAAGTAAAGGAGGGAAAACATGCGGTCCTTAGCTGACCTTTCCTCCGTCACTTGACTGAGGAACGGTCAGCTAAGACGCTCCGCCCACGAGAAGGACGCCATCGGGCAGTGAAATTCACGAAAGCGGGTCGTCGGAGGCGAAGTGTGTTTTACGTTCCGGAGTCAAACCAAGGCGAAGAACAAGAACAAGAACACAGGAGAGAGAGAGAGAGAGAGAGAGAGAGAGTCGCGCACTGTTCTGAGTGAAAGTCTCTCCCTTTTTCTGCAGCATCGGTCAACTCCACCTTCCTCCCAAAGCCCACAACATACGCCATTAAATCACTTTCTCCCTCTCTGTCTCTGTCTCTCCCTCCTCCTTTTCTCTTGCTCCTCTTTTTTCTTGATAGGCTTGTATTTTCTCGTTCTCGACCCCTCCCTCACTCTTTCTCCGCTCCTTCTTCCGCTTTTATCTTCTCTTTTCCCCACAACCCGAGCCAGATATTGCTTGTGCTTTGGCTCTCTTTGCTCAAGGCTGATCTCCACCTGCCTTGAATTTTCAGCATTTCCAAGGGTCGACTTTCACTTAAAAGTCCCTTGAAGAATGATTGCCAAACATCTCAATTTGGGATGAAAGAGTTTGGGATTTGAAGAGGTTTTCTAAATGTCCATCCAAATGCACCTTTATATACTCCCTCATGGGTTTCCGAGGCTAGCTGCGAAATCTCTCACTTCACTACACCACCATTTTTTAGCCTTTTGCCGTATCGAAAGGAACCGAAAGATGGGCTGGTGCGCGCATAGCGGCAACCACCGTTTGCTCATCCCTCTCTTGTTCTTCTTCTTGTTCCTCTTCTCCTTCTACCCTTTGGCCTTCTCTAAGCTGTCGTCACCTCAATTCGAAGTCATGAGCAATCTCTCCCGGCAAATCCAGAGTTCTGAGTTATCGTGGAACAGCACCGAAGACCCGTGTGAATGGGAAGGGGTCAAGTGCAGTTCGGGTGACTCTTCCGTGATCGAGCTCTCTCTCTCTGGGCTCTCTCTCGCTTCCCCCGATATTTTGCCTGTGATTTGCCAGATTGGTTCTTTGCAGGTTCTTGACCTGTCCTACAATAATTTGGGCTCACTCCCTGCTGAGTTCATCACTTCTTGTGGAAAAATTGGTGGGCTCAGGCGGTTGAACTTCAGTAGGAATGCGCTGGTAGGTCCTTTGCCTTCTTTTACTAGTTTTGTTGGGTTGGAGGTCTTGGACTTGTCTTATAATCAAATGAGTGGAAGCATTGGCTCAAAATTAGACGGGTTAGTCAAGTTGAGGAGTTTGAATCTTAGTATGAATACGTTCAATGGGTCGGTTCCAGTTAACCTGTCCAAGGTTCTGGAGGAGCTCCAGCTTTCGGTGAATAGATTCGAAGGTGAAATCCCAGAGGGAGTCGCAGATTATCGGAATTTGGTCCTGCTTGATCTTAGCGTGAACCAGCTTTCAGGCTCTGTCCCCGACAGACTAGGGGAGCTCCCAAAGTTGCAAGTGCTGGTCCTGTCTTCCAATCTTCTCGGCAGAAATATCCCGGATAGTCTAGCTAATATTGCAACACTTTCCCGTTTCACTGCGAAGCAAAATTACTTCAGCGGCCCAATTCCCAGCGGGTTAACGAGGTTTCTCAAAAGTTTGGATCTTAGCTACAATAATCTGAGTGGGTCTATTCCGCCTGACCTTCTGTCGCGGCCAAATTTGCAGTATGTGGATTTGTCTTACAATCGGTTGGAGGGGCCGATACCTAAAAATATATCAACTCTCATGCTCAGGTTGAGACTGGGTAGCAATTCACTTAGTGGCACAATCCCTTCTGATTCGTTGGGAATTCTCGAGAAATTGACTTACTTGGAACTGGAAAATAATAGCTTGACAGGATCGGTCCCTCCTGAACTGGGCAAATGTCGGAGTTTGGCCCTATTGAATTTGGCGCAGAATAAACTAACTGGTCCCTTACCACCAGAGCTGGGAAATCTCAGCGGTATTCAAGTCATGAAGCTTCAGTTCAACAAGATTGATGGGGTCATCCCAGGCCAAATTACGCAGTTAGGGAGTTTAGCACAGTTGAATATCAGCTGGAATCTGCTGAGTGGTGCCATTCCATCTTCCCTTCCAAACTTGCGGAACCTGACTGCCTTGAATTTGCAGCACAACAATTTGAGTGGCTCAATACCCACTGGCATAGAGAGCTTACCAGGTTTATTGGAACTCCAGCTTGGGAAAAATCAACTTAGTGGGGATATCCCGACCATGTCACAGAGTTTGCAGATCGTTTTGAACCTCAGTAGTAATCTTTTCGATGGGAATATCCCGACTGCTTTTTCTCAGCTAACCAACCTAGAGATTTTGGATCTCTCAAACAACCGGTTTTCAGGTCCGGTTCCCTCGTCATTTACTGAGATGGCGGCCCTGACACAGTTGATACTTTCCAATAATTCTCTGTCGGGTATTCTTCCGACGTTTAGAAAAATGGTCCAAGTGGAAGCTGATGGAAACAAGGACCTGATTAATGGGACAACACCGAGCCCTGCTATCATATGGAAAAGAAACTCCGTTGCTGGGCTAGTTCTTATTACAATGGTCTCTTACATTCTTTCCGCGTTGGTCGTTTCAAGTGTTGTCATATCAGTATCGAATCGCTTTAACTGCCTGAACGGGGACCATCTGCACTTAGGAGATTATTTGCCATGCAAATGAAACAAAAGGGTAAGACGAGGCAAGAAGCGGGATTGCAAACGTTGGTGCCTTTACTTGTTTAAATAACAATTAATGTAAGCAATGGTCTAAGAACAATGTGTATTTTTATGATGAGCAAATCCATTTTGCAAGTTCATTATTATGAGTAATTCCTACAAAGGATTGGAGTAACGAAGTGTGTGAAACTTGAATTTTTAATGTAGATGCTACTCAGAATTTTTAGGTCTCTAACTTGACCGAGCATGTACGACAAATAGAAAAAAGAATGGTTAAAAAGATGTCCCACTACCAACAAAAAAAAAACAAAAACAAAAACAAAAAAACGGAGAGATGCCCGACTAAAAGGAAATGTCGTGAAACTCTTTTGTGGGGAGAGACTTGCCTTTGGCATAGGGAGAGCCGTGCACGGTCTCTCTAGGTAGGCTGCGAGAATCCTAGGAGTTCTACCTCTGTGAAATCCAGAGAAGTGGCTCGAGCTGGCTCATTACAGGTTTCATTAAAGTTTCATTTATTTCATAAAAAATAAATAATATAAAAAATTTATTTTTAAAAAAAAAATTATTTATATCACTGGAAATAATTAAACATTGGAAGATGATTACATTATCAACAAATATTTATATTTATGAAAATATTTTCCGTTTATTCGTTTTAGAAGTGATTATTTTTAAGAAAATATTTTTCAAATCACAAATTTTTTCAAAATAAATGGAGCCAAAATTGTCATAAAAGTAAAGATGTCAATTGGACGGGTTTGAATGGTCCGTGAGCATTGGCCTCTTTGAATCATTGGCTTTGGTTTCTTGCCCATTTTCAATTATTATTGTCCTTTGGCAACCCAAACCTTGCTAATCCACCTCGAGAAAAATAATTACTCAGACCTCTATTTTTTTTGGTCAGTACTGAAACCTCTATTTTAGCAGGTGTGGAAAAGGGCTATTTCAATTGAGGACAAAATTTCTTTGTCACATGTATAATTTCACGGAAAATCATGCCTTGCCGTGGAGAGAAAAATGGGAAATACTGACACAGATGATATCCTCGAATCAAAAAGGCATATGAAGAAATTTTTATCAATCATCATCGATGTCGTGCGATGATAAAAGATGATTGTTGTAGCCCGTTAAGATATAAAATATTTTTATTGGAGTCATTCAAGTCCTATCAAAAGGTACCCGTTGCTGCTAATCACAAGTAGTTTCAAATTTATCACTTTAGAATGATTCAAATCTTTCGAGATGATTTCACTTTCTTTGCATATGTGACTTTCTTACAAGTCTAGTGAAAGTCAATAATTAATCCCATTTAATCTAGCTACTGAAGATATTCCACACATCCTTTCCAATTGCCAAATGCAGAAGAATTGTACAAAGAATTTTGACTCCATTTATTTCACAAAAAATTTGATACTTTTGAAAAATATCGGAGAAGTCATCTTTCACAATAATAGTAATAATTTCTTAGGCTTGTGCCATTTCCAATTGACTCTTGACACTCCCTATTGCATTAATTTAACTACATTATCCCTTATGGTTACCATTATTGATTCAACATTATTTCTTTCATTTTTTTTTTCATTTTCTCATGTTTCAATTTTGCTAGAGATGAAATTACCCATGCTTCTCTTAAACAATATAGGTTAAGATTAAACATGGGACACACTCTTGGTTCAAGATTGTTTCTTGCCTTTTGTTCTTCTTTTTTTGATTTTTTTCTTTTTATTCTCTGCTCGGAACAAAATTGGTATTCCCATCTTCCCAAAAAAAAAAAGTTTATTTGGCAGGTAGCTAACGAATCTTCTTGTTAATAAATTGATATTTCTCTTTATTTTGTACTAAGAAACTATTATTCAAAATACAACCTAAGCATAAACAGGATTGAAAAGAACCATCTACTAGTTTTTAGATGTATTTCATTTTATTATAACATTAATATGTGTCATTATGTTATCGTTCATGTACTTTGACTGCTCAACTTTCATTTTATTCGGTGAATGTAGTCGTCTAACAACCATTATTACTTTCAAAAAATTTTAAAATATAATAAAGCTAAGCATATAAAAAATTGTAAACATCCACTATTTATCATACAAATGCAGAAGAAAATGCTCTCTTAACAATATTACATAGAATGATATATATACCCTGATTACATGTACAATTAGTTGTTGATAAGAAATTATGGCAATAGTAACAACGTTACAAGAAAACCCACTCAAATTATTAGCAAACACATATTTTTTGTCGATTATGAATGCATCATAATTTTCATAAAACCATCAATAAAAAGAACAAATATCCTCAAAGTACAAACGTACTACAATAATAAGTTGCATACACAATTTAATAAAAGTGAGAAGCTCCAACCTTAGAATTTGTCTTTCAAATTGAATTGTTGCATGCTTGAGTCTACCATGCCTGCGATATTTTGCCACCATGAATTCCAATGGTCTTTGAATGTGAGCTTGATCTGAGAAATTTTCCTTTTGATTATATGTCCAACTATTATGACCATAAACCTTACATCTCTTCCCTTTTTAACAATTTCAAATGCAAAAGAATAGCGTTGAGTAGAAGTTGTTTCCACTTTAGTTTTTGAACAGGAAAGATGACCTATATGAAATGTAGATAAGGGCTCATGAGAAATGATCACTTGCTTGTAAAAAATTGCTCAATTTGCTTTTGAACAACTTCTTTTTGGAAAGTGACCATTCTTGATACCTCCTTTCCAACTCATGGGGTAGTTGCAGAAATGAATCTTCTTCATTATTTTGCATGGTATCATAATCCCAAAAGGACCTTATATCAAGCCTTTATTGTTGAATAATTGTCTCTATAGGTAAACCATCAGAAAACTTAAATCTAATTTCATGCGCACATGGAAGGCCCATGGATTGCATATAATGCCCTGTAGAAACAGGTAGCTTAAGTTTGCTTTTAGCAATCTCATTTTGCTTGTAGAGCTTATCTTAAGTAAATAATGACACTCGAGTAATTAAGTTCTTGAAAAGAGGAATATAAAGATGATGAGAAGCTTTCACCTTTTCACTTGATAATTTGGTTTTCATTTCTTGAAATTGATTTTCAACTCCAAGTCATATTTTCTTTGTCACCTTAACTATGTTCCCCATTGAAACCAGTAGATAATCTTTCAAAGTCAAAAGTGCCCCTTCAACTCTTAAAGTAACATAGTTCCCGAAAATGCATGTGCAAGTCTATCCAAACATGCACAAAAGGCTCTTTGAAAGGAAGCCATAAATTTTTAGTGTAATTAAGAACCAATGGCTTATTCTTACAACGAACTTCAAATTGTTGAATATTTGCACCATATTCCACTTCACTCTTAGAGTTCAGAACCTTAGACCAATCAAACATAAAGGCATCCCAATCTATTCCTTCTTCAAATTGGGATATATATTTTATCATAGATTCTCAATGCACCAAATGCATAAGAAGTTCACACTTCTAGGAAAAAAAATGAATCGAATTGTGTTCATCATTGCTAATGCTCTATTAGTGAAGATAGTTGAAGGTTGACAATCAACACCCCATATGTTGCTAGATATCCTCGAAGCCCAAACATAATCTTCTTCTTCTTCTTCACTACTATGCAAAGATATCCAATAAGGCTACGTTTGGCAATCGGGATAAAATTCGGGATAGGATATAATTTATTCTATCCTACATTTGATGCTTGTTTAGGATAGGATAAAGTCGGATATAATGGGGATATAGGTCGGATAAAATTATCCCATGGGGGAGGTGGGATAAAGGTGGATATGATTTCTAATGTCCATAATAGGAAAGTTATTTTTCTCGAATAACAAATTTCTTAAATTAACAAAATTAAAATTATATTTCAATATGAATAATATTTAAATTCTAATTTAAGAAATTAAAAATTAATTTTTTTAATTTAATCTTATTTTAATTTATATATTCAACTTTAATTCTATCTTACAATAAATATTCAATCTATAAATTATATATTTATATTATTATATATATATTAGGTATTTTTGTATTTTAGGTATGTTAGTAAAGTTTACTATTTGATAAAATTTTATTAAAGAATGATGAAAGGGGAAAAAAGAAATAATAAAGAAAATAATTTTAAAAAGAGGAAAAATAAAATAAAAATAAAAATAAATTAAGGAATAGTGTCACGGAGATTCTCACCATCTCCGTTTATAAACTTTTAGGTTCATTTACAATGATATGCCGTTTATATTAATATATATATATATATATATATATATATATATATATGATGTTAATATATCCAACTTTAATATTGCGATTCACCAAAAAGTGGATATGATATAGAAAAATCCCAAGATTTCATATCCTATCTTATCTAGTTTTATCCTGATTAGAAATCCGGACGACTAAACGTAGCCTAAAGGTATTTTGTAACTGTTGGTCTTATTAGTACAATCCATTACAAAAACTCTCAAGAAGCTCTTCGTTATTGCCAAGATAGGATGAGAGAAAAATAAATACTACAAGTGACCTTGGACATCATATTTAAAATTGTAATTGAATCCAACTACATTAAGCTCCTCTAATAAAACTTGGACCATAGTGCTACCATTCAAATATTTGCAATAGAATTTCGCTTTTATGTTGTAAACAGTTAGCAATAACTTGAATTTTGGAATTACTTTGTCTCAAGGAAGACAAAATTTGGCAAGGAAGTATACTGGCGTTAGACATCTCGTTCACACATGAAGCTTCAATTTCAGAAAAGCGACAACAAGTAGGATGTCTGGACAAATCACTAAAAAGACATGATTGTATGATGCATTCAATATTTTGAGTGGCTGTGATCCATTTTTTTTTATAGCAACGAACTTCAAAAGTATAGTCAACCAAACGAAATCAAGTCTTTCATCTCCAATGTGTAATGGAGATATCATATTGATCATGATAATTACGTCCCATATTGCAACCAAGAATAATATATTTCTCTCTTTGACCTTTTCATAGAGACAATAGAGCCTTAAGCAAGAAGATGCGTCCACACTCTACTGAAAAGATCCTTTGTCGTTAGAAAATAACTTGGTAAGTCTCAAATGAACCTGTTGCCATGATTGATTGTTGCTCTTCATTCTTGATATTATCATCAATAGATACACTTAAGCAATTGAAGTCCTCTTGAATATTGTCTTTGATGATGCTAGTACGAACACCTAGAGGGGGTGAATATGTATTTAAAAGAAATCTTGATAAATAAATGTGGAATAAAATAAGTTGCAAGCAAACTGAATAAGGATCATAGTTCGATACACGAGTCATCAGATTTTTGGTAGATGTATCTGTCATGTGATGGAATAGATTTCTGAAATAATCTATGAGTGTGCAACAAACTTAAATAGAGTTAAGAGAAGAGACTGTTGCACACGAAATTTATAGTGGCTCGGCTTAAATCAAGCCTACGTCTACTCTCCCATGCTGACAACCTACTGGCTAGATTCCACTATATGATTAACAAAAGATTACAACTTTAAGTACAAACACTCAGTGGTAGATCACACTATCTCGCTAAATTACTCTTTTGGTATTTCTCTCATGATTACAAACGTTTAAGCTCACGAAAGACAAGTGTATGATCGAAGTTCGCTCAAACTTTAGAATTCTAGATTTTACGCTTCGTCCCTTTCTTGCTCCTCGATTCTTGGTTTTCTTAAATACTCCTCCACTTCCAAACTAGATGTTGGACAGTATCCCAAGGATCGTTTTCCAATCTACTCGTTGGACAGATCTGTATCAAGAAGATTTAGTAGCCATTAAGTGACAGAAGCAGAATCCCAAGTTGATTATAATCGCCCATACAAACAGAATCTTGGTTTTCATAAGTAAAGCTTCTTCATTTAGAAAGTTCTTATCTTCAAGATCTAATTATCAATCAATTAGATTGAGTTAATTAAATCGATCTTGATGTAGAACCAAATCAAATCACTAGCCGTTATACGTCTGGGGCTTGTATTACGTTATGTCAAGTTGCCTCATTTTAAACATACTTCATTATGAATCTTGTCATGTTGTAGACATATGTTTTGTTCTGGACCTTGTCACGTTTTAGACTTATGTCTCATTCTGTATGTAAAGTCTGAGTGTGTTTCGTCTGAAAAAATAGACTTTTTAATTTGGACGTAATCTGAATATATTCATCCTTAGAGTCTGCTTCTAAACTTATTTAATTTTAAAGTCTGGACACAGTCTGAATAAGTTTAGTTTTAGCATATAGTCTATCTTTTGGTTTTTTCAAGTGTAAACCTTGATAATATCATTTACACATTCCATCATTTGCATAGTCTAATATTCAACCATTAAACACATTAGTAGCCTTTGAATATTTTCTTCTTTTTTTTTAAAAAAAAATCCCAACTATAGGTCTAATCCCAAATTTGCCCTGTACATTTTTTTTTTCTAAAAAAAATCACCAATTTTAACTCTAATCCTAAATCCACTTTTTTTATTTTTTTTGTTTGAAAAAAATTACCAACTTTCAATCTAGTCTTGAATTTGTCTTTGCCAAAACTCCGTCCAAAAATCACCATTAGTTTTTTGATATCCGCGTTGCTAACAAATCCACATTAGCAAGGTGATGTGGCGAAACTATTCTTTGACTAAAAAAATTAGAAAAATTAGGGACGATTGGCGATGATATTTGGACAAAGGCCTAACAAGTATGAATCTAAAACCAGACCTAAAAGTTCAGATAGATTCGAAGCCTAACCCAAAGTCAAGGGATAGGTCATCAACGCGTGTGGTATTACCAATTGGTCAGAGCTTGGAAGGCTGAAGGCCTGCAATTTTTTCCCCGGTAAACAAAAAGAAGAGAACTGTTCCAAAAAAAAAAAAAAAAAAAAAAAGAGAAGAGAAAGGTGGGAAAAAGAGAAAAGGAAAAAAAAAAGGCGAAGTCTTAGCTGACCGTCCTCAGTCAAATGACCGTCCTCAGTCAATTGACGGAGGAACGGCGAGCTAATGACCACATGTTTTCAAGGAAAGTCAACCGGTTTCCATGCTTTACTTTTTATTTTTATTTTTATCTTTTCCAAAAAAAGAATTAGTGAGAATCCTACTAATAAAAAATTACAAAAAATGAACGATCAAAGTGATAATTTCTTATGTTTGTGCACATAAGACTCCGGGCATTTTAAATTTGTTTCGCAAGTATTAGAGGAAGCAAATAAAAAAATTCAGATTGCAGACCTCGATCAGGCTAAAGAGCACCCAAACGATTTCTATTATGACGCTCAAAGCATTCAAATAAAGAATCCAATCCAACGAAAGAGACATGATCGTCCAAGAGAAAATCGATTCAACATGACATAATTTTCTCATATGCTTGATAGTACTTTACTAAACTAATGCACATGAACTCTCTTGTAGAAGAAAACAACCCCTAATCGCTTGACACATATTGACTCTCCCATGAACTTGGATTGCATGGTATGGTGTTTCCAAAATTTTATTCAATAATTATGTAGAATTATTTAGAAATTTATATCATAGTATCTTTCAGTTGAATTAACGTATACAATCTATCAAGATGAGGGTATAAGGATTTTCATTGATTTTCACACAATTGGTAATTCGGATGAGATAAGTCACCGTAGCTATTCTCAAAATTTGATTTATAATCAGGAAAGAATTGGGGGATTTCAATTGTTGTTGGTAAGTGTTATTATTTTATTTTGAATTAAATTACCTTACTATAAATTGACTTTTATCTATATAAAATCATAAAGGGTCAAATATCTCGTGGTCATGTGAATCTTCTCAATGAACCAAACATTGAAGTTATATATTAGGTAAAATCTATATACAAATTAATGAAAAATCATTTTTCGGCTTAATTTTGACTTGTGTGATCTTGAGATTGATTTTGTAATATTTTAGGTCCCAACACATCGTTATCTAGGAGATTTGGATCAATGGGGTAAATTTTCTTCTCTTCTAATTCATTATTCTTATTTTGTTCTTTTCTTTACTTAATTTGTTTTATGCGTAATCGATATCACTCATCTCGATTTTAGGTCACCAGAGAGTCCTAAAGCAGCTTGATTTTGGGGAAAGGACTAAGGAGCCAATACATTGCACAATGATTTTGTTATTAGTTGCAAAACTAATGTTTCAAAGTGTTTTTCATCTTTTAAATTTAATAGATTTATATAATCAATTATTTCTTTTTTTTACTTGTAATTAATGATGTCTAGGTTGTGTTGGAATTTTAGAGGGTTTTACAAGGATGGCCTTAAGTCTTATGTGCACAAACATAAGAAATTATCACTTTGATTGCTTATTTTTTTCTTGTAATTTTTTATTAGTAGGATTCCCACTAATTATTTTTTTTGAAAAATATTTTAAAAAAAAAGTAAATGAGGGAAAACATGCGGTCCTTAGCTGACCGTTCCTCCCTCACTTGACTGAGGAACGGTCAGCTGAGACGCTCCCAAAAAACTAGTCAAGGAGGGGGGCCCACGAGAAGGACGCCATCGGGCAGTGAAATTCACGAAAGCGGGTCGTCGGAGGCGAAGGCGAAGAACAAGAACAAGAACAAGAACAAGAACACAGGAGAGAGAGAGAAGTCGCGCATTGTTCTGAGTCAAAGTCTCCCCCTTTTTCTGAAGCATCGGTCAACTCCACCTTCCTCCCAAGCCCAAAACATACGCCATTAAATCACTTTCTTGTTAGACTAAATACAAATTAAAACCTTAACGATCCCGATTTATCGATCACAAATAAATTCAAACATAATTCGGGATCGATTTGCGGAAACATAAAGATCAACATACCTCCATCTATTGATGAAATTTGCAAAAGCAGAAGACCTCAAAACTTTTGACGGATCCTCATAGCACGAACGATCTACAATATAGGAACACCGGATCTGTACGTCATGTTCTACTAGCCAATACCCCTCAAATCTGATGTTGTGGTTTTTTGTAGTAATTAGGGTTTGAATTAGACGACCTGACGTTTTTATTCCGTTTATTACGTTATCGGTATCTTCCATCAGGACCGTTATGGTAACATATTAACGGGGAAATATCACGTAATACACGTGGGTAAAATTAGACAATAAATCGGAAGCTATTGAGAATATAATGTTGGGATCATATTTAGAATAATAAATAATATATTACATATTATAACATTTCTCCCTCTCTGTCTCTCTCTTCCTTTTCTCTTGCTCCTCTTTTTTCTTGATGGGCTTGTATTTTCTCGTCCTCGACCCCTCCCTCACTCTTTCCCCGCTCCTTCTTCCGCTTTTATCTTCTCTTTTTCCCACTACCCGAGCCAGATATCGCTTGTGCTTTGGCTCTCTTTATATACTCCCTCTTGGGTTTCTGAGGCTAGCTGCGAAATCTCTCGCTTCACTACACCACCATTCTTTAGCCTTTTGCCGTATCGAAAGGAACCGAAAGATGGGCTGGTGCGCGCGTAGCGGCAACCACCGTTTGCTCATCCCTCTCTTGTTCTTCTTCTTGTTCCTCTTCTCCTTCTACCCTTTGGCCTTCTCTAAGCTGTCGTCACCTCAATTCGAAGTCATGAGAAATCTCTCCCGGCAAATACCGAGTCCTGACTTGTCGTGGAACAGCACCGACGACCCGTGTCGATGGGAAGGGGTCACATGCAATCGGGATAACTCTTCCGTGATCGAGCTCTCTCTCTCTCTGGGCTCTCTCTCGCTTCCCCCGATATTTTGCCTGTGATTTGCCAGATTGGTTCTTTGCAGGCTCTTGACCTGTCCGACAACAATTTGGGCTCACTCCCTGCTGAGTTCATCACTTCTTGTGGAAAAATTGGTGGGCTCAGGCGGTTGAACTTCAGTAGGAATGCGCTGGTAGGTCCTTTGCCTTCTTTTACAAGTTTTGTTGGGTTGGAGGTCTTGGACTTGTCTTATAATCAAATGAGTGGAAGCATTGGCTCAGAATTAGACGGGTTAGTCAAGTTGAGGAGTTTGAATCTTAGTATGAATATGTTCAATGGGTCGGTTCCAGTTAACCTGTCCAAGGTTCTGGAGGAGCTCCAGCTTTCGGTGAATAGATTCGATAATGAAATCCCTGAGGGAGTCGCAGATTATCGGAGTTTGACCCTGCTTGATCTTAGCGTGAACTGGCTTTCAGGCTCTGTCCCCGACAGACTTGGGGAGCTTCCAAAGTTGCAAGTGCTGGTCCTGTCTTCCAATCTTCTAGGCAGAAATATCCCGGATAGTCTAGCTAATATTGCAACACTTTCCCGTTTCTCTGCGAACCAAAATAACTTCAGCGGCCCAATTCCTAGCGGGTTAACGAGGAATCTCAAAAGTTTGGATCTTAGCTACAATAGTCTGAGTGGGTCTATTCCGCTTGACCTTCTGTTGCAGCAAAATTTGCAGTATGTGGATTTGTCTTACAATCGGTTGGAGGGGCCGATACCTAAAAATATATCGCCTCTCATGCTCAGGCTGAGACTGGGTAGCAATTCACTTAGTGACACAATCCCTTCTGATTCGTTGGGAAGCCTAGATAAATTGACTTACTTGGAACTGGAAAATAATAGCTTGACAGGAGCAGTCCCTCCGGAACTGGGCAAATGTCGGAGTTTGGCCCTGTTGAATTTGGCGCAGAATAATCTCACTGGTCCCTTGCCACCAGAGTTGGGAAATCTCAGCAGTATTGGAGTCATGAAGCTTCAGTTCAACAAAATAAGTGGGGTCATCCCAGGCCAAATTACGCAGTTAGGGAGTTTAGCACAGCTGAATATCAGCTGGAATCTGCTGAGTGGTGCCATTCCATCTTCCCTTCCAAACTTGCGGAACCTTACTACCTTGAATTTGCAGCACAACAATTTGAGAGGCTCAATACCCACTGGCATAGAGAGCTTACGAGGTTTATTGGAACTCCAGCTTGGGAAAAATCAACTTAGTGGGGATATCCCAACCATGCCACAGAGTTTGCAGATTGTTTTGAACCTCAGTAGTAATCTTTTCGATGGGACTATCCCGGCTGCTTTTTCTCAGCTAACCAACCTAGAGATCTTGGATCTCTCAAACAACCGGTTTTCAGGTCCGGTTCCCTCGTCATTTACTGAGATGGCGGCCCTGACACAGTTGATACTTTCCAATAATCTTCTGTCGGGTATTCTTCCGACGTTTAAAAAAATGGTCCAAGTGGAATTCGGTGGAAACAAGGACCTCATTAATGGGACAACACCGAGCCCTGCTGTCATGCGGAAAAGAAACTCTGTCTCGTTGAATGCTGTGGCAGTCTTTACTGCACTGGCCTCTACTGTGTTTGCCATGTTTGTCGTTGCAGTGATCGTTATATCAGTATCAAAACGCTTTTACCGTGTCGACGACTAGCACTTGCAATTAGGCGAGAACCTTCCTCTTCCTCAAGTCATCGACAGCATGAAATAATTAGATGTTGGAAGATGATTTCACTATGCACAAAAATTTATGCCTAAATATTTTCGTAGATGATAAAAATAATTTTCATTTATTCATTTTATGAGTGATCATTTTTTAAAAAATATTTTTAAAATCATTCATTTTTCCTAAAATAAATGGAGTCAAAATTATCATAAACACAAAGATATCAATAGGGTGGGTTTGAATGATCCTTGAACACTGGCCTCTGAATCTTTGGCCCTGGGTTCTTGCCCATTTTCAATGACCACCGTCGTTTAGCAACCTAAACCTTGCTAATCCATCTCCAGAAAAATAATTACTAAAACCTCTATATTTTTTTGGTCGGTACTAAAACATCTATTTTAGTAGGTGTGGAAAAGGGTTATTTCAATAGTGGACAATTTTTTTTTGTAACACGTATAATTTCATGGAAAATCATGCCTTGCCGTGGAGAGAAAAATAGGAAATATCAACATAGATAATATCCTCAAATCAAGAAGGCATACAAAGAGGTTTTTGTCGATCGTTATCGATGTTGCATGATGATAAAAGATGGTTATTGTAGCCCATTAAGATATAAAATATTTTTATTGGATTCATTCATGTCCTATAAAAAAGTATCCGTTGCTTCTAATCACAAGAGGTTTCAAATTCATCGCTGCAGAACAATTCAAATTTCTCAAGAAGACTTCACTTTCTTTGCATATGTGACTTTCTTACAAGTCTTGTGAAAGTGAATGATTAATCCCATTTAATCTAGCTATAGAAGATATCTTATATATATAAGTTCTATTCCACACATCCTTTCCAATTGCCAAATGCAGAAGAACCGCACAAAGAACTTGGACACCATTTATGTAGCAGAAAATTTGATGCTTCTGAAAAATATCGAAAAAGCCATCTTTTACAATATTAGTAATAATTTCTTGGGCCCGTGCCATTTCCAATTGGCTCTTGACATCCTCTATCGCATTGATTTAACTACATTATTCCATACTATCACATTGATTTAACTACATTATCCCATACTGATCCCACTCTTAATTTAATATTATTTCTTCCAATTTTTTCTTTGTTTTATTTTGTTTCAATTTTGCTAGAGACGAAACTACCCTTGCTTCTCTCAAACAACATTTGTTAAGATTAAACGTGGGGCACACTCTTGAATCAAGATTATTTCTTGCCTTATTTTTTCCTTTTTTTGATTTTTTTCTTTTTGTTCTCCGCTGGAAACAAAATTGGTGTTCCCATCTTCCAAAAAAGAAAAAAAGTTTATTTGGCAGGTAGCTAAAGAATTATTGTGTTATGAGTTAAGATTTCTCCTTTTTTTGTACTAAAAACTATTATTCAAAATATAACCTAAGCATAAATAGGAGTGAGAAGAACCATCTGTTAGTTTTTGTATGTATTTCATCTAATTATAACATTAATATGTGTCATTACGTTGTTATCCGTGTATTTCAATTGCTCAACTTTCATTTTATTCAGTGAATGTAGTAGTCCAATAACTATTATCATTCATGCCATCGTTGCATGATGTTTTAAATGGTAGTTTCACAAAAAATAAAAATAAAATAAAATAAAGTGAAGCACATCAAAAATTTTAAAAATCCATTATTATCATACAAACGCAGAAGAAAATGCTCCCTTAACATAACTACATAGAATGCTATGTAATAGCATTATAAGAAACCCCATTCAAACCATTAGCAAACACATATCTTTTGTCAATTATAAATGCATCATAATTTTCATAGAACTATCAACGAAAAAAAAGTTATCCTCAAAATACAATTGTACTGCAACATAAAGTTGCATACACAACTTAATAAAAGATATTTTTGTCTATTCATTAGCTTGGATCCCCTCGAAAAGGCTACTCTCTTGAAAAAATATTTTACCTAAATCAAACAATAAAAGTTTTCAATTACATAAATGAGAGAGTAATTATTTACTTAAAGTAAACATATATTAAGGAATAATTTTGAATGTCATAATGTGAGAAGCTCCAACTTTAGAATTCGTCTTTCAAGTTGAATTATTGCATTCTTGAGTTCTTTGTGCCTACCATATTTCGCCACCATGAATTTCTATAATTTTTGAATGTAAGCTTGATCCGACATATTTTCCTTTCGGTTACATGTCCAACTGTTATGATCATGAACCTTACATTTCTTCCCCTTTTGAACAATTTCAAATGCAGAAGAATAGCGTTGTGTAGAAGTTGTTTCCACTTTAGTTTTGAAGTGGAAGGACAACCTTTATGAGATGTAGGTAAGGGCTCATATGAGAAAGGATCACTTGCTTGTAAAAATAGCTCAATTTGCTTTCAAACAATTTTCTTTTTAGAAAGTGACCATTCTTGATACCTCCTTTCCAACTGATGGAGTAGTTGCGGAAATGAATCTTCTTCATTATTTTGCATGATATCACATTCCAAAAAAGGTCTTATATCAAGCTTCCATTGTTGAATAATTATATCTAGAGGTGAACCATAATAAAACTTAAAACTTATTTTATGCGCACATCATGGATTGCATAAAATGCCCAGTACAAACAGGTAGCTCAACTCTACTTTTAGCAATCTCTTATTGCTTGGAGAGCTTGCCTAAAGTAAATACTGACACCTGAGTAATTAAGTTCCTGAAAAAAGGAATGTTAAGATGATGAGAACCTTTTACCTTTTCACTTGACAATTTGGTTTTGATTTCTTGAAACCAATTCTCAACTACAAGTCATATTTGAAACTTGTAGATATTCTTTCAAAGTCAAACGTGCCCCTTCATCTCTTGAAATGACACAGTTCCCAAAATGCATGTGCAAGTCTATCCAGGCAGGCACAAAAAACTTTAAAAGGAATTCATGTAGTTTTAATGTAATTATGAACCAATGGCTTTTCCTTACAACGAACTTGAAATTGTCGAATATTTGCACCATATTCCACTTCACTCTTAGAGTTCATAACTTTGGACTTATCAAATATAAAAGAATCCCAATCCATACCTTCTTCAAACTGAGATTTACTGTTAACCACAAATATTTTTCTCAATGTGCCAAATGCACAACAAGTTCACGCTTTTAGAAAAAAATGAATCAAATTGCATTCATCATGGCTAATTCTCTATTAGTGACAATAGCTTTAAGTTGACAATCAACACCCCATATGTTGCTAAGCATCCTCAAAGCCCAAACATAATCTTCTTCTTCATCCCTTCTTAAAAAAATGCAAAGCATGAGTAGAAAGAAGTATAAAGCTAGAAACTCCAATAATATCTAACAAAGGTATTTTGTATCTATTGGTCTTATAAGTACAATCCATTATAAAAACACCTAAGAAGCTCTTAATTAATGCCAAGAGATAGGATGAGAGAAAAATAAATATGTCCAGTGACACTCGACATCATGTTTAAAATTGTAATTGAATCCAACTACACCAAGTTCCTCCAATAAATCTTGGACCATAGTGCGACCATTTGAATATTCACAACATAATTCTACTTTTATGTTGTAAACATTTTTAGCAATAGCTTGAACTACGGGATTACTTTGTCTCAAGGAAGAAAGAATTTGGCAGGGAAGTATACTAGCTTTAGACATCTCTTTCACAAGTGAACTTAAATTTCAAAAAAGCGACGACAAGTAGGATGTCTGAACATATCACTTAGAGGACATGTTTGTGTGATGCATTTAATATTTTGAGTGATTGTGATCCGTTCTTCTTTGCATAGCAAGGAACTTCAGAAGGATAGTCAACTAAACAAGATTCAGTCTTTCTTCTCTAATGTGTAATAGAGATATCATATCAATTACGATAGTTACGTCCCATATCACAACCAAGAATAATGTATTTGTCTCCTTCTAACCTTTTCATAAAGACTACAAAACCTTGAGTAGGAAGATGCCTCCACGCTCTACTCAAAAGATCCTTTGTTGTTAGAAAATTTCTTGGTGAAGTTTCAAATGAACCTGTTGCCATGATTGATTATTGCTCTCCATTTGCAATTTCATCGTCATTAGATACATTTAAGTAATCGATGTCCTCTTCAATATTGTCTTCCATAGCGATAGCACTACAAAAAATACAATTCAATGAAAGATAAGTAAATTGTAAATAACGCATACATCAATCATAATATTCAATCATTGAGTAAATTCTCGTAAATTTGTATTAAAAATCGAAATCGAAAAGTTCACGATCATGATGATAGTCCATGGAAATAAAATAAATACTTTACACATAAAACTAACATTTCTTACTTTGATATACGATTGGTGCTTGCTCAAATTGCAACAATGGAGAATATGTCCAGAAGAAAACAAACGTTAAGGAAGAGTTGACATGTAATGTGTGCGGGAAAAATGGTTAGGGTGCAAAAAGGGTGTTTAAAAGGGAGACGGGAAAACCACTAGGATTCGCCCTAGTGGCCACCCTTCCAACATGGAAGGGGGAGGTGAGGGGTTCAAATCCCCACCTTCTCGGGGGGATGGGGTGGGGACGCGTAAGTTTTAAGAGTGGGTTTCGACTCCCACGCCTGCAAGAGCGAGCAAAAGTCGAGAGAGAATGTAGAATAGGAATAGAGTGCCTGCAAGAGGCGGAGCAAAAGTACGAGAGAGAATGTAGAATAGGAATAGAGTGCCCTGCAAGAGGCAGAGCAAAAGTCTGAGAGAGAATGTAGAATAGGAATAGAGTAGGACTGATAAAAAAAAAAAAAAGGGAGACGGGAGATTTTATTTTTTATTAAAGCACAATAAAAATGAAAAAGAAGAAAAAACGTGGGAAATATCTTAAATCAAGAGTTGAACTGGCAAGAAATAATATAGTAAAATCAATACCATGATGGGTGTCAGGATGTGGAAATAGCGCAAATCATTTCTTATGTTTGCTTGGAAATGAGTTGGAAATTCTTTTTATTTATTCGGTATGAAAAATGGCCTTTTACTGATGGATTGATTCTCATGCTTATGCTTATGGTGGACTGGAAATCTAGTTTGGGCCCGAAAATTTTCTCACTTTTTGCGGTCCAACTCACAATTTCTGATTTCCTTTTTCTTTTTGTCCTTACCTTCCCCTCCTTCTACCATTCCCTTTACGTTCGGCACAGTGAAGCCTAGCACCTCAAATCCAAACACAACCCAACCGCGGCGATGGATTGGATGGTTGTTTGCGACATCGTTAACAAGTCACTAACTTTAAATCTAGACTTAAATTTACCTCTATTAATCTTCCGTCCAAATACTGTTATCAGTTATTTGATGTGGTATTTCTATATTGGTAATAAATTCACATCAGTGAGATGACGTGAAAAATCATATTCAAAATGAAACCGTTCTTTGATAAAAATTTCATGAAAAGTAGGATTATTAAATAGCAAAGATTTTTTGAATAAAGGACTAACGAGGATAAATTTGAGATTAAACTTAAAGTTCAAGTTGAAATCGAAGCCTAAAGTTGATGCTTTTTATAGGGAATTAAGCCATCATTTATGTCATCGATGCGTGTGGTATTATCAAGTGGTTAGAGTTTGGAAGGATGAAGCCAAAGGCGAGCAATTTTCCCAAAACTTTAAATCCAATCTCGATTCTGCCTCCAACTTATTTTTACCTTAAAAAAAATCAAATTTTAGTTCAGTCTTAATTTTGCCATGACTATTTTCTTTTTTTAGAAAAAATCCCAACTATAGGGTCCAGTCCCCTATTTGCTTTGTACATTTAAAAAAAAATCAAATTTTACTCTAATCTCAAATCTACTTTGAATTTTTCTTTTAGTTTAAAAAAAATCATCAACTTTCTATCTAGTCTTGAATCTATGTCCGCTAAACCTCCGTCCAAAAATCACTATTAGTTGTTTAATATGATATATTCACGTTGCTAACAAATCGACATTAGTAAGGTGACGTGGCAAAATCGTTCTTTGACTAAAATAATTAAAAAAATTAAGGACGACTAGTGATGATATTTGGACAAAGGCCTAACAAGGATAAATCTGAAACCAGACTTAAAAGTTCAGGATGGGTTCGAAGCTCAACCCAAGGTTAAGGGATAAGTCATCAGCGCGAGCGGAATCATCAAGCAGTGGTCAGAGCTTGGAAGGACGAACGCCTGCCTTTTCTTCCACGGTAAACAAAAGGAAGAGAAGAGAAAGGTGGGAAATAGAGGGGGGCCAAAAAAAGTCAAGGAGGGGGGCCCACGAGACGGACCCCAGCTGGCGGTATCACCGAAGACTCGCCAAAATTCACGAAAGCGGGTCGTCGGAGGCGAAGTGTGTCTTACGTTCTGGAGTCAAACCAAGGCGAAGAACAAGAACAAGAACACAGGAGAGAGAGCGAGAGAGAGAGAGCGAGAGTCGCGCACTGTTCCGAGTCAAAGTCTCTCCCTTTGTCTGCAGCATCGGTCAACTCCACCTTCCTCCCAAGCCCAAAGCATACGCCATTAAATCACTTTCTCCTTCTCTGTCTCTCTCTTCCTTTTCTCTTGCTCCTCTTTTTTCTGGATGGGCTTGTATTTTCTCGTCCTCGACCCCTCCCTCACTCTTTCCCCGCTCCTTCTTCCGCTTTTATCTTCTCTTTTTCCCACTACCCGAGCCAGATATTGCTTGTGCTTTGGCTCTCTTTATATACTCCCTCTTGGGTTTCCGAGGCTAGCTGCGAAATCTCTCGCTTCACCACACCACCATTCTTTAGCCTTTTGCCGTATCGAAAGGAACCGAAAGATGGGCTGGTGCGCGCGTAGCGGCAACCACCGTTTGCTCATCCCTCTCTTGTTCTTCTTCTTGTTCCTCTTCTCCTTCTACCCTTTGGCCTTCTCTAAGCTGTCGTCACCTCAATCCGGAATCATGAGCAATCTCTCCCGGATAATCCCGAGTTCTGACTTGTCGTGGAACAGCACCGAAGACCCGTGTAGATGGGAAGGGGTCACATGCAGTCGGGATAACTCTTCCGTGATCGAGCTCTCTCTCTCTGGGCTCTCTCTCGCTTCCTCCGGCTTTTTGCCTGTGATTTGCCAGATTGGTTCTTTGCAGGCTCTTGACCTGTCCAACAACAATTTGGGCTCACTGCCTGCTGAGTTCATCACTTCTTGTGGAAAAATTGGTGGGCTCAGGCGGTTGAACTTCAGCAGGAATGCGCTGGTAGGTCCTTTGTCTTCTTTTACTAGTTTTGTTGGGTTGGAGGTCTTGGACTTGTTTCATAATAAAATGAGTGGAAGCATTGGCTCAGAATTAGACGGGTTAGTCAAGTTGAGGAGTTTGAATCTTAGTATGAATACGTTCCATGGGTCAGTTCCAGTTAACCTGTCTCGGGGTCTGGAGGAGCTCCAGCTTTCGGTGAATGGATTCGAAGGTGAAATCCCTGAGGGAGTCGCAGATTATCGGAATTTGACCCTACTTGATCTTAGCGTGAACCAGCTTTCGGGCTCTGTCCCCGACAGACTTGGGGAGCTTCCAAAGTTGCAAGTGCTGGTCCTGTCTTCCAATCTTCTCGGCAGAAATATCCCGGATAGTCTAGCTAATATTGCAACACTTTCCCGTTTCTCTGCGAACCAAAATAACTTCAGCGGCCCAATTCCCAGCGGGTTAACGAGGAATCTCAAAAGTTTGGATCTTAGCTACAATAGTCTGAGTGGGTCTATTCCGCTTGACCTTCTGTTGCAGCAAAATTTGCAGTATGTGGATTTGTCTTACAATCGGTTGGATGGGCCGATACCTAAAAATATATCGCCTCTCATGCTCAGGCTGAGACTGGGTAGCAATTCACTTAGTGACACAATCCCTTCTGATTCGTTGGGAAGCCTCAAGAAATTGACTTACTTGGAACTGGAAAATAATAGCTTGACAGGATCAGTCCCTCCTGAACTGGGCAAATGTCGGAGTTTGGCCCTGTTGAATTTGGCGCAGAATAATCTCACTGGTCCCTTGCCACCAGAGTTGGGAGATCTCAGCAGTATTCAAGTCATGAAGCTCCAGTTAAACAACATTAGTGGGGACATCCCAGGCCGACTTATGCAGTTATCGAGTTTAGCACAGCTGAATATCAGCTGGAACCTGCTGACTGGTACCATTCCATCTACTCTTCCGAACTTGCGGAACCTCACTACCTTGAATTTGCAGCACAACTATCTGAATGGCCCAATACCCCCTGGCATAGGGAGCTTACCAGGTTTATTAGAACTCCAGCTGGGGAAAAATCAACTTAGTGGGCCTATCCCGACCATGCCACAGAGTTTGCAGATTGTTTTGAACCTCAGTAGTAATCATTTCAATGGGAATATCCCGGATACTTTTTCTCAGTTAGGAAACCTAGAGATTTTGGATCTTTCAGACAACCGGTTTTCAGGTCCGGTTCCCACGTCATTTACTGAGATGGCAGCCCTGACACAGTTGATACTTTCCAATAATCGTCTGTCGGGTATTCTTCCAACATTTAGAAAAATGGTGCAAGTGGAAGTTGGTGGAAACGAAGTCCGCATTATTGCGACACCACCGAGCCCTCCTCCCTCTCCTGTCATGCCGAAAAAAGACTCTGTTGCTGTGCCAGTCCTTACTGCACTGGGCTCTGCTGTTTTTGCCGTGTTTGTCGTTGCAGTGGTTGTGATATCAGTATCAAAACGCTTTTACCGTGTCAACGATGAGCACTTGCAATTAGGCGAGAACCTTCCTCTCCCTCAAGTCATTGACAGCAGCTTGTTGACTTCCAGTGGCATCCACAGATCAGGTATAGACTTCACCAAAGCCATGGAAGAAGTTTCTGATCCAACGAAAATCGTTTTGAAGACCAGGTTTTCAACCTATTATAAAGCAACCATGCCATCTGGAACAAACTACTATATCAAGAAGCTTAACTGGAGTGATAAGATATTCCAATTGGGTAGCCACGACAAGTTTGGACAAGAGCTAGAAGTCCTGGCAAAGTTAAACAACTCCAATGTCATGACCCCACTAGCCTATGTCTTGACTATTGATAGTGGGTATCTCTTTTACGAGTATGCGCAAAAGGGCACCCTCTTCGATGTTTTGCATGACAGCTCTAACGAATTGGATTGGGCAAGCCGTTACAGTATTGCAGTTGGAGTGGCTCAGGGTCTTGCATTTCTGCATGATTGTTCCTCCGGTCCAATTCTCCTGCTCGACCTTTCGAGTAAGAGCATTCTGCTCAAGTCCTTGAAGGAACCTCAGGTGGGAGATATTGAGCTCTGTAAGGTAATCGATCCATCAAAGAGCACAGGCAGTCTCTCTACTGTTGCAGGATCTATTGGCTACATACCTCCAGGTGATTTACTGTGAATTTTACTTATTCTGTTAACATTACTTTCGACAATCAGCAATTTGTTATACCTTCTCAAGGTGACTGCGTTTTCTTGATAAAGTTACACATTATTAAGAATTATCGAAAGAAATTAGTTGGCATATTTTTTCTCTACTGTGCTTGATTTAGTTCATGAAGCTTTACTTATCAACAGTTTATCCATTGTCAATCTGGTTGATGCCGTGCCACTGTCAATCTGGTCAATGCCGTGCCATGGTTGCCTTTTGGCCTCAAAACTAACCATTAGTTGTCCTCGTCCCATGGCTTGCAGAGTATGCTTACACGATGAGGATAACGATGGCCGGAAATGTGTATAGCTTCGGGGTCGTGCTGCTGGAACTGCTCACTGGGAAGCGAGCGTGTAGCCAGGGAACCGAGTTAACGAAGTGGGTGTCAACTAACACTTCAAAGCAAGATAAGTGGGACCACATCCTCGATTTTAGTGTGAGTAGAACATCCCTCACCGTGAGGAGCCAAATGCTTGCAGTTCTGAGAGTTGCTCTGGCATGCGTCAGTATATCTCCCGATTCAAGGCCGAAAATGAAGAGTGTACTCCGCATGCTTCTCAATGCTAGGTAAATCCTTGTCTAGCTAATGCACTACTGCTTACGTAAAAGAGGTGACCAAAAGAAGCATTGTCCTTTTGTTTTTTGTTCTTTGTTTTTTTTTTTTTAACGGGTTCTGTTTTGTGTAATATGGTTTGTAATAGAGAAGATTAGATGGAGGTACGATTTCTCTTGCAGCTACATACGTGTTTCAAAGTAAACCCTTCATGTCATGTAAAAAGTTATAAGGTGTTCTCATGGAAGACAGGCAAAATTTTGGGGTTGAAATTGATAAAATTTCGAGCTTATTCAAGTCATATTAGCCTTCTTCAGCTTTCTCCATTTTATGGGAGAGTTTCTTAAAGAACTGTTTCGGTTCTGTTTATCTCAGCATCACATAGCATCAAGGCTGATTCCATGGAAAATCACTAAGATTGTAGGTGTGCATCGGAGGCTTAGGGTGCATCGATTAGTTGTTGAGACAATAGCCTGACTGGAGAGAGGAATTTCGTCGTTGATTTCCTAGGCGACTGACCTCTTTATGAACTAGGCTCTGTTGGATAGTTCTGCTTGCAATCTTCAACATTACATTCTAGACTCATGAGGTACACTGAGGTAGGGATGTTTTGACTCCTCCCTGGTGAAATAAAACCGTCATCAGTTCTAGCAACAGACAATATCCTGACAGAGGGTAACGGTCGAAAGTAAATCCGCCCTCGAAATTTTTACAAACTCACTAGAATGAATGCAAAAGTTGATTGTTACGAGCTCTCTCCGAGTCTGTTTGTTTCCCTAAACTTGGTTCTTCAGTCGGACAATGCTTTCGTCAGTAAACCTATTCCCGGAAAACGATTTACAAAATTCTGTTTCTACTGTCTGTTTGGCATGTATAGATGAGAAAATCATAAAGCTTTTGAAAGAAATAATTTATCGATGGAGTAGAGGGGACTGACGGCAGCCCAGATTCGGCTGCGCAGGGGGTCAGATTGAGAAATCAGAATCCCAGGGCCCCCAAGAACCTAAGTCCGGCCTTTGGATGATTCAATGTGCGTTTGACTGCGGGCGTCCATGGTTCTGCTCTGGCTGGTGGCAACAGTATATGTAGAACAGATTTTCCGTCGACCTTACAGAACCCATGGCATGATTCTTTTGGAGATGGTCCATGTAGTCGCACTTTCTGGCACAATTCACCTTCGTTTCAAATCATCATAGCCACTAGCCCAGCCTTGAACATCCCCTTTGCCATGGCATTGCACTTAGAAAGGCCCGAATTCATTTTTCCAACATTGCAAGGGTTTCTGATGAAGGATTTCTCAAGTAATGTGTAATGACCATACCACGAGGAGGTACAACATTCCACTCGCGATAAAGAGGTTCTCGCAATTCCTGTCTTATGCCTATCCCTGTCGTATCAATCACAAAAAAATGTGGGGAAAGATGTGCGCCGAGACGGTGTCTAGTTCAGAAGTTCTGCCTTATTATAAACTTCGGTAGATAACTATTTTATGTTTTCTAGAAACATATTTCCGCACGGTTGCCATTTACATATGCTTAATGAGGTCAAGAAAGGTCAATTTTCTTCTTCTTTCACATGGCAATATATGCATCATCTTAGAGTCCAGACGCAGGTTTCACATCCCATTATGTTACCTTAGCCAGTCTGCTAAACCTCAAAAAACAGGTTCATCCTGCAGCATCCCAGCGTGATCATGCAAATGAGAGAAACTAATAGCCAAAATCCATTCATTGAGGCAGCATTTGAAGAAGCATGACTTGATTAAAAGCTTGTTCAATACATCCACATGATACAATTCAATAGGCCGTTGCTGCAGTGGAATCTACTTTGGTACACGGAGTTCAATCAAGCAAATTAGCTCACTTTCTCCTGGAACTGATTCAGTTGATGCCAAAATTTGATAAATCAAAGGAGGACAAAACTAGTTTCCAGGGCAACCAACATTCTCTTGAGAAAAATGGATGAGACAACATACAGCCTTGTTTTTCAAATTATGTTTAATCAAAATGTAAGATCCTTTGGGTCCTCGATAATCTTGGCCAGAGTTTGCAAGAACTGAGCCAAATCAGCACCGTATATTACCCGATGATCTGCCGTGACGTTTACCTGATGTCATTTATTTTAGCTCAGTGTTAGAAATACTGATGAAGCTAAAAGAACTTAAACATAAACACCCAATCATAAAAATAATAAGCAGATGTCTTTCTTACCTGCATCTGATTCTTCATGCCAATCCGCCCATCCTTTGTGGCCACAACTGTGGGCTGGGATGCACCAACAGCCATGATTGCTCCCTGCATAAAGGCACGTGTCAAATTTTTACACCATTCGTTGCATTTTCGAGAAGCCAGAGGAATTTTTGGTACAGTACTTACAGTTCCAGTGGGTAGAATGGCATCAAACCGATCAACACCAAACATTCCAAGGTTAGATAGAGTAAAGGTACCTGTTAACAAAACCAACGATGATAAGAAACAAATCACAAAGATATCACAAAGATGCTATTAACACTGAGCAAGCCATTGACCAAGAATAACTGTGGAGGGCCTGGCATGAAAGAGGGTGCAAAGAAGTTAAAAATTTCTTCGTGAAGTAAGGAAACTCTGCCCACTCAGTTTGCACAAGCGTACTGCAGTCCGGCAGTGAAACAGTTCTGCTGCCACTGTGGAGACTAGAAAATCAACCAGAGGGAAACAAGTGACATCACAACTCAAGCTGGGGTCATGGCATACCCTGCTTTCGAGACTGAGTGCAAAACATTGAAAAGAGGAAACCTTGGAATTTAGAATGCTCCAAGCCGGAGCTAGCCAATAGACAGGAAGGACCTTCTGGGAACTCAGAACAGGTACAGACCACTAACGATAAGCTGAGTCCACATTTTCTCAGCTGCTATGGAAATCAAGAGATAAAATTAAAGAGACCCTAGTCTCAGAAAAACTGCCATGAAGCAAACAGATATCTGAATCTGTTCAATTTGTTCTTGCCTCTTTCTCATTGTATCATCAACTAGGGCCAAAGCAAATGCTTAAGCAGATGAGAACAACTTATAACCAAGTACACAAAGGCAAGCAAAAGAGAATCCTCACCATTTGCTCTTACCTCTCTCATTGTACTCTTCTACTAGGGCAAAGCAAGTGCATAAGCACAAGAGAAGAACTTATAACCAAGAACGCAAAGGCAAGCAAAAGAGAATCCTCACTATCCTAATTGTGCCATTAGCCCATTGCAATAATCATCTATCTCTCTATGGAATGAACCCCTCAATGTGAAACACTGGTGATAGTGAGATGCCGCGATACTCTTTTTTGTGGTGGGGGTATGGATATCTTCTTATTGTGCAAACGAAACAATTATTCACCACGAAATTGATCTAACAACATCAATCATATCCTAATCTCCAGAAGTATAGAAGAAATTAATTCTTTCACAACCACGTCTTTAATATTTTGGTAAAAGTGGCAAAAGCTCAGGAGTGTATGAAAAAAAAAAAAAATTGAATACTTTGCATCATTCTACAGCATTAGCTTCCAGGCTTATATAAGTTGATTGTCATCCAGAGGCATAATTCGTCAATGCTCTTTCTGGGCATAGGACTAATCTTTAGGTTTGTCTTTAGTTTAGAATATCAAGCACACCATTAAACTGTCTAGCTCTATTATCATGGTAAAGAAAAACTAAGATCTGTTTGAGCTGTCGGCAGAATTTTAGATTTTGAAACTTACTTTAGTCCAAGAGTAAAAGCAACTCTCAAATCCCCGACCATCTATTTGACTGCACCCCAGCATGAAACGGAAGAATTGTCGCATGTGGGCCATTTACTTATGGCCACTATCCTGAATAACTAAGCTCGTTAATTGAAGTTCTTTGACTTCAACAACACTTCCATTTCCGTACATTTTATCTCAAATCAAAGAAACACAAGCATTCTTAAAGTTTGAAAATCCAACCGGATTAATAAGCGCTACAATTACAGAAAGAATCATGCGTATAAATAAGGGCACCAGAAGATGATGTGTGAAAGGAATGAAATATGTACTCACCAGTATTATACTCATGAGGTTGCAGTTGCTTGGCTCGGGCCTTGTCAACCAACTCCTTCCACTTTCTTGACAAAGAGTAGATATCCACCTAAACCAGTACATTACCATAAGCTCTCCCAAAATTTCCGGCAATTCAATAATAAATCAGAAAACCACTACAAGGCAGATAATGGCAAATAGCAAATACTTTATCTGCATCCTGAAGCACAGGTGTGATCAGCCCCCCATCTATAGCAACAGCAACTGCAATGTTGATGCTACTGTTGTATATAAAGCTCTTTCCATCTCTACAACTAGAATTGATGAAAGGGTGTTTCACCAATGCAAGTGCCGTCGCCTTAGCAAGCAATGCTGACATTGTGACTCCCTTTGACTTGATCTATAAGACATACAACATCACAACATTATCAACAAAACATGTCTCTATTGGCAAACAATACCAAAGTAGACCACTCAAAACAAGAGAAACCGTGTAAGCATCCATCAAGTACGTCGACACTCCACCTGCTATATATCAGCTAAGCACAAGGCACCATAATACAAGTAATGCAACACCGCAAATATAAGTTTAACTCAGGCAGAATCATGGGTTTAATCCGGAACTTTGCTCTAATGACACAGCCAACCAAATAGTCATTCCAAGGTCAACGCATAGTTCATGCAGGAAAATGCTAAATTTGTCAAACTAACTGTCAATGGCAATCCAAAATGAACGGCTAAGGAAATTATCACTATCATAGTCCTAACATTACCTTCTTGTAAAGAGCATCAAGCGCATTCGTGGTGACAGTGTACCCAACTCTAAAAGTAGGCACACTCAAGCTCTCCACCATATTCCTACTCACCGCACCCTGCATCGTTGTGAATGGAACAACCGTGCCCAATTCAATTGCAGCACTCCTCTGTGGAGCCGCCACTGGTGCAGCCACTGCAGCACCAGCTGTGGCCGCACTTGCTGCATCCGCAGCCACATTAGCAGCCGCTTCCACATCTTTAGCCACGATCCTTCCCATCGGGCCACTGCCCGCTAACATTCCCAAATCAACCTTCAGCTCTTTCGCCAATTTCTTCGCATAAGGCGATGCCACAATGCGCTTGCCCCCGTCAGAAGCCGGGTGGATGGCCGAACCACCGCCCACAGCCACTGTCGCGGCCGCCTTTGCGACGGGAGCAGCAGGGGCCGCGGCCTCGACCTGCTGCTCCGGAGCCGGAGCCGCGGAAGCCTCGGGCGGCGGCGGCGAGGAGGACGAACCGTCCCCCGCCCGCGACCTGGCCTCGGCGATCTCCTCCTCGGTCTCGGCCAAGAGGGCGATGGCGGAGCCGACGGCGGCGACCCCGCCTTCCTCCACCATGATGGCGGCGAGGTAACCGTCGTAGAAGGTCTCGACGTCCATGTCGGCCTTGTCGGACTCGACGACGACGACGCTCTCGCCCTTGGCGAGCCTGTCGCCCTCGGACCTGACCCAGGACACGATCTTGCCCTCCGTCATGGTGGAGCTGAGGGCGGGCATGAAGATCTCCCGGATCTTGGACTGGATCGTGGGGGCGGCTCTCGGCCCATTGCGGGGGTGGCCGGGGAGGGAGCTCCTGCGGGCGACGTGCAGGGAGGGCGGAGAGGGCAGGAACGGGGTCTGGAGCAGGCGAGCCATTCGAGGAAATGCGTCAGCGAAATGCGAGAGCTCGGCCCTCAGTTCGCGAGAGCGCGCGCGCGAGAGAGAGAGAGACGATGGTGATGATGAAAGGGCGCGGACGATGGGAGCGTGCGTGCGATGTGGTTGCCGGTTGGGGGGTTATTATTGCGACCGGCGTCGTCGTGTCGAGGGTGTCATCGAAAGCATCGAAAAAGCGGGCGAAGGTTTCAACAACCTTTACCGGCGATAGTGATGTCGGGGTCTTTGCGTTTGGTTTGATCGACTCTCTGCATTGTCCCTCTCCCCTTGTGACACTCTCTCTCTTCTCCTTTTTTTTTTTTTTTTTTTTTTTTATATTTTCATTTCCACACCACTAGATTTCTCTCATTTTCTAATCCAGAAACACGTAACTGAGGAGACGATCCTACTACTGATCCTCTTAATTCCCGATCAAGTTTTTCATATTACAAAGGTGTCCAGAAATTTTTTGAACATCTTTTTGCGTATTATATTCCTCTCTCGACTTTTCGATTTTTTTGGAAAATTATCCAAGAATTTCTAAAATTATTGTACGGCGGTCAATTTAAACTCAAATATTTTGAAAACTCGACTATTTAGTCCTAAACTTTTCAATTATATCATTTAGTCCTAAACCTTTAAATTATATGCCAAACTAGTCATAAATCTTTTAACAAATTGTCAATTTAGTCGTTTCAGTTAATTTTGATCAAATATTGTTGACATAACAACCTAGTTAAAGTTAATCATCCTATGTGACATGATCGTCGTTGACATGGATAATTTAACAAAAAATTCCAAAACTTTTATTGATTTTTATTTTTTTCTTTTCCTATTAGACAAGGCCACCGACTACTGGTCGAGAGCTAATGACCTCCACCGGCCATTGAGAATGGATCAGCAAGCACCCCCAGGCCTTGGTGAGGGCTAGCCTTCAATGGCAATGAGCAAGGGCTTGCAAGCCCTCATCATATCTAACGAGGTGAGGCATCGAGGCCCTCACCAGCAACAATAAGGGCAAGCAAGGGTCACTACTCTCTCGTTGGGCTTGTGATGGCTTGGCCAAGGGCTTGCAAGCTCTCACCAAACCAAGTGAGGGCCATGACACCTTGCCAGATATGGCAAGGCAAGGGTGTCGTGGTCCTTGCCGCCACAACAAGGGTGACTGAGGGCTGTGATGCCCTCATTGTGGACTACGAGGGCTTGCAATGCCCTCATGTAGGGCTCGACGAAGGCTACCATCCATTGCCTAGGGACGGCGACCTTGCTTAATGGTGAGCAAAGGTCATTAGCCCTTGGCCAATGGCTAGTAGCCTCACCGACCATGTATAAAAAATGGGGAAAAGAAAAGAAAAATCAACAAAAAAATAAATAAATAAAATTCTGAATTAAAAAAAATAAAAAATAAAAAGCCTCACTACATAGGACAGTTGGCATTGATTAGGCTGCACATGTCAGCGATATCAGGCCAAAATTAGCCGAAAAGATTATATTGGGAATTTGTTTAAAGGTATAGATCTAGTTTGATAAATAATTTAAAAGTTTGTGACTACATTGGTACAATCGAAAGATTTAAGATTAAATTTGCAAATTTTCAAAAGTTTTAAGATTGAATTGACAAAATTTAAAGATTTATGATCGAATTCATCATCGTATAATACAATTAGAACTTTTTGGACAATTTTTTTTTTTTTTTTTATCTTTTTTGTAAATGTTCCCATTGAATTTTGGAATCGGTCTCGTTTTCCTCCCGGCGTTGACTCCGACCATTTTCCCAATTAGAGTTCTGATTATGCGCTTGTCACGTGACTAATTAGTTTCCCTGTGAACTTCAAATCGGCCTTACAACACATGGTGAATTACATTTTGGCACATGTAGCAAGTTGCCCCCCTAACTTTTCAAATTTTTATTCTTAATGTTCCCTTAAAATATTGAGATGAGTTTCAAAATCACCTCGACGTTCATTCTGACTGTATCTAGTCTCCACCGGAGATCGACCTAGGCAACCTAAGCAAGGGTTGTCTTGCCCTCGCCTAGTAGTTGTGCTTGCCCTCTCACTCAGACAGAAAAAACCGCATGCTAGACCATCTTCAGTAATAATAGAAATAATAAAATCATTTCTTTTGCTTTGCATTCTTTTATGTGCTTCATGTGTTTTCCTATATTGCAAGCTCTAAGAGGTCATTTTTTTTCAGATGACATCCAATTTTGGTCTATTGCATGTAAATTCGAAAGTTTGGATGGACTCTAAATGCCACAATTGAAACGAAATTCAAAGATTGGTTATCTGATAAATTATTTCTAACGTACAAGCTAGATTCGAAAAATTATTAAAAAGTTGCCTTTTATGAAAATTGGCCGAAGTGAACACTGGGGAGGACATCAAAGCTTTGGCAGGGAAATTGCAAAAACTCAGGGACCAAAATGCAGTTCACTTTTATCGATGGATAGATTTGTTCTTTGTAAAAGTAGCTAATCAGTCGACGGAGCTTCGCTTGAAGAACGGCCGGAGTCAACCTTAGGGGGGGAACGGCAACCGATTTCAAGCATTTGATTTAGAGGGCACATTGCGGAAATTTAAAAAAGTCAGGGGACTATTTCCAATAAGTGCCAAAATATGGGGGCCAAAATGCAATTCAACCGTTAGAAGAGAGAATCCCTTGTGGAAGTTAAAAACACGACTGTACTTTCGTTCTGAAGCAACCACCGCTCGGCGTGCTTGAGCCGGAAGATGATGATGGAGATGGCGCAGGTGAGGCCTCGGCCGAGTGCGGCGCCATGGCCATCGTCCTTTCCCTTCTCCGCGAGCCTGAAGATCAGAGCAGATGCAACCGCCGCCTCTGCCGCCGCCGCGACAAGGGCAAGCAGGACGCGGAGCATCCAGGCGGCCTTATCTCCTTCAGTGTCATTCCGTCGAACAGCTGACGTGCAATCTTGCTCGAAAGGCGAACCCAGTAGTATCAGCGACGGGGTGAGAGGAGAGGGGAAGGCGAAGGCGAGCAAGAAGAGGGTCTTCTTCTTGGACGTGAACCCTCTGTGCTACGAGGGAAGCACTCCCAGCTTGCACTCCTTCGCTCGCTGGATCTCTCTCTTCTTCTCGCAAGTCAGCCACAGCGACCCAGTTGTTGCTGTGAGTCACCAGCCTCTGTCTCCATCTCTCTCTGACTCTCTCCTCAATCCCAACTTTGATTGCGGATGTTGGTCTGCAGGTTCTTGATGGGGAAAGGGGTAGCGAGCATCGAAGACGGTTGTTACCTTCGTATAAAGCACGAAGGAGGAAATTCTCGAGGTATGTCTCGCCTTTGCTAAGATCTTCGCGGAGCCCAGTGGAAAGGTCTCATCAATCCGTCATAAATTTCCTCAAGGAATGCAATGTCCCGGTTTGTAAGCCTTTGAACCTATCTTTATCCTTTGAATTGTAGCAATCATTGTATGTCTGAATTGTTTTTGTAAAGCAACTATTATGTTGGATCCCATATCTATGATAGGATGATGGTCTATATATGAAGAGAAACAGAGCAATCTGCTTGATGTACAGTGAGCACATTTCAAATATTTATCCATCCATGGTATGAAAGTAAAATATTCAAGTCTCTAGAATTTCTTTTCTAATTAGGCGATTCCTTCATGACCAAAAGGAACAAACTTGAAACGGTCTATTGAAAATTCATGTGTTATGCATTCCTTGTGGAATTTAGCAATGTTAAACTCCATTAATTTGATGGACTTTGTACAAAGATCCTGATGAATTCAGATTCCCTGTTTCATTTGTTTAAACTTATCAGAGCACTAATCTTGTCTGGGAGTGATTATCTAATTATGACAAAGTGAATATAGACTCACTTGATTATCAGAAGCATTAGTACCAGAGATGTAAAGGGCTGATTTTTTTTTTGTCACCCGGCTGTCTCCTGGTCATCTCAATAGTTACTAATATTTTTTAAAGTGAATAAAATTTCGGGAATTCAATTGGTGATAACATGAAGTGATTCAGGTCATTAAAGTTGAAGACCATGAGGCAGATGATGTTGTAGCTACTCTCGTGGGGCAAGCTCTTCAAAAAGGGTATCGAGTAGTCATTGCCTCTCCTGATAAAGATTTTAAGCAGCTGATTTCTGAAGATGTCCAGATTGTTATGCCTGTGGATGAGTTACAGCGCTGGTCCTTTTACACTCTGAAGCACTATATCGAGCAGTATAACTGTGATCCAGATTCCGATCTGAGCCTTAGTAAGTATGTGCTAATTATGTTTTTAGAAGTCAAAGACAATAACTAATTACTGCTTTAGAAATATGGAAGCAGGCTTAAAGTTTATGAATAATAAACCGTGAATCAAATTTCTTTTCTGCAGCATTTTTTTCCTTTTTGTTGTTTAAGTATAGAATCAGATCACTGGTCATCCTTCACTACAGGTGATAACACTATGATCTAGATGAATGTTTATGTTCTACTGGGTAACTACAATGGGATCCACTACCTCCACACAGCTGTTCCTTTTTACACGGCCTATTTTTCTTTCTTGGGCTTCCAGAAACTAATTATTGGAATACTTCTTAGGATGCATCCTGGGCGATGATGTTGATGGTGTTCCTGGAATCCAACACCTGGTTCCAGCATTTGGTCGGAAGACTGCCGTCAAGCTGCTAAAGAAACATGGATCATTGGAAAATTTACTAAACACCGCAGCAGTTAGAACTGTGGGTAAACAATATGCACAAGAAGCCCTAACAAAGTATGCAAATTATCTGCGAAGAAATTATGAAGTTCTAGCACTGAAGAGGTAAACTTTTTCAAACCTTCTCTGTTCCTCTTCCAATCGTGAGTATTTCGTTTCGGGTTATTGTGCTCCAGGATGTGATAAACAATATGTTACACAGGGATGTCAATGTTTTTCTTCAAGAGGAGTGGCTGGTTGAAAGAAATTCCGCTGGTGATTCAAGAAATTTATCTACCTTCGTCACATTGCTGGGAGAGGCAAAGCTCTATAATCGAAACAGACATCATTCTCCAAAGAATTTAAGCTCAGAAGGTTAGCACCTCTTTAGAAGAGTTACTATATAACCTCTTTTGCAGATTTGGCCTATTCTTAGATAATGTTTCATTGTAGATGTTGGCCCCTTAGAACCAGAAAGGGAAAAGATTGGAGACTTGTCTGGTGCTTCCTTAGCAATTTAACCCATAACCTTCAATTTCAAGGTTCTAGTGCTACTAAACACTGATTTTATATGTGTCATTTGAACTAGATTTTACAATCAATCTATCGTAGTCTAGACTCCAAATCAGTGAGCCACATTGCATTAGCTAATAAAGGTGGAGCAAGGTGTCTTTTCTGCAAATTATTAATGCCAACATGAGAGCCATATGTTCTGTTATTCAAGGGATACTGGCATTCCTCTTGTTTTCATCCCGATGAACTCGTGTCCATCCTATGCATGCATGTATCAAGACATGCCTATGAGTGATTAAATTATAATCATTATCTAGCTATATCAAGTTTCTATCTCTTCTTGGAATTTTCAGTTCATATCTAGTTTTGCAGCTTCACTGCTTGATTTCTTGTTTTTTATCATTATACTTCAGATAGATGATGTTCGAGGTGGGGAGTTGCAGAACATCTTGTTGGCAACTTGGCATAATGGAAGACGGGATGTTCAAGGGAGAGATTAATGTAAAAGATGAATTTGGGGGATCAATCTGGTTCTGAAATACACTGCAGTCAAACTCCACTTATCCAACCAACAGAGGTATAACGGGATTCTTTTTATTCCTGCCCTCGCCTTCCTCACGAGGCTAGTATATTTTTCCATGGAGGGGCAACTAGTTTTTGACAGATTAAGAGTCATGCGGTGCAGCTGATTTCATCTGGTTCAAGTGGCTTCCATCGTGGTGTTACTTATTAATTTTGTGCTGTCAGAATGGTGCATATGTTACCAAGGGGTTTGAGCTTGATATTCTGTGTATTGTAAGAGCTATCGGCGGTAGATGCATGTAGATGGGATATATCTCATCTTTCTAACAAACTTGCTTTAGCCGTCTTCCTATTGGCCATAAGAAAGCCATAGCCATGCTAATAAGCTTATACCCAGCGCATTTTCCTGTTCTTCAGTCCGGTTTGGCCCAAAGGAAACCTCGTTCGTGTTTAGGACCAGCCCTTTATTTATGACTTCTGTGAGAACAGCCGTGAATTCATCTCTCCCTTCTCCTCCTCCTCCTCTTCGCGTGTTCTTTTGTTATTCTCTTCCTTTTTCACTTGTAAAGATGTTTACTTTGGGACCCTATGATTGAGGCCTCCAAAATTGATGAGAATTGGGGCACGTTGCATTATTAAATTTATTTCAAGTACGACGTATATGCGTCGAAAGGCTGTTGAAGCATTGGAATCAGGTATAATTTCCAGGCGAAAGATATTGGTTGAACTTGTACTAATAGGCTTGTCACATGCTCTTCAAAGCAATACTCGAGACCTTCCCCCAAGATGAACATGAAACAATCAGAAGTTGCCCTTGCAACCGTATAAAACAGCATATGTGTTATCCTCCATGCCTATTTCAACGAAATTTCGTCTCAGGTATGTAATTTACAAATATGAATATCAACCCACACGTACATTTTATAAATAAAAATTTGGATGATATCCATATTCATAATCCACAATTAAAAAAAAATAAAAATTGATTGATGGAAGTTTTCTCTGATTATGAACCTTAATCTAAACCAAAAGTACACCAACAGCTCCTCAATATGTGATTCACAAGTCGCTCTCAAATTTGCTTTCGGGCCAGCTTTGTGAAGTTAAATAACCTGACCCTGCTGTCTAACCGCAATGAATGAAAATATAGGACTTATTAATACCACACTTTAAGTTTCGTTCAACATGCTCACCTTCAAGTTTCAAAGTTTGAAACTTCCCCCTAAAAGTCATGTTTCACCTTGTCTGTTGGTAAGACAATAAAAAGAAAAAGAATACACCGTTTGCCTCCCAAAATATTCATAAATTTCACCAAAATGTACCACGAATTATGTCAACCATAAACAAGGTCACGTGAAATACAAAGAACCGCAATTAAGTTCAAGAAAGAGATGGATTTCCTGCTTATATGATTCCCAGAGTGTTAGGCAAGATGCTTTACACCACAGAAAAAGAAAACGCCATGTGAGCACAAAACTTTTCAAAGTATGATGTTATACTATCCAAAACCGAAGATCGAAGTGTAGAAATTTTTGAACATAACTAACTCCGCATGAGGAGAAGCTCAGAAAGAAAGGCATGTGATAAAAGATTTGACTCCCCATATATTGTCATCATAAGTCACGTGCATCAAGTATTGGAGGTGTTTGAGCTATATAGCATGATCAGGAGAGACTGATGCATTGTGCCATGAATCACCTCAGTACTACCGCAGAATAAAAAAGTCAGTCCTGCTTATTACGAGAAAGCCTTGCTCTATGTCTCAGCTCAGCCTTTTTCCACCTAACAATCAGATGGCACAACGAAAAAAGCGTATTTACCTGCAATATATAAGTAATTTTTTAATCAGAAAGATGCAGCTGCCACAAAGAGTCATATCTTAATACTTGAGTAGGAGCAAAATGATGCGCAGTCACATACCAAGATCACGATTGCAATAACCAGTAGGGGCCCTGACCAGAGTGTTGACAGAAATATTCCTTGCGGATCAAAATAGTTCTGGGTTGCAAAGCTCTTCCAGTTGTCTCCCAAAAATTTATTCAGCCTCTCAGCAAGATAAACACCACTCACTGCACAGTATCAGAAAAAACAGATTTGAAGTTCAGAAGAGACTTATTACAGGATAAACTAAAGGAATCTTATATTTTCTTCCACCGGGGCACATAATTGCTACACAAGCAACAAATGAGCATCTCATTTAAAAAAAGGTACCAAGCAGATGGTGAAGAGATTTTCATAAGCTTTCCCGTGAAGGTTTATTAAGAAACACTCTTTATATTGAGTAATTTGAGAGAATGCAGAATTACTTTCTGTGGACAACTTTCAGAGGATGAAGTTGTTAAGGCTTTGAAAAGATAAATGGAAATATGGTCAGACTAAACTGTAGCTTTAACCATGATAAACTGTTTAAGATTATGGAGGAGATGGGTTAATGTATTTTTCAGAAGATTCTCATTGAAGAAAGTGCTCGGTGAATGTGGAAAAGTGCTTTGGCACCTCATACATATGAATAATGCTCGCATGACACTGAGAATTGTGCCAACGATGAAGAAAATGAGCAGATGCGTCATGCTGTCAAGTTGGCGGCAGGCTTGGGCAAGAAATGCATGTTTTAAATAACCAAATTAGGTTATGATAGGAAGATCGATGATGGAAGCAAAATGTTTGCTGCAAGCATTGGCGGAAATGTGCAAGGACAAACAAGGATGTCCACATATATATGGTGAAAGCACATATCAGGTTTTCAAGAGAAATTCTACAAGAGTTGCTTCTGTACAAGCTACATAGAAGTTGTGTGACAAAGGCGTGACTTCACTTGGACATGTTAAGAAGAAATACATCAAGTACCATCTCTAAATCCATATGTCTTTACTTCGCATAATGGCAAAGCTCACTATGAATAGTAAGGACGAAATCCCTGATAAGAACAGAAAGATAAGAGCCAGTGAGGCCTACTTATGTTACTACCATTCAGTTATAACGGAAAACAGGATCTTTATACATCAAATACGTGCAAAGATTTCCAGCTGGGAGAAGCTGTTGAAAATTAAAGGAGTGCAGAATATTCTACCATTAAGGTGGATGAATTAATAATGTAAATCTGTATTAGCGCTTATATCTATGTATTTCCATTCCAACAAACATTCCTGGGGTGTGGAGAATCCTCCACCAGTAAAGCTATGGCTTAAGGGGTACAATATAGTCAGGACTATTCCGAATTTGGTAAAGCCAGGGCCACTTGTTTCAGACCAGACCAAAGGACATACTGGCAAGGAGCGTTGCAATTTCTGTCTTTGTGGATTCTATACCAGGACAAGCTGACCTGAAAAGTCAATTTTAAAAGAGCATTTACTATTTTAAAATCCCATGCAAGTCATATTCTTACTGGTGTCAATGCCATTTACTCAATACTTTGCGATGTATAAGAATCCCACGTTGGAAGGAGAGCAGGTTCAGAAACATCAACTTATGGCAAAAAGTTAAGAAAATGAGGAATCAAAGTACACTTAATGCTGATCATTCATATTATAGCACAAAAATGCTGATAAAACTCATAAGTGGCATTTTGGTAGAACACTTACACGTCAGGAGAAATAAACACATCTGGAAGTTGACACTCTTCCTTGAAATGATTACTATTATCAGCAACATTATATGGAATGAGATTAAGCAAATTAACCAAGGTTCCTGAAAAAAAATGTCAACATTAATAATCATAAAATGATGAAACAGTGCTTTAAATTTAATCATGAACACCAAGTGAGCTTCAACAATATTTCAGAAATAAATATTGACAGAAATGAAAATTTTAGGCAAGGCAATAATAACAAAATTTGATGATGTCCAGAGTCATCAAGAGCACTTGGCCACTATGATGAAGTGAGCAAATTCACATGCTCTATATCCTTAGCAACATATAAAGGGTCTAACGGCATCCATACGGATTGACAGATCACGTAAAAATGGTTTAACCACCAACTTGGGCCGAATATTAGCTCATCTAAGATGAAGTTAATCAATGGTTCAATATATTAGGGCCAATATGCGGTGTCTTCTCCAACATTTCTAAGATAGCATAGTCGGATATCCATGAGAACATGTGTTGTTAAGGATATGGGAAGCAAAGTTTTCACCAAATTGCCTAACACCTAGATATACACCGATACAATAATAAAACCAGTCACCATCCTCCAGACCAATATCACTATTAAAAACAGAAATGTAATTTGCCACAGAAACTCAGCCAAGTAGAGGTTGCCTTTTACAAACCTCTACAAACAAGGGTTACAAGAACAAGCTTGACAGCAGCATTTGGTGCACAGTGATAAAAGGGAGATACACAGTTTGCCACCTAAAGTTTGCCTCTTCACAGTCGATGCTGTTTCAGTGAAATTTATTCCTCTAGAAGCATGCAATACAGAAAAAAGAGGACAAAGATGGGCATCATACAGTTCGTCTGGATAGTTATAGCCAATTCATTCTCAAAGCTACATGTCGTGACTCATTTGCTCGAGAGGAATTGAAATCTGCCTCTGGAAAAATGCTGACTTTATGGATTTATAGCCAAATTGACATAGGTTGCGAGAGTCTAGGAGGAAAAATGACACAAATCAAGCGCCACTGAGCAATGTGATACAAAAATATAAGTTCCCCGTGATGAAAAAAAAAAACAAAAAATTTAAAATTTAAAAAATAAACCGGCACCTACATCAACAATATACGAAGAACCACGATCTTAAATTGACAAAAGTAAATCAAAACCAGAAAAAATGCGATTCCTTTCAGTCTCTGGCAATACAACTGCTACAAATGGCCGCACGAATTTCACTACCGTATCGGTCCACCAGAATCGCAATGGTATTTCTATATAAGTAAGCAATGCGAATTAACGGGAAAAAAAAGGGAAAAGGAGCAGAAATCCAAACCTTCCAATCAATCGCATGGAAAAACCCCAGGAGGTTATCGTACGCAGGCCGAAGTCCAGATCGGAGCTCCGCCGAGATCTTCTGGACGAGATCCGCCATCTGGTCCATGTGCTGGTCCATAGCCTTACTCAGCTCTTCCATCCTGTCCCTCCTTTCCTCTCCTCCTCACTACGCTCAAACGACGCGACGCCGGGGCTCGTCGCGGAGCAGCGGCGCGGCGGCAGAAGTCGGGGAACGCTTCTTCTACGAGTGAAAAGAATCAAGCTAATGCCTTGTGGAAGAGGCAGAAGTCGGGGATTTCACTGCGCGGACGGCTCCGCCGGCAATTGCAGCTCGATTACGTAGCGCCGACGTCGGAGGTTCGAAGCGACGATCGTGTGCGTGGAGGTTCTCGAAGCAGCAGATCGATCCCGCAGGAAGGAGAGAGAGAGAGTAGCGGCAGGCGAGAACTCCAAAGTACCGTTTTTCGTTAAAGCCGGCCCAAACCAACCCGGCCCGGCCCGACACGATCGTGGGCTAAGAAAAAGTGTAATGAGGCCCAACTCTATGGGCCCGTATTACGTATGAAGTGACCACTTCGAACACTTGAGAATGGGCTTCGACGAATATGACTCGGACCGAACGTTTCTCAGCGAAGGCGGAACCCGGGATGGGAACGCTCCAGGGGGACGGTATGCTGCTCGTCTCTCCCCGCGCCCTTTCCTTTCTACTCATTTGAAACATAGATGACTTCGGATGAATTCGATTGATGGGCACGACAAAATCTGCATCCACGACGCTGGCGTCACGTATGGAAAGCACAGAAGAGACGAAGTTCTCGTCTAAACTGAAATAATAAGATGCAAAAATGAGAAAATTAGATGATCCAGATATATCACTACTATTGCACATGCAGTATTTCTAGTATGGACAACAAGATTCCAGGATAGCGTCCTCTGAAACCAGAAGTATTTAATGAAAGACATTCGATAAGGTAAAGCTTGCAGAGCTTTCTTGTACTTCGATAAATTTTACTTTATTTTAAATCAGATAGTCAATATCTTAGATTTGCATATGTCTTCCTTGAAACTTCAGTTAGATAATGTGCAAAAGTCATAATAGGATTTGTAATTCACTATCATCTAGTGATAAGATGGCCTGATTATCTGTACTTATAGTGCAATTGAAAGCGGAAGAAAAACAAGCAGATTCTGCTTTGTTAAGACCTTTGCAAAAGGGATATACGACCATGAAAACTTTTTAGCAGAGCTTTATCGGGATAAGAACGCTTCAAGTGCCATAACTTGGCACAAATGGACATTTAAGTGCCATAACTTACGAAAGGTACATTCAAGTGTCACATTCGAAGAAAAACAGATCACTTAAGTGCCACTCCGGCCAAAAGACTGACACGGTTTTTTTTCCGGCGAAGCAAGCCCAAAATGACATCGTTTTGTATGCGATGTGGCCAAATAATGCAAAAACGGCGTCGTTTTGGGCTGACGTGGTAAAAATAAAAAATAAAAAGTAAATAAATTAAATTTATTTAAAATATTTAAAAATAATAATTTTAAAATTTTTTTTTTTTTTTTAAAAAGGGGAAATTTGGGAAGGCGGCGAGGATCGGCCCTTAGCTATCGCCGCCGCCGAGAAGAGCGGCGATGGTGGGGGAGGGTCGGCCGGGGTCGCCGAGCCACGGCTAGGGGCGGCGACCTTGGGCGACCGGCGACGAGGGCTCGTGAGCCCTTGCCAGATCTGGGCGAGGGCCGCGACCCTCGCCCGGATTTGGCCGTGGCGAGGCTCGCGGCCCTCGCCTCCTCGCCTAGATCCGGTGAGGGTTGTCGAGGGTTGCGGGCGGCGGCCCTTGGCTCGGCCGGGCGAGGCCCGCCGACCCTCGCCGTCGGTTGGTCGGGGTTGCCGGCCCTTGGCCGGGGCCCGCGACCCGGCCGACCCTCCCCCTCCGTCGGCCCTTCGGGCGGCGGCGGCGGCGCGGGGCGATCCCTCGGCCGCCTCCCCACCTTCTCATTTCTTCTTCTTCTTCTTCCTCTTTTTTTTTTTTTTTTATTATTATTATTATTATTATTATTATTATTATTATTATTATTATTATTATTAATTTTAAATATTTTAAATAAAATTAATTTTAATTATTTTTTATATATTTTTTAACCACGTTAGCAAAAACGATGCCATTTTTGCATTATTTAGCCACGTCAGCATGCAAAACGGTGTCGTTTTGGGCTCGCTTCGCCGGAAAAAAGCCATGTCAGCCTTTTGGCCGGATTGGCACTCAAGTGATCTATTTTACTCCGATTTTGGCACTTAAGTCTATCTTTTGTAAGTTACAGCACTTAAGTGTCCCCTTCTGCCAAGTTATGGTACTTGAAAGGTCCGCACATCAAGCTTTATCGTTCCAAAGATTTCTTCAAGGATAGATTGATACCCAGTTGTTATAAGTCTCCACAGTACTATCATCTCATCCTCACTACTTGCCAAATGTAAGATATCGGATAAGGTAAAAATTATCTGCAACTCCAAATCATCAATCTTCATAAGCTGAAGAGAGTTTGGAGAGATCAATTATAGGCCATGAACTTGAGGATAACGTTAACCAGAACAAATAGCGCCTTTTTCATGAATTTCCCCTGCAGAATTGTTAGAATGATGGAAACCAATGACATGAAAATCAGCGGGCCATCAAAAGCCTCTACCCCAAAACACTTGAGCGACATAGCAGCGGAACAAAAAATGAGAAATTGATCTCACAATTAAAATGATTTTCTACCCATGTCAAGTTAGAAGTGGACCTTTTTACATTTGAATGGTTGTAGGAAAAGAAAAAAAGTAAGAAAAAGGACCTTTCTCCAAATATAAGACCGGGCACTCGCCACCATGAAAATGTTAGGACTAAAATTCTTATACTGATGTTTGACAAATCAAGCAAAAATAGCGTAAATATGTGCAAACAAAACCTGACCAGATGTAATATACATGGTCCTTTCATTTTAGCTGTCCATGAGATATGACGAACACCTTCTTGTCTTAGTTAAACATAGACAGTTTTTTTTTTTTTTTGGTCGGTAACATAGACAGTTGAAATAACCATGAAACAGAAAAGTACTTGTCCCATAAGCATTTTCTGCAGCAGAAGAAACATCATTACCACAAGCTATCGAATCCTCATGCATTTTTAATATCTTCCGGAATTTTTATTTTTTTTTAATGTCTTTTCCGTCAAACCAAATTTAAATGACGAAAGTAGCAATATTTTAAAACAAATAACACACACACACACACACACACAAAAGGCGCCCGAATGAATTATTACCAATTTTTCTTTCTTTAAATTGCAATTAATGTTGAGCTTTCTCTTTTATAGCATTTCGAAATCGTTGGTGGAACTCATTTAGTGTTCATCGAGCGAAACTTTTCAAAACCTACGAACTTCAACGAGTAGAATTATCAAGGATTTTTTTTTTCCCGTGGCTTTCTAGCCTCAGGATATGCATAATGTCGAACTGGGATATTCAAATCTATATAGTAACAAATAAAAATGAATATCATTAGTTGATTAAATCACCATCCCGGAGAATAAATGCTCGATATAACAAACGTACCCAATCTTAATAATCAAACCATATGTATATAGTAAATCTAATTTATTGCCCCATATAGAATCGCATTCTTAATAGACAATATGAACTTCATGGTAATCTAATTAATTTTTACTCTAATGCATTCTTAATAGACAATAGTGAACTTTAAGGTAAACTAATTAATTTTTACTCTAATCTTATCGATTTTTTTTTATTTATTTATATCAAAATCAGTCATAAATTCAATCCGCTGCTCCAAACGACTTCTCCCCTTTTATCTTATATATAGAAGTGAGCCAAATCTGATTCTGGCGGTGTTCTAGCACGCATCGTACGGCGTCGAACTCTTGTATTAGGGTAGTGCGCGGATATCAAGTATGAAAAAGCTTTGATAACAGCAAACTTTTATCAGATAGAATAGAAGTAGTAGTGAAATTTGGAGAGTTACGATAGGAAATAGAGATTCCATATTTGCATCAGAATCGGCGAAATACAAATCCGGAACCAAGCCGCGAGAATCACGGGAAAAAACAGAAACCTTGGATCCGAGAATAGTCGGGCAATGCAGCCGAGCAACACTGCAGGAACCAAAGGAGCATGCTAGGGACCCGGGGGAAAAGAGAGGAAGATCATCGCAGCTAAGGTACATCCAGATGCCTTGGTTTCGAATCAATGTCCACCACCAGCCATGAGGGCGGGCATGGAAGCTTGTGCTGGTGGGTTCGGAAGCATGAACAGAGCCATGAGAGAGCTGATGACTGCCGCAATGGCACCCATGATGAATGCCGGCAGGTTCCCTCCTCCGAATGCCTGGTCGATCTTCCCACTCACCACGGACACGAACATCTACAAAACCAAATTAGAAAGTACAGAAACGAAATGTCTCAAGTTAATCATCATCCGAGGCATCTAATCGAATAGAATCGTCAAAACTGAAGGTGCTGCTCTTTTGGCTACTCAGAGAACGATACTTCTATGGGACGACAATGTGTCTTTCTCGGGATGCACAAGAAAGACGGAAGGTTTGTATACGTGAACTGGCATGTTCTTAGGCAGGAGAGGATTGTGATGTTATCGTAAGATGTCTCACATGCGATTGTACGAGGAAGATCCAAAAGTGAGTATGTCAGTATCATAAAAGTAACATGATCAGAACGTCTCATTTCCTCACGTGGCCTCCTGCAGAATTATAAATGCCTCGAAAGGTGTCCTTGGTGATTTTCTTCTCTATTTCTTTCAAGTACGAAACGGTCAATACAGATGGACGTAATTAAAAATAAAAAATAAAAAATTAGAGCATATTCAAGTTATGCAAGTTGAGATTCGATTGTGCTCTCTTGTTATATTTACCTGCGGGATGACGATGGCCATATTGAGAACACCCAAAGAAAGCCCTGTAAGGTAATTGATGATCATGTGACAAATTCATCAGTTTTAATCTGGCCGAAGAAGCCGAAAAAAAGAGAACGAATTATTTCACACAAAAATGGATGATTCCTTCACCTTGGCCAGCGCCACCGGTGGATGAGTAGATCGATGCCAAGGCAAATGGAATGCTGTATGTGACCTGCGCAACGGTGGACGGAGGGGAAGGTTAGTGAACTGGTCGCTCCTGTTTGATTCCATCGCTAATGGAAAGTAGGAATCGAAGAAGGGATACTCACCGAGAGTGGGATACCGAGGACGGAGAAGATGCCGAAAGCGGCCGCCTTGATGTTGCTGGGGGGCTTGACCAGGCCGTGGATTGCCCGGTACGCCTCGGCCGCCCTCGTGACGGGGATGGTGCAGGCCAGGCCGACAGCCAGGATGAAGTTGACGATGGCCCACCACCTCTTGACGCCGCCCACAAACTTGCCCACGGGCTCGACCGCTAGAGAGGCGAAACCGAGGACCACCGAGTTGATCAACAAACCCATGGAGCCAGCGCGGACACCGAGGTCGTAGATCCGCTCTTGCTCGGGTGTCCCCTGCGCCTTCCCGCCGTACACCTCGTGGCCCATCCAGTCGGTATCGTAGAGGATGAAGGGGAACCACGCGATCCAATTGAGGGCGGTCACGAGGTAGAGCAGCCACATTGGTTTGGACAGGTTCTTGAACGCCGTGGTCACCTCCCTGCCGAACGGCGTCATTGGCTCGGCCTCGCCGGTGACCACATCCTTATGCGACTGCACGGTCTCCTTGATTGAGCAGACCGCGATGGCCGTCACGGTTATGAGAAGGACGATGTCGATAAGGAAGCAGGTCTTGAGGTTGGCGCAGTAAACGTCGCACGCGACCGTGGTGGTGAAGGGCAGGAACTTGTGGAGGTTGGAGACGGAGCCCGCGGCATAGCCGAGGACGTTCCCGACGGCCATGAAGAAGGAGAAGAAGCCGTTGGCGACGCGCATGCGCTTGTGGTTATGGCCGGAGAGGTCGGCCAGGAGGGCGCGGCAGGGGCCCTGGAGCATGTTGTTGGCGACGTCGAGGATCCAGAAGCCGACGACGAAGATGGCGACGGCGCGGGGCTTCATCAGCGCGTCGAGCTTGTCGCCGGCCATGTGGCCGAGGTCGGCGGCGAAGCCGATGAGGAAGACGGCGACGGCGACGAACCCGGCGCCGGCCACGATGAAGGGGCGGCGGCGACCGAACCTGTTCTTGGTGCGGTCGCTGAAGTAGCCGACGATGGGCTGGACCAGGAGGCCCGAGATGGGGCCGCAGAGCCAGATGAAGGACGCCCACACGTGCGGGATGCCGAGCTGCTGGCTGTAGGGGGTCAGCAGGGAGAGCTGCAGCGCCCACCCGAACTGCACCCCGGCCGCGATGGACGCGACCACGATGATGTTCCACAGCGGCGCCATGGTCTCGCCATGACCTCCGTGCTCCATGCTCGCTAATCACGCTGCTAGTCTCACTGCCGTGATATATAGAGTCCTTCCTGAGCTCCCTTCGATCTCCTCCTCGACGACGTTTCGACTGCGACGGGACAGACAAGACGAGAGCGGCAGAGACCCCAGAAACCACCCTGCGAATCTCCTCCTCTCCCCTTCTCTCTAGTCCTCCCTTTATTCGTTGCTCGGAGCAGATCCTTTTGGGGAAAATATCATTTCGGTCAAATATGGAAACGAGCTCCTTATAAAGGAAAGAGATCGAAGAGAAGGGATAGAGATGACTGCGAGGGAGCGGTGGACACCGGTCCTCCGCCGCCCTATTTTAGGAAGGCGTTGCTGGCAGGGGATAAGGATCCAGCCCGATGGCCTGGATCCGTACGAATAACCAACCCCATGGCTATATTTGGCACGGCAGGATTCGGACCTATGCAATGCCATTCTGGAAGCGCATGGCAGCGTTTTTGCAGGGCCATTTTCCTTTTATTCGTCCTTTTACTTGCTTTTGCCATTCCAAGCGCGGAGGTTACAGGAATACTTTTTGGCACTGTCCCCAAAAAGTTGACCAGAAGATTAGCTGGAGCCCCAGACAAAAAAGGTGGCGTCCTCATAGGATGTGATACGACGTGAGATGGGTACGGACAAATTAGGAACGTGCCAATTAATTCTATTAATCGATCTGGAGTCAAGAATCGACGTTACATCTTATCTAAATTGAGGTTTTTTTTTTTTTGATCGATCTTACTTTATATCTATGCTAACTCTCACTTTCACACTTTTGTCCTATCTAAGAAGGTGGGGATTCGAACCTCCTACCTCTCACTTCCATGTTGGAAGAGTTTACCCTAGTGGTTACCTAATTGGAGTTTAAAAAATGAGAAAATATTAAGTACTCTAAAAGCTCCACATCATTTTTACTCTGAACCATTCAGAGTATGACACATATCCGTGTCAGGTCCTACTTCTCCAGCACACTCCTCTGCTCTCTCTTCCATAGGCCTGGCCCACCTACGCTCTCTCTCCTCTGTCCTCTGCTCTCCTCTGTAGGGGTGTGCAATCTGATTGAGTAAAACCGGGAATCGGACTGGCCCACCCAGAAAACAGGGTTGGGAATCGGTTCCCGTTGAAACTGGTTCCCAAAATTCAAAATCGATTTAAACCGATTTGGGAACCAGGTTCGATTGATTACCCACCTAGGAACCGGTTCCCAGACCGGTTTTGGAACCGATTTAAGAATCGGTTTTGTAAGTATAGGTGCAAAATCTTATTTTTTTCTACTTATTTTTATTCTTACTCTCGCAATCACATGGTGTTTTCCTCTTAGCTATCTCAAACACGCATGGCACTCTTTCTTCGTTCTTCCTCTTCCTCACTTACTTCCCTCCCTCATCAGCTCCCTCTCACACCGTCTAACGAATGGACGGTGTTTGTTACTGTCAAATTCTTGTGTATCATATGGATTGGCTCGCCTAATTTCTCTTTTGTAGAAGGAGTTATGCTTCACAAATGAGTAATTTCATGTAATAGTTGTGGGAATAAAACTAATATTAGACCCATGTTTGTTGCTAATTCTTTGCCTTATGATTTTATTTATTATAATTAGCCATGTGGATCCTTAATTTTTCGTTTAGTCAAAAAGTTAATGTATTAATTTATTACAAGTGCTTAATGTTTCGATACAAATTAGGAGGATTACGTTATTTTTTCGCGTATTAATATAAAATTCGAAGTCGTATAGGGTATCGGGAGATTGCAAAATAGGTTCAAATAGAAACAGGGTTGACCTTGGAACCGGATTGGAAAAATAGGGTGGGTTGGGTACAAGGTCTAATACAAACAGGGTCAGATACAAAGTCCAAAAAAGGGGAACTGGTTATTATAGGGTTGGGTACAGGGTCCAAGTCTAGACCCTACTCACCTTGAACCCGATCACTCCTACTCCTCTGCGAGTCTGCATATTGTCTCTCTCTTCTCTCTCCTCTCTGTCTCTCCGCCCGTTCTCCCCTCTACCTCTGCTGGGGTGCCTATCAGTGGGGCTTGGGAAGGTGACGGCATCGGCGGCGTCCGCGTTCAGGTCCCACTTCTCCAGAGGCGTCGGCGTTGAGGGCGACGGAGGCAACCAGCGCCGCTTCTCTCTCTCTCTCTCAGTCTTCCTAAAGCCGATCTTGCATTCTTGAACGATGAGCCGCCGTCGGCCACCACGGCGACCACCACTGCCACTTCCACCGCCGCCACCTCGCGTGCGCCATCACCAACCGCGCCCTCCCCTCAGCCCGAAAGTTCTTGGACACCTTCGTGCAGTCCGTCCTGGAAGCCGACAACTTTTTCCTCGTTGTTGTCGCGTAACAAAAGCCGTCCCCGCTCTGAGGAAGCTGCCGGTTCGGAGGAGCTGTCAGAGTAGAGTGCTTTTGGTTCGGAGATTTTGTAGCACTTGCTTGAGGGAGGAAGGGAGGGAGGGGAGGGAAGGAAGGAGGGAGATAGTTTGGGATGGCTATGCTTGAAGGAGCGCAATGGAGAGGCCGGAGATCTGTGATCGTGATCTTCATCAACCTCATGTTCGCTCTTCTGCTCGCCTCCGCCGAATGAGGCTTGAAGCTGAAGGACGAGCCTTCTTCCCAAGTCGTCGATGGACCGCTCGTTCAGGGATTCCACTCCAGAGAGGCAAATTTCCTGTGGCAGACTGATGGAGAGAGACAGAGATGGTCTGTAGAGGAGAGAGGAGAGAGACGGTCTGCAAAGAAGAGAATTTTATCACTAAAATCCTGCATTTTGCCTATGGAAGAATTACTAAAAAAATCCTAAACCTCAATTCAGTTTTACTTTTTTTAACCAATTGAATCTCAAACCTTTTAACATATATAACAATTAAGTCCATTCCATAAATTTTGGTCGGAAATCGTTGACATGAATATCGATCATTTTACATAGTATGGCCGCTGCTAATGTAGATAATTTTAAATAATATTTTTGAATTATTTATTTATTTATATTTATTTATTTATTTTTCTTTTATTCCCTTCCCCTCTTAAAAGCGAGAGCCAACAAGGTCTGGTGATGGCGAGGCTTGGCCTCGTCAACCATTGGCGAGGTCAACCTTACTAGCTTGACAAGGTCGTTAGCTTGCCTCTAGCCAATCACTGAGGTCCAACGACTGGCTAGAGGTAGAAGGGTAGAAAGAATAAGAAAGAAAAAAGGAAAAATGAATAAATAAATTGAAAAAATTAAAATATTATCTAAAATAATACATATCAACGCTATGTGCCACTTAAAATGACTAGCGTCTATGTCGACCATTTCTTATCAAAATTAACCGGATGGATTAAATTGACACAAATGCAAAAGTTTCAAGACTCAATTGGCAAAAACAAAAAAAAAGTTTAGGACTAAATTGACATAATTATAATACATTTATGATTTTTTCAATAATTTTTCCCTTTGCCCATTGTCATAGTGACGGAATAGCCAAATTTTTTTTTGAGTAATCAACACCCCAAACTTATATTGTTGTAACAAAAATTTATAGTATCATTGTTATAATGGGTCGGGGATCTTTGATGACTAAAAAAGGTTTGAAGGTTCTAGCATCATTGTGGGCATAATTTAAAGTTTTCATGACAAAAAAATTGGAATATTAACGTCACAATAAGTATAGTTTTTTGACCTTTGTGTTGTCATCCCAAAATGAAAATACCCATTAAATTCATCATCAATTGTTATAGATGGGTCCATCAAGTCCAACGTCTGTGTCCATCCGTTATACTTAATCTATTTGTCATAAACTTTGGGTCAAATGAACTCGTCATAATCCTGTATTGAAAAAGATGGTCACGAGATATCAGAATTTAACTCTCCAAGAAGCTGTGGTCAAAGGGGGTAGGGAAAGTCATAAGTTCAAAGGTCATCCGTTCTTATCCTTTTGCTGCTTTATTAAGGTATCCTAATGTCTCATTCTCAATTTATTTACCTGAAAGAAAGCACGATCTTATCTCGAAATCCGGGAGGAGTAACCGCCCCATTTCGATCTCCCTTGTTACGCTTTTCATATGATCATATCTTTTTTCCATTCACTATGTCGCACTTTGTCATACGTTTCGGTTCATGATTGGGATGACCTTTCAAAGAAAAAATAACGGTACTCATGTTCAGCTTATTTCCCGAGATTGGACGTTGCTTGAAAAATATTTTCTAAATATCGAATTTAGCTTAAGGAAAATGGTTTAGCTTCTCCACGTTTGATTGGACTTTTGAAATAATGAGTTATGAAACATTTTATGATGTTCACTATCCAATGCCTTTAAAGTGTGTTTATGATAAATGAAAAGGGTCAAACACACGATCTCGGGATCATGCATTAGACTAATTCTGGGGGGTGATGACCCCCCTTCCTCACAAGATCCGCTTTCAATTTTTGTCATGTAGCTATAATTCTTTATATAATGAAATCTCTTTGATCCTGATCCTCTTAAGTATTTTACTCTAGATTTGTCATTGCTTGGGAGTATACGGGTTAGATCCAAAATCTATAGGGTCCGAGATCGAGGTGCCTAGATCCAGGACTCCAAGGGATAGACCCAAGACCCTGACCAAGCACATGATTCCCTGACTCAGGGACTTTGTCCCAAACTTAGTGACTCGACGTCCGAACCCAAGTTCCTAGGACAGATCCAAGGGCAACACGACAAGAATAGAGTCCTAATAATTGCACCTCCCATGTTCTTAAGATTGAGTATAATAACCATCGGCGGTCCACATCCTTTGTCTATTTAATCAATCACTAAATAAAAGTTATGTTCCTTTCATTACACTGTATCTTACACGAACTCCGGGACAACAAGCTATGCCACTAGTTTTGGCATATAATTTATAGTAGACATTTTGACCTATAGGCGGAATTTTTGTGAGAGACGGATATATGTTTAATTTTAAAAAATTTCCAAGTTTCAATCCCCGCATGTCAATTCTCTCCCCCTCGTCTGTTTACAAAAGAGCACCCTTCACGAGCAAACGAACTGATTTTGTCCATCACTGTCAATCTCCACCACATCGCCGCCTTCATATTTCACGTTTCCGATTCATGATGTTCAATCTACTTAGATGTCATTTCGAAGACTGTAGAGGCCGTGTTGTGCTTTTCAATCAAATAAAGAGAAAACGGAGAGAGGGTAGGCTTTTTTGTGGGAAGTTTTCTGGACAACAATTTGAGGTTTGTGTCCATTGAAGTTGAGCCCATTAGAGCAAAATTTGCCATGGCTCTAGCCATGTTGGTTGTAGCAATACAACCAGCTTGTTTCTGACCGCATAAAGAAGGGACATTCACGGAAAAACTGAACAAACTCCCAGTTTGATGATCCATAGAATATGCTTTTAAAAGCATGAATGATAATCATTATATTTTAAAAATCAATTTTCAGTCAGAAATTGATTTTTTTATTCTTTGGATGAGTTTTTAAATAAAAATACGCATTTGATAATGAATTAATGATATAAAATTTCAATTTCTCAAATAGAAATTCGTTTGATAGTGACATAAAATTTCTTCCTCTTGAGTGGTGGTGGTGGGAGGTAGTTAATAACCAGGGATTAGCAGTGGGCGTTCGGCGGCTAGTGACGAGCGTCCGACGTTCGGTGAGGGGCGTTCGGCATGCAACGGCCAGCGATAGGTGTTGGCTGGGTCCACCTTCATGTGGGGCCTAGCCAGCATTAAATAAAAAGAAAAGAAAAGAAAAGAAAAGAACAAAAAGAAGTGGAGTGGTCGTGCGTTGGTGTGCGCCTGAAAAAAGTGACGAGAGGAGAGAGAAAAGCAAAAAACTGCTCAAGCAAGGGAGAAGAGGAGAAAGAAAGAGGGTTGCAACTTTGCGACTTTGATTCGAAAGTCAAATATTGTCGGAATCGACTCAAATTTCAGTATGTTGTTCGTGAGACCGAGGGCTACAAGTTGATGGTTTTTGTTCGTTGAGAACCGTCTCCAATTTCTCTAGTTGCGGTTAACGTTTTCTTGCTCCAAACTTGTTTATCTACCTATGTGGTGAGAAAAAGATAATTGTAATGTTGATGTTGAGCCTCTAGTGTGTGACTAAAGAAGAATACTTTGTATAGCCTGTTATTTTTGGTGATTAGTGGATGTTTTTGGGCGGTCTGTGGTTTTTCCCGCGTCGGATTTTCCACGTTAAATCATTGGTATCGTTATTTGCTTTGTTTACTTATCATTTCGGCACTATATTTGCATATTGTGAGGCTATACATTGCTGGTTGTTGCTGGGGGTTAAGAGATTTTAAGTAAATTCTCATTTCGAGGGAGAAATTGATCTTGGATTGTGTTTGGCCGTGGTGAATTGTGTCTCCGAGTTCTCCCCAACAAAGTGGTATCAGAGCTAAGGTTGAAATAATAGTGTTAAATGGAAGAAACTAGCAGCACCATGTTTAAATTAAATGCCTCGAATTATTCTATTTGGAAGCCTCGGATGGAAGATGTATTATATTGCAAAGACTTATTTGATCCTATTGAGGGTGATGAAGCCAAATGTGATAAGGAAGACAAAGAATGGGAGAGAATGAATCGGAAAACGGTTGGGTTTATCCGACAATGGATTGATGAAAGTGTGTTTCATCATGTTGCTCAAGAAACAAAGACGAATACTTTATGGAAGAAATTACAAGATTTCTATGAGAGAAAAACTCCACAAAATAAAGCTCTTCTAGTTAAGTAACTTGTGAATTTAAGATACAAGGAGGGGAGTAATATGGCAGAACACTTGAGTGAATTTCAAAATGTTATAAATCAATTGACAAATTTTAAGATTGATCTTGGTGATGAATTGCAAGCATGCTTATTACTTGGTACTCTTCCTGATAGTTAGGACACCTTAGTTGTGGCATTAAACAACTTGGCTCCTTTTGGTGTGCTTTCTATGAGCATGGTTAAAGAAAGTTTGTTCAATGAAGAAACAAGAAGAAAATGCTTGAATTATGCTTCTACATCGGATGCTCTTGTTATAGAAAACAGGGCGAGAAGTCAATCAAGAAGGTTTAAAAAAAAATGATATCCGAGGCAAGTCAAGAGGAAGGTCGAAATCAAGACCAAGGAGGAGTGTCAAGTGTTATAATTGCGGCAAAATGAGACATTATGCAAAAGAGTGTTGGTTGCCAAAGAGAGATAGATTCCATGATAGAAATGGAGATCAAAAGAAAGAAGAGAAATAAGCTACAACGGCGATTGCATCTGATGGCGATATTGTGTTCGTATGTGATGACAGATATGTGAATCTTAGATGCCAAGACTCTACGTGAGTTGTTGATTCCGTGACTTTTTTTCATGTCACCTCACGGCGTGATTACTTTGCTTCTTATTGCAGCGGTGATTTTGGTTATATTAGGATGAGAAATAGTGATGTTTCCAAGGTTATTGGCATGAGAGATGTTTATTTGGAAACCGATGTCGGATGTAATTTGTTTTTGAAAAATGTGAGACATGTTCTGGATATTCGACTTCACTTGATCTCTACGGGTGCCTTAGATGATGATGGTTATTGTAATTCCTTCTTTGATGGCAAATGGAAGTTGACTAAAGGTTCCATGGTAGTGGCAAAGGGTAAGAAGACAGGCTCTCTCTACACCATGCAAGCTAACTTGATTAAAGAAGAGGTAAATTCAATGGAGGATTCCTCGGTTGATTTATGGCATATGAGGCTGGGTCATTTTAGCAAGAAATGACTTGAAACTCTTGCTAGATAGAACATTTTACCTTTGAAGGAGAAAAATCTAAAGGAATGCACTCATTGTCTTATAGGTAAGCAACATAGATTCTCGTTTCATAGTTCCTCTCCACACACGAAATCAAATGTACTTGATTTAGTTCACACTGATGTTTGTTTCATGGATGCTAGAACTCTTAGAGGTGCATTAACTTTGTGACATTTATTGATGATTGTTCAAGTGTGGACTATTGCTTTGAAATCTAAAGATCAGGTACTTGTGGCTTTCAAGCAATTTCATGTCAATGTGGAAAGAGAAACCGGGAAGAAGCTTAAATGTGTTCGGGCTGATAGCAGTGGTGAATATAGAGGCCCATTTGAACACTATTGCAGGGATTATAGTATCAAGCTTGAGAAGACTGTTCTAAAAACACCACAGCATAATGGAGTAGCAGAGAGAATGAACCAGACAATTAATGATCGGGTTTGGTGTATGCTTTCTCATGCAAAGTTGCCTAAGTCATTTTGGGGTGAAGCGATGAGAATATTAGTGGACTTGATAAATCTATCTCCATCGGTTCCTCTTAAGGGGGATGTTCTGCAAAGAGTTTGGAGTGGTAAAGATGTTTCCTACAGACATCTAAAAGTGTTCGGTTGTCAAGCATTTGTGCATGTTCCAAAAGATGAAATATCCAAGCTTGATGACAAGTCTAAACAGTGTATCTTCTTAGGTTATGGACATGAAGAGTTTGGCTACAAGTTATGGGATCCGGTTGCAAAGAAAGTCATTAGAAGCCGAGATGTAGTGTTTTGTGAGTATCAAACTATTGAAGACATTGACAAGGCGGAGAGACCAAAGAATATAGCTCAACGTTCAGTTAGTTTTAGCCTAAATCCTTCTAATGTTGATAGAAATCATGGGGGAGAAGTGCATGAAAATCATGAAGATGGTAAATCCTCACATGATGTTGATTCTTCAGCTGAGACAGGTGAAATAGCTGAGCAATAGTAATCTATCCTACCTCAAATTAGAAGATCTGAAAGAGAGCGTAGGCCTTCTCAAAAATATTTGCCGCATGAGTATATGTTACTCACTGATGCAGGGAAGCTAGAAACTTATGAAGAGGCTATATCATGTGAACGAAAGAATGAGTGGCATGAAGCTATGCAAGAGGAGCTTAAATCCTTGCATGAGAACTACACATTTGAACTGGTGAAGTTGCCTAAGGGTAAGAGAACACTCACAAATAAGGGGGTGTACAAGTTGAAGACGGAAGAAAATAGTTTACAACCACAATACAAGGCTAAACTTGTTGTGAAGGGCTTTCGTCAAAAGAAGAGCATAGACTTTGAAGAGATTTTTTCATCGGTTGTAAAGATGTCTTCCATTTGAGTTGTTCTTGGATTGGCCACCAATTTGAATTTATAAATTGAACAACTTGATGTAAGAACAGTTTTTCTTCATGGAGACCTAGAATAAGAGATATATATGGAGTAGTCGGAGGGTTTTGAAGTTAAAGGCAATGAGCACCTTGTATGTAGATTGAGGAAAAGCTTAAATGGTCTCAAGCAAGCACTAATGCAATGGTATATGAAGTTTGAATCATTCATGGAAGAACAAGGATATGGTAAGACAAACTCCGATTCTTGTGTCTTTATGAAAAGATTATTAGATAATGATTTTCTTATTCTCCTACTTTATGTGGATGATATGTTGATTGTTGGGCATGATGCTAAGAAAATCAAGAGCTTGAAAAATAAGTTGAGTAAAGCTTTTGCAATGAAAGACCTAGGCCCGATTAAGCAAATCTTAGGCATGAGAATTACTCATGACAGGAAGAATAAGAAACTGTGGTTATCTCAAGAGAAGTATTTGAAAATGAGCTTGAAATATTTAACATGAGCACATGTAAACCGATGAGTACTCCACTTGCAGACCATTTCAAGTTGAGTAGCAATGAGTGTCCTTCAAGTGAGAAAGAGAATGTTGAGATAATGAAAATTTCTTATGCATCGGCCGTGGGTAGTTTGATGTACGCCATGGTTTTTACAAGACCCGATATTGCTCATGCAGTTGGTGTTGTGAGTAGATTTCTCTCTAATCCGGGTGAGGAGCATTGGACCGCTGTTGAATGAATTTTGAGATATCTTAGAGGCACTTCTACACTTTGCTTGTGTTATGGAAATGCGAAGCCTGAGTTGAGTGGCTACTCAGATGCGGACTATGATATTGATTCTCGGAAATCCACATCGGGTTATATAATAATCTTTACAGGGGAAGCTGTTTCATGGCAATCAAGATTGCAACAATGTACTGCTTTATCTACAACTGAAGCAGAGTATATTACTATTACCAAATGAGGTAAAGAACTTTTGTGGATACAAAAATTTCTACAAGAGTTGGGCTTGAAGCAAGAGAAGTTTGTTCTATATTGCGATAGCATGAGTGCCATCCATCTTAGCAAGAATCTGGTGTTGCATTCAAGATCGAAGCATGTTGATGTGAAGTATCATTGGATTCGAGAAAAGCTAGAAGAGAAGCTCTTCTTACTTGAGAAAGTTCATACCGATAGCAATAGGTCCGACATGATGACCAAGGCCTTGCCCGTGGTGAAGCTTGACGCTTGTAGAAGAAAAGCGGGCATGACGAACCTTCCCACATGAGGTGGAGGGGGAGATTTGTTGGCTGGGTCCACCTTCATCTGGGGCCCAGCCAGCATTAAATAAAAAGAAAAGAAAAGAACAAAAAGAAGTGGAGTGGTCGTGCGTTGGTGTACGCCCGAAAAAGTGACGAGAGGAGAGAGAAAAGCAAAAAACTGCTCAAGCAAGGGAGAAGAGAAGAAAGAAAGAGGGCTGCAACTTTACAACTTCGATTCGAAGGCCAAATATTGTCGGAATCAGCTCAAATTTCAGTATGTTGTTCGTGAGACTGAGGGCTACAAGTTGATGGTTTTTGTTCGTCGAGAACCGTCTCCGAATTCTCCAGTTGCAGTTAACGTTTTCTTGCTCCAAACTTGTTTATCTACCTATGTGGTGAGAAAAAGATAATTGTAATGTTGATGTTGAGACTCTAGTGTGTGACTAGAGAAGAATACTTTGTGTATTTTGCTATTTTTGGTGATTAGTGGATGTTTTTGGGCGGTCCGTGGTTTTTCCCGCGTCGGATTTTCCACGTTAAATCATTGGTATCGTTATTTGCTTTGTCTACTTATCATTTCGGCATTATATTTGCATATTGTGAGGCTATATATTGTTGGTTGTTGCTGGGGGTTAAGAGATTTTAAGTAGATTCTCATTTCGGGGGAGAAATTGATCCTGGATTGTGTTTGGCCGTGGTGAATTGTGTCCCTGGGTTCTCCCCAACAATAGGTGGCCAACATCCGGTGATGAGCGGCAAGCTTCCGATGATCAATGGGTGATGATGGGTGATTGGTAGAAGGTGGGCGGTGGGCAGAAATCGAGTGGTGATGAGCGGCGGCTAGAGTTCGGCGGCTAATGGTGGGCTTCCAACGACCAGTGGGTTGCGAGCGGGTGACTGGCAACTGGGCAACTGGGCAACTGGCAGGTGGTGGGTAGGCAGGTGGCGGGCGAGCGGCAAGTGGGCGGCAGGCACGACGGACAAATTGGCAACGTGCCAGTTAATTCTATTAATCGACCAAGAGTCAAGAACCGACGTCACATCTTATCTAATTGGAGGAAATTAAATAACAAGGAAGATGCGATTGGACAGAACAGACAAATGCAACCTCATAAGATGTGCCTAATTTAATCTATAGCGTTACTCAATCCTATTGCAAATCGAAGGTAAAAGAATAAATTAGTCACTGTCCGAATGTATGCTTCTGTCCTCCGGTGGATCTTGATCCCCTTCCTTGGCTGTCAACTTTGCAATTTGTAATTGGGGACCAAAAAACACCTGCGCGGCGTCCATTACCATGTTTCACGTGCACGGTCAGTCCAGATCCAGACAACATACTTTTTTTTTCTATTTTCTTTTGCTGTGGTAAAAAGTGACAACTTGAGCGATTTGGTTCTTACTATCTGAGTCTGGTCAATCTTATATTTTGATTACGAAAGGCCTAATGGCTTGGAGGGGCTGTTTCTCGTCTGAAGTATATGAACTTATGAAAAGGGGTGGATCAAAGCAAAGTATCTTGGGGGTGAAAAATGGAAGGGACAACAAAATAACTTCAAATTATATTCATGGTGACATCAATATCCTAAATTTTTCACCAAACACATACCATTACGACAAAAATACCATCATTTTATCACTAGAATCCTATAGTTTGCATATGAAAGAATTACCAACAAAGACGTAAACCTCAATTCAATTCTAATTTTTTTTAATCAATTGAGTCCTAAATATTTTGCATTTATGAAAATTAAGTCTATCCAATCAATGTTGATCGGAAATCGTTGATATAGATATCGATCATCTTACATGGTATGGCCGTTGCTAATATAGATAATTTTAAATAATATTTTTTGAATTATTTATTTATTTTTATATTTCTTTTCTTTTCTTCCCTTCTTAGAAGTGAGTGCCAAAAAGGTTTGGTGATGGCGAGGTACAACCTCATCAACCACTGGTGAGGTTGACCTTAATAGCCCGACAAGGTTGTTGGCTTGCCTCTGGCTAATTACTGAGGTCTAGCGATTGGCTAGAGGAAGAAGGGAAGAAAGAATAAGAAAGAAAAAATGAAAATAAATAAATAAATAAAATCGAAAAAATAAAAACTATTATTTGATATTATCCATATCAATGCTGGTTGCGTCACGTAAAATCGCTAACATCCATGTCAATGATTTCTGATTAAAATTAACCGAACGGATTAAATTGATACAAATGCAAAAAGTTTAAAACTTAATTAACCGAAAAAAAGTGGCCAGCATTTGGCGACAAGTGGTAGGTTTTTAGAGATTGGTGGGTGACGATGGGCGATCGGTGGAGGGCAGCAGGTAGGTAGTGAGTGACCGACTAGCGACGGGTGGGTGGTGATGAGTGGTTGGAGTTTGATGACTGACAGTGGACTTCCAACAATGGCCGAGCGGGCGGGTGGGCGAGTGGGCTGCGGGTGCGCGAGCAGTGAGGGATGACGAGTATAGACAATGAAAAGGGTTTTTATTTTTCACTTTAATTCCAGAAATAAAAAAAGCTAAAATGTTTAACTTTTAATTTCTGTTCCAAAATTTGTTCTAGAAATAGAAAAATAAAATTGTGTTACCAAATTGATTTCTGTTCCAAACATGTTCCTTGAAATAGATAAATAGAAAAATAGAAAAACGGAATAGCTATCACGTGCACTCTAAGAATAAGTCATTCAGATATGTTAATAATTTTTTTTATTATTATGAAAGCATGTGGTATGTCACAAAAAAATAAATAATATTTTAGCTTTCTAGTAACTTTCTAAAATTTAGAGTAACTTTTGAAGGTTCTAACTAAAAGGAAACTATGACAACAAATTTTATATTGATTTGTAATGTCTTGATTATAAAGGATTGTGTTATTAGTGAATTGTGATTTTCTCCGATGGCCTCTTTCACGGTCTTTTCTGTAGGTGGAACTATTGGGAACAATCTAAATTTCAACCCTTAATTTCTTTCTTCACATCTTAAAGGGGAGCAATGCCCAATGCCCCCTTTTTTCCCCTTCCATTGAGAAATCAAAGGCCCTCCTACCGTCATTTCATTGACTCGTAGGCTTTCCCTCTCTCGTCTTTTTTTTTTTTTTTTTTTTTCCTTTTTTGTGTTGTTTCTGATATTTTTTATCTGGTGGAATGGTCGTCGGTCTTTAAGTTTAATCGGTGAATTGAACTTCTTAAGTCAGATATTCGATGATTATGCTTACTCAAATTTACTGCATTTGCTTTCGTCGGATTCATGGGACACGCGCATACCTCGTATGAATACACTGTTTCAGAAGGTGCGCTTGCTTGTGACAAAGCATGGAGGGTATGAACAGACTTCAAGCCGTAATAAAAGTGACGAATTTCTTATACTTCGAGCAGTAAATTGAAGTAAGTTCCAATATTCTTATTAATTTTTAAAGGAGAAAAGTAAAAAAAAATTGTGTTTTAGTAACTTCTCATTCACTAGTAACATTTACTACTAATAGAAGTAACTTTTCATAAGTTAGTAACTATTTATTTTATTTTATTTTCACCTGGTTAAGAACTTAAAAAATCAGATCGAGAAGTAGTGGGAGACACCATAGGTCTCTCCCTTGATAATAACTAGTTTTTACCCACGCGCTACAAACGTCGCAACTATTTTTTAGACGATATTGTATGTTATAGTTACTCAATTATATAGTGATATCATTTTAGATGTAATATAGAGATTTTATGTATGTAGAAATAATATGTCAAAAAATTATATAATGACGATAGTGTCCCTAAATTGGCACTTGGAAAAAGTGAGATAAAATGATAATTATTTAGGGGAACAGTACTTAACCTACATGTGACTATATGCTGCTAAAAAATCAACTTGGCTAAGGCAGTTAAAACGCGGCCTAACTTTATTTCTTCTTTCCCCTCGAATAAGAAAGTCATCTTCACAAGTTAGGGCCTCCAATTTTAGTTTCCCCGCAAGAGCACGATTTAAATAATTGAGTTGTGCTAATTATAAAAATTCTTTTTATTTCTATGCGTTCTTAGAAAAGTTAAATACTAACCTCTCATCAAGATATTAAGATAAAATGTGATGACATCTATATTTTTGTCGTACAGGTTTTTTGACGTAGATGTGTTCCTTTATATTGGTCGGTTTTTCGGTCTAATTTATAATCAGCCAAGTCACCATGGAATACACAACATATTTAAATATTCGGCGAGTTATTTTCTCTGTTTTGAAACAAATTTGAAGTAGGTGTTGATATGTATTTAATGAGTCCGGTTAGTTTCTCTTCCCATAGCCGGCTTATTATGGTTGTACGTTCCAAGACCGAAAAGAACTTCAATCAATTTCCACATGGAATATATATTTTCGTCTATAACTTTGAGATTACAAGAGATTAACTCGCTTGCGCTACTCTTTCTCCTGCAAACTCTCATCAGCGACTAAAACCAGTTACCCTCGCCACCATCGCCACCAGAGACTGAGCTCACAACAGCGTTTACTCCTGGCGAGCCGACAGGTTCCGCGGTGGCGAGGAGACCAGTTTCCGCTGTAGAAATGCGTGAAATGCGAACTATTCTGCTGTAGAGACAAACAAAATGCTATCTAGTGCCTTGCGACACCAATTCCTCGTGGCGTCACTCGTGTTGCGGAATGGCCTTTTGGCGAGCGCAGGTGGAAGACTGACCAGTGCGAAGGATGACGTAGATCTCTCAAGAGGATAATAAGGCTGAACAGGATGACGAGTTCATCCCGTTTTTCATCTTCAGAAAGTTTGATGTCGTCGCCAACCTTAAAGTAGTAATTTCAGGGGCTACAACAGGACAAATTCTGCGCTCGAAAGGTACGTCAAAAAGTCGCATCGGTGTTTGATCAATGTCCACCGCCGGCCATGAGGGCGGGCATGGAAGCTTGTGAGGGCGGGTTCGGGAGCACGAATAGGGCCATGAGGGCGCTCACGACGGCCGCGATGGCGCCCATGACGAACGCCGGTAGGTTCCCTCCTCCGAGTGCTTCGTCGAGCTTCCCACTCACCACGGACACGATCATCTGCAAGACCAAATTAGAAAGCACGAAAAAGGAACGTCTCAATCAATCATTTTATGGTACGTCGGTCTCTTTCTTGCAGAGTCGCGTGTTCTTAGGCAGGAGAGGATTGTGATGTTATCGTGAGATGTCTGACATGTAATTGTACAGGGAAGGAATGACTTCTTCACGTGGGCTCATGCAGAACTATAAATGTCTTGAGGGGGAAAGGGTTCTTTTTCTCGTCTCGTCTTCTCTTTTCCTTTCAAGTACGAAACGGTCAATACCGATCGATGGTGGTAATAAAACCTAGAGCAGATTCAAGTGATGATGCACGTTGGGATTCGATTGTGTTCTTGTTATATTACCTGCGGGATGACGATGGCCATATTGAGAACGCCCAACGAAAGCCCTGTAAAGGTAATTCGACGATCAGGACGAGTTCATCAGTTTTAGTCTGGCCGAAGAACCAGAAAAAGAAAATGAATTATTTCACCCAAAAAAAAGGATGATTCCTTCACCTTGGCCAGCGCCAGCACTGGATGAGTAGATTGATGCCAAAGCGAATGGAATACTGTATGTGACCTGCGCAAGGTTAGATGGAACGGAAGATTAGCCGACCTGGTTGCTCCCGTGTGATTTTCCATTGCTCATGGAAAGTAGAAATACAAGAAGGGATACTACTCACCGAGAGTGGGATACCGAGGATGGAGAAGATGCTGAGAGCGCCGCCCTTGACGTTGGCGGGGGGCGGGACCAGGCCGTGGTCTGCGCGGTACGCCTTGGCCATCTTCGTAACGGGGATGGTGCCGGCCAAGCCGATTGCTAGCATGAAGTTGACAATGGCCCAATACCTCTTGACGCCGCCCACCACCTTCCCCAAGGGCTCGACCGCTAGAGAGGCGAAACCGAGGACCACCGAGTTGAGCAACAAGCCTAAGGAGCCGGCGTGAACACCGAGGTCGTAGATCCGCTTTTGCTCGTGTGTCCCCTTCGCCTTCCCGCCGTACACCTCGAGGCCCATCCAGTCGGTGTCGTAGAGGATGAAGGGGAACCACGCGACCCAATTGAGGGCGGTCACGAGGTAGAGCAGCCACATTGGTCTGGACAGGTTCTTGAACGCCGAGGTCACCTCTTTGCCGAACGGCGTCATTGGCTCGGGATCGCCGTTGGCCAGCTCCTTGGGCGACGGGTGAATGACCTCTTTGACCGTCGCGACCACGCTGATAGTCACCACCGCGAGGAAGACGATGTCGATGAGGAAGCAGCTCTTGAGGTTGGCGCAGTAGGTGTCGCAGGCGACCGTGGCGGTGAAGGGCAGCAGCTTGTAGAGGTTGTCGATGGAGCCCACGGCGTAGCCGAGGACGTTCCCGACGGCCATGAAGAAGGAGTAGAAGGCGTTGGCAATGCGCATGCGCTTGTGGTCGTTGGCGGAGAGGTCGGCCAGGAGGGCGCGGCAGGGGCCCTGGAGCATGTTGTTGGCGACGTCGAGGATCCAGAAGCCGACCACGAAGATGGCGACCGCGCGGGGCTTCATTTCCCGGTCCAGCCTGTCGCCGGCCTTGTAGCCAAGATCAGCAGCGAAGCCGATGAGGATGACGGCGGTGGCGACGAAGAGGGCGCCGGTAATGATGAAGGGGCGGCGGCGACCCAAGCGACTCTTGGTGCGGTCGCTGAAGTAGCCGACGATGGGCTGCACCAGGAGGCCGGAGATGGGGCCGCAAAGCCAGATGAAGGACGCCCACATGTGCGGGACGCCGAGCTGCTGCACGTACGGGGTCAGCAGGGAGAGCTGCAGCGCCCACCCGAACTGGACGCCGGCCGCGATGGAGGTGACCACGACGATCTTCCACAGCGGGGCCATGGCCACATGATCACCTCCGTACTCCATGCTTCCTATCATCTGTACTTTACCGTTGTCCTAGTAGTAGTAGTAGTCTCGTCGTCGTTGTCGTCCTCCCTGAGCTCCTCCAGCTTGCGCTTCCGCTTGCGTCTCGGTGTCGTCGTGGGAAAGCGGGAGGAAGCTGCCGTGGCTGGACGGCGAGACCCGAAGCTTCGGAATCTCCCCCCTCCTTATTCACTATTTTTATTCAATGCTGGAACTGGTCTTGAGGATTGGGTTCCCATGGGAGCGAGCTCTTATATAGACACAAGGATGGAGAAGAGAGAGAGAGAGAGAGGAAGTGAGATCGGAGAGAGCGATGGATACCCACTCACACTGATCGTGGTGATTAATTGCAATGCGCCACTTTTGGGATAATGACCGAGTCCAGTGGCCTTCAAATCCTTTTGGCTATACTTGGCAACTTGGCATTTTAGGGTTCAGAACTTTTCATGCTATTTTATTATGGGGACGAGATTATTAGAAGTTTCGTAATTTAAATCGTTCACTTTATTCCGGTAATTGATCTAATATCCATCGCCGAAGGAAATAAAGAAGGGACGATGGCAGCTCCTCAGGCAGTGTGTGAGAGAATCTCTTTCATAGTACTTACGGTATTCTTATCACCAATTTTATTTGTGCATGCGAGTGTTTCACTGTCGACCGTTATCTGTTTTTCCCTGTTCTTTATAATATCAGATGCAGATGTTGGATAAATCGACAGTGGTTGTCCGATAATTAAACAAATTTACCTGGCATTGCCAAAAATGAATGAAATTAGCTGTAACCCAGAAAGACAGCAGCTCACGTCCCTTGTATTTTAAGTTAATTTGCTAGTGCGTTAGTTCATCAATATTGGCTAATATCGAGTCGTATCCTTAGTTAATTTGCTAGTCTGTCAGTTCATCAATTTAAGATAACATCGTAGTACGTACCTAATAGGGTCAGATAAGATTGAATATCAAATGAGTGGAATTCTGACAAATTGGAATGTCCAGTAAATTCTATTAAATTTCCTGGATTCTAGAATCCACCCCATAACTAAACTACTTCGTGGAGAACATACATATGCAACTTTATTGGACATGCCTAGTTTAATCTATGAGGTCCCATGATCCTATTGCAAATTAAAGGTAAAGAACAGATGTGTCGGTGTCCGAATGGATTTGATTCCGTCCTACAGTTGATCAACTTGGCGGCCAACTTTCCAATTTAAAATTGGGGAGAAAAACTATGAAGCATTCATACTATGATTCATGGAATAATTTCAAATAAGAACCTAAGGTGAAATCATTTTATCAAAAGATAACTCAAAGTAAACATTTCGTGGAAAATGGGCCATTTCCGGAAAATATTTTCCCAAAAGTCATTTTCCAGGAAAATGTCAATATTTTCTAATATTCAGTTAAAACCTGAAATTTTTTAGAAAATATTTTTCGGTGTTTTGTAAGAAAAATATTTTCTAAGACTTCACCACTTAGGCATGCATCATTTACCGACCTATAAATCCATCAAATATAAACTTGCCTTTAAATCCGGGTAAACTTGCTTTATATATTTGTTCTCTCATTGTTGCTAAACGCCCATCTACTCTAAAAAATGTTCGTATAAATTTTAAAAAAAAAAAAGAGAGAGAAAAAAAACAAAGCATATACAGCCCTAATGAGAATCTTCCAATTGAGTGACATGTTCTCCCCCTACGTCTTTTGTGTTCTAATAAACAAAAGAAAAAAAAAAGAGTAAACCATGTAAAGCCATTTGCTTGAGTAATGTATAACTGCAGGGTATAGAAAAAAAAAAAAAAAAAAAAAAAGATAAGCAAGAGTGCATAGCGCAAGCTTGAGATCGGCGAGTTTGAGGTTTGCCTAGCAATGGTCGACGACTAGCTAAGAAAGAAGAAGATGGGAAACAAAGAAAAAAAAAAAGAAAGAAAATAAATAGAAAAGAAAAAGGAAATTAAAAATAATTTGAATTAAAAAGAAGAAAGGGGAGGAGGAAGTGGGGATTTGTAGAGGTGTAAGATAAATGAGATCAAATGAGGAAAATGTTTTCCACTTTTAAAGTGGAAAACATTTTCCTCTAATTTAGAAGACTTTTTTCTTTTTATAGAAAATATTCTCTTCAATGAATTCATTTTCCGTAAAACGAACACCGGAAAATCCGGAAAACATTTTCCCGGAAATTATTTTCCGCGAAACGAACGAAACTTAAGAATAGATAATGGATTGTTTTCTCAAAAAAAGGGCTCCAAGTGGACATTATCTCATAAAAAGACGTGAAGTGAAAAAGTTAATCTTAAATAAGAATCCGAGCTCAATAATTGGCCAAACCTTCATCGGTTGGCTTACACATGCGGTGCACTTTCGACTCGCGTGCTTATTCAGTCAACAAAGACAGACAACAACAAGGGTAATTTTCTTGTCAAAATCTGCTTTGACCCAATTTGAAGAAGCCTTAAATTGATGTCAGGGTTCCTCGAGAGCTCTTTTGGGAGCAATTTTCCTCCTAATATCACTGATGTAACTTCTGTTTTTTGATTGTGTCTATCATTCTTGGCTCCCTAATATTTCCGCTGGAATAAGAACACAGGTGACCTGTGCAAACCAATCAATTGGAGAAGATTTGACCTGCTAGTGACCTGCTTTAAGCCTTTATTTGTAACATTATTTACTTGATGTTATTTTTTTCCTTGAAATGACCTCACTTCAAGCTTTTATTTGAGATTGAATTAAACATTCATGCCCTTATTTGAGACATAGTCTACTTTGGCCCTTTTATGAGAATGCTAACCCACTTCAAATTCTTATTTGAGATAATGTTTACTTTAGCTCCTATTGACTGCAATTCAAACTCTTATTTAAAATATTCCCTATTTCATGTGCACAATAGTCCAAATCCAACTAACAAGCTTGTTTTTATTTTTTATTCTCTTACCGTGGCAACAGTAATGACTTGAGAGATATGGCTCTTTCTATTTGTATTTGGCCAGTCATACCTTAATTACTGAAAGATTGATGGCTTGGATCAACTAAGACCTAGCTAACAAAAATATAGAAGGCTTGGATCAAAGCAAAGTACAATTGGGATGAGAAATGAAAGGTTAAATACTGAAAAGAAAGTCCTAATCTTTTTTGTCAATCTTACTCTATTACTATTTTAACTATTACTCTCAGACTTTTACTCCGTCTCCTTACAAGGCGTGGGAGTCGAAACCAACTTTTGAAACTATATCGTCCCCATCCCAACCCCCTTGAAAAGGTGGGGATTCGAACCTCTCACCTCCCTCTTCCATGTTGGAAGGGTGGCTATTAAAGCAAACCCCAGTAATTAAAAGATAGTCCTAATCACCAAAATTCAAATTTATACCAGTATAATAAAAATACCTCTTTCTACTATCAAAAATCTTAAACTTTGCCCACGCGCCATTTCTTATACGTCATTACCTCTATCCAGTGAGCTGCAGGAAGCGGCAGATGATAATGATGAGGATGCAAATGATGAGCTCAATGACCTAAACCCAGTGTTATTGTTGAACGGTAATGATGCCCAATAACGACCAACTCTCCCAAACCAAACCCCAACCCCACCTTCCTTCTCTTTCCCTTCTCTCTCCGTCTTTATTACCGGGTCAGTTGTGGCGGCTTTGATTACGATGAGGTCTCTCGTATGGTCTTCGGATAAGAGCGGGCATCGCTGAGGTTCTTCCCTTCGTAGCAGGGGCTTTGAAATTTGCTCTCCAGTGGAGCCTTGCGTTGCAACGAGTTCCAAACTCTGTCATGGGATCGTTCGGTTAAGGGGTATAAGATAAGACTCGACCCTTCCTATGGTCCATAGTTGTTATTTTCCAAGGTCCTTGGGGCGGAGATTCTATTGTATTTAAAGAGTAATGCTAGAGATGCAAAGATTGATTTGTAAAGAGATGCATCATATATCCAATGTACCAAAAATTAATAATTTGGTGTCACATGACGCTAAAGAGCTTGAGGTATTAGTGTCGTAATGAACAGAATTTAAGGTTTTTGGTGACATAAAAAAAGAAAATAATTAAGGCATTGAAATCACAATAGACATAGTTTATGATTTTTTATGGTGCTTATCCGAAATGAAAGTAACTATTTCCTTCACCAAATTCTAAGTGGGTTTCATCATGTCCAACGTTGGCGTTTATCGGCTATCCTTAAACAACATGTCGTAAAATTTCGAGGTAATTGAACTCGTCGTGATCATCCACTGAAAAAGTCGGGTCACGAAAGATAGGAATTTAACTTTCCAGGAAGCTGTGGTCAACGGGTTAAGGCAAGGTCATGATTTCCATGGTCATCCATTCCTTTCCTTTTGCCACTTTATTAAGAAAGCACGATCTGATCTCGAAATCTGGGGAGAAGTGGCTGCTTTAGAATTGGAGTTAATGATGGTTTTCCCCATCATTTCGATCTCCCTGGATGCGCTTTTGCTATAGCCACGCCCGCGATGTTGCGCTTTGTCAAAAGATTGATTCATAATTGGCACGACCTTTCGGACGAAGCGCGATGCTAATTAAGTTCCACTTTAACTCAAGGACATTGTAACTGACCAAAAAAAAAAAAAAAAAAAAAAAAAAAACTCACGGACATTGTACGATGCTTGCAAATATATAAATATATATTATATATTTTTTAAATGTGGCACTTAGCTTAGTGAAAATGGTCGCTATTCATTGGACCTTCCAAATGTGTTATGACACGTTTTAGGAGCTTTTGGTAATGCCACATCCGTGATGTTGCGCTTTGTCAAAAGATTAGTTCATAATTGGCATGACCTTCTGGACAAAGCAAGATGGTAATCAAGTTCCACTTTATCTCATGAACATTGGACGGTGCTTGCAAATACTTTTTAAATGCGGCACTTAGCTTGGCGAAAGTGATTGTGGTCCACAGGACCTTCCAAATGTGTTATGACACGTTTTAGGAGAAAGCATATCTATTATATTAATACCAATTCGATCATAAATATTTTAATTTGATCAATTTAGTCCTAAATCTTTTTTCACACTGTATTAGTTTAGTCCAATTGTTCAATTTAAATCGGAGATTGCTAACGTGAAAGTTAACTATTTTATATGATACGATCGGCGCTAATGTAAATATTCTTTTTGAATTTTTAAGAATTTTTTGAATTTTTTAGATGCTATTTTTTATTCTTTTCTTTTCTTTCCTTTCTTTTTTCCCCCAACTGTGGGGTGAAGAGGTAGCCAAGTGAACCTTGCCAGCCATAAGCAAGGTCTAGGCAAGTGTCACAGGTCGATAGTTTCCTTGGTTGCAGATTAACCTGTGCAGAGCATGGCGAACGGAATTCACCAGACCAACCTTCCTTTTATAGTTGTTTCAATGAACAATACGGTGAATAGCTCTTTTCATACAAGATCGTATCACGCCTAGCTTAGCTCGAGCGTCTAGTCTATCGAGCGAGACAACGTTCCTTTTTAGGCTCAACAACTGGTTTTAGCCTGCCATGACCTTATCAAAAGAGCGGCATTAGCTCCGGACCAGTTTATGCACAGGAGGCCAACCCCGCTTTCAGAGCTCTTAAGTAATATTATCTTTTTTATCCTAGAACTCCTAGCACCAACCTTTTTGATGTCATTCTCACGGACTAGTTGTGTCCATCTTCTCTGCGCCCTCGCCTTTCACTCGATAACCCCAAACTTCACTCCAAAGGTTTCACAAGTACGGGAGAATCATCGACCGTGTCAAACTCCCCCACTTAATTCCACAACACCCTCATTGCGGGCTGTTTTGTCGCTTCCCTGCGTTTCCCTAACCATCAGTGCTACTTCCTGTGAATTACATAGATGACAACGCCCGCCTAACAAAACAAGTCACACCACTCCATTGCTTGTTTCCCCCAATCAAAGCTGTTCGTGAATCTCCAGTCACTTGTACTCCCTGACAAGTGTGGCACCCCTAGCCAACTACACCCCTATGGCAGCACCTTCTTTCATCTACTAAGCTCCTTCTAATCTCTGCAAGCCAACAGAGGGTCCCCCTTGGTGAAAACGTGATTGCAGACCTCTTCTTAAGATTCGCCCATTGATCCAGGAACGTTATCCCCATTCAACGAGCAATTCGGTTCCTTCCTATGCCCCATTGCCATCCTAAAAGCTAGACGAGAGCTGCACATTGTCCGAGTCCCTTTAGCCCTGACGATCACTCTTCGCCCTCATAGGATCGGGAAGACTACAAGCTTTTCCTCGAATTACCCACCTACTAAAGAGATCCTCGCTCTGATATCATTTGTCATGAGTCGTTAGTTTCATTGGCTGTGGATTAACCCGTGCGGCGCCTGGTGAACGGAATTCACCAAACTAGCCTTCTTTCTATAGTTGTTCTAATGAACAATACGACGAATAGTTTTTTTCATACGAGATTATATCATGCCCAGCTTAGCTCGGGCATCTAGTCCATCAAGCAAGACAACGGCCATCTTTAGGCTCAACAACTGGTTTTGACCTGCCATGGCCTCATCAAGAGAGAGGCATCAGCTCCAGACTAGTTTATGCACAGGAGGCCAACCGCGCTTTCAGAGCTCCTGAGTAATATTATTTTTCTATCCTAGAACTTCTAACACTAACCGTCCCAACACCACTCTTACGGACCAATTGTGTTCATCCTCTCTGCGTCCTCGCTCTTCACTCGATAATCCCAAACTTCACTCCCAAGGGTTTATGGGTATGGGAGAATCACGGACCGTGTCACAAAAGTCTTCGTGCCCAGATATAAGCAAGGGTCATGATGCCCTTGCCTGTTGGCCAATGAGGGTGCAAGGACCCTTGATTAGGGCCAGTGAGAACCACGGGCCCTCTCCCATGGGTGGCAATGGTCGGCCGGCCATCTCATTGGCCGAAAGTTTAAAAAAAAAAGCATCGTAAAGGAAAAAATATAAAAATTAGAAAAAATAAAAATTTGTAAAATTTGCTCATGTCAATATTAATCATGCCACATAGGATAATCGATATTCATGTTAGCAATTTCTGGCTTAAATTAACTGAATGGACTGAATTTATAACAATGCGAAAATGTTAAGGACTAAAATCGATATAATTAAAATGTTTAAAATTAAATTGGAGCCAATGAAATAAGTTTAGGGCTTTTTTGTTATACTTTTTCCAGGCATTTATGATGTTCACAATAAAATAAACACCCTTACAGCGTGTTTACAACAAACAAATCGGATCAGGCACACGATCCCAAGACCATGCATGAATGAATTCAGGTGAGGGCTGGTGACCTCCTTCGCTGTGAGATTCACTTTCCTTTATAGCTTACCAATTTTTATTATATGATTATAATTTTTAAAATAATAAAATCTTACTATTCTAGATTTGTCATTACTTGGGATCTTAGCTTGGGGGTTGGACTCGGAATCATAGGATTCGAGATCGAGGTGCCTAGATCTATCTAAGGCCCTGAGGCATGGATCCAAAACCCCAACCAAACATATGACCCCCTAGGCCAGACTCGGGGACTCGGTACCAATGCCAGTTGTAATTGAAGGTGGTAAATTGTAATTTTTCTCGAATATATTGGCGACACAAAAAAATGAATGGCAACAAAAGATTCAATACTTGCAAATTATTTTCTAGTAGATGCAATTGACAGGAAATAAAAAAGATGTTTGGCAAGTGCCTTACTATAAGAAAAGTAAACACCTTCACCCTTAAAAATCTTTCCTCATCGGTAACATTCGAGTACTGAATAGTATAAGCTTGAAATCAATATATCAAGTAAATAATCATAAAAGAGCAAATTGCTTATGTTGTTTAGTTGACATTCTAAAAAGTACATAATGAATTATGAGTTCAACACATTATGTTTAATGAAAATACATATGTTCCTCGATCATTATTTAACAATTTCTTATTCACAAATCTCATGTTGGGTTAATAAGGCTGCGTTTGTTTTCATTTCTTTTTTCTGTTTTTAAACAACTTTTTTGTTTTTTTGTTCCTGGAACAAAAAGGAAATGTAAACGCGTTTGTGTGCGTTTTTATTCCAAAATTATTTTTTTGTTTCCAGAAACACATCTGGAACAGAAACAAGAAACAAAATTTAGAAACACATTTTCTCTCTCCTCTCTTTTTCTTTTTTTCTTTTTTCTTTCTCTTTCTCTTTTTCTTTGGCCGGTCACCGGCCTCGGCCATGGCCGGCGACCGGCCAAAGAGGGCCGGCGACGCCGTCGAGGGCCAGCGACCTTGTAGGGGCGTCGCCGGCACCAGGCGAGGTCGAGCATCGCCGGTCCCTGGCGAGGCTCAGCCTTGCCGGGCCACCTCCAGGGCGGCGTTGCCTGGCGGTGGCTCGACGATGCCGAGCCTCGCCGGGTGGTGGGGCGAGCTCGAGCTCGCCCAACCAAGGTGAGGCCGAGCCTCGCCCAACCATGGCAAGGCCGGGCCTCGCGGGGCCGCGAGCCTCGCCGTGGGCGGGCGAGGCCGCCGCCCGTCGGCCATGGCGAGGTCGGCGACCGGCCAAAAGAAGAAAAAAAGAAAAAGAAAATAAAAAAATTAAAAGAAATAAAAAAAAAGAATACAAATTTACCAAACGTGTTTCTATTTATTTTTTATTCCCGGAACAAGTTTACCAAATACGTTTTTTTGTTCAAAAATTGTTCCTCGGAACAGAAACACTTTTTTTTATTCTGTTCCCTGGAACAATTTTTAAACAGAAATGTTACCAAACGCACCTTAAAAGACCATGAAACGACTTGCCGCTTCAAACCAAAGAAAAAGAGCCGTTGCTTCTCTAAAGTTAAAAATAGAAGACAAGTGTCTTTTGAATTGTACCCGCCAAAAGGTACAACGACGAAGACCAAACCCTCAACTTCAATTTCAGCTCCTCCTCCGATCACTTCCTCGACCTCGACGACACCATCCACGAGCACAACTGCCCAGTGGGTATCTGAAGCCTGATTACCGCTGTGCACAAGTTGTCACGAACAAAATATACGAACGTGATATTGGTTAGAAGTTAGAACATGACGAACTTCATCTTATTTTCCATTTGGATTACGTGTGCGGGTTCAGAGCTGCCTTTTTCTCTTAGTCAGGTGTAGTCATGCTTCAAAACCAAATTCGACCTCCTTAAATAGGAAGTGTTTTGCAGTTGTCTTGATGTCATTTAGAATTCCCAGGGACTTTTTCTAACGTGGGTTTTTGTGCATTTTCTGGCCCCTCCTATTTTTTCTTGATCGCATCACTGATTATGGTGCTGCGAATAACAGCGTTGCCTTTCTTGCAAGGAGATGAGTGTGACAATCAGACCTAATAGAAGATGAAGGCTTTAGTTTTCCCACGGATCGTATGGTGCAATGCCATAGTCATCTTCTTCCTCGACATGAGAAAGGCTGAAGGCTTTAGTTCCAGGTACGGATCGCACAAAGCGAGCACGATGTCAATCATTCAACTTAGACTTCTCTGCCATCCTTCAACCAGTGCCATACCGAGAATGTCATTGAAGTAACTATTCCATGTATGAGGTTCGGTGGTTCTTGGCGCCTAACCTCCTACATGAGTTGTGACTTGATCATGTCGGCCATAGATCAAGCGGGTTAAGTGAGCACCGATTAACTACAGCAAGATTGAAGCACAAAGCAATTGGCGGAGGTGAGAAAGAAGAATCCAACAGCGAGGAAAATGCATCCTTCCCTTAACTGCTTGGCCAGAAATAGGCTGCGTGGTCACCAGCTAGAAAAGAAGATATCTTTGACCAGGTTGAGTGTATTACTCATTTCCTCCTATTCTTTTAGCAATGTTATTCAGCATATGCCACTGCAGGACATTACAATAATCAGACGGAGAGTTTTGGTTATAGCTTATGAGTGATGAGCTTCTTAAACACTAAAACAGGACGATGATAGAAGAGCTAATCCAAGAAGATAATGCAGATGGGTTTCCAACCACAGAGAGTTTTTTTTTTTGGTAAAAGGTAAGAGATATATTGACTTTTAACTAGGAAGCTATACAACTGTACAGCAGGGGAGCTCAGCACCAAAAGAGGAAAAACACTTTTTTTTTTTTTTTTATTAATTTTGCTTTATGTACATTACACCATAACCATGAAAGTGAATTAGACAAGTTGAATAACTCGTATGGAATTCCAACCTGCATTAGAGCCTGAATTTCCCTCTCCACTCTCCAGCCATAACAGGTTTTGTCAGGAAACTGACATAGCAACTAGACAGCATCATATGTTGGGTTGAAGAACCTGATTACTAGCATATAAAATGCCTGGTTCAATATTGGTAGCACCGTGGCCTATATCTATGTGCTTCTGTGAAGTAAACACTGCAAACAACAGTAAGATTGGTGAGGACACAATTCAACTTTTTGAAAACTGTAGACAAGAAATATTTGACATAATCTTTACGTATCAGAAAATATTTGACTAACATAATGCAAAAAGAACTTCCATTGTATCCATACATAACCAAAAAAATTTCAGTCTGCATGAGCAAAATTATTCCATTTCGATCGGTAAAGTTGACTAAGCATTACAAGTTGTTAGAATTCTCAATATTTCGGAATGAGGAACTGGTGTCCATAGCTCAAATTTCAAGACAGAAACATTTCCACAGAAGCAACAGATTTATTACCAAGAAATCAGGAATGGCTGTTTCAAGTTGTAGACACTAATAATCAAGTTGCCATTAGTGACTGCATCAATTTAGGCACTGGAAATTGCACATTAATCAAAATTCCCTGGGCCAGTCCCGAACTGAAGTCCAGTTCTTCAATTTATTTAAGCATAATTGTATAGCATTCTTGGGAAAACGAAAGCACATGTAAAATTTTTCTTGTTTTTCAACAGAACAAACCCAAGAAGGATATTGAAAAAAAGGAAACTACTTCTTTGTCTCAAAAGCTTCAATATCACATCCCACATGAATCCCAAAGTTAGTCTAGTCCATCGACATATCTAAGTACAAATCGATTTGGCATTGTCCAAAAGAAAAAAAAAAACAAACAAACAAACCTTCTTGCAAGACCACAAAGAAAGGAGAAGAAATAAAGCAAATAATCAACCCTTTCGTCTAAAAAGCAAATGGTCAACCCCAAATCAACTAATGTCAACCTACAAGTGGGAAATAAAGAAGATAGTAATCACTAAATGCCTAATACAGAATATGTGTAAGTATATTCGCAATAAAAATAAAAAATTGGTTTAACAAGTACCGATTTCCAAATTAGTCACTCGTCAAGCGAAACCAAAATCGAGTTCGGCTCCATCGTCGTAGTTGACAACTCTGCATTCAGTTTACAATGAAAATGAGAACTGAAGTATCCATTGTAACATAGAAGGGCATAAACAATATACAAAATATTTTCACCTGACTCAAAATTTTCAAGTTCTTCTAAATCCTCCTCAACCAAAAGTGAAAGTGGCGTGGAGCGTAGCCAATCTCGAGCACATATAAGAGCCTCCACCATATTTGGGGTCAAGGAGCTATGAAACATGTCAAGCACACAACCTGTTGTGCTAAATGCAGCCTCTGATGCTACAGTCGAGACAGGCATAGCCAAAATATCTTGAGCAATGTTAGAGAGGACAGGATATCTCGAGGCATTCACTTTCCACCAATTTAAGATATCAAAGTTGGGGCTATAACGTTCACATCCTTCCTCCAAATACTTATCCAATTCAGATTTTTCTTCCAAATAATATTGTCCCGTTTGACTAAGAAACTTCGCGGTCATAACATCAGCACCAACTTCAGGATACTTTGGCACACTTATCATCTCTGTGCTCCTTAACCTCAAGTTGCCTTGGGGGCATATACCTGTGCGGTATTGCTCGAACAATGACATTAGAGATTTTAAAACTTTATCTCGCAAAGTTTCTGCCTGCTTACTCTTATAAACATCATTAATCAGCCATTTCACATATTCCCACTTATGTCGAGGGTCAAGTATGCAAGCAACAAACAAAGTAAGATTGATATTGTTTACATTGCCAAAATACTTATTAAATTTGGTCTTCATTTTCTTGGCCATTTGTCGCAAACTTCTATCCTTGTTCTCACAAAATCCATCAATCATCGTATGAACCCCATACACATGCTTCACCATATCATTACTAGTGACGTAAGAAGAACCCGAAACTTTTAAAGTGGTATCAAAGAACAACTTTAGGAAAGGAAGAAATTGACTAACATTCTCCCAATCATCACCAGTAGGCAATCCTTTCGCCTTGGAGAGCTCTTCAACAAATTTGCTATCTTGAATTTCCAATAACCCAAAAGCTTTTTGAAACTTTAAAGCCGCCTCCAACATCATATATGTTGAGTTCCAGCGAGTCTCCACATCCAAATATACAAGACTCTTGTACTTGATATTCTCTACCTCAATACAACTCTTAAATTGTTTCAGCCTCGTAGGGGAGGACCTTACATAATGAACAGCCGAACGTATTCTAACAATGGAATCATCAATGTCTTTCAACCCCTCTCTCACAATCAAGCTAAATATATGAGCACAACACCTCATGTGAAGTAACTCACCTCTCAATACTAGAGAGTTCCAAGAGTCGAGTCTCATTTTCAAGAATTGAATTCCCAAGTCATTTGAATTTGCATTATCCATGGTAATAGAAAATACTCTATGAATCCCCCAACTAGTTAAGCATTCCTCTACTGCTTTTCCTATTATCTCGGCAGAATGACTCGAGACTTGACAAAAACTCAAAATTTTCTTCTGCAACTTCCAATCAACATCTACAAAATGAGCAGTGAGACACATATAGCTCAAATTCTGACAAGAGGTCCATGTGTCAGTAGTAAGACAAACCCTAGGAGATATATCGGAAAAATATTTCTTCAATTTGCTTCTTTCCTCCACATATAACTCAAAACAGTATTGCCTCAACATGTCGCGTGACGGGATTATAAACTTTGGTTGGATTCTATTCACGAATCGCTGAAATCCCTCATGTTCCACGAACTTGAAAGGTAATCCATCAAGAATAAACATGATAGCTAGTTCTTTTTTACTAGCATTTTGATCAAATTTCCATGGACTAGATGAACTACCGACCCTAACAGGTTGATCTGAGGCAATTTTTCGCCTTTTCTCCACGTTCGCATATGGGTATTCTTTACATCTAGCTAAATGATGATGCATTGCACTAGTCCCTTGACCACTAGCACAACCAATTTTTGCCCCACAATATAAACATTCAGCCTTTTCTTGGCCCTTATCTGCACAAGGAACCCTTTGAAAGTGTTCCCACACAACAGATCTCCTCTTTCTATCTCTCTCTACGACACTAAGATCCTTCGTCGAAGACATCTACCAATCCTTCAATCTATGACAAACAGAACCTGAAAATTATCATTGCAGTAAGATATAATGTGCTGGACCAATTCTCTTCTACAATCAAATAGAAAACAAGTATGCAACACAAAAGCTGTAGTCCTCTACATATTCTCAACAAACAACTTAACAAGCTAGCAAGCATCCCCAGTTCACATTCATAGAAAGTGTTGTCCAACATCAACATTCATAAGGCCAAAATTACTGACCCTCTATTTTTGAACAATACGACGATGAACGAGCACATGCACACGACACAATCTCAACTAGAATCATGACGTGTGATGTAAACACAAAAACCTCAATAAAGGCAGGGACTAGATAAGAAAGAGAATCATCTTTACTAACGGTACAGCTTCATCAGCTCATAAAACCACACTAATCTCTCATTTATGGATGAGCAGCAGTCAAAATTTTCACCCTGAACTGACTCTACTTCTGTTTTCAAGTGGCTCCGTCAAGCTATAAGAAAAAGGCCATCGGCATAGAAACAGAACCGAGCACAAGCGCAGAACCAAGAAAGTGGCGAAATCCACCAACAACTATTCCAGAAGAGGGACAAATGTAAGACAAAACACCGGGAAGATAAGATCCCCATCCCTCTTCAACAAGCAACGGGAAAATCGAAATCGAATCTACGAAACAAGAGCCGAAACATGATAAAAGAGAGGCGAGAAGGGAAGGATCGATCGAACCTCGTGAGGAATCGCGGGGTGGAGTTCTAGAGAAGGCCGCGAACGAACGCGGACGCGAGCGGATTGAATAACGACGGAGATGGGCGACGGCGACTGGAGTTGCAGAATCGAAAGCGGAAAGGGGACGCGGACGGAGGAGGCGGGTCCGACGGGACGACCGGAGCAGCTAGGGTTCTATGCTTCAGCTCGGTTTCCGGGTCTTGACCCGAACCGAACCGAAACCGTTGCGACAGCCCGGATCTCTTCGAGCTCTTGTCCGAATCGGAGGAACCCGACCCAAAATACGGTGGTGCGGAGTTGGGGGGACAGAGATCGGGCATCTTGCATCCGACCCGGAAAATGCGGATTTTTTTACGCCGGCCGTACATTTTGCCTCCTCCGGCGTTTTCTTATAGCGCGAAAATTACCAACTTAATATAATAAGCAATCCGCAATTATTTTCGCCAATTAACCTTTATTCGAAATTACTAAGATTCAACTGTTGCACCAAAATTCATTACATTAGTATACCAACTAATTTTAGTCACTCGCCAACTTTATCCTGCTTAGTTTTAATGAGTGCCAACGTTTTTTTTTTTTTTTTGGTACTTCTAGAATTACAAACTACTCCAATAATTTATTGAAATTAACTTTTTTCAGTCACTTACCAACTTTTTTTTAATCTTACTTGGTTCTAAGATGTACAATTTTATATTTCCAAAATTAATAACTACTTTAATAATATACAAATATCGATTCTTTTGTCTACCAATGTGTTGAAGTTACTTTTGTACGATATTACCACTTGTAATTTGATCAATTTATCAACGTTCATTGCATTAAGTTACTAAATAATTATAGTCACTTACCAACTTTTCCATCTTGCTTGGTTCTAAAAAATACCAACATTTAATTATGCTCTTAAAGTTATCGACTTATTTAATAATCTAAATATATTTGTTTATGTGACTTACTTATATATTAGATAATTGGTGATTTTGGAAGTTGGCAAATTATTAAAGTAGTTAGTGACCTGCGTGTAAGCTTTTATGAAAGAGCCAAAACTAAAAGCTTCTATAATACAATTTCGTCTCATCTATTTTAGAAGCACATCATTTCTTTAATCTTGAAGAGTGGCTAGGAAAAAATATAACCCTCAGGCCTCGCAGTCGGCATAATCTTTTAAAAGTAAAAATTAAGGCAATAACACGGGTGATTCTTAAACTTCTCAATAATATTAAATGCCTTCCCTAAACTTATTTTATATTTAATTTAATAATTGAATTCTAAAAAATACACTTAATGCAATCTTTTTATAAGCGTATTGTCACAATACGTGTATTTTTTTTTTTCATAGATTGCCATGTCTTTTTTCCTTAGTTTTTTTTTTTTTTTTTTTGTCGATCCTACTCTATTTCTATTCTATACTTACTCTCAGACTTTTGTTCTGCCTCTTGCAGGGCGTGGGAGTCGAAACCCACTCCTGAAACTTACGCGTCCCTACCCCATCCCCCTGAGAAGGTGGGGATTTGAACCACTCACCTCCCCCTTCCATATTTTCCTTTCTCTTTTAGCCAAAATAAAGAGAGGTATACATAATTATGGTTATGTCATCTCATGGTGTTCTAAGAGAACGACTCAATAGGATGGATTCTTGAAAGTCTAAAGACTAAATTGAATAAAAATAAATTCAATAACCACGTTTAATATCAAATAAAAGTTAGACACTAGTGTGATTATTCTCGGCAACGAAAGCTCATAGGAATGGGAATTTTCCGGCGCAATTCATTTCTCAAAGTTACTTGCCGCACATCACTCCTATACAATGTCACCTGCCTATATAAAATGTCCCATTCTTATGCGGCAAGCACAAAATTACTAGAGAATAAGAGAAGTCAAGCCATTAAAACGCGCCTCCAGGTTGGACAAAGTCCAAGAAGGCAAAACTTGAAGAGAGAAATAACTTGTCGCTCGGACATCTTTTGGGGCAATCCTTTTTCCTTTTTATCATGGTCCGCGTAATTTTTCAAAACGAATCTTTATCTCAGATGATAGAGTCGATACTCGCACCAAAGTTATATTTTCAAGAAAGACACGTGGATAGTAATGCCCTTATTAATGAATTTGGTTCAGTTTTGAAGAATGGATGTGAATTATCAAATGATCATGTATTTTCTATATTTTTCGCATGACTTTTCGAAATAAATCTTTGCCTAATAAAATCGGGACTTGTGGACGGCAACGCGGCTACAATAAAATTTTCTAAGGGGAAGGGACGCGGGGGGCCAGGGGGAAGTTTCCCTCCAAGACGATCTCGCGACCGTTTCCAGGACGACGGAGAGTCAACGGCTCTCGGTTGACTTGGAAACTTCAAAAGCCAAACTCAGGAACGAACGATCTCCCATCTCCCTCGGTTCATCCAGAGTCCCCCTCCCTCTCCACTTCCCGATGGTGTTCAAGGTCTTGACGTTCATCCCCAACGATAATTTCCTCAACACTCGGCCTGGCTCGCCGCCGGCCTTCACACCTTCGCCGTCGGTGGCTTCTCCTATCGTCTGCAGCGGTTGCATAGGCGTCATCAGTAGATTCAACGAGCTGCAACTGCAGGATCTGTCCAGGTACGGTCCCTTCTCGATCGTCATCATGAGTCCAGTCACTAGAAACCTGGTCATCCGTCCCGAACTCTGCTTAAAATCGTGAATTCTCTCTGGAAAGATCACGTTTCATCTTGATTTCATGCATCAGAGATGGAGGAGCTGTGGAGGAGGCTCAGGAGGAGAATCCCGGGAGAAGGAACGGTTCAGCGGAAAAAGCGAACCCAATTGCTGGAAAACAGGTAGAGCTTTTTGAGAGCATGTCCTTCATCTTTAGCGATTCAGCCTCCGAGTGGCGATTCATTAGCATAGTTTGGATGTCGTTGAACTTCTTCATCTTAGTTTCTGAGATGAACAAAGAAGACAAGCGTTAATATGGATGTACATGTTGCTGATACGTTCTCCCTGCACTTCTGGCCTGTAATATTTCCCACAACTTGTAGCTGCTGTCCTTGCGCTTTGATGTCTCAATATAATTCTAACTCAAAACTGTACATATAAGTCAATCACCTTTTACAGAATCCCGTTCTCTTTTCCTTTCTCTACTTAAATAATTCTCCCCAGGATTTTCCCCCTAATTGTTGTGTGGTGTTTTTTCCCCTAGCAGTCCTGTTTTGCAGAGCGTCAAGAGGATTTCCATAGTAAAAGCTTACGTTTTTAGATAAGTTGGGACTGGTCTACAAATTTCCATTTGGTATCAGAGCATTCTACATTTCCAAAGCACATCTTGTAGCTTAGAAAGTGCCCTAGGGGCATCCCTCAAGATTTTCTAGTGATTTTGTTGTGGACAGTCCGGGGATTCTCCTTAGGTATTGATGATGCCAGGATATGGCACAGCGTTCCTTTTAAAGATTCGAAGGATCCATTGATTTTGCTGTCTAATATACTTTGTTTGTCGGGTAGGACAAGGAAGTCAGCCTTATTGCCAAGGCAGTTGGAGTTCTGGATGCAATTGGTAGTAGTATGACAAATTTGAACATGAACAGCAGTTTCAGGTCAAGAAGTAGAATAAAAGGGTCGATTATACAAATTTTGGCCCTTGAAGTTGCAAATACTATAACAAAGGGTGCCAACCTTATGCAATCCCTCTCAGAACAAAACATTGTATATTTGAAAGACGAATTGCTTCCATCAGAAGGCATGCAGTACCTAGTGTCAACAGATATGGATGAATTGCTGAGAATTGTTGCCGCTGACCAGAGGTAGTCCATGCAGGATTACCATTTGTTTTTCTTTAAGCTATATATGAGGAAACGTGCTATTTTAAATTAGGATGCGTGGAACATTACTATCTTGCTGTGCAATCTGACAGGGAAGAATTTCACTCTTTTATAAAAGAGGTGACGCGGTTCGGAAATCGATGCAAAGAAAATCAATTCCACAATTTGGGCCGTTTTTTCACGTTAAGAAAGTAAGCAATTGAGTTGTTTAATTACTGCTTCTGCTTAAACACAGCTTTCCAGGTAATTACCGATCTTGCACCTGCTTCTCTCTATTGTCTTATAGGGGGGAGTTGAGTGCTGCACCGGGGACACCGTTAAGGAAAGACGCATGGGCAGTAATGCTGTCATTAATGAATCTGGTTCAGGCTACATCTGTGAGTACTTCTAAGCTAGCCATGCATTATTACTTTGGTACATAGAGTATCTGTGGCATGTCTTAGTTAATTTGTTTATATTGAAGGTCTGGATTTTAAGTGGTACCTTATGGCAAAGTCTGAGAAATCACCTTGCGTGTTGTCTGGATGATTATCGGAGTCAACTTGTTTTGATATTTCATCCTCTAGGAGGATATTTCGATCAATTTTATTTTTTCTCTCATATTTTAATCATTCAAAGGTTGTTTCTATCTTTTTGCTCTCTTTTTACCCTTTAGATGAACTTTCAGTAATTTTTCTTGTCTTCACATCACATTCGAGTATTGTTCTTGCTTTGTGTCAGAAATTACTACCTGTAATCAAAATGAAAAATTATGAATTTAAAGTCTAAATACAGGTAACCCACTCTACCTGCCAAAATTCATTTCCATGCATCTGGAAATTTTGATTGAGTAAGAAGGCCTTCTAGCGAAATAGTATGCTAACTTCATTGTGACTACTTTTGCAATCAGGGTTGTCCTTGAGCCTGCAGATAGCTCCCTGCTTATTAGGTCCTCAAAATATCACTTCTGCAAGGCATTATTTAACGATGCAAGTAGAGATACTACTCAAGATTCATTCAGATATTGTCAGTGAGGAAGGACAGTATAGAAATTTAGGATCTAAGCCCTCAAATACCTTAGTAGTAATCAGGAGGTGTCTCATCAATGTGACTGGCCGCTTGCATAATTCTCTCTCTTGCAATCTTCCATACCAGTAAAATTATTAACACGGGAACTATTTATAAAGTTTTCTATACTGCATATGTAATCTTTAGGAGGCATTAATCATTAACATCAAACTTTCTGTTGGTCAAAGATGAAGAGGGAATAGAGCACTAGATATAGATTCACCAGTAGGTGTCAACACATTTTCAGAAATAAAAAAAGGTGTCTTTGGACATCTTCCAAAACTGACGTTAGTCAACTAGAATCTCGCTAACATTTGAACACCCACCAGTGAAATTTCCTAACAAGCCTGAAATCTAGAACAAAGAGATGCAAGTAACACTTTCGTATCTATTAACGATATTTCATTGGATACAGCAGTCCCAAAATTATTCATCATCTCCTGTTTGTAGCAGAATTAGTGCAAGTTTCCTCGTTTTCTTTTGAACACTTACCCATGAAATCTAATCTTCAATTTATATTCCTGAAACGGAACTTTGAATTTGATGTAGAACAGAACCTCTAGCACTTTACCTGTCATTACATCATTAACACCAAAAGTACGAGCATTGCTGTCACCTTATTGGAAAATGTATAATTCACCCACATTCTTTTAGTCAATTCTACTATTTAGTAAGATGGTGGATGAAAATCAGGATTAGTTTTGACTGAAAGGAAGAGTGCAATGAATACATTCAATGACTGGCCACTATTGTTTTTCAACCCCCATGTGTCTGGAGTATCAGGTTCTTTCATTGAAGTAACGATTACTAGTCTTTATGAATGACAGGAGTTGTATCTCAATTTTATTGCCTGGGACAGACTCCGGCAAGATTATGAGCATAAGCAGCAAGAACATATTAGCCTTGATGAGAAAGATAAAAACCGTGAGTTCTCAAGACATTATATCTTGGTTACAGACTATGGTACTTTTGTCACAGCTTCTAATTTGCTTGCATCAGTATCTCCTTGGATTGTGACCCCATACGTCAAAGAGAGAATTTCCTTGACACTCTTGCTCATCGGCTTGTTTTGGAGTCCAGGCATTTTGATTTTCGATGTGACTGGCGTATCATTCTCTATGCCTTAAATGGTCTTGACTCTTTTATATTGGTTTCCACTGCTTGTTTAATCCATCATCCTTGTAGTAATTTAAAATTTGCACCTTTTTTCCTCTTTACATGGGACCTGTCTAACATATTTTTAGTTGCTAGTTGAGAAATAGCACTTACTCAAAATTTCGCAACTCTAATCTTGGCTTGACCGTGGCGTGTCAGTGCTTTGATTTGAAAAGATGTATACTGGGACGTGGGAAACTATAACGCCTCATGTTCTTCAGAGTGTGTCGAATTTAACTTTTTCCTTGTATAGTTTATTATACTCGGTAAAAGCTTGTCCTTATTGTTCACTTTGATGGTTGGAAGAGAGCCTTTCGATTCTGAGGTCACAGCTAAGGAGTCAGAGGAGGCATGTGAGAAGTTTAAAGAAGAAATCGCTTTGGTCAAGGACTCTGGAAGCGGTACCTAGTTAATTCTGCTCTTTCAGCTTTTCTCTAGACTTTGTTCATGTCAATGTATTCTCAATTGCGTAGACTGACAAATTTTTTTATATTTAGGAGGAAAAAGAAAGATTTTTCCCCAAAAAATCTCTGTATGTTCTGCTCAATAAGCTTTGAACAGAAACTCCAAGAAAATTTCATCTTCTAAGGTCACAAAAAATCCTTTTCCTTGTCCAAAATCTACTGTGGTTTTTGCAGACTTAATCTGCAGATGCAAATATACTCTAGAAATTAATTGTGCTTTAGTTAGGAAAACTGCAGCGACAAGGATGATATCTCTCGCAGAATTTTAACGGAAATGAGATTAAAGATAAAAATGAACCAGAGAAAACTGGTTATTAACAATATGAGACAAGCTGTCAGGTGGATTTACCCATTACATTGTTTCAGGACTTGGAATGCCTAGCTTAGAAGCATTTTGTCTTCTTATCAATTATGATGGAAACAATTGCTGATACAACAGTCTTACTATTTGCTCTTAAGGTGGTGGAGAAGCTTGTGGATATTATCCGTTGCCTCCAAATGGAAGTTCCCAAAGCCCTTGGTTGTGCTGGTATGCTTTTTGAAATGCAAAGATTCTCTTCCACTTAAAATGTCTTCTGCTGCAAAGAAGAAATATGGACAATACTAAGATGAAATCAGAATAAGATGCGCTGTGATGACTGAAATGGTGCTACTATTTTGCTACATAAGTTTTGGTGCTTACAAATAAACTTTGTTCAAGTCCATTGTCATCCACCACATTTTACTTGGTTCATCATTCATTGTATCTATTTGTCCTCCTATTGAAGTCCAAGAAAGGAATATTGGTCTCTTTATTGAAACCCTTGTAACATTTTCCATCTTAACCATTCAGATTGTGAAAGAGCAGCAGGAGATTCTGCCAGCAATGGTAGTAAATTGGGGTCTTCTGGCCTGGCTTTGCACTATGCAAGCATTATAACTCAAATTGACACTATTGTGAGTCCATAAATTTTTCCGATTTTGACTCTTCTGGAGTTCTCATTTCCTAGTCTATTTTTTCCTTTCCATTTTCGTTCAATTGTGTGCATCATAATTTGGGTTCTTGAACTGATCATGATAAAAAAAAGCACATGTATGGTAGCTGTAGGATTCTTCGTTGCCTATCACTCCTAAGACACTAATATTGCAGTCTGCATCCATTCAGTCTGGACCAGATATTTCATGATGTGGAACGATCTGGAAAATGCCAAGAACAATTTATGCATGCATAATTTAGCAAAAAATATAAAGACATCATTTGCTTATCAGAATCCTAAAGTTCTCAACCTGAATTCAACATGGACTAGAACAGGAAAGTGGCTTGAAACTTTTATGCAGTTATATACCATTAAGAAACCGCTCTTAAATACAGATTGATCTGTCAAGCAGGCTGACCAGCCATCCAAGTTCTCCCAAGTATTGACTAGAACCTACCCGTATTAACTATAAATATGAAAAAGACATATTTGCTTACCAGAATTCTAAAGTTTTCAACCTGAAGCCAACACTGAGAAGAACAGGAAAGTGACTCAAAGCTGTTGAATCTGTCATTGAGTACAGCTAATATGGTTAGTGTATATGCATCTACTAATGCATTGGAATTTGTATAGTTCTCCGCGTGATCTCTAATCAATCAGACTCTTTTTATTTGGAGTTTGGCCTCTGCTATAAGTGTCTACCATCTGTATCTTATATTTACTCATATTGTTGATTGCTGAAACAGTGAGGAATATTCATGTGATTAACAACTATTGCATTCTGGTTCTTAGCCTCTGTAGAATAATCTGATTATCTTCCTGAAACTTATTAAGATGATATAATATGTTTAATTAATTTTTTGCCCAATAAACTTCCGTTTTCTCAGTAGCATAAGAGTACTGCAACTGGGAAAACTGTCAAATGGGTTGATGATATGAAGTCTATGATCACAAGGTCTTAGACATGAAGATAAGAATTTATTTATTTTTCCATGTTTACAAACTGTTATTTATCAACTCCCAAGTAGCTCACATAGAATGACAATGGACTATGTATTGTTGCTAAGAAAATATTGGTGAAATAGCAAGAAAAGTGCATGAGGAATCCATTACTGATTTCCGTTGGTGCTAAAGATGGACTTGGTGTGGTCTTTCTTGACCCATGTAACTTCTATTCCAATTAGGTTGCTCATTCGGGCTCTGTAACTCCAACAATGACAAATGAATTGTACCAAAGTCTGCCACCAGATATAAAGTCAGCTGTGAGCTTTTGGCTGCGGCAAGTTCAGATTCAGGAAGAGGTAGTTAATGTGTATTATGTAATCGTTTTTACAGAATGTACCTAGATATCTTTATGTATATATTACCGTGGACCAGTTCTCAAGCAGAATATGATTTCCTCATCTGGGTTAACTATCATGTGTGGTGTCTGTGCAGCCTACAATTCCAATTATTAAAGATAAAATGGAGAAGACACTGTCATGGCTTGCTCCACTTGCTGCTAACACAATCAAGTAAGTTGCGAAAACATCTGCAGGTGTAAGACAAATTGTGCTATAAACTCGAGAAATGACATGTCTTTGCCATTGGTCATGTTTGAATTTGGATTGTCATCTCACACCACTTGTTTATAAGGTTTATCATGGGTTTGTATGCATGTAGTCTTCCTCCATTGAACAATTTTAGTGCTTGGGTTGGACTTCTAGTGCGAACAATTCTGCCTCTCATACCATTTGCCTTTTGAAGTTTCGATACATGAGTAACTCATATTGCATTCCACTTTTTGTTTGTTTGAACTAGAGCACACTATGGCTTTGCGAAACTGGGAGAATGGGCAAATATGAGGTACTTAAACTTAGACCTCCATGTGTTCATCTTTGATGTTTTCTCGCCTTTGAACATCATGAAGATTGCCAACTGATATTCTTTTTCAGTTCCAGACTAAACCTGAGACCCACTGGCAAGGGTAACTTCATCAGAATCAATACTCTATATCATGCTGATAAGGAGAAAACTGACCCCTACATTGTTGAACTGCTGTTCTGGCTTCACCAGCTGGTCTGCAAAAGAAGGGCGATGAACAATGGAGTTACCTGTTCTCTTGATTCGACGGTTTCTTTTCCAAGCAATGAAGAGATCACATTATCTTCTCACAGCTTGCGTAGGGATGTAAATAAGAGGAAGCTGATGCGAACCACAAGTGAGACTCTGATATCCGAAACAGGAAATCCCTATTCATGCTATTGCCATCTACCCTGCACAGGTACTTGTGATCCTCCCACCAATACAAGTCCAGGGGTTTCAGTTCCGATTCTAAAAGCATTATCGATGGACCTCGGCATAGACATGATGACTGCATTGGATGTCATCGATGGAATTCCCGCCCCTTGAAGCATTATTGATGGACCTCGGCATAGACATGATGACTGCATTGGATGTCATCGATGGAATTCCCGCCCCTTGAAGTTTACAAGCAATCACTGTGAGAAAAGCAATAACCACAGTTTGTACAATAATAGGTGTACGTTTACCTCTTGTATACTGGAACTTGAAGTGAGATGGTGGTCGGTAAGACATCATTTGGATATTTAGCGGATGCCAAAACGATATATCACATCGCCTGTTAGTCTTCCGTGTTACAGCTGACCATAAGTGAATGTGTTGAATTCATATATATATATGTACAACCGTCTGCCGTGCTTTGCTTTTTGCAGGTCCCCCAATTTGGGGACATTGTACGATCAAGGTCAACTGTTCAGGTGATGATTGTCAAGATAGTTAATTACGAGTCTCGTTGTGATCTATGCTGTGATCACCCGTGATTTCTTCCTGCTCTAGTAGCACCTTTAGTCTAAATTCACTTCCTATGGTCTCTAAATAATTCACTGCTCGGGCTTCAGGCTTCTACCGTGTTGGTGGTTCTCGTGCACCTTATTCCTAGCCTCTCTCTTCTTTGACCTAAACAAGTTCGCTGTATAAGAAAATCTCAATTAAACCATAGGGCAGGTTTGGAACCCTCAGCCGAGTTTGTTGACTGAGTAACCTAAGCCGAAAAAGTGGAGCGACCAACTCTTATTATATACTATTAATAAAGGCCCCTTAGCCTATCTTGGCCTTGCTCGTTAGCGCTAACCTTTGATTACAATTTAGGCTTGACTAAGAACATAGAAAGGGCTTTTTCAGCTTACTTTGCTATAGCGGACCATTAGCAGCAGGGTGTCAAGCTTTGCGGGCTTGAAGGACTTAGTGCCATGACAAGTGGTATCAGAGCCAAAGGCTAGGCCAAGCCGTGGCTAGGGGGGAAGAACCCGTAGGCTAGTGCCATCGAAGAGGCTCAATGGGAGCGGACTCCTTATCATGTGGATTGCCTTGTTACACAACTGGAGGGAGAGATTTTGAGAGGTTGCTTCTTTGGAGAAAGATGGGCTAGTTATGCGAACCATGATGGAAGGCCAAGAGCAAGGGCCTAAAGTTTCCTCTCTCAAAAGCAAGGACTCGAAGAAGAAGCCTTAGGCCAATAACTGTGAGCTCAAGATCAGGAGCCAAAGCGGACTGAGAAGAAAGAAGGAAGGCTTCATCTACTCCAAGCCCCTAAAGAAGTCAAGGTTTGGAACCCAAAAAAGGATGGTAAATGGAAAGAGTTTGTTTGTTCCTCAGATTGGATTAATGCATCGTCCGTCCAACTGGAAATGATAACAAAATGCGTGTGTCCTTAAAAGGAATTCAACTAAGGGGATAAATATAGTCTACCACCAACCTTATTTCCTATATGAGGGAGGAAGCAAATTGAAGAACTCACGGATACAGGAAAAACTCAAATTAATTGTTAGCCAAGGAAAATGACTTTATATATATAACCGGTATGTCTTACTCATAGAAGGGCCAACCTTATCCCTTGGGCACTAGGCGATCTTCTTTTTCATTTAATCCCTTGCCCTTGAAGGTGGCGAGGAAGAAAAATGCTTTGAATAGAATGCAAACCAGACTGACAACAGCAAGCTAAGCTGCTAGTTAGGCCGCAAGGAAGAATGAATCCCCTGCTTGAGAATCCACGAAAGGGGAAAGGAAGATGCCCACTTCTGTTTTTGCAGAATAAGGGCTGGTGCTGTAATATGCTAGATGTCGGTGAAAGGAAGGGAATGAAAGTCAGACATTGGTATGATCTGATCTCTTTCTTTATCATTTCGTTTTGGAAATATGCTCATAAAGGACTAGCCTGAAAGACCGATTCCTATTCCTACTTATAAGCTTCGGCTAATCCTATACGACTTTTTTAGGCAAATTTGCTTTTTATTGTGAAACTAGGCTAGTCGTGCAAATTGAATTAGTGAATGCGCTAAGTAATCTCCTTGCCTGCCCGCATCAGGAGAAGGTGCCCAGGCTCAAAAGCCATTGCCGCCGACTCACGCTACTTTGAGTCCTTACAAGACAAGAACAGAAATCGAATTTATAGCGTTGAGTGACTGAGCAACTAAACTCAATAAAAATAGAAATCTCGTGATCAAGACAGACAGTTGATTGACGAGGACTCTTTTACTGGTTTGATAAAGAGAACTTACAGGACCAAAACGCCTATATAATTTTAATACATATTGCCAAAAAGATAATGAAATAACCTCGTCTTCAAGGTTTAAGCTTTTTTTTGTACGTAATGATTGAGGCTTATGGCGTGACCAAGGGAAAGACCTCACTGGGATAGAACTTCTTCTCGCATAAAGATTACTTAATAGATTAAGCACTTCACTTCTTTCAAAATAGGAAGAAAAGGCGTAGCTCTCTTTCTGCTGTTAGCAGGATTCGTTACTATATTCTAGCTTAGATAGCTTAGATTGAAGAGTTGTAGCTTTGCTTTCTGAAAGTCATTTCCTCATTATTAGAGAGAAGCAGAAGCCTTAGAAGGGACATACACCGGTTACAACTGAAGAAATCTCCAAAGCGACCATTCTTAATGTAGTGTCCTGTACATCGAGAAATGGAAGGCATCCCATGATTTGATATTGTTTCCCATCAAATTCAGTCCCCGTTTCGACTTGCGTTCGAAGGAAACGTCAGCTTCCTCCCTTTCTTGCAACTCGTGGGTAGACACTTGGATCCATGCCTTCTTGAGCGGAAAGGCCTGAAGGAAAAGGTCCCGTCGTGTACTTATTCGTTCTGTTTCCCTCACTAGAGCATGGGTTTACTTTGTTGCTTAGCTTAGGACACGTTCCAGAATCACCTACTGATAATGTTGTATCCCTTGCTTCAGCACACATATCCTAGGTTAAAAGAAAAACAATCTCTAGGTTTTTTATTACTAAACCATATAGCAGCCTCATATTTTAGTTTTAGATGGAGAAAGAGATTTAATCAACCCTAATGGATGCCCTCGTCACTAGACAAATATCGGCTGGAAATATTACTTAATTAGTTCTAAAACTATTACATGGATGTCAATTTAATCATAAACTTCCCAAGCCTGTCCCTAACAAATGCATACTTAGAATTGCCTCGATTTATTTTCAAAAAAAATTCGCATATTTCTTCCTTTCTTGTGAAAATTTCATTGCCAACAGACTTGCATTAATTGATATTTCATGTTAATTATTTTTCCCCACTTTTAAAATTTAATCTGGCTGTATTATTATTATCATTTAATATTTTCTACTTACGTTACCATATTTAATATGTTCAGTAGACATTCATATGACAACAATAGTTGTTAGTCCCATACTTTAACGTCGCTGCAATGATAATGTTCAGAGATCATCATGAAATTTCAATGAAAAGCATCTTATAATGTGATAGAAACTATACTTTAAGATATGTTTTCAAATAGTAATGTTAGTTAGACAAAAGCAATTGAAGTATAGAACGCCAAAAGATGATTGAAAAAAAAAAGAAAAAGAATTAATGTGTCAACGAACTCTATTGGATACACTGAATGTCGATTGGTATTGTCTTGATCGTGTTACAAAGCTCATCAAAATCGCTTTACTTTTTCTCTAAAGAATCCAAACACATGCTCGTTTAATACCATTTGTTCATCCAATGACGTGTAAACTTTAGTCTCGATTGTTGTATTTGTAAAAAGAACATTTTACTTTGAACTTTGCTAGCATAAAAGTCTATTGTGGACCACAAATTTAGAAGTGGGTCCCACAAAAATGTATAATTATCAGCAATTTGATTTTTTGTAATATATAATAGATTTTTATTCTTACAGTACATTAAGGACTGTCACGTAATCATTTCTCTTTTACTTTTAAACATTCGCACCCCGCCACACAAGATAGGTAGGCCTAGCTCAGGCCCAAACGGGCTGGGCCTGTCGTTATAGTTACAGACTTTGGGCTCTCATGGCGCTAGTAGTGCCCATAGGGGCACTAAGCCCATAATAAGTATTGAGCTATCTAACTATAATAGGCTACTCCAGTTAATGTAGATGATATAGCTATATGCGTTTGTCAAACACCTTATAAAATTTATTACACGTCTTTTTACAATTGAAACTGCTGCGAGATAGTTGTACCAAATTACTTCTTATTAATGACAAGTACGAGCATAAGTTACGCAACGTAGACAGTAGTGTATCATATCAATTTACGCATAAAAAAAAAAAAAAAGCATAAGATTTCAAAATATCATACTTTAAATGAGACATAAGTCAGTCAATCGGTCTTGTAAGTCATTTTGTTCGAGTTGATCTTGCGAAAAAATTTCTTCTTAAGTTAAGCGTGGGCAACCTCAAGCTCCACTCAAAAGAAGCTCGAGTAGCTCGAGTTTGACTACAAATTAAACTAGTTGTTACGAGTAATTAATGAGTCAAGCCCAAACTACTTCCAAATAGCTTGACTTAATTTCACAATAATCAAATAGCACATCACGATGGTTGCGAATCTCTCATGCTCCGTGCTTCGAGAGGAATGGCCAACACCTTGTCGCAACTGCGATTCTTATGCGTTCTCCCCCACCACCACCACCCCCCCGATCATGTAGATCTAGATCTACGATGTGGGTGGCAGCCATGGCGAGGCGGTCGCCATCCTCTAGCCAAGGCGATGTCGACCTTGTGAGACTTTGGTATTTCTTCTTTTCCATTCCAGTTCTCTAGTATTTTTTTTTTTTTTTCACAAACTTGTTAATTTTCAAGTCTGTTTTGATGAAATCTATCTAAATTTGCTAATTTATCTTCCGAACCGGGAGAGAGGATCATGTTCCAGTTAATGCTTGAGAGAGAGAGAGAAAGAGAGAGGATCATATTGCTGTTATCGCTGTCACCGCCCAAAAATTGGATGAGGGAGTGATGATGCTGCGTTTATTCTTTTTCTTTTATCACTCGCCACGAGGATCCGCCGTGAGATCAGGGAAGACACATGCCGATCTTAGCAGACAACAAGCAACAGCACCGCTGCTGGAGATTCTCCTTTTCCTTTCCTTTCCTTTCCTTTCCTCTTTCTCCTTTTTAGTTTCAACGTATGTACCATGCATGTTTCTTGAGTTCACACTGGGTGCAAGGCTCTGGTTACCCAGTTGCACCGACAGTAAAATCAATAAGACTTGATAAAAAAATGAGACGGAAAATCCACGAATTTATTTCGGTCTTTAGAGTCTAAGCTAATCCCTCGAGAAAAGTTAAAAATGAATAGATACTTTCTCAAAAGACATAGTATCATAGCATCGAGCCTACTTAGCTCATTGTCTACAATTGTAATGTTAAAAGATTTCCGCACATAAATATTACCCCACACACTCCAATTTTCCTATGTGGAACAAGGCACTCCCATTGTTCTACAAACAACTTTCTAACGATTGCATCTCGAAACGGGGCAAGGTGTAGCAGGCTGACCTTGACCTAATGTTTTTATCGGTTGATTTACTAATGTACGGTCATAGTAATGTCGTTCGGGTAATTAATACTTTGACTCGGCGGCATGGTGCGATATTGTTGATTTTTGATTCGTTGTTGTTCAAATCTTGTGTTTTTCAAAAGACGCGACAGCCCAAATTATTTTGTTTGTGCCGAAGGAATTGTGCTCTCACTCTCGTGACATTTATTTGCACACGGTATCTACGGACATAACTCTCGTAGGTTCACGAAAATACATTATCTTTCTAGTGACGCTAGACTAGTAGTCACTGTTATTCTGAGAGTGAGTATTAGAGTAGGATTAGCGTAGGACCAACCAAAAAAAAAAATAAAAACGGTGTGTGTGGCCATATACCAAATTTAGCAAGAGGGGCAACCGAAAGTACAAGTATGGTCATTTTTGTCTTATTGTACCCAATTTTTTCTGCTTAAAAATTTAGTTGCGACACCAATTTTAGACCAAAAAAAAAAAGAAAAAAGAAAATGAGACACACCTCATATAGATATTGCTCTCTATAAGAGAACTCCCCCGACCAAAAAAAATGAAAGATTCTGCTTGTTTTTTATAATATTTGAATTTATAAATATATATTTTTAATATATAATGCAGAATTTTATTTCATAAGATATAAGCGACAGCTAGTAGAGGCAATTCTTGTTCTGGGTTCCACAGCGTGCTAAGTTCATTTCAAAATTAAATAAGCCCTTGAAAGCTTGCGTACTGAAATATGCTGCAGAGTTTTACTGCATAAGATATAAGCTACAACTTCTAGAGGCAAATTCTTGCTCAGGATTCCACGCTGTGTTAAGTTAATTTCAAAATTAAATAGGCCCATTAAAGCTTGCCTACTGTAATCAATCATGTCGGAATGATCAAACTAGTAGCGGAACACATTGATTATCTAGTAAATAATATGGCACATTCCAAATTTCTTATCTTATTAAATAATACATCAGGTCACTCCAATCAGTGTATGATGCGCCATTTGTGTTATGTTTGTGACAACACCGAATTTATAAAAGTCTCCAAACAAAAAATAAATCATATGATTTATTGGACAATTACGTAAAATTCAATAGAGTCGGGTCAGTGGATGATAAACTAATATACTTGCAGTAGATGTGTAATTGAAGAATATGTTTTCATGTGTTTGGGAATATTTAAAAAAGAAAACTAGCATTTGAAAATTTTCGATGAATGAAAGGATGAAGATATCATTGTAAAAATTGTTCAGACATCCGCTACGTAACAAGTTTGTAGACTTCGACTGGAAAAAAGAATTTTCAGAGAGATTACTTCCAAAGAAGAGGTTTGTAGCACCAAAAACGATCATATAAAAGGAAGGCGCAGAATTGAGAGGGGAAACCGGACAAATAAGTGTACAAGTTTCCTCGAAGAAATTTGTGGCCAGTAGATTTCCCACCATTACTTCATCATTTCTCTTTCCCGTTAAGAGTTACCATATTGTCTTATTGCGTAGATTTCCTCTTCTTCTTTTTTTTCATCTTTTGGTTTAGCGAGTTAGACAATATGTGCAAATGTTGTTGGCGCACACTATCCACCTCTCTAGGCAATCTTAAGATGTCTTTGATCTTATGGATTTTTAGTTGAGATAAGACCAAATATGATAAGATAAGAAATTCAGGGACTTTGTTATATTACATCCACTATTTTGTGAGTCATAATAATAGAGCTGAATACTTTCGCATCCTATATTGTCATTATTTAGTAAGAATGGCATATTACTGTAAATGAACCTGAAAATGCACAAATAAATATCATAGGAATCTAAATCTTGAATAGCAAAGGAGCTCATTGTAGTATTTTAGAACCACAAGTTCGACCATGATAAGAAATGTACACGAGCACCAACAATATCAATGAGGTTGATCAGCCAACGAATGTCAAATTTAGTAAGAGAGAGAAAATATTATCCTTCACCTTCTCCATACTAAAAAAATATAGTGCTTTCAACTCTCTCGCTAGTTTCATGAAGTGTCAACGTAAATCATATAACTATGGAGGAGAGGAACATCAGTCTCTTGTTATAGGACCACAGAGTTATGGAGGAGAAGGAATTTCAACTCTATCATTGTTTATGTGAAGCTTTAACATGAAAAAAAAAATTACAAAAGAGTCTTGAAACTTCAATATGAACTAGGGATATGGAGGAGAATGAGACGAAGAGTGTACAAGGGTTTTTCAACGAAATCTCATTATCCCCTCATTCTTCAAGAATCAGAAAGATCCTTTTCAAGTTTGAAATTTGTTCATTTAAAATCTGGATTCTTCCAATTTAATCTTATTTATTTATTTTATACTTATTCTTATTTATTTTATATTATTTTTAACTTTTTTTAATTTATTTTAATTTTTTATTCTATAAATACCCTTCTATCATTCCTTGAAATAATTTTGTTAAATCATAAATTATAATAATATACCTAAGATATAGAACAAATATAAATAGTAACTTATATATAGAGTATATATTGTATAAAAAAATAAATTGATGTATATATAAATATGAATGCTTAAATAAAAATTATTATAATTTTTATTTTTAACATTTTATATTAGAATTGAAATTATTTTTATTTTATTAATTTATAAAGTTTGTAATTTGAAAAAAATAATTAAAATACCATGGATATAAGAAATGACATCCATATCTCACATGCTATGTGATATTTTTATCCATGCTACATCCCTAATATATTCAATCTTATCCTCTTGGGCAAAAATCAACACAAAATAGAATATGTTTATCCTACTCCGAGGCACTCCTCCGTATCAACCATGTTGATTTAGTATTTTACTCTTGAGGTCCTCTGAACAAGGCTTAAATTGAAGACTGCAAGGAGGGAAGCAAACTCTAGTTTCATTTTGGCCAATACTTTGTTGGTAAATTTGAAAACTTCCAAATTTTTTAAAGATCATTTTGATGTTGTAGTGTTGGTCTGAACAGAATTGGGTTACTTTCATTAGATGATCATTTTAGTGGGTTTGTGATGGGCTCAAGAAATTTCGATTGGGCTCACCCAATATACTATAGTCTCAATTTCTTTCACTCTAGTTGACCGAATACGGGCAGTTCTTGTTGTGGATGCACTATTGGGAGCGTTCAAGACGTTTTCACATCACCGCTATATGCCAATGATGTAATTGGGCATAAATTCAAAAGAACAAAAAATTTTAGTGCACTAGGTGATAACAAAAAAAGAAAATGCAACAAAGTGATTGCAAAATCATTAAAAGTTTAGCGAACTCCCGATGGAGTCTATTCAAACCACATGGAATGTTTATTCTCTTCACCTTAAATATATTCGAGCAAAGCCAAACTAATCGATGATCATCTCCAACGACAGCAAAAATCCGCACGCATGTTAAAAAGGCATCATGAAAAAGAAGCACCTCAGATTCACCACCGGACATCAATCGCTCACCCCAATTACTTCCCTTTTTTTTCTTGTGAAAAGATTAGGGACGGTGGGAACCCATAAGACCGAGGAGAATCAATCTCTTATTATAGGATTGGAGAGTTACGGATGAGAAGGAGTTTTGACTTTCTCACCGTTTCATGGAGTTTTAACATGAATCAAAGAATTATGAAAAAGTCTTGAAACTTTAGTATGAATTAAGGGTACAAAGAAGGAGATAAAGAGTGTAGAGTTTTAATTTTTTTTTTTTTTTAAGAAATCTCATTGCCCCCTTTATTCTTCAAGAATTAGAAGATGCTTTTTCAGGTTTTTGTTCATTTAAAATATTAGTTCTTCTACTTTATGCTTATTTATTTATTTTATATTATCTTTAACTCTCTTTTTAAATTTCTTTTCTTTTTAATTCTTTTATATGCCCTTCTATCATTGCTTAAAATAATTTTATTAAATCATAAATTATACTACTATACCTAAAATGTAGAACAAATATAAATAGTAATTTATATAATACATAGAATAAAACATGAGATAGGATATTTTTATTCATGCACGTCCCTCTCACGTTCAATTTTATCCTATATTGGGCAAAGATCAAACACAAGATAGGAAAAATTTATCATATCCTGACTTTTATTCTAATTACCAAACGTAGTCCAAGGGTTTACTCCTCCATATCAACCAGGCTCATTTAGTACTTTACACCTAAGGTTCTCCTAACAAGGATTGAATTGAAGACCACAAGGAGAGGAGCAAACTCTTTTACCATTAAGGCCAACACTTTGTTGGTAAATTTAAAAAAATTTAAATTTTTGAAAGATCATTTTGATGTTGTTGTGTTGGTTTAAGCATAATCGGGAAAATCTCATTAGACGATCACTTAATGGATTTTGAAATTGGGTAGAGAAATTTCATTTGGGATCACCCAATTCACTACTGTTTCAATTTCTTTTTCTCTAATTGATCGGAATACAGGCAATTCTTGTTGTGGATACACTATTGGGAGTGTTCGGGACATTGTCACATCACCGTCATATGCTCATAATGTGATTGGGCATAGATTCTAAAGAAAAGAAAGTTTAGTGCACTAGGTACAACAAAAAAATGCAACAATCCAATTGTAGAATCTGTTAACAGTTCAACGAAATCGCGTCGATGGGGTCTATTCAAACCGAATAGAATGTTTATTATCTTCATTTTAAATAGATCCGAGCCAAGCCAAACTAATTGATGATCATCTCCAACAACAGCAAAATCCTCCCATGTGTTAAAAAGGCATCATGAAAAAGAAGCACCTCGGCTCCACCACTAGACATCAATCGCTTGCCTTAGTTACTTCCCTTTTTTCTTGTGAAAAGATTAGGGACGGTGGGAACCGATAAGATTGAAGAGTATCAGTCTCTTATTATAGGACCAAAGAGTTACGGATGAGAAAGAGTTTCGACTTTCTCACCATTTCATTGAGTTTTAACATAAATCAAAGAATGACAAAAAAGTCTTGAAACTATAGTATGAATTAAGGGTATGAAGAAGAAGGAGATAAAGAGTGTAGAGGCTTTTTTTTTTCTTTCTTTTAAGAAATCTCATTGCCCCCTTTATTCTTCAAGAATTAGAAACATGCTTTTCAAATTTTTGTTCATTTAAAATATGGGTTCTTCTACTTTATGTTTGTTTATTTATTTTATATTATCTTTAACTATCTTTTTTTTAAATTCTTTTCTTTTTAAGTCTTTTATATGCCCTTCTATCATTGCTTAAAATAATTTTATTAAATCATAAATTATGCTAATACACCTAAAATATAACAACTATAAATAGTAATTTATATATAGAATATACATTATAGAATAAAACATGAGATAGGATATTTTTATTCATGCTTCATTCGTCTTATATTCAATTTTATCTTATATTGGACAGAGATCAAACATGAGATAGAATACATTTATCATATCATGATTTTTGTCTTAACTACTAAACGTAGTCCAAGGGTTTATTCCTCCATATCAACCAGGCTCATTTGGTACTTTACACCTAAGGTCCTCCCAACAAGGATTGAACTGAAGACCACAAGGAGGGGAGCAAACTCTTTTACCATTTAGGTCAACACTTTGTTGGTAAATTTGAAAACTTCTAAATTTTTGAAAGATCATTTCAATATTGTTGTATTCGTTTAAACATAATTCGGAAAATTTTGATTAGACGATCACTTAACAGATTGTGTAATCGAGTGGAGAAATTTCATTTAGGATCACTCAATTTACTAGAGTTTCAATTTTTTTTTCTCTAGTTGACCAGAATATGGGCAATTCTTATTGTGGATACACTACTGGAAGCGTTCAGGACGTTGTCACATCGCCGTCACTCATAATGTGATTGGGCATAGATTCTAAAGAAAAGAAAGTTTAGTGCACTAGGTACAACAATTAAAAATCCAACAATTCGATTGCGGAATCCGTTAACAGTTCAACAAACTTCCGATGGGGTCAAATCCGAACCGAATAGAATGTTTAATATCTTTGATTTAAATAGATCCGAGCTAAGCCAAACTAATCAATGATCAACATCAGCAAAATCCTCGCAAATGATGCGAAGGTATCATGAAAAGAAGCACCTTAGCTCCATCTGTGGACATCAATCGGTCGCATCGGTTACTTCCTATTTTACCCGTAAAAAGATGAGGGACGGTGGGAACCGACAAAACTTGAGAAAGAGCGGTTGCAGTGACACTCTTCTTTCTGTGTCGAACCACATTTTCCAACGCCTCGGCAGAAAATCCTCGCCACCCGTTGCCCGGCAACTTCTTCCCTTTTCCTCGTCAAGCCAAATGTCGACGAAGGCCCTGTGGATAACGTTGCATTTAGTGATCATACACGAGTCAATGCCAAGCAAATATTATTACAGTCGCTCCAAAAGAAAAATATTTAGATGCATCGAGACGCGTGTGATCCCCCGTGTATTACGACCGTTGATTTTGGTTACGATCTTGCCATGATCTGGGCCGGGATGCACTGAGCTCGCGTGGTGTGCGCCCGTCGTGCTCGGCAATGGCTTTAATCGCTCGAGATAAATTTAGACTCGACTGCAATTTTCGAGCTAAGATTTGTTTACACGCTCCTATGGAATTGTATTGAATTGTATTCCCCTAGGCGACAAGCCAAATACCGAGTGGTTGTATATCTCACATTTTCATGCAACCGTTTGGAGTTTATAAATACGACTACAATTTGGAAGGAAAATGTTGAAGAGCATCGGAATGGCACTTGTCAAGTAATGGATAATTTATATTTTGAAATTACAGTAAGTATATCTTATAAGTGCGTGAAGGCACTCATCGACGATCCCCTGATAAGCAACTGATAACCCTAAAACTATACCAAAATATTCATTTAGATTTTCTCGGAAATAATGGGACAGCTTTATATGATAACAAACGCACATTATCGCCTCATCATCTGCTAAGCATGATGAAGATTAAGTTTCATTTGTTTCGAGGAAACTTCCTCTGGACTTTACTTATTTCCGTATCTCCTTTTGACGTAAATCCATGCGACCTTTACTCGGATTCATTCCGATATTGTCAGTCAGGAAGGGCAGTACAGAAATTTTGGATTCAAATACGTCGGTAATAGATCAGGAGGTGTCTCATCAACGTGACTGGCCGCTTGCATAATTCTCTCTCTTGCAATCTTCCATACCAGTAAAATTATTAACACAGGAACTGTTTGTAAGGATTTCCATACTGCATATGTAACCTTTAGGAGGCCTTAATCATTAACATCAAACTTTCTGTTGGTCAAAGATGAAGAGGGAATAGAGGATTAGACATAGATTCACCAGTGGGAGGACAACTCATATTCAGAAATAAAAAGAGGTGTCTCTGGACATCTTCCAAAACTGACATTAGTTAACTACAATCTCGCTAACATGTAAACACCCACCAGTGAGATTTCCTAACAAGCCTAAAATCTAGAACAGAGAGATGCAAGTAACACTTTCGTATCTATTAATTATATCTCATAGGACGCGGCAGTCCCAAAGTTATTCATCATCTCCTTTTTGTAGCGGATTGCAGTGCAAGTTTCCTCGTTTTCTTTTGAACACTTATCCATGAAATCCAATCGTCAATTTATATTCCTGAAACGGAACTTTGAATTTGATGTATAACAGAACCTCTAGCAGTTTACCTGTCATTACATCGTTAACACCAAAAGTACAAGCAGTGCTGTCACCTTATTGGAAAATGTATAATGAACCCACATTCTTTTAGTCAATTCTACCATTTAGTAAGATGGTGGATGAAAATCGTGATTAGATGTGACTGAAAGAAAGAGTGCAATGAATACATTCAACAACTAGCCAATATTGTTATTTAACCCCAGTGTGTCTGGAATACCAGGTTCTTTTATTGAAGTAACAATTACTAGTCTTTATGAATGACAGGAGTTGTATTCCAATTTACAAGCCTTGGACAGAATCGAGAAAGATTATCAGCAAAAGCAGCAAGAACATATTAGCCTTGACGAGAAAGATAAAAACCATGAGTTCTCAAGACATTATGTCTTGGTTACAGACTATGATACTTTCGTCACAGCTTCTAATTTGCTTGCATCAGTATCTCCTTCGATAGTGACCACATACGTGAAAGAAAGAATTTCCTTGACACTCTTGCTCATCGGCTTGTGTTGGAGTCCAGGCATTTTGATTTTTGATGCGACTGGTGTATCATTCTTTATGCCTAAAATGGTCTTGAGTCTTTTATATTGGTTTCTACCGCTTGTTCAGTCCATCATCCCTGTAGTGATTCAAAATTTGCACTTTTTTCCTCTTTACATGATTGTACCGGTCTAACCTATTTTGCTAGTTGAGAACAATTTTGCAATACTAATCTTGGCTTGAGGTTGGCAGGTTAGTGCTTTGATTTGAAAAGATGTATACCGGGATGGGGGAAACTGTTATCCCTCATGTTCTTCAGAGTGTGTCGGATTTAACTTTTTCCTTGTATGGTTTATTATACTCGGTAAAAAGCTTGTCCTTATTGTTCACTTTGATGGTTGGAAGAGAACCTTTCCATTCTGAGGTCAGACCTACGGAGTCAGAAGAGGCATGTGAAAAGTTTAACGAAGAAATCACTTTGGTCAAGGGCTCTGGAAGAAGTACCTAGTTAATTCTGCTCTTTCAGCTTTTCCCTAGACTTTGTTCATGTCAATGTATTCTCAATTGCGTATACTCACAAATTGTTTATATTTAGGAGTAAAAAGAAAGATTTTTCCCGAAAATTCTCTGTATGTTCTTCTCAATAAGCTTTGAACAGAAACTTCGAGATAATTTCATCTTCTAAGGTCACAAAAAATCCTTTTCCTTGTCCAATATCTACTGCGGTTTTTGCAGACTTAATCTGCGTATGATGCAAATATACTTTAGAAATAAATTGTGCTTTAGTTAGAAAAACTGCAGCGACGAGGATGACATCTGTTGCAGAACTTTAACGGAAATGAGATTAAAGATAAAAATGAACTAGAGAAAACTAGTAAATTAACAATATGAGCCAAGTTGTTAGGCGGAGTTCACACTGTTTCAGGACTTCGAAGCCTAGCTTATAAGCATTTTGTCTTTTTAGAAATATGGTAGAAAAAATTGCCGATACAACAGTCTTACTATTTGCTCTTAAGGTGGTGAAGAAGCTTGCAGATATTATTCTTTGCCTCCAAATGGAAGTTCTTAAAGCCTTTGGTAGTGCTGGTATGCTTTTTGAAATGCAAAGATCCTCTTCTCCTTAAAATCTGTCTTCTGCTGCTAAGAAGAAATATGGACAATACCAAATGAAATCAGAATAAGATGCACTAAGATGACTGAAATGGTGCTACTATTTTGCTGCACAAGTTTTTGTGCTTACAAATAAACTTTTATCTTTGTCGTCCACCACATTTTACTTGGTTGATCATTCGTGGTAGCTATCAGTCCTCCTATTGATGATTAATATATTGAAGTCCATGAACGGAATACTGGTCTCTTTATTGTCCTAGTAATGTTTTCCATCTTTAGCCATTCAGATTGGGAAAGAGCAGCAGGAGGTTCTGCCAGCAATGGTAGTAAACTGGGATCTTCTGGCCTGGCTTTGCACTATGCAAGCATTATAACTAAAATTGACACTATCGTGAATCCATAAATTTTTCTGATTTTGACTCTTCTGGAGTTCTCATTTTCCAGTCTATTTTTTCCTTTCATTTTTGTTCAATTGTGTGCATCCTAATTTGGGTTCTTGATCTAATCATGATAAGAAATGCACATGTATGGTAGCTGTAGGATTCTCCATTACATATCACTCCTAAGACACTACTATTGCAGTCTGCGTCCATTAACTCTGGACCAGATATCTTGTGATATGGAAAGATCTGAAAATGCAAAGACCAATTTATGCATGCATAATTTAACAACAAATATTAAGACATCATTTGCTTTCCAGAATCCTAAAGTTCTCGACCTGAATTCAACATGGAGTTGAACAGGAAAGTGGATTGAAACTTTTATGCAGTTATATACAATTAAGAAACCATTCTTAAATACAGATTGATCTGACGAGCAGGCTGACCAGCCATCCAAAGATATCTCAAGTATTGACTAGAGCATACCCGTATTAACTACAAATGTGAAAAACGCATATTTGCTTACCAGAATCCTAAAGTTTTCGACCTGAAACCAACATTGAGAAAAACAGGAAAGTGACTTGAAGTTGTTGAATCTGCCATTGAGTACATCTAATATGGTTAGGGTATACGCATCTACTACTGCATTGGCATTTGTATGGTTCTCCACGTGATCTCTTGAGCTTTTATTCAATCAGACTCTTTTTATTTGGAGTTTGGCATCTGCTGTAAGTGTCTACCATCTGTATCTTCTTATATTTACTCATATTGTTAATTGTTGAAACAGCAAGGAACTTTCATGTGATTAACAACTATTGTTACCGGTACTTAGCCTCTATAGAGTAATCTGATCTTCCTGAAATTTGTTGAGATAATCTAATATGCTTAATCAACTTCTTTTCCCAATAAACTTCCGTTTTCTCAGTAGCATAAGAATACTGTGACTGGGAAAACTGTCAAATGGCTTGATGATATGAAGTCTATGATCACAAGGCCTCAGACATGAAGATAAGATTTTTATTTTTATTTTTATTTTTTTTTTTACCATTTTAACCAACTGTTATTTATCCACTCCACGTAGCTCACATAGAATGACAATGGACTATTTATTGTTGCAAAGAAAATATTGATGAAATAGAAAGAAAAGTGCTTGAGGAATTCATTACTGATTTCCTTTGGTGCTAAAGATGGACTTGGTATGGTCTTCTTTGACCCACGCAACTTCTATTCCAATTAGGTGGCTCGTTCAGGCTCTGTAACTCCAACAATGACAAATGAATTGTACCAAAGTCTGCCACCAGATATAAAGTCAGCTACGTTCTTTTGGCTGCGGCAAGTTCAGATTCAGGAAGAGGTGGTCAATATGTATCATGTAATCATTTTTACAGAATGTACCTAGATATATTTATGTATATATTGCTGCGGACCTGTTCTTAAGCAGAAGATGATTTCCTCATCTGGGGGATCCACCATGTTTGGTGTCTGTGCAGCCCACAATTCCAATTGTTAAAGCTAAAATGGAGAAGACACTGTCGTGGCTTGCTCCACTTGCTGCTAGCAAAATCAAGTAAGTTGAAAAAACATCTGCAGGTGAATGACAAATTGTGCTATAAACTTGAAAAATGACATGTCTTGACCATTGGTTATGTTTGAATTTGGATTGTCATCTCACACCACTTGTTTATGAGGTTTATGGGTTTGTATGCATGTAGTCTTCCTCCATCAAACAATTTCAGCACTTGGGTTGGACTTCTAATGCGAACAATTCTGCCTCTCATACCGTTTGATCTTTGAAGTTTCGATGCATATTAACTTATTGCATAATTCCATTTTTTATTTGTTTTAACTAGAGCACACTATGGCTTTGCAAAACTGGGAGAAAGGGCAAAAATGAGGTACTTAAGCTTAGACCTTCATGTGCTCATCTTTGATGTTTTCTGGCCTTTGAACATCATCAAGATTGCCAACTGATATTCTTTTTCAGGTCCAGAGTAAACCACAGACCTACTGGCAAGGGTGACTTCGTCAGAATCAATACTCTATATCATGCTGATAAGGAGAAAACTGACCCCTATATCGTTGAACTTCTGTTCTGGGTTCACCAGCTGGTCTGCAAGAGAAGGGCAATGAACAATGGAGTTACCTGTTCACTTGATTCGACGGTTTCTTCTCTAAGCAATGAAGAGATCAGATTATCTTCTCATGGTTCTTGTGAGGATTTAAATAAGAGGAAGCTGATGCGAAGCACAAGCGGAACTCTGGAATCCAAAACAGGAAATCTCTATTCATGCTATTACCATCTACCGTGCACAGGTATTTGTGATTCTCCCACCGATACAAGTCCGGGGGTTTCAGTTCCAATTCTGAAAACAGGATGTATGGACTTCAGCATAGACACGATGACTGCATTGGATGTCATCGATGGCATTCCCGCCTCTTTAAGTTTACGAGCAATCACTGTGAGAAAAGCGATAACTACAGTTTGTGCAATAACGGGTGTACATCTACCTCTTTTATACTGGAACCCAAAGGGAGATAGTGGACAGTAAGACATCATCTGGATATGTAGCGGATGCCAAAACAATATATCACGGTGCCTGTTCATCTTCTGATACGGTTAGAAGAGTATCTACGGTCTTGCAAGACCAGTGAACACCAATGTTGCAGCTAACCGTAAGTGAATGTGTTGGATTCATATATATTTATGTACGAACGTCTGCCATGCTTAGCTTTTTGTCGGTTGCCCGATCTGGGGCAGTGTAGGATCAAGGTCAACTGTTCGGTTGATGATTGTCAAGATGGTTAATTGTGAGTCTTGTGATCTATGCTGTGATCACCCATGATTTCTTCCTGCTCTAGCAGCGCCTTTAGTCTGAATTCGCTTCCTATGGTCTCTAAATAATTCACTGCTCGGACATCTTTCTTCAACACAATTATAGGTAAGTTTTCCTGCCTCATGCTTTGTAAGGCACTGTTTGGTAACCATTTTTGTTCCCAGAATCAGTTTGGGAACAGAATCGCGTTTGGTAAAATTTTTGTTCCTGAGAACAGTTTTGGACTATAATTGAGAATAAAAAAAAAAAATGTGATTCTTGTTTCGGAAACAAAATTTAAAATCAAAACTCTTCTTCTCCTCTTTTCTTCTTCTTCATCGATCGCCATCCCACGACTGCCGCCCGCCACCACCGGTCCGGCGAGCTTGCCAGAGGCTCGACAAGCCAAGGCGAGGTTCGACGAGCTCACCAGAGGCAAGCCCAACCACCGGCGAGGCTCACCCAGCCCCGCCAATGGCTGGGCGTCCAGCCCCGCCGATGACCAAGCAGGCCTCACTTAGCCCTGACGAGGCCGGCCTGGCCACCGGCAAGGCTCGACTGATGAGGGCTGGCCTCGCCGAGGGCTGGCAACGCTTCGGTGAGGTCACCGGCCCTCGTCGGCCGATCGCCGGTCCGACGACCGACCTGAAGAAGAAGAAGAATAGGAGAAAAAAGGAAAAAAAGAAAAGAAAAAAAGAAAAAAATTATAAAAATTATTTACAAATTAAAAGAAATTGATTTAGAACATAATCAATGAGTACGGTACCAAACGCAATTCTATTCCAAAATTAGAAATTTTGTACAGTTACCAAACACGTTCTTTTATTGAGAATCAGTTCTCGGGAACAAAATAAATAAAAAAATCATTTATAATCAAAATTTGTTCCCAGAAACATAATCGTTACCAAACACACCCTAAGTGTTAAAATGTGATCCATTTTTGGAAAGTCCTAGAACACACTAAACTACTCATGCTTAAGAATTAAGTATGCTTACTGGAGAAGAAAAAAGTGGCGGCAACAATCTGTTCAAGTTGGCAACAGTGCAATGCATGCAAGAAAAGGCAAGTCCAAGTCAAGGTTGAAGACTCATGTGTTGGAGAAGTTTCTGGTACTACGTGGGCAGCAAGTGTACGTGTGAAGGAAGAAAGCCAGCTGGAAGTTGGCTGAATTAAGTCAAAAAGAGTGGCTCCTTGTACAATGTCAAAGTCGATTGCAGCTTGCAGTCGGTGAAACTTGTCTATAAATAGGAAAGAGTACTCAGCCTTGTAAGAACGCACGACAACTAGAACAAAATGAGAGAGAACGTGAGCTGAGAGAACCAAAAACTAGAAACTAAGAGATAGCCACTCCAGTATTATCTTTTGTACTACACAAGTCCTTGAATAAAATTTAGTTTGTGCTTTCATTTATTTCTCACTCCCTTGCCATAGTTCACACACACTTGCACACACACGCTTCCGCAAAAAATCCAACAGTAAGATAATGGCTTCAGGCTTCTACCGTGTCGGTAGTTCTCGTGCACCTTAGACATACACCGGTTACAACTGAAGAAATCTCGAAAGCGACCATTCTGAATGCAGTGTCTTGTCCATCGAGAAATGGAAGGCATTTCGTGATTCGATATTGTTTCCCATTAAATTCAATCCCCGTTTCGACTTGCGTCTGAAGGAAACGTGCTTCCTCCCTTTCTTTCAACTCCCGGGTACACTTAGATCCATGCCTTGAGCAGAAAGACCTGAAGGAAGAGTGCCGTCGTGTTCTTCTCCTTTGTTTCCCTCACTAGAGCATGGGTTTACTTTGTTGTTTAGCTCAGGACACGTTCCAAAATCACTAACTGATAATGTTGTATCCCTTGCTTCAAAACACATACTCTAGGTTAAAAGAAAGACAAGTCTCTAGATTTTTTTATTACTACCCCATATATCAGCCTCATCTTTTAGTTTAAGATGGAGAGAGATATTTAATCAGCCCTAGTGGATGCCTTGGTCACTAGACAATAATTGACTGGAAAAATTACTTAATAAGTTCTAAAACCATTACATGAATGTCAATTTAATCATGAACTTCCCAAGTTTGTCCCCAACAAATGCATGTTTAGAATTGCCTCGATTTATTTCAAAATAAATTCACATATTTCTTCCTTTTCTTGTGAAAATTTCATTACCAACCAGTTTTTTTTTTTTAAATACTTTGCATTAATTGATATTTAACGTTAATGATTTATCCCAACTTTTTTGAATGTAATCCGGTTTTATTATTATTATTATCATTTAATATTTTCTATTTACGTTACCATATTTAATATGTTCAAAAGACATTCATGTGACAATGCAAGTTGTTAGTCCCATATTTTAACGTCTCTACAATGATAATGTTCAAAGATTATCATGAAATTTCAATGAAAAGCATCTTATAATGTGATAGAAATTATACTTTAAGATATGTTTTCAAAAAGTAATGATAGTTAGACAAAAGCAATTGAAATATAGAACGCAAAAAGATGACTGAAAAAAAAATTAATGTGTCAAATGGACTCTATTCAAAAATGTTGATTGGTATTGTCTTGATCACGTTACAAAACTCATCGAAATCACTTTACTTTTCCTCTAAAGAATCCAAACACACGCTCGTTTAATGCAATTTATTCGTCCAACGAAATGTAAACTTTAGTCTTGATTGTTATATTTGTAAAAATGACATTTTACTTTTTACATTCATACCCCGCCATAGGGGTGAGCATCGGTCTAGGGTCAACCTTGGACCGACCTTGGACCGGCCCAACATTGCCGGTCATGGTCCGGTTCCCAAGGAGACTGGGTCGGTCCTTAGTCCTAGAATTTCAGGACCAACACTGTGCGGGTCGGTCCTCGGTCCTGAGAGTTCTGGGTTGGTTCAATCCGGACCAACCCTGAATATATATATATAAAGAAAAATTTAAAATAAACGACGTCAACAACATTAAACAGCTCTTTAGTGAGGAGTTCAAATAATTTTACATTATTTTTTAATAACTTAGATTTTTAATTTATTTTATGGCGTTAATAGTCATAATTTATGAATGAGGAAAATGTTTTTGTGAGGAGTCCTTACGGTGTCCAAAAATGTATAAACAACTCCTTATGGTATCCTCCTCTAGTATTCGTTTCCTTCTGTCTTATTTGTCCTCTTAGTCTTCAATTTGCCAAAATCGAAATAAACAATTTCTTCGCTTGCCACTCGACACTTGTCTCGCTCACTTTGGGTCACTCGTGCCACTCATCGCTCGATGCTCACTTGGCTTGTTGCTCCCCGTTTGACATTCGATGCTCATTCTGTTCGACGCTCACCCCACTTAACCCTCACCACTTGCCTTTCTTAGCTAACCTCGCTCATCATCAAACCCATTAGGTCGGTACGATCCTTGATTGCCCTTTCAAGGAGTACAAAAAATGAAATAAAAAATTATTAATTAGTCCTAGGTTAACCTTGAAACTAGATTAAACACATTGGGTCAATCCGGTCCTCAATCGCTTTTTCAAGGAATATAAAAAATGAAATAAAAAATTATCGGTTGGTCTCGGGTTGACCCTGGAACCGGACCGAACCCAGAACCAGACCGAACCCATTGGGTCGGTCCAGTCCTCGATCCCAAGCTCAATAGGGTCGGTCCTCGGTCCCAAAAATTGAGGATCAACACTGTGTGAGTTGGTTCTTGGGTTAGGGGGTGGACCGGCCTAACCTGGACCATACTCACCCCTACCCCGCCACACGTCCTTGTAGATATGGCCTTTGGGCTCTCGTGGCGCTGGTAGGGCCTACTGGGGCGCCAAGCCCATGATAAGTATTTTGCTGTCTAACCATATTAAGCTACTCCAGTTAATATAGATGATATAGCTATAAGCGTTTGTCAAGCACCTTATAAAATTTATAACAATCTTTTAATGATTGAAACTGCTACGAGATAATTGTACCAAATTACTTCTTATTAATGACGAGTACAAGCCTAAGTCACGGAACATAGACAGTATATCATAGCAATTTACGTCCAAAAGAACATGAAGTTTCAGAATATCATACTTTTAATGATGCATAAGTCAGTCACTCGGTTTTGTAAGTCATTTTATTCGAGTTGATCTTGTGAAAAAATTTCTTCTTAAGTTGAGCATGGGCAACCTCAAGCTCCGCTCAAAAGAAGCTCAAGTAACTCGAGTTCGACTACAAATTAAACTAGTTGTTACGAGTAATTAATGAGTCAAGTCCAAACTACTTGCAAATAGCTTGATTTAATTTCACAGTAATCAAGTAGCACATTGCGACGGTCGCAAATCTCTCATGCTCCGTGCTTCGAGAGGAATGGCGAATACCTTGTCGCAACCGCGATTCTTACGCATGTAGATCTAGATCTACGATGTGGGTGGAAGCCCCTCTAGCCAAGGCGATGTCGACCTTGTCGGACTTTGGTTTTTCTTCTTTTCCATTCCAGTTCTCTAGTTTTTTTTTTCTTTTTTTCACAAACTTGTTAATTTTCAAGTCTGTTTTGATGAAATCTATCTAAATTTGCTAATTTATCTTCCGAACCGGGAGAGAGGATCATGTTGCAGTTAATGCTTTAGAGAGAGAGAGAGAGAGAGAGAGGATCATGTTGCTGTTATGGCTTTCACCGCCCAAAAATTGGATGAGGGAGTGGTGATGCTGCGTTTCTTCTTTTTCTTATGTCGCTCGCCATGAGAATCCACCGTGAGATCAGGGAAGACACATTCCGACATTAGCAGACAACAAGGAAAGCACCGCTGCTGGAGATTCTCCTTTCCTTGCCTCTTTCTCTTTTTTTTTTCCTTTCCTTTCCTTTCCTTTCCTCTTTCTCCTTTTGAGTTTCAATGTATGTACTGTTGCGAAAAGGTGAGCGATCAAACAATAATATAGACAAAGAAGAAAATAAATCGGACACCAGATTTATGTGGTTCAGTCGTAAAGACCTACATCCACAAGGAGAGCAGCAGCGAATTTCACTATAGATCAAGCGATACAAGAAGATTACACACTTAAGTTACTCAAACACTCTCTCGATGTTTCTGAAGCCCCAATTACACCCAATAACTCACGCAGTGTTTAGCTCAAAATTCTTCAAGAAATAATCTCTTAATCTCATGAAAAAATTACACGCAAATCTTACCACAAGATTTAATCAGCTTGAACACTAAATCTTCTTGGATATAATTCATGGACAAGAACGACAAAGAAAAATCCCTCCCAAGCACTCGACGACTAGACGGTGCTTCAAGACCAACTCTTCATGATCAACGGCGGAACACCAAACACTCACGCGGCGCTTCAAGACAATTTGTGATCCACACCTACCATCCACGGCCACAAGTCTATATATATAAGTGAAACCCTTATTTTTTTGCTAACTTCTCATAGGATTCTATTTCCTATCTAAAACAATTTTATTCAAAACATATCTCTGTATGTTTTAAACATAATCCAAATCCAAGTCAAAATTGAACTTTCCTATTTCAATAGCCAAATTTCTCCAACGTGGATTCAAACTTTGGGAAGTTGATCTTTGGATATTCTTTGCACAATTTCGAACGGTCCGCAACATATCCAATTCGGAATATTCGGAATTTCATATTGGACTCAAACTCGAGACATATTTTAACATGTACATGCGTGTTTCTTGAGTTCACACCGGGTGCAAGGCTCTGGTTACCCAGTTGCACTGACAGTAAAATCAACAAGACTTGATAAAAAAATGAGACGGAAAATCCACAAATTTATTCGAGTCTTTAGAGTCGAAGCTGATCCCACGAGAAAAGTTAAAAGTGAATAGATGCTTCCTCAAAAGACATATTGTTATAGGGTCAAGCCTACTTAACCCATTCTCTACAATTGTAATGTTAGAAGATTTCCGCACATAAATATTGGCCCACACACTCCAACTTTTATATGCGGAACAAGACACTTTCGTTTGTTTTATAAACAACTTTCTAACGATTGCATCTTGAAATGGGAAGGTGTATGAACCCTTGATTGCCAAGCCCCTGCAGAGGGCTGACCTTGACCTAATGTTTTTATCCGTTGATCGACTAATGTACGGTCGTAGTAACGTCATTCAGGTAATTAATACTTTGACTCGACGGCATGGTGCGATATTGTTGATTTTTGATTCGTTGCTGTTCGAATCTTGTGTTTTTCAAAAGACACGACAGCCCAAATCGTTTTGTTTGTGCCGAGGAAATTGTGCTCTCACTCTCGTGACATTTATTTGCACACGGTATCTACGGATATAACTCTTGTAGGTTCACGAAAACGCATTATCTTTCTAGTGACTGCTAATTTAGCGTCCGGCCATATACCAAATTTAGCAAGAGGGGCAACCGAAAGTACAAGTATGGTCATTTTTGTCTTATTTTAGCCAATTTTTTCTGCTTAAAAATTTAGTTGCGACACCCATTTTAAACCAAAAAGAAAATGAAAATGAGACACACCTCATATAGATATTGCTCTCTATAAGAGAACTCCCCCGACCAAAAAAAAACATTTTGAAAGATTCTGCTTGTTTTTTATAATATTTGAATTTATAAATATATATAGTTAATATATAATGCAGAATTTCATCTCATAAGATATAAACTACAGCTACTAGAGGCAATTCTTGTTCTGGGTTCCACACCGTGCTAAGTTCATTTCAAAATTAAATAGGCCCCTGAAAGCTTGCCTACTGAAATATACTGCAGAGTTTTATTGCATAAAATAGAAGCTATAACTTCTAGAGGCAAATTCTTGCTCAGGGTTCCACGCTGTGTTAAGTTAATTTTAAAATTAATTAGGCCTATTAAAGCTTGCCTACTGTAATCAATCATGTTGGAATGATCAAATTAGAGCAAAACACATTGATTATCTAGTGAATAATATGGCACATTCCAAATTTCTTATCATATTAAATAATACATATGGTCACTCCAATCAGTGTATGATCCGCCATTTGTGTTGTGTTTGTGACAACACCAAATTTATAAAAAGTCTCCTAACAAAAAAAAAATCATATGATTTATTGGACAATTACGTAAAATTCAATAGAGTTGGGTCAGTGGGTGATAAACGAATATGTAATTGAAGAATATGTTTTTTCATGTGTTTGGGAATATTTAAAAAAGAAAACTACCATTTAAAAAATTTCGATGAATGAAAGGATGAAAATATCATTGTAAAAATTGTTCAGACATTCGCTGCGTAACAAGTTTGTAGACTTCAAGGGAAAAAAAGAAATTTTCAGAGAGATTACTTCCAAAGAAGAGGTTTGTAGCACCAAAAACGATCATATAAAAGGAAGGTGTAGAATTGAGAGGGGAAACCGGACAAATAAGTGTACAAGTTTCCTCGAAGAAATTTGCGGCCAGTAGACTTCCCACCATTTTATATTAGAATTGAAATATTATTTTTATTTTATTAATTTATAAAGCTTATTATTCTAAAATAATAATTTTTTTATACCATGGATATAAAAAATCATATCCATATCTCACATCCTACGTGATATTATCCATGCTACATCCCTAATATATTCAATCTCATCCTTTGTTGGGCAAAAATCAACTCAAAATAGAATATACTTATCCTACTCTGAGGCACTCCTCCATATTAACCAGGTTGATTTGATATTTTGTTCTTGAGGTCCTCTGAACAAGGCTTCAATTGAAGACCACAAGGAGGGGAGCAAACTCTATTATCATTTTGGTTAACACTTTGTTGGTAAATTTGAAAACTTCCAAATTTTTTAAAGATCATTTTCATGTTGGCATGTTGATTTGAACAGAATTGGGTTAATTTCATTAGATGATCATTTTAGTGGATCTATGATGGGCTCGAGAAATTTCGATTGGGCTCACTCAATACATTATAGTCTCAATTTATTTCTCTCTAGTTGACCGCAATACAGGCAGTTCTGGTTGTGGATGCATTATTTGGAGCATTTAAGACGTTGTCACATCACCGCTATATGCCAATAATGTAATTGGGCATAAATTCTAAAGAAAAGAATGTTTAGTAAACTAGATGATTAAAAAGAAAATGCAACAATGTGATTGCGGAATCATTAAAAGTTTAGTGAACTCCTGATGGAATCGATTCGAACCACATGGAATGTTTATTCTCTTCACCTTAAATATATTCGAGCAAAGCCAAACTAATCAATTGTCATCTCCAATAACAGCAAAAATCCTCACACATGTCAAAATGGCATCATGAAAAAGAAGCACCTCAACTCCACCATCGGACATCAATCGCTCACCCCAATTACCTCCCTTTTTTCCTGTGAAAAGATTAGGGATGGTGCGAACCCATAAGACTGAGGAGCATCAATCTCTTATTATAGGATCGGAGAATTACAAATGAGAAGGAGTTTCGACTCTCTCACCGTTTTATGGAGTTTTAACATAACTTGAAACTTTAGTATGAATTAAGGGTACGAAGAAGAAGGAGATAAAGAGCATAGAGTTTTCTTTTCTTTTCTTTTCTTTTAAGAAATCTCATTGCTCCCTTTATTCTTCAAGAATTAGAATGATGCTTTTCAAGTTTGTGTTCATTTAAAATATGAGTTCTTCTACTTTATGCTTATTTATTTTATATTATCTGTAACTCTCTTTTTAAATTTCTTTTCTTTTAAATCCTTTTATATGCCCTTCTATCATTGCTTAAAATAATTTTATCAAATCATAATTATAGTAATATACCTAAAATGTAGAACAAATATAAATAGTAATTTATATATAGAATACATAGAATAAAATGTGAGATAGGATATTTTTATTCATGCTACGTACTCTCATATTCAATTTTATCCTATATTGGGCAAAGATCAAACACAAGATAGGGTAAATTTATCATATCCTAACTTTTATCATAACTACCAAACATAGTTCTCCTCCATATAAATCGGGCTCATTTAGTACGTTACACCTGAGGTCCTCCCAATACGGATTGAACTGAAGACCACAATGAGGGGAGCAAACTCTTTTACCATTAAGGCCAACACTTTGTTGGTAAATTTGAAAACTTCTAAATTTTAAAGATCATTTTGATGTTGTCGTGTTGATTTAAACATAATTGGGAAAATCTCATTAGATAGTCACTCAATGGATTTTGAAATTAGGTCGAGAAATTTCGTTTGGGATCACCCAATTTACTAGAGTTTCAATTTCTTTTTCTCTAGTTGACTAAAATACATGCAGTTCTTGTTATGGATACACTATTGGGAGCATTCGGGACATTGTCACATCACCGTCATATGCTCATGACATGATTGGGCATAGATTCTAAAGAAAAGAAAGTTTAGTGCAGTAGGTACAACAACAAAATTCAACAATCCAATTGTGGAATCCATTAATAGTTCAACGGAATCGCACTGATGGGGTGTATTCAAACCGAATAGAATGTTTATTATCTTCCTTTTAAATAGATCCGACCTAAGCCAAACTAATTGATGATCATCTCGAACAACAGTAAAATCCTCCCATGTGTTAAAAAGGCATCATGAAAACGAAGCACCTCGGCTCCACCACTAGACATCAATCGCTTGCTCTAGTTACTTCCCTTTTACCTGTGAAAAGATTAAGGACGGTGGGAACCGATAAGATTGAGGAGCATCAGTCTCTTATTTTAGGACCAAAGGGTTACGGATGGGAAAGAGTTTTGACTCTCCCACCATTTCGTGGAGTTTTAACATAAATCAAAGAATTACAAAAAAGTCTTGAAACTTTAGTATGAATTAAGGGTACGGAGAAGGAGATAAAGAGTGTAGAGGTTTTTTCTAAATAATAAATAAATAAATAAAAAGAAATCTTATTGGCCCCTTTATTCTTCAAGAATTAGAAAGATGCTTTTCAAGTTTTTGTTCATTTAAAATATGGGTTCTTCTACTTTATGCTTATCTATTTATTTTATATTATCTTTAACTCTCTTTTTTAAAATTATTTTCTTTTTGATTCTTTTATATGCCCTTCTATCATTGCTTAAAATAATTTTATTAAATCATAAATTATACTAATATACCTAAAATAGAACAAATATAAATAGTAATTTTTATTCATGATATGTTCCTTTTATATTCAATTTTATTTTATATTAGATAGAGATCAAACATGAGATAGAATAAATTTATCATATCCTGATTTTTATCTTAACTACCAAACGTGATCCAAGGGTTTACTCCTCCATATCAGCTAGGCTTATTTAGTACTTTACACTTGAGGTCCTCCCAATAAGGACTGAACTAAAGACCACAAGGAGGGGAGCAAACTCTTTTACCATTTAGGCCAACACTTTGTTAGTAAATTTGAAAACTTCTAAATTTTTGAAAGATCATTTCGATGTTATCATATTCGTTTAAACAGAATTCGGAAAATTTTGATTAGACAGTCACTTAATAGATTTTGTAATTGGGTTGAGAAATTTCGTTAAGTATCACCCAATTTACTAGAGTTTCAATTTCCTTTTCTCTAGTTGACCAAAATATGGGCAGTTCTTATTGTGGATACACCACTGGAAGCGTTTGGGACGTAGTCACATTTTCGTCATATGCTCATAATGTAATTGAGCATAGATTCTAAAGAAAAGAAAGTTTAGTGCACTAGGTACAACAATAAAAAATCCAACAATCCGATTGCGGAATCTGGTAATAGTTCAATGAACCCCTGATGGGATCAATTCGAACCGAATAGAATGTTTATTATCTTTAATTTAAATAGATCCGAGCTAAGCCAACTAATCAATGATCAACATCAGCAAAATCCTCACAAATAATGCGAAGGTGTCATGAAAAGAAGCACCTCAGCTCCATCTGTGGACATCAATCGGTCGCGTCAGTTACTTCCTTTTTTTACCTGAAAAAAGATGAGGGACAGCGGGGACCGACAACACTGAGAAAGAGCGGTTGCGGTGCAGTGACACTCTTCTTTCTGTGTCGAAACACATTTTCCAACGCCTCGGCAGAAAATCCTCGCCACCCAATACCTAGCAACTTCTCCCCCCTTTGACGTTACTCGTCAAGTCAAATGTCAACGAAGGCCCTTTTGGATAACGTCGCATTTAGTGATCTGACCGTACTAGTCAATTACAAAGCAAACCATTATTACAATCCCGCCAAAAGAAAATATTTAGGTGCATCCAGACGTGCGTGATCCCCATGTGTTACGACCGTTGATTTTGGTTATGATCGTACATGATCTAGGCCAGGACGCACTATTTGCCCACAGGCTCAATAATGGATTTAACCGCTTGAAATAAAATTTTGAGTCGCTGCAATTTTCGCACTGAGATTTGCGGACATGCTCTTATGGTACGCAACAAGCCATGAGTGATAGTATACCTCACCTTTCTCATATACCCATTTGGAGTTTATAAATACGACTACAATCAAGGAAAATGTCAAAGAACATCATAACGGCACTTATCAAGTAACCAATTTATAAAGCTTTGCAGTTTTCAAGAAATCGACTTGTCTCCATTATAGGTAATTAATATTTTGAAAATACAATTAGTATGTCTTATAAGTGCGCAAAGGCACTCGTTGATCATCCCCCAATAAGTAATTGGTAACCCTTAACCTATATTCAAATATTCACATAGATGTTCCCGGAAATAATAGTGGTAGAGCTTTATATGATAACAAACGCACATAATCGCCTCATCGTCTGCTATGTATCATAGAGTTTAGGTCCATTTGTTTCGAAAAAACTTCGCGTGAACTCTACTTATTTCCTATCTCCTGTCGTCCATGCCACCTTGTAATCGTTCTTTGACAATATCGACATAACAAGCGCACATTGTCGCCTCATAATCTGCTAAGCATGATGAAGTTTAGGTTTCATGTGTTTCGAGGAAACTTCGTGTGAACTTTTACTTATTTCACTCTCTCCTGTTGACGTAAAACCATGAGTGACCCTTTAATCTCCAATGGTCAAACGCCCTATTCTCTTTTTACCCGCTTTTGATAAGCGCAAATGGACAAGTGCATTGAAGTTCGCCTTATCTCATTATCTTATATGGAGCAGGAGAAGTTATTTACGCCTACGTTGGGAGGAGCGAAGTCTAAAACTGGCTAAATGTGGGGCTGAGTTTTGTGAGAGAGAGAGAGAGAGAGAGAGAGAATTTGACTCGAGGCTTTCGTTCATTAATGGCGTCCTCTTACACTTGGAGGAGCAGCTCCGTCGCTCATCCACACCTGGCGTAGACAAGAACAACATCGGATTCGGTGAGAACCCACGCGAACGGGGTTTTCAAAGCCATGACCAATCTGGATAAAGCCTAAAAGCCGAAGGGGAAAGGGGATTCGAGGCCTGTTGCTGGTGGCCACCACCCGCTCCCTCCCCCACTTCCCTCCCCTATAAAACCCTCCTATGCAAACAGAGCCAGACAATGCGAAGGAGGTGAAGAAAGTGATCAAGAAAGGTTTTAACACAGAGAGTGAGAGAGAGTAAGAGAGAGAGAGAGAGAGAGAGAATGGAGATGGAAGCAGCAAACAAAGAGGAGCAGCAGCGGCAGCAGCAGCGTCTTCCCAGCCCGATGAGGAAGATGGTGACGGTGGCGGCCATCGCCGCCGGCGTGCAGTTCGGGTGGGCGCTGCAGCTGTCGCTGCTGACGCCGTACGTGCAGCTGCTCGGGATCCCGCACAAGTGGGCCGCCTTCATCTGGCTGTGCGGGCCCGTCTCCGGCATGATCGTCCAGCCCGTCGTCGGCTACCACAGCGACCGCTGCTCCTCCCGCTTCGGCCGCCGCCGCCCCTTCATCGCCGCCGGCTCCGCCCATGTCGCCCTCGCCGTCTTCCTCATCGGCTACGCGGCCGACCTGGGCCACCTCCTCGGCGACACCACCCACGAAGGGACCCCGAAGCCCCGCGCCATCGCGGTGTTCGTCGTCGGGTTCTGGATCCTCGACGTGGCCAACAACATGTTGCAGGTGCAAATACGCCCCCTCCTTCTACATCTTCAATCATAAGGTTTTTTTTCATATGAAAGATAAAATCAGAAATGCGAAACGTATGCATGACCGTATCGTAGAATATACATACTCTTATGCTTAAGCATTTCTTTATAAAGCGGCTTTGTTCTAAAGTGGATATCATTGTTATAAGTGCATGTGCAATTTCATGGTACATATACATAAACACTTAAATACATACACACGTGGCAACACCGTATACGTTCGAATTTCCATTGGTAATTTATATTTTGAAAAAAATATAGGAATCCTTGTGCTCTCCAATGAAAACCAACGTGGGGTTCCCTGTCTTTTCAGGAAGTGATTAATGTGGTCTGATGAATTGGGTGTGGTCCATTTCTACCCAATTACTTTTCCTTAAAGACATTGACTAAGCTCACTTAAATAGAAAACATATATCTTGTTTTTTTCCAAAAAGTAGTGACTTGTTTCCTGAATGTAGGGACCATCTTCGGGAAATTATTATATAAGTGTGAAACGAGTATTAAATTGAATATAAGCCTTTGAAATTAATGGATCTTATATGAATTTGTAACCGTTTAAATTCAACCACTGGGATTTGCTCACATGAAAAGAGAGAGGCTGGGGATGATTTAGCCTTAAGTGTGGATTTCGACTCTCATGTCTTGCAAAGAAAGATGACAAAAGTCTAATAATGAAAGTTAAAGTAGGATCGACAAAAAGAAATTAATTTAGTAGTTATAGTAGCAGACTAAACAATTCCATAATTTTCCAGCATTCAACCGGCTCAAGATTATGGAGAAGATCCGAATTGGATAAGCCATGTTTTCCTTTAAATCATTCTAATTACCACCCCGCCCCCCAACAAAAAAAAAGATAAACTTTTTAATGATCAGATTATTATTCAGCTTCTGCTCTCGTTAAATGTACTGAAATTCAAAATAATTGTCTTAATAAAATATACTTAACAAAGCACTTCTTAATAAGACCCTTTTTAATTATGAATTAATAGAGTTTAACCGATTAACAGGGACCATGCCGGGCGCTCTTGGCCGACCTCGCGGCGGGGAACCAGAAGAAGACCCGGGCGGCGAACGCCTTGTACTCCTTCTTCATGGGGGTCGGCAACGTCCTCGGCTATGCCGCCGGCTCCTACACCCACCTCCACAGCCTCTTCCCCTTCACCAGCACCGCCGCCTGCGACGTCTACTGCTCCAACCTCAAGTCCTGCTTCTTCATCTCCATCGCCCTCCTCCTCAGCGTCACCGCCTTCGCCCTCGCCACCGTCCACGAGACTCCCTTATCGGAGCTCCGCAGCGACGCGGTCAGCGAGTCGGAGGGCAGCGAGCGCGAGCGCGAGCCGTTCCTAGGGGAGATACTCAGCGCGCTGCGCAGCCTGAAGAGGCCGATGTGGACGCTACTCATCGTGACATGCCTCAACTGGATTGCGTGGTTTCCTTTCCTGCTGTTCGACACGGATTGGATGGGACGGGAAATCTACGGAGGGAAGGTCAAAGGGAAGGACGGCGAGAAGCGGTTGTACTCGATGGGGGTGAGGGCCGGCTCGCTGGGATTGATGCTGAACTCCGTCGTCTCGGGGTTCATGTCGCTGGCCCTCGAGTACGTGGTGCGCGGCCCTGGCGGCGTGAAGAGGCTCTGGGGGGTGGTGAATTTCCTGTTGGCTGTGTGCTTGGGCTTGACCGTTTTGGTCACCAAGCTGGCCCAGTCGGAGCGGAGGTTCGCGACCGCCACGCCCGGAGGTGGCGGCAGCAGCTTGGATAGCGAAGCCTTGCCTCCGCCCGCAGGGATAAAGGTCGGCGCTCTGCTGCTTTTCGCAGTGCTGGGCATTCCGCTCGCCGTAAGTTATTTCACCTTTGTAATTTTTTTCATGCATTTTATATCACGATGGATCAATTGGACGAGGAATAACGATAGCATAGATAGGCAATAACTCCATCGAATCTATAATCCTTTAAAGCAAGATCTTAGACATTTCATAGGATTTTGCAATCAAACTCCCAAGGGCGCGCATGATAAAATTTCTACTTCTCCATTTCTCCGTTTCTTTGTTTCACAGAACAGATTTAGAACAGAAATTCATTTGGTAACGCAATTTGATTTCTCTATTTTTGGAACATATTTCTATTCCAGAAATAGATTAGAAGAAAAAATCAAAAGCTAAAATTTTTAACTTTTCATTTTTTTGAAATAGAAATTGAGAAATCAATTTCTGGTCAAAAATCAATTTCTGTTCCAGAAATTTTGTCATATGCACCCTAAGAACAAAAGCTACCACAGATAACCTGGATCAAACTGGGTCGCGCGCTAAGATCGGGTCTAACTTATTGCCCAAGCTTGCACAAATACCATTCGTAATTCTTCAAGCCAGTCTAGGCTTTCTAGGTCGATAGCCCAAACATCAACGGCATGGTTTGATCAAGCTAATCAAGGAGTCGCCATGGTTTTGAAATTGCAGGTCACTTACAGCGTTCCTTTTGCTCTAGCATCCATATTCTCCAATACTGCCGGTGCAGGTCAAGGTACAGAGCCCCGCATGGTAACCCGACATACTTTGGATTAAGCCGGTGTTCATGCATGATCTAATTTCATCGAATGATCAATTTCAGGGCTGTCTTTGGGGGTGCTAAATCTCGCCATCGTCATTCCGCAGGTATCATCTGTAATTTCCTATTATCACTAGTTGGAGAATCCATGTGATGTATGTCATTAAAGAGGACTTGCGACAAAGTGGTGGTACATGGATACCATCCTTATGAAAAACTGAAATCAAACTGATTTCGTGGATACTGAACTTCTTTGGGAACTTGCTACGTGTGAATTCACTAGCTGAGAACACCTTAGTTACTGCTAGAGATGATTGATTATTGATTATGTTAAGTTATTCAACAGATGGTGATATCGGTGACGAGCGGACCATTCGATGCTCTATTCGGAGGAGGCAACTTGCCAGCATTCATCGTCGGAGCAGTTGCCGCAGCTGCGAGCGGCATTCTTGCCCTAACCCTGCTTCCTTCTCCAGCTCCCGACCTCTCTCCTGCAACCAAGCCTGCAAACGTCTCGGGCTCCAAGTGACGTTCACAATCAACTCTCTACCGTCTCTCTCTCTCTCTCTCTCTCATGTAAAAAGGAAAAAACCTCTGGCATGATGACGACTCCTCGGACACAAAAGGATGGCGGAAATAGGCCATTTTTGGGGCCATAACAGATGCAAGTGCAAATGAAATTAGCTATGTTCCATCCATTGGAATCTAGATAAACTCGTGCCTCTTTTAGAAGTCAAACAACTTTGTTCCTAGTTTTTTTTTTTTGGATCGATAACTTTGTTCCTAGTTGAAACCATGGTTTTCCAATGGTTTTATGTAAAAAAACCGTTCGGCATCTTATACGGCATCTCACTCGGCTTGCTTTTAAATTTTAACCTCTGAAACTTGAGGGAGGGAAGTTAAAAAGTGGTCTGCAATGGGAATCATCTAAAGGTGAATGATCCCCGGCAGAAGCTTTAACAATGGCCTTTAACGTCCCGTCCGCGATTCCACGCCCTTGTAGATTTGTATCTTGCAAATGCCATTATGATGACGATATGATGCAAAGAAGTCGCTCCTTTTCCGGAACATAAAAGAAGGTTTTATGAGTTTCAAATATAGTTTTCTATACTTTACCCATATAAAAAAATTGATTTAAAAAAAATATTTCCCAAAAAACGATTACTTGAAATACTTGATAGATGAAAATTTTTGTCTGAATATTTCAGGAATAATGAAAAGCATATTTCGTTCATTCATTTTTATAGGCAATACAAGCAATTATTTTTTAAAAAATATTTCCTAAATTATCCATTCCCCGCAAAACAAAAGAAGCTTATGATACAATTTTCTTTTTGTACTTCTTTGTGACCATAACCTGAATCAAGTACTCGTCACTAGTGCTAGATCACAAGCACTAAATATCACCAAATACGAAGCACAAACACAGCATTTGGAGGGCTTAAAATGGTCGTGACCCCTCAACTTCTGAATTCATATCGACAACAATAAGCCATTGGCTTTGAAAGTCTGTACCTTTGGTACATTACCAGCTAAGCACGCTCCAGGGACCACTGAGTAACAGAAGACATATACCTTGCACTATGAATATGCTGCATAATACAGTAAACTCTAGCTCACAGCAGACAATGGCACAGTAATTCCAAAATCTACCAGGAAGTTAGTACGACATAATAATGCAGCCAACGAGTTATTTCGACTGCCTTCGAGATTAATGAGCAAGGGACCATGAGAAAGGAATGAAAATGGCTCTACTCCCAGCAGATAGTGCTCTACCCGATTCACAACATGTTGCGGAGTGCGTTTTATAGTAGGAAAAAAGCAGATTGAGAACTGAATTGCCTTCAACTTCTTGAGAAAGCAACAAGCAGTTGACCATCTTCCGAGTGACTGTCTCAAAAAAGCAAAATTGATGAATTTAGACAATAAAAAATATATATATATATTTATTTAACAATGCTAAAGAACAATTTGGAGAAAATTGATCTGGAAATATTCTCTAAAAGCACAAGTTGGTGAAAAACACAAAGTTATGACATGTACGTTATGCATACCACTTTCAGCTACTTGTAGTTGACCTAGGAGATCAAATCTTCCAATTCATCGACGATGGCTTCTAAGCAGAACACATATTGCTCCTAAAATCAAAGCAATTACACAACATGATCAACCAAAATGAGACGGGGATAAACTTTGGCACATACAGCACCTTCAACCGTCCAACCATTAAAAAAGGAATAAAGAAATAAAATCAGGATAAGTAGCCCTTTCTTCTTGAGAAAAACACAAGATTGCCATACAAATTAATAAGAAAATAAAGCAGAAAGATTTGATTTCACGGTTGTAGTGTCAATCAGAAACATTTTCATTACTGCAGGTACTAATTGAGTGTATAAAGATTGAAAAATGTCATTACATGCTTTTTACCGTCAACTCAGCACAACTTGATCTTTGGACACAAATAGGTGTATGATAACTAATAAGAGATGACTACAAGACCTAAAGCAGGACACCGGCTTATTTACAAAGCATAAAAGATGATAAGAGTTCAGAGTCAAGATTAATAATCTACCGGCGTTTGAACCATTCCAATTCGCTGAGACCTAAAAATGGTTATGGTATTGACTAGATCTAAGGAAGACATGTCACCAACAAGAATTCTTTGCACAGTATTGTGAATTGTGCAGTATGTTCCAGACCTCCCTATGCCTGCACTGAGAAAGAGAAAGAAAAGGAGGAAAATTGGATCAGATAAAGCCAGCAATTGAAAATGGAGTACTCTGAATCAAACATGACCGCAACCTGCAGTGCACGACTATTGGGCCAAGACTCGGTGATATCTCATTTGTTCTCTTAAAAATTTCACGAACAGCGATTGTATCTGCCGGAACTCCATGATCAGGCCAATCAGGGTATAGAATATGAAGAACAGACATAGGTGGCTCCTCGGTCTACAACAATAAGTAATAACACCAAAGCGCAAAAGACATTAGAACCAAACCTCAAAGGAGATCACTTCAAAAATTAGAGCAGACATACTGTTACTATGGTCCTGATAATAGTGTACCAGGGCAAACAACTGTTCATTGTAAGAATTGTTCATTCCTTTCAAAGGTATCTATTTAACAAAAATAATGAGCTTATTTGAAATGCACTTAAAAAGGTGGAGTTGTACAATAATTAAATAAGAATGATACCATGTGGCCTACTAGCCTCTATAGACCTTAAATCTGAACCAAACTCACACGATAATACTAAAGAGAATTCACAGTGGACAGACCCAAAAGCAGTTAGATATAACACACTTTTAAGTAATCTAAGACAACCACCAAACTTGGTAACGTGGGCTTCTACTCAAGTGGAACGTTACAACTGTTGAAGGTCATTGGAAGCTTGGACCAAGCCCCTTTCAAAGTTACTGACTTTATGTATCCTCTGCTAATAACAAAAGGGACCCCAACCACCATCTGTTAGTTTTATGCCCAAAATTCAACAGTCATGGATAGATAACCAAAATAAAGGAAGAAGAAGTAATCCCAGCTAAAATATTGAAATGAGATGATATCTTCCTGTGGTGATAGTAGTAAAAATTGAGCAGACTACCATTCGAAACAAAGGCTTGTGAAACAGCTATCATAAATAGGGTATATTAAGTTCAAAATGGAACTATTCTTTCAAAATTTCATCAGGATTTGAAAAGCAATGCATTACTGGATCATAGCCTAGTCCCACTGCAGCATGACTTGATTGTCAACTCAAATTGGTTCAGCAAATTCATTCAAAAAATCTGTCCTACCTCTTTGTAATTCACCTCCAAATGACGCAACACCAATGAAGTATCAGTGTTCTTTATCCATTTAGTTGAGATACAAATATTTCCGAAGTCTCTCGGACCATCTTCTGCCTGAAAATAATCTCCACATTTGACCATCTGCAAAATGAGTAAAAACGAAGGTACCCTATATCAGAATTACATGATGTTAGCAAAAGCATAATACCCATCACAAGAAGATAATAAAAAGAAAGGCACGTCCCATAATTTTAAATTTTCAATATGATAAGACACATGCCCTAAAATTTATGAATGCCGCCTGAAATATAGAATTTAGGAGTAACATGCAGAAGCCTTTCCTTTTTCTTTTTCTTTTTTTTTTCTTTTTTATTTTCTTTGGCTAAATGAAGCCTTTCCCACTTGCCACAACACAAAGGCCATAAGTCACATATCTGAAGTAAAACTACTTTTCTTACACTTGTTAAAGAACGTTTTAAGAAGTTATCAATTGAAACTAGGTCTGGTAATTATTTGTCAGTAATGTTTTCTTTCTACCATAGCATTATAATAACACAAGCAATTATGATCATCTAGACTGCACTCCAAATCGATTTATCAACGTTCCAAATTCTTTCTTGAAAGAAATTAAGGCAAGTGCTGTCAAGGTATCCCACTTAGCTTGTCTACAAGGTTTCAATAGGACTTACATCTATGTGATCTTCCTTCACCTATTAATTTAATCTCTTGAATCAGCCATTCTAACACAGTTTCAAAGCCAGATTCCACCCTGGTTTATTTTGCGTGTGCAGGTTCTCATTTGTCAATTTCACGTATTATTTCTTCTCCGACCTGTACATAAGAGGGGTTTTACAATATCGACATCACATGTCTACAGGATTTCGGTAGACCTTACATGCATGTAGCCTCCCTACACCTTTTAACTTAAGGTTTTAGGTCAGACATTCTAACAAGTACATCCACTAGTGTGTATGTTTGAACTAAAAGTATCTAAATCTCGCCGCACAGAAAGGTTTTTGGAATTGCACATGCTTGAATTAGTTTCAGGACAGTCCATAACTAATAGATACCACTAATAGATTAGAGTCATTATCTCTAATTAAAATTGAATTTCTGTTGAGTAACACTTCATTGATACCCCTCCCTTGAATAATTATACTCTTTTGACTTTTCAACTCCATGATATGTCGCGTATTTGCATCCATCGTTGTCAAGAGAACTTGAACCTGCATATATGGATATCGGGTGGATGTGGGTGTGAACATTCTAAAATAGTGATGAATAAAATGGAAAATAGCGATGGTCCCTAAAGTTTGGCCCATGAGGCTTTAGTCCCTTATACTTTACTGTGTGATTTTGGTCCCTAGTTTGCATCTACTCTGGTCTTTGGGGCATAATTCAGGCATTTGACCTAAATTTCAAGTGTACTTTTGGGTCACGTTCAGACTCTCAATTATTTATCTAGGGAAATAGGACCTAGAATGCAGAGCAATGAAAACTTACGCTCTGAAGCCTGGATTTTAAAGCTCATTGACTAAACTAAAAAAATGTTCAGACTTTTTGGGACCGGAGATGCAATCTTCCTAAAATTTAAATAAAAAGCATCACTATGGCTACAAAATCAATGGAAAAATCCAAAAAGAAGATAGATTTGCTCGTGTCTGTCGTCAATCATGATTTCATTTTTCAAAAATAAAATAAAAATGAACCTTGATTCTCTCTTGAAATTGCAAAAGGCATGGATAACTTTTATGGCTACTGGTTTTAAGACCTCTTGATAGTAGACAAAAACCAGCACACATGATACACGTAAAGAACATAAGAAAGCAATCGGTGCACAGCTAGCATAGCAAAACCAAACTACCTTGACACCTGCGGAATTAATTGCCTTGTAGCTGTCAACCAACCGAGTAAGCATGACAATTGCCGGGCAACGCTGCTGGAGTATCATCTCCCAAAAGTCCTCATAGGTATGTGGCAATGGGCCTTGCGTGGATATGAATCGACTAACGTTTTCGCTTGAGGAAGCCTAAGACAAAGAGTCATAAAAATTTGAAATATGAAAAGACTGTTCAATCATTCTGATGGACTTTCCTGAACACCAACTCACCGTGATGAAGCTTGCATTAATGTAACCCTCCGCTTCAGGTCTGTAATCCTTACATGGGTCCAGAACAACTCTATTCTTGTCAACTGAAATCAAGACACCAGAAAGCAACATAAAAACCCAAACAAGTTGCAAAGGACGTGCAATAAATCCACGACCGTGTATTCAGATCAAAGGGCTGATACTTGCATGGCACCACATTCACGTAGCGATTCTTGCTCGAATTGACGCCGTTCTTTGCGACGGTACAGCTCCTCGTCATCTCAGACTGCCCAATTCTGTTCGCCTGCCGCCATCAAATTACATGAATCGCTAAATTCTAGGAGAGCAAAAGCAATAGCAAGCTCAACAATCAGCTCCAGGAAATGAATAAACAACTTCAGTTTAGCTTCTGAACATACAGCAGGACCACATTCGGAAACCACTAATTAGTTCGACTCGACAATTTCCAGAAAGCGCATAACATAGCCATACAAACTGGAAATCGCAACCGAAGAGTCTTTCAATTCGACACTTCTCCAAACTTCTTCATCCCAAGCAAGAGGAATCGGAAGAAACAAAACGACCGCGACGACGATCATGACGAAAGAAAAAGGAAGTAGAAACCGAACATCCAAGCGATCGAACTCCTGCTCCATCCTCTCGCGCATCTGGAGCTTCTCTTTGAGCACCCTCAGCGCCTGGGCGCAGAACCTGCGCTGATCGGGCGAGAGAGCGGGCTTCGGAGGCGGATCGGGCGAGAAATCGAGACGCCTGCGCGGAGAGACCGCCGCCGCCGCGGCGGAGGGCTCGGCCATGGCGGGCTGCCGGCGGCTGCGGGAGCGGCGGGAGGCGGAGTTCCCCAGTTGCGCGTCGTGGGAGCGGGTCCGGATCGATGCCGACGAACTTTTCTGCCCGATTCCGGGGGATTGCGGTTTTGATGGGGCCGATTTGTTGGCGTTCGCTGATTGGCGAATGGGTTTCGGATTCAGCTCCGCAGGGAGGGGATTCGATTCGGTTGTTGAGATCGTGCGAATCGGGTCCGCCGGAACTTAACCCCTCCGGCAATTATGGGTCGACGATGTCGTTTCTTCGCATTCGAGCCAGCTGGGTCATGTCGTTTTATGCTGCCTTTTCTTAATTTTTCTAAATTTTGAACTCTCGGCGCACCCGTTAATCATAGCCTATTTGAGAAGCCACTTCCTTTTCAATGCGATGACTATGATTAACCCACGCGCGACATGACAATGCATTGAAAACGACAAACTTTTCATGATCAGGCATTTTTTTTTCTCCATGATCAGGCATTTGAACATAATCCCCGTGAGTTTTTCCCCATTTGAGATGTTGCTTATGGAGATTGGTGCATTTTTATTCGTAAAAATAATTTTTTTTTAAAAAAAAAAAGAGGAAATTCCATTTAATAATCAATTTGAAATAGAATCAAAAAATAAAAAAATATATTTATATTTTTTTAGAACAGCTTCAAAATTAAGTCCATTTTCCTTTTTTTCCTCTTTACTTTTGTTCTTTTCTTCTTCCCCATCTTCCTCTTTAGCAAGTTGTTGGCTTGATTGTCATTGGCGACTGACCAAACGAGGGGCAACAACCTCATGGGAGGCTTGGCAGATGAGGTTGCCAGGCCCTTATCTAGTTGATTGTAGGCGACCGGTGACTCGCCAAAGAGAAAGAATGAGAAGAATAAAAGGAAAAAAGAGAGAAAATTATTTTGAAATTAAAAGAAATTCTAAATCACAAAAGAATTTGAAATTTTATCAAATAATTTTTATTCAGGAATAAAAATTTTGGATTGTTACCGAATGCATTTAAATGCTTAGAAACTCTTCAAGAAAATAAAATAAAAAAACTATTTCTAAATAGAAATTGTTTTTAGGAACAAAATAGTTACTAAATAGGCCTATGATATTCCCTTGGTATAATTTTGGAGGGATTTTGCAATGCAAAGATCTATCTTGCTTCATACTTGTAGACAAACCAAGGTCACAAATGAGCCTGTTTTCTTATCGTTTTCAATCGCGGGTTAATTCTTTTCTTAGGACCATTGATCAATCAACAACAGAATGTCAACGGCCAAAAATACATACAACATAGAAAAGAAATTGCACCATCCATCATGGGTAGGCAAAGAGATAAGAATTTCATAGAAACTAGGATAAAAAACGACTTAGATCTAAAACTATTATGAGAATTTGTCAAAACTTGCATCAAGCATCAAGTGGCCAGAGCCAATCTCATTGACATCACTAGACTCCCAGTCTCGAGGTGTTGAGAATCTAACCACAGGGAAGTCCATTCTAATATTAGGTAGCAACCGTCGAATTTACGCTTATACTTTCAACCCCAACCTATAACTCTGCCACCCCATTCTGCTTGAATTGAAGGGGTGGTCCATACTAATACTGAGTTTAAGCTCGGTTGCTTTCCATCACTTAAAAGGCCGGACTCGAAACGTCGTACGTTCTCTTTTTTTCCTCAATGGATCGAATTGACATCGTACTCGAGTGCTCTCTTGAAGAATACGGGCAGATTGATTTATTGTAAATTAACAATTACACCCTACGCGGGAAACGAGGAAATCGTCACGCGGATTCGAGATTGGTCAGTCACCCGTTCCCCACGACGCCGCCATTATTATAGTGGTTTCCCCTGGATTAGCGAGTGATTTGCGCCTAGATTAGCCCACGATCGCGGCGAGCTGACTTCACGTCAGGACTTTACCAAAGACGGCATCACTGTTTAATAATTAATACAACATGGAATCTCGATAGCATGTACACACGGTAAGTTACGAAGGGATGCGACGTGGATCGACCGATCGGTCGTCCATGCAATTGCTGACAAAATGTCTGGTGCGAACTGTTCCGCAGCAGTAGAGTGGTTCATCCTCATCTGCAGAGCTTTACATACTTAAAAAAAGACGAATTCTTCAGCAGACTTTGGAGACAGCGGTGGCCCCTCAACGTCCGCGACTCCCTCCAGCATCTGCACTGCTCGTCCCATCTCCGGCCTCAACGAAGGTCGCTCTTGGGTGCACCAGAAGCTCACCGCGATGACTCTTCTCACTTGGTGAAAATCCACCCCGTTTCGATCATCCTCAAGAAGCCTCGTGTCCACGATTCCTCTCGCATTGCCGCCCTTCTCGTGCTCTTCCCGAGCCCATTCGGAGAACTTCCTCCCGTTCGTCTCGGCCGAGGCTTCGAAGTTCCGCTTGCCGCCCACCATCTCCAACAGCAGCAATCCGAAGCTGTAGACGTCCGACTTCAACGTCGCGGGCTGGTTGGCGAGCTGCTCGGGGGCTAAGTATCCTCTCGTCCCTCTGAAGCTGGGTGAATCCGGGCCGGCGTCATCGCCGGGATTCAAAAGCTTTGTGAGGCCGAAATCCGATACCCTGGCATTGTCGGTCTCGCCCAAAAGGATGTTCTCCGGCTTTATGTCGCCGTGAATGATGGGTTCTTGGCACTCCTCGTGAAGGTACCTGATTCCCTTCGCAATGCCAACGGCGATGTCGAATCTCCGATTCCAACTCAGTAGCTTGCCCGAATTTTCCTTTGCACTGAACAGAAAGCTATCAAGGGAACCGTTTTTCATGAACTCATAGACCAGTAGCCTATTAGTCCTTTCGGAGCAAAAGCCAATCAGTCTGACCAAATTCAAATGGTGGGTACAACAGATTTTCGCGACCTCAGTCCTGAACTCTTTCTCCCCCGGCTTGATTCCCTCGAGCCGCTTCACCGCAATGACAGTTCCATCTGCGAGAGTCCCTTTATAGTAAATACCCAATCCTCCTCCTGCTCCTATTCTGTGCTTGAAACCATTCGTGGCTCTCCACATCTCCTTGAAACAAAATTGTACCGGCACGTTGGACGCGTACTCCAGAAGAGCATAATGCGGCCCAAACTTGGCACCATTACCACGACACAACAGCCATAATCCACCTTGGAACATAAGAAACCCGAGAAGGGAAGCCATAACGAGAAGAATCAAGACACGCACACGCGATCTCGAGGGATCGCTCTTGCCATTGTCCGGCGGGTTCCGAAGCACGGGTCCGCAAACCTTGATGTATGATGTGCTGGGGAGCATCAAAGCACGGTACCCGCTGAGGAAACCGAGCGATTTATTGTAGCAGTCGCGCGTTCCATCGTTCATGGAAGTCGATGCGACGCAAGAATTGCTTCCGAGACAGTTCATCCGGCAAGACGACAGGCTAGCCGCAAAAACTTCTTGTAATCCACTCGTTCGAGTAGGGTACTGCAGGAACTGGGTATGATTCAACTCCAACATAGTGTAATTGCCAGGACAATCTCGGATTTCCACCTTCCTCTTGCACCCTTTTCTGCTATCTTTTTCGTGGATTGGCTCGAAATTCCCAGATGGGCACTCACAGGAAGGCTGGAATTCATGATCTCTATAGTAGCAAATCCCCATGTGTCCACAGTAACCAAGCACTTGACACTGATCAAGCACAGCTGCCCAAGTCATGGTGGTCGTTCCGCTCCCTCTGGCAGAGCTGTAAATCCTCAAATTCCCGTCCCTGTCCAGCCGCAGAAACCTGAATATGTCGCTTCCTTGTACATAATCGCTACTGTAAGCCATAATCGCGGGATTCTCGAGCATCGGATCGGAGACCGACAGAATCCCTATCGATTGCAGTCCTAGACTAGGCGACCTCAAATTGACAGAGAAATTCCGAACCTGTTTCGTGGTCGCGGTCTTCCACGGGTCTCCGTCGACCGACGAGTTCACGCCGCGGTTCCAGTACACCGTGCTGTCGTTCCACGTCAGGGTGAGATTGCCGGTCCTGAGAAGGGTGAACGAATACGACCCAGATCTCAGAACCATGCCTGCTGAGAAGCTTTGACCCGGCAAGACGGCATCGGTGGGATTCCCGAACGAGGACCAGATGGAGACATCGCCCGTCTTGAGGGAGAAGTCCCCGGAATCATCGAGAGATGCAGAGGAGACTCCCCGGTTGGCTGTGTCGGACTCCCAAATGACAACTCCCGAGCCATTCACGAGGCGGAGATTGCCCGAGGGAAGGAACTGGAGGGACCCGGCGGAGTCCACAGCCGCGCCGTGGCCTGCCGACCAGACAATAACTCCTACGGAGTATGCGATGGCTGCGACGAACGTCGGCGGATTCGTCGCGGGTTCGGCAGGTGCGAAGCCGAGAGAGAAAGTGCTGCTCGGGGATGACCAGGCTGGAGCTGGTTCGGATGCGTGGAGAGTGGATCCTGGCAGTATGTCTGACGAGGCAATTGCGGTCGTGCAGAGAAAGAGGAGAGCTTGGAGTTGCATTTGCTTCGTATGCCCTGTTTCCATGTTCATGTAACCTCTCCCTCCCTCTCTCCCTGTCTCCTGCGGTTTGGACGGCTATGTGAAGAGAAAATATTAGGTAGGTGAAATACTTCCTCCTGTATGAATGGAAAATGGGGCCAGATGACGAAAAGTCGGACTGACAGAGACTTTTTGAACGTTGAATTCCAAAGAAGCGTTTTTCTCTTCAAAGAAAGCTCTCTCTCTCTCTCTCTCTCTCTCTTTCCTGACTCTGGTGCTAGCTACTCCCGCGGTAAACTAAATATATACTGTGAAAATTAACGAGGAGATGGAGGAGACAGTGTAGCGCTTTTGCATATCAAATTATCAATAATTCAATTCTCCTACTTACATTAATCATTACTAAAATTGCGATTTAATAATCCATATAATAAATGATCATGAGATGTAAAATAACCATATTACAAAATTTGATTTTGAGATAGAGATTGGTGCAGAATAGCTACTCTCGTCAAACTCTTTAGTTGAATAGAATAAAAGTCATTGTATCGAGAGAGTGATGCGTCTTGAGTGCGCTAATTGACTTTATCGACCTAATGAAATTTGGCTTTCAGGTATAACCCTATAGATTGACGTTCTCCTCTTGGCATAGGACTTCAAGGTTTTCAATGCACTTTGAAATGGGGATACATGAAGACTATAAAATAGGATTTCAAGAATTCAATCATCTTTATTGGATAATCGAACTAAGGATTGGGAATTTTTTTAGATCTCTAGGATACAAAAGGTTTGGTTAATGGTCCAAGGAAAATTTAGGGCTAATTTATGAAAATTCGTGGTTGAACAACCGATTGCTCTAAAGAATGAAGTCATTAATGAAGGCATCATTTAATATTTAGATAAAATAATCCTCCTCACACGTGGCTAGACTTTGGTCTGTGAGTAATGTGTGGAAACATATGATAGCCATAGGGGGTACGATTAATATGTGGAAACACATAATGTCACGCCCCGATCCCCCGGGCGCGTGCCCATCCTGGCTTGGTTGATTAAGTAGCGACGTCCTAGGACGCATCGTCAACCCATTCATTTTAATATGCATGCGGAAACAGATAAATAATCCCCAAACAATAACACAATGTGATAGGAATGTAGGGCCACAAATTTTAAAAACCAAACCAACAACCACACTTATATATATATTGCAAACCATGATGTATATTTTACAATACAAACTACCCAAGTCAGGTCCTACTCAAACTAGTCAGAAAACAAGGTCTGCAAACAAGGGTGGGGGTTTCCAATCCACTACAGGTCATCATCCTCGATTTCCCCTTCTTCCACACGCTAACTAGAGTTTACAGCGGAATACAAAGGAGATTTTGGCTCTTCAAGATCAGGGTCCATCGGGTCGACCACCGAACCACCTGGAGGGTCTGTAGTACCCTTTCCAAAAACAACCTCCATCACATACAGAGGTATCTCGAATTCCGATATGAGGCCCTCTCTTTGTCCATTACGATACAGGCGATACCATGCCCTATATTGATGGGGTACCTTTTTGGGTAGACCCACATCAACCCAGATTACGGACTTCACCAGTTCGTACTCCAACCCCTCAAAGTGCCCATGTATCGGAACATAGTACTTCTGTTATGTGATCTTCTTGGGTTGCCCAAAATGCTTTGGAGGAGCGGTTATTTATGGATCTGAAATGTTATCCCACGACAGAGTGAGATGACGTCTTAGTAAGTTCATCCCCCTAAGACTCGATTAGGAAAAAAATACGCCATGAGAGCTGCCTAGGCATAATCACGAGTCGGATGACTTACCTTAGCCTCGATTTCTTTCTTGCAAGTCAATACAATTTATAATTCATCGAATCACATCAACGAATCCATTCATCACATCGGATCGAATCATCGATCAATCGACTCAATTGATACCATTCCCCGGTCATCTCAATCAATACTACCTATAAGTCTGACATACCCAGGACTGCTTACTATAAGCTGATAATAGGTAGTATAGCTCGCCAAAAGCTGCCTCAATACATTATAGTATACTATTTATGCTAATCAGAAGTTGCCGCAATTATCAATATTGTATATTATAGCTCACCAGAAGTTGCCTTGAATACTTTATATGTAGCTCACCAGAAACTGCCACAATTATCAATATAGTATATTATAGCTCACCAGAAGCTGTCGCAAATACTTTATATATAGCTCACGAGAAGCTGCTGCAATTATTGGTCTAGTCATCTGACCAATTCTCCATTTTTATCATATCCGATAAAAATTATTCGTGTGTGCGTATACGGTTGGCCTTAACTAAAATACAGGTTCTTGCCACTTCAAAACCCCACCAATTTATATGCTCCACAAAAATATTTTTGGCGTTATAAATCGACGCTCGGTTATTTTTCAATTAATTACTGAAATTAATTAAATTTAGGAATAAATTCCTAAAATACAAATCACACCAAATCAACATAAATTAGAACTCAATTAAATAAACAAATCACACCACTTCAATCAGCATAAAAGTCCAGTCGCCGGCTATCCTGGTCTAATTTTCGGAAAATAATTAATTAATTAAATAATTGCAGAAAATAATTATTAAATGCCAATAATTGAAACTTAGGCCCGTAAAACCTAATTGAACGCCAAGACGGACCCAGAAAATTTCCGAATCACTCTAGATAGATACTAGAGTTTGTCTAGGCCTTAATTGCACTAAACTATCCACCTAACATGCATTGATAAACAATTATATTTCTAATCTAATCTAACTGTCCACCTAATCCAAACTTAACTTAAACTAATCAATCCTTAAGTGTCATTAACCTACTAAGGGATGATTAGTGAGTTAAACTCACTTGATTAACGAACTGCTCGGTTCGAAACGACGGGGACGCGGCGAGGATCAACTATCTCCAAAGCAGGCCTACCAACCGAAGTCCGGAAGGTACCAAAGCGGGCCAAAACATCAGTTGAAAACCCACACGGCTTGGCTTCTATTTGGTGCTGGTTGAGGCGACTCCAGTGGCTGGCTTGGGTCGGAAACGGGCGGAGGTGGGCGGAGGAGCTGTTGTAGGTTCGGGTGGAGGCAAACGACGGCTCACGGCGGCGGCAGGGACTTCGACGGTAGCCTACTGGACGCACGAACGACAGGGGCGAAGCAGCTAGAACGCGGCTAAGTGGAGGGGCACGCGCGGATGGATGGTGGCATCACGACGACTTCGGCGGGCTTCGGCGGTGGCGTGCGACAGGCGGGAGGCTTCCATGGTTGGTTGGTTCTTCTCTGCAAGCTTTTGCAAGTTCCCAAAGCACAATGAGGAAGAAGGAAGGCTGGTCGACAGCTTAGGGGGGGAAGGGGTAAGGGGGGTCCTACTTGGCTCTATCTCATCTCTTTGTCCCCCATGGAGGTCCCCACACCAACCTAGTTGTTTCCTCTATCATTTGCAGCCACTAAAGCCCTTCTAGAAGTCCTTGAGTTGGTCCAAAATGTTGGGTCCATGGGGCATACGAATTTTTGATTGATCTTACTTCAATTGGACATTAATTCCTCATTGAATCAACTCATATTGACTCCCATAAATTGGTATTTTTTTCTCATCAATTGATCCCTCTTGTATCCCAATTTCGTGATAAAAGACGGTCCTCAAAATTTTCTGGACAAAAACGACATTATCTCGACTTTTTCCCAAAAAGTCTCGCTTTGCAGAAAAATCTTCGGAGACTGAGTCGACGTTTCTAAAATAACTTGTGATATGACAGAACTTTCAATTTCTGAAATCAGATTCAAATTCGCGGTTAATTTCGATCTAGTGCGATTTTAGTGTGACATAGGCTACTAGGTAGCTTTTAGAAATTTTAGTGCAAATGACTCGTGGTCGATTTTTTTCAAGCCACAATGAACCTTTTCAAGATGTTGACAATTCTCGATTGTCATGAAAATCTCGAGGATTCAGATACGGACACAAAGTACCAAAACGATAGAAAAATCAGTTTAATGCCGATCGACGAGAATTTCTCAATTTGGTGTGATTCGTTTAACCACACATCTCCGTCGAACCGACGCATCTCTGATTTTTAATCGATCTTACTATGCCAAAATGATCTCGACAGATGAGCACGGTTGAGACGTCGATTCTTGGTCGAATCTTCAAATCTATTGCATTAAAATCTCTTAATGACCTCCTCAGATAGTCTAGTTATCTCACAAGTGATCGACTCTCAGAATAGCACTATAGGCGCGTCGATGAAAGGCCTGATTAATTTAATTGAAAGCAGAATTGAAAAATTCGTGATGTCACACATAATAGGTGAGATAAATAAGAGGTTTAGAAATAGTTAAAGTCACAACATTTCCGCTCAATTGCCATGTGAAATTGTGTGAACCAAAATCAAGTGCTACAAAAAGTTTAAATTATTAGACGTATATGCAATTTAATATTTAGTTACTTAATTATCAAATTCTATCTCATTTTGTGTCATGAAAAAATGAATTATTTGAAAAATATTTTTTTAAATGGTCGTTTGTATCATTTCAATTTATTAGTCAATGAATTTTTTTTCATTAGAGACATTAATTTTGAGTATGGTGAAAATATATTTCATTCATTTATTTATATTAGTGATATAATTAATTATTTTTGGAAAATATTTTAAAAATATTCATTTTCAATGGAATAAATAAACCCTATTGCTCATGCCACTACTCAAGTGTTCCAAATCCACTAGAACTGGATAAGATTATCTAGGCACACGCCACCCGTGAAGATTTATGGGATGATGGCTTTTTGCTCAATCTATCATTTATGAAAAAAGTTGATATTTCACTTTATGTAATAAACATTAAATTTCTGAAACATATCAGATATGTTGTACCAACAATAGTTCCTCATACCCAACCACGGGCAACGCAGTTGGTGTGCATTCTCTCCCTCATCGCCGAGGTCGAGGGTTCGAACCCTCTCGTTGTTGAAGTGTCTTAAGTGGGGGGTCCTGGTGTTGAGGTCCTAGGCTAGCCTCCTCCGATATTTACGTCTAAAAAGCGGCTTGCGGCGAGGCCCGATGATGCCACCGAGCACTAGAGGGTCGTGTGATCCTTGAAAGGTGATCTCCGACAGTTCCTCGGTCACAAAAAAAATAAAAATAATAGTTCCTCATATTTTTAAAATTTTAAATAATTTATTTTTATTTTGGTATTTTGGAGGTCAAATCATATGTGCAAATATACAAAAATTGCTCCAAAAGAAAAAGTTCATGATGTGCGCTTAAATAGAAGTTCATTTAGAATAGATGGGGCATTTCATATTGTAGTTCTGAAATGTCGAAAAATGAAAACAATAGATTTTCGAATTTGAAAGTGAATAGAAATAAATGTTTTCAAGTTAATTAATTTAAAATTTTATTATGATCTTTTATATATTAAAGTCAAAGGGTTATTTTGCATCACTTTTTATTCCTTTCAAAACTATCCTTCGTAAATTTATATGAGATTAACAATTATATTTCATCCACCACTCAAGCACCCATTTACTCCACTTAGAAGCATAACTATTCTCACTTATTTCATATACTAAAAAAATACCATCCTTTTTTCTTTTTTTGAATAGCTATCAATCTTTTTTTTTCTTTTTACAATATATTCAACTTTGTGCGGGTGCCTAATACTAGTATATGTATCTAAGGCAAAACACCTTTTTTGTCTCTTTCTTAAATTTCCCATTTTACCATTATTTGCTTATTACTTTAAGGAAAAATTACACAAATAATCCATGAACCGTAGTCCAATGTTTAATGCGATCCATAAATTTTTAATTTATTTAATATGTATGATCTTTGAATTTCAGCTCAATGTGTAATTATTGTATTTTTAATTTGTGTCAATATAGTCTATGAACTTTTAGCATATGTGGAAATTAAACAAATTTGGGGTGAGGACAATAGCGCAAGTAGGCCAATCCCCCATGGAACATTTCCCAAGAGAAAAATCTGGCCACGGGATGCGACGTCCTGATACCCTCTCAATCCCTTATCGTTGTCTATACAAACTCTCCCTTTATCCCCCTCCGTGGAATCCGACCATCACAAGCCAATTAATTCACTCTATTTTTTTTTTCTCAAGTTCCACAGCTTAAATTTTCCATTTCATTCTCATTGCATTTGCACCAAACATAACGCTTTGTAACCAAATCAATTGGCAAAAACAAGAGTACAAGCTAATCCCTATTCAATGAGGCTAAAAACAGGGATTAGAACTTAGGAGAAATAGTGCTAGAACTTAGATTTTATTTTATTTCGTGAAAAATAAATAATTTTATAATCATTTATATTATTTATAAAAATAAATTAATAAAAAAATTCCATGAGAATATTTAAAACATAAAGTGTTGTTAATAAAAAATATTTAAAACATAAATCCTCTTTTCCTTGCGGACAAACCAAGGTCACACATGAGCCTGTTTTCTTGTCGTTTTCAATCGCGGGTTAATTCTTTTCTTAGGACCGTTGATCAATCAACAACAGAATGTCAATGGCCAAAAATACATACAACATAGAAAAGAAATTGCACCATCCATCATGGATAGGTAGGCAAAGAGATAAGAATTTTATTAGAAACTAGGATCAAGAACAACTTAGATCTAAAACTAGTATGAGAATTTGTCAAAACTTACATCGAGCATCAAAGTTGCCAGAGCCAATCTCATTGACACCACTAGACTCCCAATCTCGAGGGGTTGAGAATCTAACCACGGGAAAGTCCGTTCTAATATTAGGTTCGACTTATACTTTCAACCCCGACTTATAACTCTGCCACCCCATTTTGCTCGAATTGAAGGGGTGGTCCGTACTAATACTAAGTTTAAGCACAGTTGCTTTCCATCACTTAAAAGGCCGGACTCGAAACGTCGTATGTTCTATTTTTTTTCCTCGATGGATCGAATTTGACATCGTACTCGAGTGCTCTCTTGAAGAATACGGGCAGATTGATTTATTGTAAATTGACAATTCCACCCTACGCGGGAAACGAGGAATCATCACGCGGATTCGAGATTGGTCAGTCACACGTTCCCACGACGCCGCCATTATTATAGTTGTTTCCCCTGGATTAGCGAGTGATTTGCGCCTAGATTAACCCACGCTCGCGGCGAGCCGACTTCACGTCAGGACTTTACCAAAGACCACATCATTGTTTAATACAACATGGAATCTCGATAGCATGTACACACGGTAAAGTTACGAAGTGATGCGACGTGGATCGACCGATCGGTCGTCCATGCAATTGCCGACAAAACGTCTGGTGCGAACTGTTCCGCAGCAGTAGAGTGGTTCACCTCATCTGCACCATCTGCAGAGCTTTACGTACTTAAAAAAAGACGAATTCTTCAGCAGATTTTGGAGACAGCGGTGGCCTCTCAACGTCCGCGACTCCCTCCAGCATCTGCACTGCTCTTCCCATCTCCGGCCTCAACGAAGGTCGCTCTTGAGTGCACCAGAAGCTCACCGCGATGACTCCTCACTTGGTGAAAATCCACCCCGTTTCGATCATCCTCAAGAAGCCTCGTGTCCACGATTCCTCTCGCATTGCCGCCCTTCTCGTGCTCTTCCCGAGCCCATTCGGAGAACTTCCTCCCGTTCGTCTCGGCCGAGGCTTCAAAGTTCCGCTTGCCGCCCACCATCTCCAACAGCAGCAATCCGAAGCTGTAGACGTCCGACTTCAACGTCGCGGGCTGGTTGGCGAGCTGCTCGGGGGCTAAGTATGCTCTCGTCCCTCTGAAGCTGGGTGAATCCGGGCCGGCGTCATCGCCGGGATTCAAAAGCTTTGTGAGGCCGAAATCCGATACCCTGGCATTGTAGGTCTCGCCCAAAAGGATGTTCTCCGGCTTTATGTCGCCGTGAATGATGGGTTCTTGGCACTCCTCGTGAAGGTACCTGATTCCCTTCGCAATGCCAACGGCGATGTCGAATCTCCGATTCCAACTCAGTAGCTTGCCCGAATTTTCCTTTGCACTGAACAGAAAGCTATCAAGGGAACCGTTTTTCATGAACTCATAGACCAGTAGCCTATTAGTCCTTTCAGAGCAAAAGCCAATCAGTCTGACCAAATTCAAATGGTGGGTACAACAGATTTTCGCGACCTCAGTCCTGAACTCTTTCTCCCCGGCTTGATTCCCTCGAGCCGCTTCACCGCAATGACAGTTCCATCTGCGAGAGTCCCTTTATAGTAAATACCCAATCCTCCTCCTGCTCCAATTCTGTGCTTGAAACCATTCGTGGCTCTCCATATCTCCTTGAAACAAAATTGTACCGGCACGTTGGACGCGTACTCCAGAAGAGCATAATGCGGCCCAAACTTGGCACCATTACCACGACACAACAGCCATAATCCACCTTGGAACATAAGAAACCCGAGAAGGGAAGCCATAACGAGAAGAATCAAGACACTCACACGCGATCTCGAGGGATCGCTCTTGCCATTGTCCGGCGGGTTCCGAAGCACGGGTCCGCAAACCTTGATGTATGATGTGCTGGGGAGCATCAAAGCACAGTACCCGCTGAGGAAACCGAGCGATTTATTGTAGCAGTCGCGCGTTCCATCGTTCATGGAAGTCGATGCGACGCAAGAATTGCTTCCGAGACAGTTCATCCGGCAAGACGACAGGCTAGCCGCAAAAACTTCTTGTGATCCACTCGTTCGAGTAGGGTACTGCAGGAACTGGGTATGATTCAACTCCAACATGGTGTAATTGCCAGGACAATCTCGGATTTCCACCTTCCTCTTGCACCCTTTTCTGCTATCTTTTTCCTGGATTGGCTCGAAATTCCCAGATGGGCACTCACAGGAAGGCTGGAATTCATGATCTCTATAGTAGCAAATCCCCATGTGTCCACAGTAACCAAGCACTTGACACTGATCAAGCACAGCTGCCCAAGTCATGGTGGTCGTTCCGCTCCCTCTGGCAGAGCTGTAAAGCCTCAAATTCCCGTCCCTGTCCAGCCGCAGAAACCTGAATATGTCGCTTCCTTGTACATAATCGCTACTGTAAGCCATAATCGCGGGATTCTCGAGCATCGGATCTGAGACCGACAGAATCCCTATCGATTGCAGTCCTAGACTAGGCGACCTCAAATTGACAGAGAAATTCCGAACCTGTTTCGTGGTCGCGGTCTTCCACGGGTCTCCGTCGACCGACGAGTTCACGCCGCGGTTCCAGTACACCGTGCTGTCGTTCCACGTCAGGGTGAGATTGCCGGTCCTGAGAAGAGTGAACGAATACGACCCAGATCTCAGAACCATGCCTGCTGAGAAGTTTTGACCCGGCAAGACGGCATCGGTGGGATTCCCGAACGAGGACCAGATGGAGACATCGCCTGTCTTGAGGGAGAAGTCCCCGAAATCATCGAGAGATGCAGAGGAGACTCCTCGGTTGGCTGTGTTGGACTCCCAAATGACAACTCCCGAGCCATTGACGAGGCGAAGATTGCCCGAGGGAAGGAACTGGAGGGACCCGGCGGAGTCCACAGCCGCGCCGTGGCCTGCCGACCAGACAATAACTCCTACGGAGTATGCGATGGCTGCGACGAATGTCGGCGGATTCGTCGCGGGTTCGGCAGGTGCGAAGCCGAGAGAGAAGGTGCTGCTCGGGGATGACCAGGCTTGAGCTGGTTCGGATGCGTGGAGAGTGGATCCTGGCAGTATGTCTGACGAGGCAATTGCGGTCGTGCAGAGAAAGAGGAGAGCTTGGAGTTGCATTTGCTTCGTATGCCCTGTTTCCATGTTCATGTAACCTCTCCCTCCCTCTCTCCTGCGGTCTCTCCCTCTCTCCTGCGGTTTGGATTAAATAAACCCTATTGCTCATGCCACTGCTCAAGTGTTCCAAATCCACTAGAACTGGATAAGATTATTTGGGCACACGTCAACCGTGAAGATTTATGGGATGATGGCTTTTTGCTCAATCTATCGTTTATGAAAAAAGTCGATATTTCACTTTATGTAATAAACATTAAATTTTTGAAACATATCAGATATGCAGTACCAACAATAGTTTCTCATACCCAACCACGGGCAACGCAATTGGTTTGCGTTCTCTCCCTCATTGCCGAGGTCGAGAGTTCGAACCCTTTCGTTGCTGAAGTGTCTTAAGCGGGGGGTCTCAGTGTTGGGGTTCTAGGCTAGCTTCCCCCGATATTTACGTCTAAATAGTGGCTTGTAGCGAGGCCCGACAGTGCCACCGGGCACTGGAGGGTCGTGTGATCCCGGAAAGATGATGTTCGGCGATTCCTCAGTCACCAAAAAAAAAAAAACAATAATTCCTCATATTTTTAAAAATTTGAATAATTTATTTTTATTTTGGTATTTTGGATGTCGAATTATATGAATGGAGCTAGACCTAGAACCAGGGAAGGAAGAGTGGTTTTCTGCAGGTATGCCTCCCACAATGGGCGAACAACTCCCGTTCAAGCCCTTCAGGGACGACCTTTTAGCAGAAAACCACTTCGCCATTTAGTTCAGAGCCTAGAGACACCATAAGAACCAGGATGGAAACGCTTCTAATTTACCTGAGCTGCATTTCCTAGAGAATCCTACTAGGCTGGAGAAGAAGAGGGGTTTAAAAAGCCATAGAGAGGGTTTTACAAAACACTCACTTTTCTTCAGGGGACTCTGCCCAACACATTACACCCCCTTACCTTATATAGACAATAAGAGGTCACAAGCAAACAAGGACCAAGCTTATGGGTCCGGAAACAAACGGAGGCACCGGAAACTTCCGGGAGGGAATTATTCGCACACTATGAACGAATCGCGTGTGAATGGTACTTTTTCCTAGCCTAGTGCTACAATAAAAGTGAACAGTGCTTTGCTACAGTGAAATTGTACGGACGTCGGCTTTTCAGCGGTCTCGTCCGTCACGAGCATTGTAGTCATAGTCCGAGTCATCTGAGCCGTGTGCTGTTGCTAGAAGATATTCCTCATATTTTTGTTCAAGAACTTCAAAGTCTTTTGGTGAGAGGATTTGTTTTAGCTCATGTGATGAGGATGCTTCCTCTTGAGCCCAGTTTGTATTGTCATCTTCTATAGTGTCGGCAGGAATGCTTGGCTGAGGCCAATTGGATGGCTGTGCATAGTAGGAAGTGTCCATGTGAGACAAGGACGATGGTCCTTGGTCATAGGGATCTTGGGAAAGAGGACCTCCCCAAAGTGCATAGGGGTCCTGAGTGGATTGGACAATGTCATCTGCACCTGTCATTTTGTTATCTTGGGATGACGCAGCTTGTCTGAATTGCCTGAGTGCTTCCTTAGCTTCTGGTGCTAGGTCATAATGATCCCATGCAGTAGGTTTATTATAATTCCATACATCTTCAGGAATGGTTTTGTTTTCTTGGCACAAAATTATCTGGAGTTCTCAGTACTGGAGTTGACAAGATCTAACAGATCTTGGATAAGATTTGTGAATCCGAGCTTCTCTACTATCCAAATGGGGTTTGTAGGATGTGGTTCCTATTTCTAGAGGGGCATTAATGATGTTGCAATTATTTCTGAAAAAATGCCATGGACGTCGAAAAAACAGGATGGTATGGACTTCAGGATTTGGTGTTGTGGTTCTTAGTTCTTTTTCCAAAAGATGTTTCCAATGAGTATGAGGATGGAACCAATTGAGAAAGTCTAAAAGATTTTGATCACTTTCTTTTTCAACATTTCTCCCGAGTAAGAATATCCTGATGAGGTTAGCAACGAATCTTTTGGTTGGAATTTCAATAGCTATTAAGTACTTATTGGTTAAGTACCATAATAGTGTATTGAGCTGATCAGGGAAATCATCTTCTTTCCAGATAAGATGATGTATGAATGGATAATCCAAATTTAATCCACAAGGATAAAGAATTGAACCTGCATTGAATTTGAACAGATCTGTGTGGCATTGCCACATGAGATTTTCCAGATTTTCGGTGAGATTGTCATTCTGGATTTGTTCAATAATCTCCTGGGGGTATTTCCAGCTTGGCAAATCTTTAATCTTCTCAATCTTGTATTTTACGCCATGATTGAGTATGTGGAAAGCAGGTCTTTTGATGTACATGTTGATTTCGGCCGGTGCTTTTGGTCTTGACAAGAAATCAACAAGCACATTCTTTTTTTCGAGAATATGTTTGGTTTCAAAAGAATATTTTGAAAACCATTCAACCCATCGAAGCAATTGAGAATTTGGGATCTGCTTTTGTTTAAATTTGGTCATCTGAGGAAAAGATGCCATGTCTAATTCCACCAAGAAATGATGGCCAATAAGATGGAATTCAAACTTCTTGATTCCATTTTTTATTGCTAAGATTTATTTGAAAGTGGAATGGTAATGCATTTCAGCTTGAGAAAACTTTCCACTTTTGTGAGCACAAAGGTGTCCCTTACCATCAATTTCTTCAAGCAGGATGGCTGCCCAGTATTCATCATTGGCGTCTGTTTGGAAAATTCTTTTACCTGCTGATGGTATCTTCAATGGTGGGAGATTCTGCATAACCTCCTTAAGTTCAGCAACTGCTTTAGTCTGAGATTTTCCCCAGGATGGGGGATTCTTCTTTAGCATGGTCTGGAGTGGAATCAACAGCTTAGCAATGTTGGGGACAAAATCCCTGAGATAATTAATTATCCCAAGAAATTGCTGAACTTATTTCTTTGTGAAATTCTCATCAGGAAATTTTAACAGTTCTTGAGCAATATGCAGCCCTGGATAGTATGTATCATTATTGAGGTGCATACCAAGAAATTTGATTTTTGTTTGGGCAATATTCATCTTTCGCTGAGAAAACATAATGCCATGCTTTCTGATAATTTCTGCGAACTGTTCAAGGAGTTGGCAGTGTGACTGCTCATCAGGACTGTGGAGCAGGATATCATCAATATATACTGCAGCACTTGAGAGAATTGGTTGGAAGATACGACACATGGCCTTTTGGAAAAAAGGATGATGCTACCTTTAGGCCAAAAGGAAGAACTTTCCATTGAAAGTGCTAGTTCAGGATACAAAATCTAGTTTTGGATCTGTCTTCAAGATGTATGCCCAGTTGCCAAAATCCAGCTTTGAGGTCAAATTTGGAATAGATATGGGCATTTGTTAACCCAGTAAAGAGGGAAACTCTGGATGGTAAAGGGAATTTATCATCTTGGAGAAAAATGTTGAGAGGTTGATAGTTGATTACCAATCTTATTTTTCCTCTATTCTGCTCAGCACGCTTATTGACATAGAATGCTTCACAAGCCAATTGAGAGTTGGGGATTTCAATAAAGCCTTGCTGCAATAGTTCTGAGCATTCCCTTTGAGCTAAAGCCAAATGTTCTGGCTTCATTCCCATATGACTCGCCTTGGTTGGATTTATATCTTCATTTTTTTTTAAAGGAAGGCGAACAAACAATTCTGGGTTTTCCCACAAAGGATGGGAAGGCTCTAAACTAAAGGGCAGAGTGGTTTTCTACTAAAAGGTCGTCCTTGAAGGGCTTGAACGGGAGTTGTTCGCCCACTGTGGGAGGCATACCTGCAGAAAACCACTCTTCCTTCCCTAGTTCTAGGTCTAGCTCCATTCATGGTATCAGAGCCATGGTTTCGTTTGTAATATTATTTGTTCCATGTGCTTAGAAGGTGAATCTAGTGTTGAGAAGATCTCTTTACATCATGTCTACATAACCTGAAATTCTCGAAGCATCTGTTTCTCTTGCTCCATCATCCTCAGCCCCTTCAGACTTCCGAGTTTCTAATGCTTCTAAGATAGACTATTTCTATGAAGTCTCTCTTAGTGATGAAACTAAGATCTTTGAAACCCAACTCCTTCTCATAAACCTATACTCCGCTTTTGCTAAACCCAACTTGTCATTTTCACCCATCCACTCCATTCGCCAACTTATTCATCAAACCCCAAAGCAAGTAAAGGAGTACGTCTAGTCCTCCAAATTCGACCAGCACCCCATTCCTGCCACTGAAAATGAGTACTTTGTTACTCTTCAGATCCCTCCTGAGTTCCCCAGACAATGGACTCAATAGGGATATACTCATGTCCATTATGGCGTTGTTCGTCTTGCTCTCACCTTTCATGGTCGTAAAGGTTTACCCGTTGTGGCAAGAATTGCGTTGTTAGACACCAAATTTTTACAATATCAGCATGCTTGCATCGGTACTGTTCAAACTACTCTGAATGCTGGAATAGTCTTTGTGACTTTGCATCCAAACTTCAACATCGCTCTTTCAGACCCCCAACTATTCTCTTTCTTAAAAGTCCAAGTCTAGCTCACTGGAGCTCCTCAAACTGCTGACTCTGTAGCTGCAATTTTGCATTACCAGATGGTTTATCGAGTACAGAACCATGCTCTTGATCTAAACTTCAATAATGGCAATGAAGATGCTTTGTTTATTTCTATGCAGAATGATCAGGCATCATGCATCCATGTTCCTAGGCAGATCCCGAAGGATACGTTGGCCAAGCTCCTTCTAGAGACTTGGATTACCAATTACGAAAAGCTACATCAGCATAACAAGCCTTTTCAGTCTACGGACTCTGAGTTCATTCGGAAAAAGGATGGAACTGTTTCCATCAAATTTGGCAAGGAAAATGAAGAAAGTCATTCTATCTTCCAGACTCTCTTTATGATTGAATCATGTGTTCCTGAATCAATTTCCAAGCCAAATCCAAAAAAGCTTGTCCGACACTTTAACAGTGATGGACATCCTGTCCATTACTATAAAGACAAGTATGGTCATTGTTTTTTGGATCCTTTTGGCCAATGTTCCTATTGTACAAATTCTCCCGATGAGGTAAATCCATATGATAGACCTCCACCTCGACGGAAAAAGCCAAAGGATAAGGTGTATCAAAGATACTTAAACGGAGACTCCTCCGTAGATACTCTTGGTGAGTGCGATAAATACCAGTTCATGGTTTCTTATGCACCACCTTCACCACCCGAGTTCCGTACTACACCCCAAGTTTCACCAAATCCCCCAAGATCACCTCCACCATCTCCTCCTCAGAAAAAACAAGCTCTCTCCTCGTTCTATAAGCCAATCTTAAAGTGGGCTAAAAAGCATTCTTACCCACTCGAAGCTCCAGCAGAAACACCACACATTTCCTCCATTGCTATGTTTCATGATACTGACTTTCCCCCTTTTGTCAGAGAAAGTTCTAAACTTTCGTTTCCTGCCCTAGAGGAATTCATTGATCCGCAAGGCAGATACCGCCATGTTCCCAAAATACCTACCCCCACTGATGTGGATGAACATGGGAGACAGAAAAAGACTACTGCTGTTGAAGCTGTTCTAAATTGGCAATCAGAGACCCTGTTAGCACAAAACAACGTTTTCAAAGCAATTGATTCAAAGATTGGAAATGTGCAACAAGATCTTCAAAAGTATGATGAGACCACCAAGAAAATGGTTTCTGAGTTCCAGAAAAGGCTAAATGCCTTGGAATCAGGACAACATCTTGGGTACCATCATCTAGAGAGCCCAAAGCTGGAGATAGAAAAGCTCAAAAAACAAATCCAACTCATTGAAGAAGGAAGGTTTAGACCTTTTGATCCATTTGCAACTCCAGTAAGAACTGGGTACTTACCTCCACCACCCCAAACATCTATCTTTGCTGCCATTCCAGAATATTCTTTTAGAACGAAACCAAATATGGCAGAAGTATGAAATCGTCTCAAAAAGTTGAATCAAATTCAAAAGGAAAGAAGAAAAGTGAAAATTCCTAAAGAATCAAGCTCGGTTGTCATAAGAGAAAAGCCAGATCATATGATGCTAGCAAATTCATTAGAATCCTTTCTAAAGGATTTGAGTGTTCAGGAACATCCTGATCTTGTCCAAAAGCCTGATCCTACCCTTCCAAATGATCAGACTCTATTTCTAGCCGACCAAACTATTCTTACCACTTCTGATACTGAATCCGATCCAATATCCTCTTCATCCTCCTCATCCTTCTCAATCCCTGAAGATGATTCCCTTCCTATTGTACCAGTAACTTCATCCATATTCATGGCTGATCCTCCAGATCAGGAAATGGAATCAAATTACTTTGACCTAGAAATTGTTCGGGACAATCCGAGAAACCATGTGCCCATGGCATCAAAACAGTTTTTCACCATCGATGATATCCCCTATCATAAATGGCCAAAAAGACTTGAGGAATTTCATACTTGGTTGAACACTCAGTCCATCACCAACCATGATATGAATAATGTCCTTTACAATTTTGTTACAAGATTCACAAGAAGCCTCAAGCTTTGGTGGAAATTAGTGTCAAAATAAGACCAGATTCATTTTCTGATGTCACCAGACTTTAGCCATGCCATTACTCTCTTATATCACTTCTTTGTGGGAAAACCCAACGACCTCATAGAGATGAAAAGAAGAGAGTTTTTTGAAAGAAAATGTTACTCCCTCCAAAAGAAACACCTTGATAAGCATTATCGAATAATGCTTAAGCTTTTTTTATCAAATTGGAGCTGATTCAAATCTGAAGCATGTTTTCTTGACTTCCATCCCCAAAGAACTATCCCAGATGGTTGAAAGATCCTTTCTTTGGAAGACAGAGGAGAGTACAGGATATTCCCTTGGAAGAAATACAACAAGAAATCAGCAAGCACATTCTTTTTTCCGGGAATATGTTTGGTTTCAAAAGAATATTTTGAAAACCATTCAGTCCATCGAAGCAGTTGAGAATTTGGGATCTGCTTCTGTTTAAACTTGGTCATCTGAGGAAAGATGCCATGTCTAATTCCACTAGGAAATGATGGCCGATAAGATGGAATTCAAACTTCTTGATTCCATTTTTTACTGCTAAGATTTCCTTGAAAGTGGAATGGTAATACGAAAATTGCTCAAAAAGAAAAAGTTCATGATGCGCGCTTAAATAGAAGTTCATTATAGATGGGACATTTCATATTGTAGTTCTGAAATATCGAAAAATGAAAATATTAGGTAGGTGAAGAGAAAATATTAGGTAGGTGACATACTTCCTCGTATATTAATGGAAAATGGGGCCAGAGGACGAAAAGTCGGACTGATAGAGACTTCGAACGTTGAATTCCAAAGAAGCGTTTTTCTCTTCAAAGAAAGCTCTCTCTCTCTCCCTTCCAAACTCTGTTGCTATTCCTAACTCTATAGATTGACATTCTCCTCTTGGCATAGGACTTCAAGGTTTTCAATGCACTTTGAAATGGGGATACATGAAGACTATAAAATAGGATTTCAAGAATTCAATCATCTTTATTGGATAATCGAATTGGGAAATTTTTTAGATCTCTAGGATATAAAAGGTTTGGTTAATGGTCCAATGAAAATTTAGGGATAATTTATGAAAATTCGTCGTTGAACGACCGACTGGTCTAAAAAAATGAAGTCATTAATGAAAGCATCATTTAATATTTAGATACAATAATCCTCCTCACGCGTGGCTAGACTTTGGTCTGTGAGTAATGCGTGGAAACATATAATAGCCGTAGGGGGTATGATTAATATGTGGAAACACATAATGGGTGAGATAAACAAGAGGTTTGGAAATAGTTAAAGTCACAATATTTCCGCTCAATTGCCATGCGAAATTGTGTGAACCAAAATCAAATGCTGCAAAAAGTTTAAATTATTATATGAATATGTGATTTAATATTTAGATACTTAATTATCAAATTCTATCTCATTTTGTGTCACAAAAAATGAACAATTTGAAAAATATTTTTTTAAATGATTGTTTGTATCATTTCAATTTATTAGTCAATGAAAAATTTTTCATTAGAGACATTAATTTTGAGTATGTTGAAAATATCTTTCATTCATTTATTTATATTAGTGATGTAATTAATTATTTTTTGGAAAATATTTTAAAAATATTCATTTTCAATGGAATAAATAAGCCCTATTGCTCATGCCACTGCTCAAGTGTTCCAAATCCACTAGAACTGGATAAGATTATCTGGGTACACGCCACCCGTGAAGATTCATGGGATGATGGCTTTTTGCTCAATCTATCGTTTATGAAAAAAAGTCGATATTTCACTTTATGTAATAAACATTAAATTTCTGAAACATATCAGATATGCAATACCAACAATAGTTCTTCCTTTTTTTTAAATTTTAAATAATTTCTTTTTATTTTGGTATTTTGCAGGTCGAATCATATTGGCAAATTGGGTTTATACTAAAGGGCATAATTGTCATTGTATTGTTTTAGCCCTAAACCCTATGTATATATTGTAAATTACTTCATCAATGCAAGTGAGTTCGCCCAATCTCTACATGATATAAGAGCTTCGATTCTTGGAGCCCATCTCTCACGTCTCTTTTTGGCCTTCTCGCTTGCAATCATTGCTGCTGCTGCTACGGGGAAGAAGCCGTAGCATTGATGCCGTGCTCCGATGGAATGGCTCTGATCGAGCGCTAGGGTTTCTTTCGGCTGCGTTTTTCATAGAAAGGAAAGACCGGTAGCAATCCAAAGAACAACAGTAAAAGCACGAATCCAAAGCATCATCGAGAGCTTCAGCAAAGCCAAGCAAAGTCGGCAAAGCCAAGCAAAGTTCGCATCTTTGCCTAGGCAAATAAATTCATCAGATCGTTTTCGAGGTTCTTTCGCATTTATGGCCTTCAATTGAACAGTTGTTCCACAGGATCTGCCAAGTTTTTCTCTGTTTCTTTACTCAAAGCCAACGGCCGCTCTTTTGGCCACAAGTAATCATGGCAACTGAGTCTCAAAACTCTTCAACCATCGTTCCCACACATGAGCAGGTCGGCAGCCCTTATTTTTTGCATCATTCTAATAACCTAGGATCTAATCTCGTTGGCATGATCCTTACGGGTGACAATTACATTAATTGGTCTCGTGCCATGGAGATTGCCCTTTCCGCCAAGAACAAGATGGTGTTTGTTACTGGAGAAATAAAAAAACTAGTTGCAACCGATCCTGCCTATGCGTCTTGGATTCGTGTGAACTATATAATTCTATCTTGGATCCTTAATTCCATCCATCCAGATTTGGTGTCAACAGTTCTCTACACAGAGTCAGTTACGGATGTCTAGGCCGATCTTCGTGAACGATTTTCGCCATCGAATGGTCCTAGGATTTTTCATTTCGAGCAAAAGATATGCACCCTTGCTCAATGTGACGATGCCGTGACTAAGTACTACAACAATTTGCGAAGCTGCTGGGATGAATTGAATAATTTGGATCCGTTACCGCAATGCTCTTGTTCAGCTCATTCTATCATCACCACACAACAAGAGAATCGGTGCGTGTTTCAATTTCTCATGGGTCTCAATTCGACGTACGCAAATGTTATTAGTTGGATTTTACTAATGAATTAATTACCTAGTGTTGCATGTGCATATGCGCTAGTTCTTCAAGATGAGTCACATCGCCATATCCAATTGGACTGCCCCTTATCCGACCAAACCAGCACTTTGCTTAGCACTCATGGAAATAATGCTCCATGGCCGTACACGAATTCCTCATACCATGGACAGCCCAGCTCTCTTGGTGCCCCCGCTCAGTTCGCTAACCTAGCTAAACAGACAAACACGTCTCGCAGCCGAGAAAGATGTGCCCACTGTGGCATCTTGGGACATACATGGGATGTGTGTTATCGACTTCATGGCTTCCCTCCTAACCACAAATAACGCCGTGGACAGCCATCTACTTCCTCTCGGCTCGTAGATAACAAGTCCAGTCATACTTCTAATGCGGCATCTCCACCATTGACAAATGATCAGTATAAGCAATTAATGCGCTTGTTGCAAGAGGTAAACATCCCGAAAGCCAACCTCTTAGGTAATGTTCTCGGCTTAACTTCGAATTCATTTAATTCCAATATTTAGGTCATTGACACTGGCGCCACCAATCACATCACAATTGAACCCCATTACCTTACAAACCTGACATACTATTCCTCTCCACATCCCACCGTTGGAATTCCGAATAGTGTTGGTGTCCCCGTGACATCACACGGTTCAGCCCCCCTTACCTCAACTATCTCCCTTGATAATGTCCTTTGCGCTCTCTCTTTCAAATACAACTTATTGTCAATCTCCAAACTCACTCAAACTTTAAAATGCTCAGTCATTTTTTTTCCTAACTACTGTCTTTTTCAGGACCTCTTGACGAAGAAGATCATTGGTTGGGGACATGAGCGTGGTGGTCTCTATTATCTGGAGATTCATACTGAACCTATCGTTCTTTCTACTACAACCTCTTCATCTCATCTTTGGCACGCCCGCTTAGGACATTCATCTGAGTCAATTTTATCTACTTTACAACAAACTTTATGTTTTAGTCCAGCAAAACAATTCAATCCATGTGATGCTTGTCATTTATCCAAGCAAACGCGTCTATCTTTTGCTTCTAGCACTATTACTACTTCACGTCCTTTTGAACTTACTCATGTTGACATTTGGGGACCTTATTCTCATTTTACACATAAGACATGTCGTTATTTTTTATCTATTGTTGATGACTATTCGCGATATACTTGGATTTTTTTTTTGCTTACTTTTAAGTCTGATGCAATTGACTCTATGATTCGCTTCTTTACTTTTGTTGAGACTCAATATCAAACCAAAGTCCAAAATGTTCAATCTGCTAACGGGACTGAATTCTTTTCCTCTCGCTTACAAGATTTTTTTTTCGTGCACGGTGTTCACCACCAACGTAGTTGCCCTCACACTTCTCAACAAAATGGAGTTGTTGAGCATAAGCATTGTCACTTGCTCAATGTTGCTTGTGCATTGCGTTTTCATTCTAGCATACCTCTTCACTTTTGGGGGAATTGTGTCTTAATTGCTACTCATCTCATTAATAGACTACCTAGTCCTCTCTACACTATAAAACCCCATATGAACTTCTTTATGGCAAACCACCTTCCTATTCTCATCTTTGTGTCTTTGGCTCATTATGCTATGCTTCCACTGGTCATCTTCACTCCGATAAATTTGGTCCTCGATCTCGCCGATGTGTTCTAATTGGTTATCCCACAAACCACAAAGGTTACCGTCTCTATGACCTTCAAGACCAAACAATTTTTACCAGTCGCGACATCATTTTCTATGAACAAGATTTTCCTTTCCGTCAAACCATCAAACATGCCACAATCGAACAGACCTCAGTACTCCCATTACCCATACCTGACCTTGGTGAAATGTACCCACCTTCCTCCACCCCAGTCCTTGCACCAACCCCAACTCCTCAACCTCCTGCACCCACGATCACACCATCACCAACTGAACCCGAAGTCATGCCTCGGCCATCTCGGCAACGCCATCCACCCAGATATCTTCGAGACTACTACTGCGCTATTGTGGCCTCCAATCAATCCTCTTTAGACTCTAAGGTAGCTGAATCAGGTACTCTTTACCCTTTATCCAACTGTTTATCATACTCGCATTTTTCACCCACTCACCATGCCTTTTTAGCCTCCATCTCCTCTGAACAGGAACCTAAAACTTATGACGCTACGTGTCAATCTCCCAAGTGGCGTGAGGCAATGTTTTCTGAGATACAGGCTCTTGAACAAAATGGCACTTGGGATATTATTCATCTTCCTCCTAACAAACATCCCATTGGATGTAAATGGGTTTACCGAATCAAATATAATTCTGATGGCACCATTGAGCGTTACAAGGCTCGGCTCGTTGCAAAGGGTTACACTCAAACGGAGGGGATTGATTACCATGACACATTTGCATTTGTTGCTAAAATGGTAATTGTTTGCACTTTATTAGCTCTTGCTTCAATTCGTCATTAGCCTCTCCACCAATTAAATGTGAATAACGCTTTTCTGCATGGTGATCTTGATAAAGAGGTCTACATGAGGTTTCCACCAGGTTTTCATACTAAGGGGGAGAATTTAGTTTGTCAACTTAAGAAATCACTCTATGGCCTTAAATAGGCATCGAGGCAATGGTTTGCTAAATTCTCTTCTGTACTACTTGATGTTGGTTTTCAACAGTCAAAGGCGGACTATTCACTCTTTACATTAGTCGGTGGCTCTCTCTTGACCATTGTCCTTGTTTATGTTGATGATTTGGTTATAACGGGTGATGATGAAGTTATGATTCAACTTTTCAAGCGATTTCTCGACACACAATTTTGTATTAAGGACTTGGGCACTCTCAAATATTTCTTGGGCATTGAAGTTTCTCGTTCCAAGTCTGGGATTTTCTTGTCACAAAGGAAATACGCTCTTGATATTTTGTCTGACATTGGTCTTCTTGGTGGACGTCCTATTGATACTCCGATGGAACCCAATATAACATTTTCGGACTCCTCTCCAACTCTTAAGGATCCAGGTTCATATTGATGACTTATTGGTAGATTATTATATTTTATAGTAACTCGGCCAAATTTACTCTTTGTAGTGCAACATCTTAGTCAATTTATGCACTCTCCTCATGAAGACCATTGGAATGCTACCCTTCGCATTGTGTGGTATCTCAAGCATGATCCTGACACTAGTTTATTTTTCCCATCTGATTCAACTCTCCAACTTAATGGTTATATAGATTCTGATTGGGCATCCTATTCTACATCCTGACGATCTGTTTCTGGCTACTGCATGTTTCTTGGTTCTTGTCCTATCTCATGGCGTTCCAAAAAACAGACCATTGTTGCCCGTTCCTCAACAGAAGCCGAATATCGTGCTATGGCATATGCCGCATGCGAAATCACATGGCTTCACATGCTTCTCTTGGATCTCCATGTCAACACTACCACTGCCAATCTTTATTGTGATAATAAAGCAGCCATCCACATCGCCACTAATCTTGTCCTCCATGAACGAACCAAACACATCGAGATTGATTGTCACTTGGTTCGTGAAAAAATTCAAGACAGCACTTTGCGTACTCTTTATGTTCCCAGTCACTCCCAACTCGCAGACTTGTTCACAAAACCGATCGCACGTGATTTATTTTGTAATTTTAAGAACAAGTTGTTGACATGTTTACATTCATCAACTTGAGAGGGAGTATTGGCAAATTGGGTTTATATTAAAGGGCATAATTGTCATTGTATTATTTTAGCCCTAAACCCTATGTATATATTGTAAATTACTTCATCAATGCAAGTGCGTTCGCCCAATCTCTACAAATCATACGTGCAGATATACGAAAATTGCTCAAAAAGAAAAAGTTCATGATGTGCGCTTAAATAGAAGTTCATTTAGAATAGATGGGGCATTTCATATTGTAGTTCTGAAATGTCAAAAAATGAAAACAATAGATTTTCGAATTTGAAAGTGAATAGACATAAATGTTTTTGAGTTAATTAATTTAAAAATTTATTACGATCTTTTATATATTAAAGTCAAAGCGCTATTTTGTCTCACTTTTTATTCCTCTCAAAACTATCCTTCGTAAATTTATATGAGATTAACAATTATATTTCATCCACCACTCAAGCACCCATTTACTCCACTTAGAAGCATAACTATTCTCACTTATTTCATCTACTAAAAAAATACCATCCTTTTTTTCTTTTTTTGAATAGCTATCAATCTTTTTTTTTTTTTCTTTTTACAATATATTCAACTTTGTGCGGGTGCCAAATACTAGTATATGTATCTAAGGCAAAACACCCTTTTTGTCTCTTTCTTAAATTTCCCATTTTACCAGTATTTGCTTATTACTTTAAGGAAAAATTACACAAATAATCCATGAACCGTAGTCCAATGTTTAATGCGATCCATAAATTTTTAATTTATTTAATATATATGATCTTTGAATTTTAAACAAATGTGTAATTCTTGTACTTTTAATTTGTGTCAATATAGTCCATGAACTTTTAGTATATGTTCGATGTATCCTCTAGATCATATGAAAATGTTCAATGTTGAACATTTTCATATAATTCATAGACTACATCGCGCATATACAAAAAAAATCAAGAACTATATTGAACAAATTAAAAGTTTACACATCACATTGAATATTAGGCTATAATTCACAAACCACATTGAACAAAATTAAAAGCTCATAATTCATATTGCACATCGAACTAAATTTTAGGGACTATTTGTGCCATTATTCATTTCTCTGATAGTGTAATACAATTCAGTTAAAAGAGAAAAAGGCCACAATATTTGCCCAAGAAAAAGTATGAAATGATGAGAGCAATAAGTAAATCACCTCCTTTCCACCAAAAAAGTGCACTCCACGAAACTCCTTAGGGCGCGCATGATAAAATTTCTACTTCTCTATTTCTCTATTTTTCTTTGTTCCCCGAAACAGGTTTGGAATAGAAATCCGTTTGATAACGTAATTTGATTTTTCTATTTCTGAAACAGATTTATATTCCAGAAATAGATTTAAAGAAGAAATCATAAGTTACATTTTTTGACTTTTTAGTTTTTGAAATAGAAATTGAGAAATCAATTTCTGGCAAGAAATCAATTTTTATTCCAGAAATCAAATTCTATTCCAGAAATTTGTCATGCACACCCTTAATCCCTCGCGGCCACGATCATCAATTTCGTTTTCCTTAATTTTCAAATGATAAACGATTTCTTCATTCATCGAAGAAATAGTAAGATTGTTTATTTAGTGCTTGCTTTCTGGAATAAATTCACATAGTGTTAAAAAGAATAAAAAAAAAATTAGTTCATCACGATGTTACATAAGGCAATCGAAATAATGAGCGTGTGCATGGAAGCTAGTCATTATCATCATCACCATTATTATTGAGGCGATGTGGGAAGAGACGATTGGCCAGCAGCACGATTAGATCAATCCCCCACGCCGTCGTACGTGGGAACTCCTTCTCCATCCCCCGTTCTGCGCCAGAGAATCATCTCCCTCTCCTTATCCTTTTTTCTTTAAGGTATTGACACAACTAATCTATTTGATGCATAAATTTTTAATTTTTTCAATATTATTAATTCAATTCATAAGCTAAATACAAATATTTACTGCAATTTTGAATAAATTAAAAATTTACGAGTTAAATTACATTTTCGGTCAAAATTTAAAGATTATTTATGTCATTTTCCTTTTTTCTTTTCAATTTTTCATTTACGAGAGAAAAAGTTGAAAGTGAAATATTCTCCCACGTGTTTCTGCAATTAACTCCGATCACTAAGAAATCGGGAGAGTTTCTCAGTTCGCAGAGCTCACTTCCGCAGATCCTCTTTCCACGACGCGTCGAATCCCGGCGAGCAGCAGCTGACTCCAGTCGAATCGAGAGGATCGCGAGCGTAAGTTCTTCCCCGCCACCATCCCCGCTCCGGATCTCAGTCTCCGGTTCCTCGTTTCCTCTGATCATTGGCCATGTTGGGCGTTCGATCTTTCCGAAATTAAGAATTGGAATTGGAATTTTCGGGCATGGTTTCTTCGGTTCTCGATTTTTTGCTTGCGAGACGCGCAATGCGGTCGTTTCTATGTCCGATTCAATTCTGGTCGAAGGCTTCGGTTGTTTGGACTCCGACGTTTTGTCGCCTTGTTTCCGTGTTGCATCATGGGGCGTCACGGTTGCTCGCAAGGCGCGTTCTTGATTCGTGCCGGAGGCCCGTGGGCACGGTCGTGCAATCCCCCGATGGTCTCCTTAATTTTGGTACTCTCTGATTGTCTCAGTCCGTGAACTTGGTACGAGAGGCCGTTCGTGCCCCCAACTGAGTCTTGAAAAAGGGCTAAGAAGAGGGTAGATTACAATGCTGGCATGCTTAGGACGATAGAACCATTACCTGTAATTTTGAGCTTGTGGGTAAGAGTAAGATGCCGATAAATTTCAAGGGAGGACTTATGGTTGGGCTGTCTCCTTGAAGTGCATCTATCGTAGGAAGGGCGGCCTTAAAATACATTAGAATTACCGGTAGGCTTCGAAAGGGGGAAGACAGCTAGATTAGGATGGAACCTTTGAGTGCATTGATAAGATCTTGCGCCCTCTCACCCTAATGACCAGTTTCTAGTGGTGAGTTTTACCGAGACTAGTTTCAGATTGTGCGAATTCCTGGTGCGTAACATAAATCATTTTGGATATCCATGATTTGGAAAGCACTAGTCTGAACCTCTATCCATAAGTCAACGGATATGTTTACCTATGCCTATTGGGAATGGGATAGCGTTTGTAGCTTTTGCTTGGCTGGCTTTGTTTTGGCTTTATGGTGCTGAAGCTTTTAGTGAATTGGGGTTTGCTAATCTTAGAGTGTTTGAGTTGGATAATGTGCTCTTGTGTAAGAAGATGATATTGCCAAAATTTATATGTCTAGTACTGTGTGAGTAATATTGACATGTGCCCCTCTTTTGTTTTAGCCCATGATCAAAATCTCAACTCAAAACTACACTGACTTTTAGAGGGTTCCGATTTTTCAGTTTTAGTTCCCATCAAACAATCTGCCAACCAACAAAAGCAACAGCTTAGAAGAAGTAGAAGGGACAGCGACAACCAACAGCCTACAGGGCTTTCTCTTTGGTAACTCAAATGTTGAAACTTTACCAGGTCGTGTTTGCGATAGGACATTTCTGTCAAGCAACAAACAAAAGATAAAAACATGGGATGCTGGTGCTGTTTAGATTATTTGAGATAAGCAAGGTTTACAGTTCTGTCAGCTAATTGAAATCATAGGGCCGTTTTTCTTATTTTTTTGGCATGAGAAAATCATAGGGCTGTTTGCCTTGCCCATTTTAGTTCTTCTTGTGATCCTTCTCTGTCAATGCTTGAGTTGTTTAATCCTCAGGGTCTCGATTCGCTGTTTGGGTGGGGCAGTTACATGTATGAATGTTCAAACATTCGGACGTAGGACAATCTATTGGATAGAAATAAGATTTGGAGGTACTGTTTCTTGGCTGTGAAGAATACCATTGGACAGTTGGGGGTAAATATTGATGGATCAATTCTGAGAGTTCATCAAATTTTTAAGAAAAGGTTGCTTGAAGGTATCTGAGATGGAGTAAGGTGATTTTGAGGAATAAAAGTTAAAAATCTTTAGGCTCACCCCAAAAACTTTGGAATGTGCAAGGAACTTTTCTCTGGATCAAAATAATGTCATCGGACCATGTGATCTCCAAATTAGTTTCCTCATGTGTGCATGTTTTGTGATGTTGGCCTGGCTTAGCTCCCTGATTCTCATTTTCTTTTTATATTTCAACAAGATCATCATCAACATGGCGGTACATTAGGAAGGCTATTTAGCTGGGTTAATTCTTTCAAGCAAGTGGACTTTCTTATCTTAAATGATGCATGATGCAGACTAGCCCACATTAATATTAGTTCTTGTTAAACTCAACATTGTTGCGGTTCTTGGATCTTCAACCTTTAGACCAAATAAGACTCTTCATTGACTGAGGGGGTTAGTCATAATTCTTTTCATGAAATGAATGAAGACATTCATAGATGTCCAAATGTGGTAGAAGGAACAGTATTAACAATACTCAGTGCGACTACTTTAATAGGCATTGCAATTATGCAGGACTTAACCTTTTCATGCAATGCAATAGATAATAATATGGAACTCCAAATATCGTTTGCAGAATATGAAGAGAAGCTTTTGCTTCTAAGCATTTTAACATTTTGACATTTCATATTCCACAAACATCTGCTTGTCAGTCTTTCATTATTCCGTGTCCTCTTCTTGCTCCTAAATATAATGTCTTGACCTTAACATCTCGTATCCTACAAACATCTGCTTGTTAGTCTTCCATTTTCTGTGCTCTCTCTCTCTTTCTCTCTCCCCGGGTGTGTTTCTGTGTGCAAAAGAGTGATTTTCCTTTTTCTGCTATTTGTGCATGAATCTTTTATCAATCTATTCTCATATCTTGATTGCTTGCTACTTCAGCAGTAATTTTTCTGGGTTTTGGTACTGCTGCAACTCCCAAGTATGAGTCTGGCATGCCTCGTGTGCCACAGTGCTGAAAGTCCATCGCATTCTTTTAGGAGTTATTCTGTTTCTAGCTCAGAAAATGATGGAAGATGCTCCGCGATCGCCAATTGCTTGGCCATGAAGCCGTCTCTTCCTTTGCCTCCGACAAGATCTGCCATATCGACGTCCAAAGTGACACCTCAGCCAAATATGCCTGCTGGAATTACTGGTCCACCACGGCTTGTACGGAGTCATGCCGTCAGAAGGGATCTCGTGAGGGATTGGAACTTTGATGAGGTTGTGACTAGGATGGAACGCTAGATACTTGGTGTCAAAGTCATTATAGCAGGTGCTCTTTATCTTGGAACTGTGTTATACTACTTGTTTTCCACGTAGATTAGCTACGGATAACTAAGTGAGTTTTCTGTGGGGAGGGTCTTCAGATTTGCTAGTTGTAACGTTGTGACAGAAGTAAATGCCCAACTTTATCTACATCTCTTGGCTTTCCTGTCTGGATAGGTTTAATTGTGATTAATAGTATTCATATTTTCCAAAAATTGCTTCTGTAGATGTCTCGGAGTAGTTGCAAGCAAGTAATTGTCATTGGGATAAAAGGATCATCCTTCATAGGAGTACTCATCTTGTGAGTACGGCAGTTTTCAAGCTAATGACGCCTAAGAATTTGCCTTGTGTATTGCGTGTACTCATGAACTTGCAGTATTCTTGGATCCAATTGACCAATTGAAAGTTCAAGATGACAAATACACATTAAGCAAAAGCTTATAGATTAGCAGTGTCATCATCCCTAAAAATTTCCTTATCTTCCTCTGGTCCCCATTTGCTTCAGAGCAGTTCCTTCTGAATTCTGTGCGTATGTTTGTAAGCACGACTGTGCTTTTTTCGGGTTCAAGATGGGATCGGGATATCTGTCAGATTGTATTGTTGTGTTACCAATTAGCTTTTGCTTATGTAGGTGGTATTGGACTGGTAACTTTGCCTGATAATGTCTGGTTGATTGACAGTTCTTGGCATTGACTATTAAGTGCAACTATAAATCCCCAAGGACTATTATTCTCCGGGAAAAGGTATTTGGTACAAAACGAGCTTAAAAATTTGTTGAAAGCCGGGAAGTTTTTCAATATGTCAATGCTATTGTGATGTAATCGTACGGGCTCCAATGAGCTTGAATGTTCTCCCTGACCAGAATCCTCGGCGGCGTTTGAGCCACAGGCACTGTGGCCGCCGAGGTTTGAACCATGAGCGCTGGGGTTGCTCAAAGAAAGACTGCATTTTTAGGTTCCCCCGTTCGTTCGCACCGTCACTCCATTTTCCTGAGGCCTTGAGGAGCCAAGGCGAGAATATAGACGACACAAACTCGCACTGACATTGCCGAAGCCATTTCGAATGGTAGATAAACAAACGAATGGTGGCAACTACACAAAAGGAAAATGAAAAATGAAAAAAAAAAAAAAAATGTATGAAGCTGAAAAGAGATGGGAAAATCCACGTGGCAACCCCTTATCCCACGTAGACAAAACCGGCCCTCGCTCCTCCCTCCTCCTCCACTAGAAACCCTCCAAGAGAAGAAGATAAGATGAATTCGATTCGCTCGCTCCCTCCCTCAAATCCCCAATCCACTTCCTCCATCTCCATCTCCATTTCCATCTCCTCCCACGAAATCGCTCTCTCTCTCTTTCGCCCTCCGGACGAGCGAGCGAGCGAGCGAAAATGGCGGCTCTGCAACAGATACCCATCTCCCTCCAGTCCAAAATCCCGTCCCAGAAGACCCAATTCCTCCATAAACCCTCCAACCTCTCCTTCTCCGCCACCTTCCCCTCCCTCAAGCTCGCCCCCGCCCACCTCCACCTCCACCGCCCCTCCGCCTCGGCATCGGGCGCCCGGATGTCCGCCACGGCGGGCGGGAGCTACGCGGCGGCCCTCGCCGACGTGGCCAAGTCGAACAACACCCTGGACGCCACGAGCGCCGACGTGGAGAAGATCGAGAAGATCTTCTCCGACGAGGGGGTGTACAAGTTCTTCTCGAACCCGACGGTGGACCTGGAGAAGAAGCGCGGGATGGTGGACGAGATCTCGGCCTCCTCGGGGCTGCAGCCCCACACGGCCAACTTCCTCAACATCCTCATCGAGGCGAAGCGGATCGACCTGATCAAGGACATCGTGAAGGAGTTCGAGATGGTGTACAACCGGCTGACGGAGACGGAGCTGGCGGTGGTGAGCTCGGTGGTGAAGCTGGAGCCGCAGCACCTGGCGCAGATCGCGAAGCAGGTGCAGAAGCTGACTGGCGCGAAGAACGTGCGGATCAAGACGGCCATCGACCCGAGCCTCGTCGCCGGGTTCACCATCCGGTACGGCAACTCCGGGTCCAAGCTGATCGACATGAGCGTGAAGAAGCAGCTCGAGGACATCGCCGAGCAGCTCGACCTGGGCGACATCCAGTTGGCTGTATGATGACGGCGCCGGCGCCGGCGGCATGATGGTATTTTCATTTTTCATTTTTTTTTCTAGTTTTATATAATTTTTCGTCGATTTTTTTTTTTCCCGAATTTCTTGGTTCTCGAATTTTCAGTTCTTACGTAACGTAATGGGACTAGTCTTTGGAAATGGAAATGGAAATGGAAATGGAAATGGCGTGCGCCAATTGTCCGAACGGACAAAGAGTTATTAAATACTCATTTATGTCGGTATATAATGTTGGTATATTTATTTAAAATGGAGGAGATTTTATGTTTTGTATTTCACATGCCTTTTTCCGGTTCATAGCTGTAATTGCCGACGGGGTGAGTACCAGGTCCGGCCTAACTCAGGAATTCAGCCGAACTGGCCTAGACCGACCAGTTCTGGGGCAATTATGGTGAGAATCGGTTCAGTTACCAATTTCACGGACCTTTATTCGGTTTTAAATGCCGCTTTAGAAAAAAAGAAATACTTTTATCGTCATCCGTAATCGAACTAGAATTTTCTCCGTGAAAAAATTATAGTACGACCACTTCACGTACATAAAATGGTGTCACTTTCTATTTTTTTCTTGTGAAGAATTAATTTTTACTAAAGAAGATGGGCCAATTGAAAATCAACGGTGTCACAGCTGGTGTTGGAATTGTTCGCATCTAGTATTATCCGGGAGGTCTCTTTGTTAGTGACCAAATTTCATTATCACTATCCAACTCATGACTCTTCACGTCCAACTCAGCCTTGTGGAAGCAATTTAACCGAAAAATCGTCGGTGAATCTTCGTAGAAAGTACGAGAATGATTTCAATTTCAAGCGAGAATAGAGGCATGACATAATCCGTTATTTAACTTTACGGTGAAACTTCGCAATGGACTGGTCTATGGATTTGAGTTCCTCACTTTCTTGGTTCTTGATTAGAATTTAGGCCATTTAACATCCGAGCATTGGCGCAAGAAAGATGGAGAATTTATGAAGTGGTTCCATGTGTGCTTGCCATTCGAACTTCAGGATTGTCTTCGTCCTTTCATCCGGTTCAAAACATGCACCGCATGTGCTTCTTCCTTTCTGACCACGGACAGATGCTTCTGGTTCCGTTCTCATGTTAGATGAACGGGCTAGTTCCATCACAAGTCTGCCGACAAGGTGATGAGGCGACCAAGCAAAGTAATTATCCAAATGTCGGAATGTATCGAACCAAAAATTGTTCTTGAAATATAGAAAAATATATTATAAGTATCATAACTTTTATATGTCGATCACTTAGACGTTGTAACTTTTTCTTCAATCACTTAAGAGTCATATAACTTTTCAATCGATCACTTAAGTATCATAATTTTTTTAAAACATGTGCCATGTCACGTCAAACTTTCGATATTTAAGTATTCAATTGAAAATTATGACATTTAAGGGAGTGTTTTTCTTTTTATAAAGTAATGATGCTCAAGTGATCGAAAAAGAAACTATAGCATTCAAACGAATATTATACAAATATTATTGAACTTGTAGCGTCTTTATTTAATGTTTGCGATCCAAATCAATTTGGTACCATTGCAATGGCCGCATAACTTGGACAAAAGTCATCGGCAATTATGCGCCACATGACTAATTGAAAAGATGAGTGGTGGAACTACGTAGTCCACATGCTTATCGCCATCTATAGACCGTGTGGAGTCATGGCTAACTTGAGCTTCCCTGCAGAATTGACTCCATTTTAATTTCTGATATGTCCGTTATCTCCATATCCACGATAGAATTATGTTCATGATCCTCATCCAACCACCTCTCTTCTCGAGCACCTTTAATTGACATCTACTTGATTTGGGATTAACTTCACATATGGGTTCGCAGGACCATCTCTTCTTGCAAATCTTGACAGACATGGATACCCTGATAAAAGAACATTCAACCTTAATCCCTAGAAAATGTCTAAGGCTACGCATAATAACGTTTCTATTCCTTAGAATTTCTTCTTTTGTTCCCATGAACAAAAAAAGAACAGAAACCCGTTTGGTAATGCCAAGTTATTTTTCTATTTCCCGGAATAAAAAGTTAGCCCAGGAATAGATTTTGAGCAGAAACGAGAAACAAAAAAAAATTGCTTCTGTTCCTAGAAACAACTTCTAGAAATAAGCTAATTTTCTTTTTTATTTTTCTTTTATTCCTCTCTCTTGCCGTGGCTACCTCCAACCGCCCGCCGCCGCCGCTGATTGCCGCCGCTGTCGGCGGTCGCCAGTCGTCAGCCGCCGGCCAGCGATTCATGAACAAAAATAAAAAAATGAATAAATAAAAAAAAGAATTATTGTGTTACCAAACTCATTTCTATTCTTTTTTTATTCCAAAAGTAAAAATTTTGTATAGTTACCAAACGGATTTTTTTACTCAGAAATTGTTTCCCGGAATAGAAATAGACAAGAACTATTTTTGAAAAAAAAACTCTTCTCCAATCAAGAAGTGTTGTCATGCGCACCCTAACGCTCATATTCTTAGCTAGAAATTGTTGATGCATATGCATTTTTGATCCAAGCGACACTATCCACCCATTTTCTGCAATAACTTATGTCATCTACGTAGACCAAGATGTTTTTTTCTTTTCTTCTTTTCTTTTTCTCAATATGCATGCCACGCTTGATACTAACTTTGTCGAGACGTTCTGAGGTTCAGAGACGATTCATGTACTTCAGAATGAATGATTTGCAACAGTCTAAACTGCATATGTCTTCGAAAACGATTTTGATGAAGTTGGCAGAGAAGCATCAATTGAACCAGAAATGGTTGAACCGTAAGAACTTGCAGTTGCCTCACCACCTAATTGAACCGACAAAACCATATGATTAATGAAAACCCAAAAGCACAATTCGTTAACATGACTTGCGAGCGTGGATCGGTATTATCAAAGAATGAATTAAAGAGCTAAATGAGCTTTAATTAGATAGATTTCTTGTTTTTTTTTTTTTGGTAACATCTTCTGTTCAATAAAATTTAAGCCCTCATCTACAATTAAACTAGCCGATTCGGGAGAAATAACATTTCCATTATTTTGACGTGAGAAATTTACGAGACGAGGAATCAAGATGCGATCTTGCGTATTTTGTAATCTAGTAAAAGTCGTCCCAACCCCAGGTGAAATGGACCGACGGATCCTCCAAGAGAAAAATTTATTTGGTACTTGGGAATAGTCCCAATCATCAAATGAGACACGCTTAAGCAATAAGATCGATGATAAAAAAATTTCGTTCTAGTAAAGCCAAAAACCAATTTGACTTTTGAACAAGATCCCAAGACCTTACCATGCATAACGCAATCATGGGCCATTTTGCCTTATCACCGAATCGATTTTGCCGACAAAAAGTGCTTCCGCCTCGTGATTTCTTCGTCACCTAACCCACTTTAAATTCTCCGAGAACATTTCCTTGTGGAGTTGCATTCCGAGCACGATATGCTTATCTATCTGATCCACCTTGGGCCCGTAAAATGTCTTCTCTTTGAAGATCAAAGACGAAATGACAATGAGGATTTGTCCTAAGTGATTGGCTGCGCTTGCATAGATGACACCGAAGCATTCAAAGGTCTATCCTTATGGAAACTCCACTCCATGCATAATAAGTTGATTTATTATCTTGTTGAAAGTTTTGAGTTCTCACTTCGAGTTGTCGTTTTTTGTACCAACTTTTTTTAGGTACATTAGGGTTCATGAGCCATTTAACTTCCCGAGATTATCATTCTATATGTGTGTAACGACGAGACATGCCACATTCCATAAATGTGAGCTCGCGAGATTGAAATCGCTTGCGAGACCAATGCATTGTCCTAGCTTGATGCCAATGAAATCTAGATCTCCACTAGTCTGACTCAATGGTGTGATGAAATATTTTGAGACACCATCAACCCGATATTCTTTAATGCGTAAGTTCTCTCACTTGTCCATTCGAACCTAGCCTTGAATTAGGCAAAAGAGTTAAGCAAGGACTATGGTGTTTGGAGGGATTTAAGCATTGAATCTCCTAATGCCGTGAAAAATGATAACTGCCAATTCTATTGGTCTAACACCAAGCATAAAAACTCTTGCCCGCGCTAGACGGGCATGAGCTGAATTGGGGATCCGTCACTAGATTTGCTTCTTCCAAGCTCGTCCTGATTTATCCTCTAGGCTGATTGAGCTTGGGCGAGCTCAATAGGCTTTCAAGCCCCTGATTAGTCCTACATCGGCTACTCCAAAATTTAGAACTCTAATCGATGCCAATTCAGTACAACTCAATTTGGTCAAGCATGCGATCATGACGCCGAGTACCTTATGTAGATTAATAGGGCATTAATTATGAATTAAATTAGACATTCCACAACAGTCATGAGTATGCAAAACCTTATAATACATAGAGATAGAGCTAGATGCCTATGGGACTCTCATAAATTAAATATACGTTGGAAACTATGCCTATTTCTATCGGGCAATTCCGTCTGATAAACCCATTTATTAATCCATATATGATGAATTGTATGGACTAGTTATATTCAATAAAATGGTTATAAATAAATTTAAACATGAGTATGAAATGAGTTTATAATTTAATTAATTCTAATCCACCCGATTCTTTTTTCATTCTCTCACGCCTTCATTCGATCTCATATTTATTCACTCTATACTCTCAAGAATTTTCCTAGACTTGGTTAAATTATATAAGTCAAATCAGATGGGTATGAGTCACTAGACTTGTATTTTATGTAACTAGACTTGTATTTTATGTAAATATGTTGAGACATATCAAATGAGTCTATTATGATCGGATCATTTTCGACCCAATCCGACCCGTCTATATCCCATGGAGAAAAAAAAAGAAAAAGAAAAAAGAAAGTCAATAAACAGCCAAATGAAACCAAGAAACAGCCAGATTTTCCTTCGTGGCTTCTTACAGTGACGCTGCGCTCGATAATTGATCGTGTTCTACGATCCGAAAGTGCCCCGAAAGCCTTGACGCGGCTCCGGAGGAACCTTCTGGCCTAAGGAAACTCGCGCGCCTTGCGCGTCTATCAAGCGTCGGCAGGTTTCATACTCCGTCGTTCTATCGTCACCCTTCTCTTCCCCCACCCCTTTTTAAGTGATTGATCTTCGCTTTCGCGTCAGCCGATACCTCTCGATTTGTGGGTATTTTTATGAGCAGCGGGCGGCCCGTGGAAGGTCTTTTCCCGCAGTTCGTCGCGTGTCTCGACTGATTCTCTTTTCTGGGTCTGCAGTGATCCGGGTTCTCGGCCATGTCGATGCTGGATGCCTTCTTCGCGAAGGGCTTCAAAGCCGCGAAATGGTAAATTCGATCTCTCGGGCTGGTCCGAATTCCGCCTCCTCCTTTGGCGTTCCTGCGTCCGGGTCGCGTGTGCTGTGACGGTCTCTCGACCTTGTTCGTGTTTTCTTTGTTTCCGATTAGATGGGAAATGTTTGTTCTTTTGTTGCTGGGGACCTTGCATTTTTAGGTGGGTTGATCGGATTCGGGTTTCGGGTGATTTGGGATTCGGATGCCGACCTCTTTTTCTTTTCTTCTGGCTGAATTCCTCATCTGCCCGCTCTATGGTGCTGAGTTTCGAGATTCTATCGGTGTGGAGACATGTCTTTGGTTTATTGATGGTTTATTAATGTTTGTACTTCGTGATTTGTTTCTTGCAGTAAAACCCTTTTGAAATTGACCATTCCTCGGATAAAGTTGCTGAGGAACAGGAGGGAGATTCAGTTGAAGCAGATGCGCCGTGACATCGCGAAGCTGCTCGAAACCGGTCAAGAAGCTACGGCTCGTATTCGGGTATTTTCTTGTTTGGCTAAACCTGTGACTTTCAGTTACTAAACTCTTGGTCCTAATTTCGCAATATGCCTGTTGTCCATGGATGGAAAGACTTTGAAAGTTCATTTTTTTTTTCCTATATTTGTAATTTTTCAGGTGGAGCATATCATAAGAGAAGAGAAAATGATGGCAGCTCAAGAGGTCTTAGAGCTCTTCTGTGAGCTCATTTCTGTTCGCCTTCCAGTCATTGAGGCACAGAGGTTGTGATGTCAATAAATTGTGCTCTTTTACTTTGTTGAGACTGATTAGAATGAGTGGCTAGCCTAGTTATCTCTGGACTATCTGGAGGAAGCTTCAACTTGTGGTTCAATCTTTTGCTGTGTCAAAGATAACATGTAGGACAGCGATGGATGCTAAGATACTATCTAAAGTCTAACCTGTGAGAAAGTATAGTCAATGGCAATAGTTCATGTAGTTGCTTAAGCTTAATGAAACTTCCCGTGGTTTGGCTTGGTCATTCCTCCTCACCTCATGCGTAGCTTGATGTGTAAGGGTGTGATGGCAATGGTTCACTAAGTTAAAAAGTTCATTTAGCTAACTGGAAGGCTAGAAACAAAGTGTGCATTGCTCATTAGTAGTTCTCCAATTGAACAGTGTGCCAGAGGATGTTTTTCAATATGGCTTCTGCTTGTCCCTTTTTCACTTTATTTCTAAAGTCCCCTCCACGCAATCCCCACAAAAGGGGGAAAAAACAACAAAAAAACAAAAGTTTATGTTACATGAGATATATGTATGGCCAGTATAGAATTTGAATGGACAACTCAATGCTTCAAGTCCGAAAACTCTGTATATTTTTTTCGTTTGTCTTTCCTTGTTTTAGTTGGTGGTTCACTATTAACTTTGGATCATTTAAGTGCATTTTCAGTAGCCTGTATGTCAAATTTTGTAGTTAGCCTTTACATTTTCTTGTGGCTTGTTTTGTAGCTTGCCATGCTGTAGTGTTACTGTGTTAGTAGTAGCATCTATGGGCCTAACTGATCTTTTTCTTTTCTCGGCCAATAGGGCTTAACTGATCTTTGAATTTGGTCTTTCTAAAGGGAATGTCCTATTGACCTAAAAGAAGCAATATCCAGTGTGTGCTTTGCTGCCCCTAGATGTGCCGATCTACCCGAGCTGATACAGGTTCAGATGTTATTTGCATCAAAGTATGGGAAAGAATTTGTAGCAGCTGCTACTGAACTCATGCCAGATTGTGGCGTTAATCGACAGGTTCTTTAAACTCCCTGTTCATTTTGCTAACAACAAAGAATCTGTTAGTTGGTTAATCTTGAAATGCATATCTTTTGCTGTAGTTAATCGAGCTACTATCAGTTCGAGCCCCTTCCCCTGAAGCCAAACTCAAGCTTCTTAAAGAAATTGCTGAAGAGCATGAGTTAGAATGGGATCCTGCTGCCTCAGAATCTGAGCTTTTCAAATCCCATGAAGATTTGCTGGTGAACAGCGGTTTTCCATTTTTCGTTTTTTTTTTTTTTCCTGGCATTGCTTATATTAGCTTGGCGTCTCATATATAACCTCTTTATTGCAGAATGGATCCACGCAGTTTGGAAGTGGATCTAAGTTACCCCTGCCTAAAGAGAAGCATGATGATTCGCTGTATTCAAGACCAGATCATGCCCTTGATGAACAGCCTGATTCTGATACAGGCTTTGAGTCAATGGATTTTCCTGAGGTTCCCCAGATTTCAGTACGGCCAAATTCAAGTGCAGCCTCTGCACCAGAGATTATTCCACCTAATCCAGTTGCTGCGAGCCCTGCCGACCACAAAGTTGGTGATGAATCTTCACAGCTCTCTGGAACTTTGGAAACTTTGTCCCTTCAGAAGCATGTGGATCCCAAGGAAGTAGTGGAAGAGCATCTTATAGACCACAAAGATGAAACTGCTAAAAGTTCTGTTGATGTCAAGGAAGATAAACAGTTCCTGCCATTTATAGCTCCCCCATCACTTTCATCTGCGTCGTTCTCTGCGAGAGAATCATTCTCTGCAAAAGAAAGTGCTCCTCCATCCTCTCTTCGAAGGACAAAGAGCAACGCACAGGATGGGGATTTACGAGACGTGCTTGCAGCTGCTCAATCCTCTCTTCCAAGGACAAAGTGCAACGCGCAGGATGTGGATTTACAAGACGTGCTTGCAGCTGCTCAAGCTGCTGCCGAAAGTGCTGAGCGTGCAGCATCTGCCGCCCGTTCTGCAGCTAGTCTCGCACAAGTCAGAATCACCGAGCTTACCAGGAAAAAATCAGCAGTCCTGGATGATTCTGATAACCCATTTTATGCGGCCATACCTGAGTCTACTAATGCTCCAACTCCTGAACTTGAACATAAAAGATCTTTGGAGAATTCTGATCAGAGCTTTGATCCAACAGACGATCAAGTGTTTCATAAAGACCTGGAGGAGTCCGGCGTGTCAAATCAGCCACCGCGTGAGGAGGTTAAGTTCGATCTTGAGGCATCAGAGTCCAGTCACAAGGTTCACGATTATAACTCTGAATATCACCAGCCTGAGAGATCCACCTCAATGGACGAACCATATTTTTCATACCCAAACTTGTTCTCTTCACAGAGCATCGATGTCAGATCTGGTTCCCATTCATCAGACAATTCCCGGCCCCACTATGATCCATGAGTGAATTTGTCTCGAAAAGGTTTGATGAGACATAAAACTATGCTACTGTGTTGAGTTCGCTCGTTGTTGCATATTCTTTCGAATTTTAGCTTTCATCGGTCTTATGTATAGGGAGGTATTTGAGGATTGTCTGAATTGGTTGCTGTATAATGATAGTCGATCCTTTAAACTCATCCATGCAGACTGCCAAACGGAGTGTATCGTTCTATTTCGGATCCACATGGATAGATTAATGTATTATAACTATGTTACTGCTTTACTGGACATAGAATCGCGGTTCTTCTACCAGCGTTCAGTTGTCTGACAGTTAGTACTCTATATGCCATAATGCTTGTGAAAGGCCTTTATTAGTGTTACCAATCCTTAGCTCCCCCAGTTTTTTTTTTTTTTTTTAAAGGGGTATTTTTGTTTCGTCTCTTTTTTTATAAAAGAAGCAACGAAAGCAGACCACCCTGATGCAAGCTCACTTGACATCAGGCGAGTTGCCGCCTGCGGAAAGAACTTAAGGAAAATTGACCAGTATGTGGTTGTGTATGGCCAAAAGGAAGAAAGGGGAAAAAAAAAAGAATAGGAGAATGGACCGATTGCGTAGTGTTGGGCATGGCAGGGCTGATTGCTGGTAGTAACTATAACTAATGTTTAGAGGGAACTAAGGTGGTGTCACGCCCCCTCTTTTTGCTTGAATCAGCTGCTTGCTACCTGAGTGTTGTTAGTTATGGCTGATGCTATAGGATCTTGATCGTCACTTCGATTCTTTTAACTGTCTCGGCTGAATCAACGCCAAAGATCGCTCGGTGGACTTCATTTCGCTACAAATCTGGGTATCGGTCTGAAGGGCCGTGATGAACAAAGAAACTCTTTTAAGCTTTTCTACTCCTTGATTGACGATTGTGCAAGCCAGGTTCATGCTTAATCGCTTTAATAATCGATACTAATGTTCACCATTTCTGTTTTGCTTACCTGACTCCTTTGCATATTGACGACCCACGAGTCCCAGTAGCCTTGTACAAACACTTACAAGTTGGTGGTCCATTGTAACCATCCTAAATTTGTATATCTAAAGGCCTATTTGGTAACCATTCTATTCCCAAAGATAACTTTTATTAAGAAATGATTCTTTTTTATTCTATCCTTGGGCGAATTTCTAAGCATTTGAAAGTGTTTGGTAATTTTCCAAAATTTCTATTCCCGGAATAGAATTACGTTTGGCATCACCTTCAAAATTTCTAATTCAAACTATTTTCTTTTATTTTTTAATAATTTTATAATCTTTCTCTCTTTTTCTCTTTTTCTTCAAGCTTTGGCCGATCGCTAGCTGTGGGATGATTGGCAATCGGCCAGACGAAGGCTGACAACTTTGTCAAAGCATCATCAGCCCCTAGTGAGGCCGTTCCTCGTTAGTCGAGCCTCATTGTGGCCCAACAAAGTTGGGGCTCGGCAATGGCTAGGCGAGCTTGGCTTCGTCAAATCTAGGCGAGGTTGACCTTCCTCAGCCAAGGCTCACCTGGCCACCAACAAGCTCACCGAACCTCACCCTAGCCTGGTGAGCTCATCGGACCTCATCCGATTGGTTGCCAGCAACCAACAACAACGGTGGACGACGACAGCAGTGGAAGAAGAAGAGAGGAGAAGAAATTTGAGTGAGTTAATTTTGAAATTATTCTCGAAAACAAAGTAACCTTTTTTTTATTTCTTGATTTTGTTCTAAATCTATTACCAAGAATAAAAAATTTACCAAAAAACTTCTATTATTATTATGTTCCCGAGAACAAAAAAATAAATCAGGTATTATTTGATCGATTGCCAAACAGACGCTGAGATGTCATCCTATAAACCCAAAATTGGATTACACGATCTTCTCCTGGCGTCATTAGAGAACAAGAGGGGTTATCCCACTTGCCACCAGCTGGTTCACCAAATGGTAGGAAGAAAGTTCCACTGGCAGCTCAAAAACTTTAATACCAATTATGGTTAACCATGTGACAGCACGGAAGTTCACACATTTTGCCCGATTAATGATGGGGCGCAGTCGACCCGGAGTTCAAAAAGTCGTCGACATCAAATTTTCAGATACTTCGTCGAATCCATTTATGTGTCGACGACATTTCTTCATCCCTTTGATATATAAATTTGTACGACAATCCACATTTCAGAGCAAGGAAACAGCGTTGGCATGGGACGATATCGTGCTAAATCGTGGTCCGCAACATCCTAGAATCCAGGAAGCCACTTTCCTGCGAAGTTTTCTTGAAGAATTGCTTACGGATCGTCCCAATGAGGGACCCCCTCTGAACCACAATTCTGGCCAAAACAAGTTGAAGAAGCTATTGCTTTTACAAATCCAAGTCAGGCAGCATCGCTAGCCACGTTCGACCACAAAATATGATATGACACCAGAAACATTGCCCAGTTCTAAGTGTGATTATAAGTACAAATTAGGACCATCTCTCCAGCTTACCATGCCATCCCACCCATGAAAATATGGGAGTTTGACTAGTCTCCCAAGTGGCAAAACTGCTCGTGTAGATCACAATCACATCAGCAGATTAGCAGCAGATGAGATGATGCAAATGCACCTCAAACAAGATAAGCTCATATGCACAAGTTTGTAATGAATACAACGCCCCTGGGCTTACACAGACAAATCAGCACATGGTTGTTAAGCAGGTAAAAGAAAAACTTTCAAACTAAGAAAAAAATAATAATAAAGTAGTAAGTAATTGCCTTCTTTACTTGAACTATGCATGGGTCACCTTGGACCAGACAACTCAACCGCATGTAGATTCTCCGTTGAGTCGATGATCCAGTCAGAACTAGGATGTGGAGCCAAATCCACTTCCTGACGAAGGACTTCCACCTTTTGCCACTCGTCCCACTTCTCGGCCAAGCCATCGCCTTCAAGCATTCTTACCACTTCAGACATCTTGGGACGGTCGCCAGGAGAGCCTTGAGTGCATAGAAGAGCAACCTGGATTAGTTGTTCCACCTCCGATTCCACGTAATTGTTCTGGAGATCAGGATCGACCAGCATCTCTAACTTCTTCTCTTTGAGAAGTCCTTTCACCTGGAAGGATCATCAAACTTTTAAGGATGGGAGGCTGAAAAAAGACAGCAGAAACTAAACAAAAGGCATGGCTCAAAGAGAACCAACAAATGCCTCAAGCATTTGGGGTTGTTGCACTATGACCTTGATTATCTAACAAAGCATTTGAGAAGTCCTTTCAACTAAATCGAAACTCTTATAACACCTGGAGGTACTGTATTGGAACCTTGCTTTTATAGCAAAGTTCATCTAGCATCAATTTGTGTAATGTAAGACATGCCTAGTTTGGTAACATAAATCTCAAGCCCAGATAGGAAAGTAATCAATAGACAATGTTACTTGTGTACCCTTCTCACGGGAAATGGCCAACACAAATCGAAATCAGTATCTTTTGTTAGTTCATCTGTATACAGAAAAACATATTCCTAAATCTATTTATATTCCTTACAGAAAAAAGGAAAAAGAAAATTCCCTGTGGCTCCACATAACCAGTCAACTAATTAAAGAAGCTGACATAACAGTCATAAAGATCTGGCTTATTCAAGGAGTGCAGCTAACTTTAACTTCCACAGATCCTTTGAAGTTGAAAAAATAGGATATCTCTCAAACGGGATGTTACTAAGGAAAATTTCAATATTGAAAATCGAAACAGAAAGATTATAACAATGTTGGCCCAATGAAAAAAGATAATCAAGGAAAGTACAGATAAACAATAAATGTCATATCCAACACATACCCAATCAAGCAACATGACATCATCATCATTTGCAAGTCGAGCAAGATCAAATGCCCTCTGCCCTGTGATCAGCTCTAGAAGCATGATACCATATCCGAAGACATCAGTTTTCTCTGAAGACTTCCCTGTAGAGAGGTATTCTGGAGCTATATGCCCTATAGTTCCACGGACTGCAGTGGTAACATGGGTGTCCTTGTAGTCCATAAGTTTAGCTAACCCAAAGTCTCCTACTACAGCCTCAAACTCCTCATCCAGCAAGATATTAGCAGCTTTTACATCACGATGGATGATTTTAGGGTCGCAGTGATCATGTAAATATGAAAGGCCCCTTGCAGACCCCAATGCTATTCGCTTACGAGTTTTCCAATCAAGAGGTGGCTGAGATGGAGGCCGTTCTACAAAGAAATAAACAAAAGTAATATTGACATTGTTCAAGTTGTCCAATTAACTGCAGCCTGTGATAACAAAGCATACTAAGGTTATAAATGCAAGACTGCAGAGAAGGCACTCCCCGACGACACCATATATACTGAAGGTCTACAGGGAAAAAAACGTTAAACCCTTAGATATTTTAAGAACGTTGTATGAACGCTACCTCTTAAACACGATGCAACGCTTCCGTTAGCCATGTAGGGATAAACAAGAAGTCTCTCGGTAGGAGTCATGCAAAACCCACGTAACCGCAGGAGATTACGATGGACTGCCATACTAATCATCTCTACTTCCGTTTGAAACTGCAACTCTCCCCCAGGTGTGCGCTCTTCTTTCAGCCGTTTTACAGCCACAAGGGAACCATCAGCTAGACGTCCTTTGTAAACCTTACCAAATCCACCACGGCCTAGGATGTTTTTGTTACTAAAACTATCTGTTGCAACTTGCAGTTCTCGCAGTGAAAATCTTTTTAGTTGTCCTAAATGGACTTCTGGATCCTCTTCAGCTGTTAAAATAAAAATTCAGAGGCAAGTAATGAGAACCCTGCTCATCCATTCAAAGGAAAATAATGACCTCCTTCCGAATCACTAACCCGGTACATCAAAGAAAAATTCTTGGGGCTTCCTTCGGCGCCACCATGCAAAGGCAATTGCTGGGGCGGCGAAGAGTAAGGCAGCACCCGCAGCAACTCCCCCAGCAATTGCTCCAGTTGCACTGTTCCCTCCTGCAGCATTCTAAGAATATGAGTATAACCATTCAAAGCGTGTATATCTCATTAAGCAATGCCAAACAAATGAAAATTCCCAAATGATATAATCAAGTATCATATTCCAGATGAACCTATGATTCCATTGTAGAATTCAAGACTTCAAATAAGGTACATCAAACAATAGTGAGGACCTATCCGGTATTAAACTAACGGTAAGAAGATGAGTCAGAGAAGGAACAAATTATAACACAAAAATTCATAAGGCAGTTAAATGGGTAACTTTGCACCAGTAAATTGGTCAACTGTAGCTCTGAGAGATGCCGACTATACTATTACGGGAATATTCATGGCAAGCTGCATCTATACAAATGAAAATGGCTTCATGATTTGAGAGAAATTCGAAGAACCAATAACAGGACAATCACCTGGAGAAGAAACTGGTGGCGGTTGTACAAATGGAGGAGGAGGAGAGAATGGTGGAGAACCCGGACAAGGGTGCCCCGTGACTGGCCCACATAAGTTCATATTATTGGCGAAACTGCATAAACAAAATCAAGTTCAAAATGGATCTTGAATAATCCTTATAACAGCTCAGATCAAATTTCATTCAGTAACCTGATAGGAGTGAATAAGGAGAAAGAACCATTATCTGGAACTTCTCCTGACAGATGGTTATTTGATAGATCCCTGCAAAGAGTCGTAAATGAAGCATTATTCTTTAGCGCATGTCAAGCATTCTTCGCGCTACTGATTCACAAGTATTAGGATCACTTACAGCACTTGCAGGGTAGAGATATTAGTCAAAGACATTGGAATTGGACCTGCCAGGCTGTTGTTGTTAAGCCGCCTATCATTCCACAAATGTTTTCTCAGCACATTGTTAAATCCAGAAAAAGACACCTTTTAAATAAACTAAGAGAAAAGAATAACAGATCATTAAATCCAGGATGTGCTCCTCGTTTTAGAAAAAGCATTAAAGCCAAAAAACCAGTTATCACATAGTCCACATGCTTGGAGCGGACTTAGCAACCAAGGAGAATTTAAGAATGCATTCTGCAGTTCAATGACTTTTCACGATTCAATTTTCAAGTAATGATGTGCAATCTTCAGAAACACCACTAGTTCAACTCGAAGAGAATAAAACAAGTACCAATTTCCACTTCCTTTCCTGATGCCTCACTATGGTTTTCTTAAAGATCAGCATACAGTTATAAAAGTATAGTTAAGAAAATGTAAAGCTGCGACAGCAACTTCCCTCATGGAGATAGGTGGAATTGAGTGCTGGGTCAAATGAAAATCCTTCTCATTTTATTAGCAGCAAGAGGAAAACTGTAAAGCACAGTTTTGCATCGATCAAAGTTCATACTAAAGTTCTGACAAATCTCTCATTAGAAAGGGTTGCCGTAGCTAATATACATATATACCCTGTTGGACCTAATATCTTAGCTTTAGAGTGACTCCTCCTACATGGAATCTGAGCCAAATTTCAATTCCTTCATCCCCCTTCAAAATGTCCATTCTGCTTGCATGCTGATTTTACCCGAAATAGCTTAAACTTTCAGATTCTAATCATTTAACAGGCATTACTTCCTTAATGAAAAACAGCAAATTCTTTTCATCACCTACCAATTCAATCCTCTGATTGTCCAGCGGCGTATAAAACAAAATTCAATAAGAATAAAAGACAAGTTAACAAGAGCAAAAGCACAAAAATTAAAGCGCCAAGACTCAGTAGCAAATAATTTATTGTTGCTTCTATACTTCAGAAAATTGGAGGGAGGAGATGAAAACTCACAAGAAGCGCAGCTTCGATAGCTTGCCCAACGTATCTGGGATGGGACCAGTAAAACCGTTCATATAAAGATCCAAACTCACCAAGCTGGTCAAATTACCAAGGTCACTAGGAATAGGTCCACTCAAATTATTACTGTAGAGTTCCCTGTCAAAAGCAAATTGGATTGGTGATCAGAAGTCTATGAAGTATCTAGGCAGCACAAGTGCAAAAGGCAGTGAAGTGCAAATGCAAGAGTTTTTACTGAGACTCTTGCCCTTGACAACATGAAAACCCAAGCCCAAATGCTTTCAGACTAAAATTTCTTTTTGCTACTTGTGACAAGCATCTAGTCTATAAGAAAGTTTGCAATTATACAAGTAACAACCACCAAATTATTGCTTATACAGGAAATTTATCTCAAGAAAGTCCTTTTAAGCGACTCATATTATGTTTCAGTTGTATGATGACCTACAGAAACCAAATAGAGGTAATTGTATAGATCAACAGCATGCTAAATTGGTGGTCAACAACTTGGCAAAAAGAGCAAGAAGTGAAAAAACTCAAAACAAATTGATGAAAAAGAAGCTCCTAACAATTCTTTATCTTTTATCACGGCTGTATGAACTTCAGGTGTAAAATTTTAGTCTATTCAAGGCTCAAACAAAACTCACAAGTACTGCAAATTCTTAAGAAGACCGAGCTGAGGGACTAGCTGACCAGATAAAGCTGCATTTCCAAGATCACTGTCAAAATGAATAAACCTCATCAATAACTTCCCACAGGATAAAGCTTCAAAAAATTACTCCACCAGTATGTATGACAAAGCCATATGAAAAGAGAAAAGGTAAATTAGGAGAGAACATACACTCTTATAACACTATTTTCATTGTTACATGTCACGTGAAACCACGTGCAAGGGTTGACAAGGGTGGGATCCCAACTTTGCAAGACATTGCTAGGATCGGCTAAGCTTGTCCTCAGGCTATGCAAAGCATCACCTGCCAATTGAATGTCAGACAGTCACCATTAGCATGAAAAATGTACTTTTTTTCCACAAAAGGGAGTTTCCTTTCCAATTTCCAAGATCACCGTAATGAAAAGTAGGCAGTTCACAGTTACCCAAGGAAGAGGGAACCATGCACTGTGAAGCGACTAGCATACCAAACCTCTCAAAGGCAATAAGATTACTCCAGAAAACAACTTGTGCATTACTTGCGCCGGTTCATGAATCATGTCAACCTGAAACTGGCAGTGGCTGGCCTGATACTACTTTGGGACACAACAAGACCTCAAATTATCCCCCGAACATGCAACCGGCATTATAAACAGAAGGCATTCCGCGATAGCATTGCTTCAAGTAGTCCTTTAGACATTACCAAAAGTACTTAAACTAAATGAGGGCAACAAAATTGCACTAAACAGAGACTATCAAGCCAGCAAACTCGTCCATATTCCCCCACCCCCCCTAAAGTCCACGATTAAAAGGTCAGTCACGGGAAAAAACAAAACGAGATTTCCAGAAAAGCATAAGCACAGGTATCAGAGTCTTGGAATATCCTCAACAGTGACCGCAAAAGTCTGTTCACTCATTCGCAACCCACAAAATCTCAGGAGCGCAAGATTGAAAAAAAGAAAAAGTCGAAAAGAAAAAGAAAAGCCACATACATTATCGCAAACGAACCCAGAAGCACAAGAAAAAGATCAAAGGTTTCCCGAAGCACGAAAGATCGAACTCAAAAGCAGCCAACCTTCCATGTTGGCGTGCGCCACCCATGACGAGCAAAGCACCAAGAAGAGCGAAATGCAAAACTCCCTCCCCATTTTCCCAGAACTAACACCGGAGCAGCGATCTTCCCAGATCCAAGAACCAAACCCGCGTCCGACACACCATCACCAAGAACCACCCCGCCGGGAAGCTCCACCCGCCAACCCGAATCTCCGCGGGCGTGGGGGAGAATCACTCAGCGCGGAGCACCCACCGTCGGAAAGCCGAGAACCCACGAGAATCCCCAGGCGGAACTTCGATCCAGAAGCATCACATTACAGGCCAAAAGCACTGCGGAGAGAGGAGGGGGGCCAAAAGGGAGGAGGGGGAGGAGGGGGGCCAAGACTGAAAATTTACTGGAGAAATCCCAGAAAAATCGCGTTTTTTCCGCTTTCCATTTCGAACGAGCCCAACCCCTTTTCGATCCCTCAGCTCCCTCTCTTCTCCCCGTGCAACTTTTTCGCCTGCGCGATGAGTGTTCTTGTGGGGAAGAGGGTCTCTCTCTCTCTACTCTCTCTACTCTCTCTCTCTTCCTCCCGGTGTGCTGTGTTGTTATCTTTTGTTTTTAAGAACCTTTTTTCTCTCTCTACTCCTCCTTTTTTTTTTTTTTTTTTGAGTGAGTGTGCTGAAGGCGTGCTGTGGGAGAGAGAGGGGCTGCCCGAGCGGGCGGGGGGTGCTGCCCGCTGCCCGGACGCAGTCAAAACGCGCCCCTCCTCCCCCCCCTCCCGCTATATCGTGGAAAGTGACGTGACCGGGAGATAAACCCCGTTTTCGGTCAAGCGGTGGGGGGGCCCCACTGAACGCCATGTCAGATTCGGCCCGAAAACAAATTTATATCTCCCTCTCTCTCTCCCTTTCGCATTTCGTATCCCATCTCTCTCTCTCTCTCGCAATAAATTCCTCTCCCCCCGTTTTTGGCTTTTCTTAGGAGCCATACCCACCCACCCATCCATGTCGCTCCAAAAAATTGACCCCTTGTACACATATCATATATACATATACATGTGTACACACACATATATATATGAAACATTGGAGATTTTCAATTTGGAAATTGAAAGCTCCACATTATTATCTCACCGAATTACATATTAATTGCCCAATGCGAAGACCATTTATACAAATGAAATGCTCGAAGTTAACCAGTTTATGGATGATGTGAGGTGTTCTGTGACAATTCCACTAGCTCAATTGTTGTGCTTCTTGTTAATTAAATTTGAAAAAAAAAAAGTTCAGAAACTTAGGAATTGAAGTGCTGTTTTTCATGATGTGCTTACGTGTCTTTTATTAGGTTATTCTTTAGTTCTAGTTTAACTTGTATATTCTGGGTCATATACAATTGCAATCTTCTCACAAAAGCATCCTGTCGTGGCATCAGATTCCGAAGTCAAAACCCTACATCGAAATTAAAAAATACAAAACGGAGGTGAAGAAATCGGAGAAACGTAGATCGAAGCAAGGCGCTGCCAAAAAACTTTCCTTTAAGATAGGACTTAACTTTGGAATACAATGCCTCTATAAAGAAACATATTTCTGGTGCACTTCGAAATGCACCTTTTTTGGAACAAAATTATTCACGTATATAGTCTTTGCTCCCTCTCGTGCAACATAAACAGTACTTCGCTTAACGGTCAATTGGGTTAATTTGACTAACTCATTGTTCTTTTTTTTTACTCCTCCGCCCAAATCATATGTGTACATAAATACAATTTGTGAAATATAAAAATCAATCACGGTTCATATCATTAGTTAATATCATAATAAATTTACCAAAATCCTCCGCTTTTTTACTACTAATAATTACACATGGACTCGATACAAAATAATACGCACCCACTTAATAGATACGAATAAGATGATTTCTTAATACAATGCATGCTTAGAGGTGGATTTTGCCTTGAACCTTTAGATTAAATAAACTAGAAGATTTTCATTCATGCTATACATGAGTTCATAGCACTGTCAATGCCTAACACTTTTGATGAAGCCTATAACTTATTATACAGATGTCAATCGAGTTTTAAGCTTTTCATAATTTTGTCAATTTAATTATAAACACTTGCACAAAATTCAACAAAATCATTCTTGCCAATTTTTTGCTAGAAATTGCTAACATGGTGACTCAGGGTTTTGGTGAAAATTGGTTAAAATGACTATATTAGAATTTCGCGCAAGGTTTACCTAATCAAGAGTGTTTATTGTGGTCACTCCAATTTATAAGCCGTGAGCACTATTTTGATCCAGCCTATCCCGTTAATCAATTGAAAATGCAATGACCGGACGTGGGACTCCCTCATTTGTGCTGATACCCACTATTCCCGCAACCCACAATGCACCTGAATGCAACCCATGTCCTACATTTCTTGAATGGTCCATGATAGAATCGACCTTTATACTCTCAAAACATGATCATGAAAGAAACAATAAGAGGCTTTGACCGACACCATTATAATAGAGTAGGATTCTATTCTGATCATCTCTATAAACCAGCAAGAGTCTTCTTCTCTCCCATGACTTTCATGACCCTTCTCGGTGGGATCTGCAGGCACTTGATTGGTACCTAAGTGTAATGAATCCCAGCATCTTTCTTACTCATATTAACGCATGACCCTAAACCTTAAATCCTCCACAGTGTTGTTTCGTAGCCAATAAAAAAAAACAAAGTAATCGGTCATGAAGAGGCGTCACAATTCATGGAGTACAACTTTGGAAATTCTAAGTTTACCTTAAACTTTTACTCGTCAAAATAACAAAAATAAAGGCGATATGCCATGAAAAGATGATGTAATGCGTACTCATCTCTTTAAAGACCAAGCAAGATAGCACCACCAAGCTCATACAAGAAACCATTAGTTGAGGAAATGGATGAATTCGGTTAAATCATCTGCCATGTGCCATGAGCATTTACTATCAAGATACTACTTATATTCTTTGTTAATTTTCTCTGTTTTGAAACATACAAGATAGATCAAATTCGCTATTTCCTTGGTGCTACCACAAACCTTGGCCCTTTGTTGTTAGAGGCAAAGGACGAGACAACCCCGTTCACGGAAGGATGTTTCGCCGACTTCTTGTTCCTAATCGTAAAAAGGGCATAGAGGACGAATATTGAGCACCTTTAGACTTAGGAGGACGAGAATGACAACGAGTTTTGCATTTTTGAAATCGAATTTATTCCCTTCTTTTGCTTTGGTCAAAGGTTCTCGCTTTTTGTCGGTACGAAACCTAAACGACTTTTGCTACTCAAAGGAATTCGATGACTCGAAATCCCTTTCAAAGTTCCTAAGCCAATGGAGAATCTTTCAGCTGTCCCTTTATAGAAGATGTATGGCTCTGCTACAGAGAATCTCGTTCTCTCTATTGGATTAGCATTTCTTCCTTTTGAAAATCCTTATTTTCAGTCTCAAACGAATTTGCGTTTTTCTACTCATATATTCTTTTCCTTGTTTTCCTCATATCAGCAAACATCTTCTTAAGCATTTGTGTATTTTATTGTATATAAGTTCATAATATACCTCATTTTCATCTACACCCGCTTTTGCCACAAAACAAATATTTGCTTAGTTTGTATCCTGATGACTAGATTCACATCCCGAGTCACTCTTTGCTTTTAAAGTTTTCTTCCTCTTCCACCGTTTACACAAAAAAATATCAATTCTTTATAATCGACATGAAGTCAATTTGGTTGATTATGGAGTTTGATGGTGAGATCGATATAGTAATGGACGAGTAATGTGATAGTCACCTATGGTTATACAATGCAATTATTGACATATGGTAAGACTAATAGAGATGACTATGAATAATGATTATCAGTGACTATACAATATAGCTATCAACACACGATGGTGAATGATTGACTAACATTTTGATTCGATGATGAAACCAAGATGGTAAATGTCATAGTGAATTTGGCTAAGTGCTAGATGTAGGGAAATGAAAAAAAGAGATAAAGTGAGGGAAAATTGTCTAAAAAGTCTTAAACCTTTTCATTTTTTGGCAATTGAGTTCAATCAGCCAATTTTGGCTGGAATTTGCTGACATGGATGCCAACGATGACACGTGGCATTGCTTGCGCTAACATGGACAAATTTTAATAATAGTTTGATATTTTGTATTTTTATTACTTTTTTTCCTTTTTTTTTCTTTTTGGTCTTCTTTACCTTTCGCTGATGTCTGGCCTTTGAGCAGTGGCTATGGCAGGGTGGGTTGGCCTTGCCCGCCATAGGTGAGGCTCGATCGGGTGAGGGCAAGCCCCCGCAAAGGGCCCTCACACGAGTGAGGGTCAACCAGGCAAGACCTCACTTTGCCCAAGGTAAATTTGGTGAGGCCAACCCTCATCGAGGCCAGGGGGCCTCACTTGGTGTCGCCTTCGCTTGGCCAATGCCCGATGAGGCCGCCCTAGCTTGGGCGAGGGCCAGCCTCGCCAGATCTAGCCTGGGCGAGGCTAACACTCGCTTAAGTGTGGGCAAGCCCTAGCCAGGCCAACCCTCATGGGGGCGGAGCCCCAACCTTGCCCGACTAGTTGACATTCGATGAGGCCACTTGGCCTAGGCGAGGGTTGGCCTCTCCTAGTTTGGGCAAGGCCAACCCTTGCCAAGCCTCGCCAAGGCTAGCCCTCACCCAGCCGGACCTTGCCTATGGCGGGCGAGGCCAGCCCGCCTTGCCATGGCTAGTGCCCGACCATCGTTTGTGGCTAGAGACCGGCCACTGGCAAAAGGTAGAAGAAGACCAAAAAGAAAAGAAAAGAATAATACAAAATTATAAATATTAAAATATTACTAAAATTTGTTTATATTAGTGTTGGCGGTGCCACATGGCACCGTCGGTGTCCATGTTAGCAAATTTCAACCAAAATTGGCTCAATAGACTCAATTGACAAGAAGTAAAAATATTTAGAATTGAATTGGCAAACTTAAAATGTTTAGGACTAAATGGGCAAAAGTGTAATAAGTTTAAGGCAAAATAGGCAATTTTCTCGATAAAGTGAATATGCCAATTGAAGATGAAGATATCAATTGATGGTTAAGTCTAGTGGCACTCAAAGAGTTGTAACTGCTTATTGATAAGGTTAACATGCGATCATGAGGCTTAGAATTGTTGAATCGCAAGTGTGACCATGTGTATGGTTCAAAGTAGTTATGTTTAGTAGATTATAAAAAGCAGTGTGTAATTATTGTAGAACGATGCACCGTAATCAAGAACAAATTCTCTTTGTATTTTTTTTATACTTCGATATATTTCCAATTGCCATTATCTGTAGTTCTTCTCCTTTAAATTTATTATTCTTCATCCTTGTTACGCAATTCAATTCCTGTCTGAATCATTATTGAACCTGTTAACAGAAAAACTAATGATCAACCTCTAGCAAAAGATATTTCATTTTTTGGGTCGACACTTGATTTAGTGAAACATGTGCGAAATTTTGCTTTCTTCCTTTTCAGCAAAGGGCATTCTGGTTTGATGTGGTTGGACTTTCCGCATTTGATGCAAATAGTTTCACTTCTTTGGATTCGTTCTTTCATTTGGAGTTTCTTCTAGATTCCTTTTTGTTGGATGACATCTTTCCTCTTTAATTATTAATCTTCCTCATTAGGTTTTTAAATTTTTTGAGAATGAATATATTTGAAGTACTAAATCTTATCATACAAGTGTAATTGAGTTCTAAAAATTTAAAAAAATATCATTAAATTCTTCCGTTAACTCCGTCTAACTTAGTTATTGATGTGACTTTTTTTTTGGTTATTTTCTCCTTTTTACGTGGCGTTAACATAACTAGAGCATGAAGCATAATGCTAAAAAAATGTTGTGCTGGTCCAAATTTGATATTTTAACCCACATTTTATTTTAATTAGATTAATGACTAAGCCAAATTTATTTTAAAAAAAAAAAAAGGGAAGTAAGGGCCTTGCTACCGTTGCCAGCTCTTGCCAAGATCCGGCCACTCCCACTTATGGTCAACCAGGATTGTCGACCACCGGCTAGGGCCCGGCAGTGACGGTTGCTTGGGTTTTTTTTTTTTTTTAATTCTTTCAAAATTTACCTTATTTTTTATTCTAATTTAAAGAAAACTTGGGTTTAAAAAAAATTATACCGAAACAACATTGTTTTTGCCTCTTCAAGTTTTAGCCACATCATGCTACGTAGGGGTGAGGATGATCCGAGTGGGTGCTTCCCACCTTAGAATTGAGAATAGCTCATTATAAACCAGTTCTAAAAAATTGGAATTAGGAATCGTCCATTAATTTCATGGATCCACTTGGGAACTGAACCACCCAGGTGAGTTTTTGGAATTAGTCCAACCAAGTTTCACGCACTCAACATTTTCTAGTGAGCCAAATTAAAGCCAAAAAAAAAAAAAAAAAAAAATTTCTTCCCTATCCTTAATTAAAAGATTAGTAAAAAAATTGGACTCATATTAAAAGTTGAGAATTAATGGGCTTTGAGCTTGAGAGCCAAGGCCGTGAATGAGAGACACAAAGATAACTCAAACAAGGCAAGAGTGAAAAGAGACGAGCACTCAATTAATGGATGTTGAGCGTCAGATTAGGGATTTTAGGGTTTTTCATTTTTCTTAATTTTTTTTGGTTGGAAATTTTTCTTAAAATTTGAATATATATTTATATATTATCAATTTGGTCTGGGTGAGCAGATAGGTAGTTCCACATCTAAAATCGAAAACTCATCAATACCCACAGGTTCTAAGCAATTCTCGGTTCTTTTGCACATCCCTAACTTCATGTAAGGAAAAAAAAGAAAAAACTATATCAGCATTTTCTGTAAGCCAAGTTGGACCCAAAGCTAACATAAAGACCTAACTTCCTTACTGCACTAGCTTGACAAATTTTAAAACTTGATTGTACTTTTTGAAAATTTTAGGATATAATTATACATTCGCGACAATTTTTAGCATTTCTAGTGCATTTATCCCTATTTTTTGTTTTACCAACATTGGTATTTCTTTGTTTTGCTCGACAGGATTTAATTGCATATTCATGACAAGTTTTATGATTTTTAATATACTCATCTTAATTTTTTTTTTTTTTTACCAATGTTGGCATTTTCTTGTCATGCTCTTCTTCAGATGAAGTTTTATCGACGATAAAAGCAATAAACATTTTATCTTTTTTATTTTCTTTTTCATTGTCGAGTTCTACCGCGTAAGCCATCGTTCTCCCAACTAATTCCTACAAAGCCATTGGCTAAATCCCCATGGCTTCCGACCAAAAAAAAAATCCCCATGGCTTCTTTTTCATTATGCCCAGGGAGGAGAGCCCACTCATAATGTCGGCGAACCGAGGGTGACTTGCCCTTTCTCCCGACTTCTTCTGGAACGATTCATATTGCTCAACAATGCGTACATCTTTGTTTCTCGCATAGGACCCGTTCCTTCATAAGCGGGCTCCAAGCGATCTCGAATCTCCCGAACTATGGCACAAGGACCCCGTTTGATTCAATTTTTCCAAGGGACTTTAGGAAAAATAAAAAGTATTCGATTAATGTCTTAGGGATCTCATTGACCAAATGTCAGCATTGGCAAGGCTGAAACCTAGGCAAGATTGCCTGAGTTTTAGGAATCTAAAATCTTGTTGCTTGAGGTTGACCTAGGTGGTGATCGAGGTCGAGCAACCCAGGCGAGGTTGCCGCTTGGGTTGCTAGACCCAGGCGGTGCTTGAGGTCGCACAACTTCAAGCAGCCTCGCCTGAGGTCGGGCGACCTAAGGTGAGGCTACCCCCAGGATTGAGCTCCGCCGGATTAATTTTGATTTAACAAAAATTAATAAAGCCTTTTTGCAAATGCAGGTTTTACAAAACAACATTTAAGTCAAAGCTATTTTTCAATGCACTTTAGAGATACAATTTCCTAAACACGATAGCATTTCGGAAAACTTCTTTAGCTCAAGGGTATTTGTATTTTCTCAAACTCATATTTCCCCAAGCCGAACTAAATGGGATCAAGACGAGACTCTATTAGACCGAGCAGGAGAGAGGGCAATACGTTAAAAATGGAATAGCTCTATAATTTAATGTAAATCATATCGTTTGCTCTTTTTGTGAAATCTCGTGTTCGAGAGATGGGAAGTTGAATTTAACACCTCGACAATACAGTGCCATAAATACCATAGATATACTACCCATTTCCTTAGTTTAGGTTGATGTCACTTTCTGAGCAAAAGGACAAGCCAGTAAAACATCATGTTTGGAAATTAATTTAGCTTCCATCTGTATGGTGTCATCATCAAAACACGGTGCACTTTGTCTAATCTTCGTGTCTCAGCCACATACGCATCCCTCAGTCTCTCAAGTTTGTCTCATTCCTGTTCTTTTACATGTGCTGGCCTCGGACGTGCCCCCTTTTATTGCATCCTCCAGTCAATATCTCATCGAAAGGCGCCATTTTTTTATCCATGAAAATTTAGCAAAAGCTTTTAATGTCATCGCCAGCCCAACTTGTCCCTTTGCCGATTTCCATTCTCAGATAACATGATTGCGGTTATTGATGTTGGCGTTGACGAGTTCCCCACTTAAGTCCGCGATCAGGATTCAAAAAAAGGACGACGAAACGAGCTTGCTATCGTCGCTCATCTTGAAAATACTCATATCTTAAATAACGCGATAATTCCAGTTTATTCCTTCTCGTTAAATTTGTTCTATGGATGATGTATAGCGTAACTCGCTGTGAATGGTGATTATCACCACAAGATTTACGCGAGAAATTGAAATGTTTGATTGGTAGACTAAGCGGTTGGAAACTGCCTAATTTTCGTTGCCAAAGGTTACCAATGAAAAGCATAGCATCCTTTCGTTTTCGAAGGTGGGGGCGACCATTGGCATGTCCAATTCCTCACACACGTGCGTTTCAATGTCCCCAGAAGTCAAATCCTGATGGTTAGGTATAAATAAATATAACGAAAAAGGGTGTATGTCAAATTCAATACCAATCAAACCAGCATTTTTGTTTTACCCTTTTTTTATTTTCATTTGTAAATATTTAAACTATTTATTGTTTAGTTTATAAGAGTATTCGGTAGTAACATGCCGAGACTTTTCCTTAGATTTAGTTTGTTCCATAAAAAAATGAATGATTTGAATAACATATTCCTAAAAATGATTATTTATATCGTTAGAAATAATTAGTCAATAAAAAATATTTTCATTATTGATAACTATATATGTATAAATATCTTTATAAATGATAGAAATATTTTTCATTCATTCATTTTTATAATTAATACAAAAACTTATTCCTAGAAAAATTTCTTTATATCCATTTTTGTTCCCGTTTGTATTAAATTATGGATATATAAGATTGCTAGGAGACAATTTAGTAGGTACTGTCTGGGCTCGTCACCCCAAAACCACTGGGCACTCTCTGATATATCGGCCACTATACAAGAGATATTTCTATTGACGGGAGGCTCTTGTGTCATTGCCCTAGAGGTCCAATCTCAAACTAATTGGGAAAATTCATTATCTTTCCAAAATAAAAAAAATAAAAATAAAAAAGAGAGATAGAAGGAAGAAGAAAAAAAAAATAAGGGAATAAAAATGCCAACGAGTCACAATCCTCATACATTGGTGGAGGGACCCAATTGAAAAGTTAATGGCCTTTTGCAATGATGAGAAGTACCAAAAATGTGGAAAGTGGCATTTCTTGGGTCAAAGGAACTTTATGCATGTGCACCAATCTTGCCGGGCTACATCGCCTGAGCACTGTGTTGACTGGGAGTCCCCTTTTGTGCGGTGGGGGAATGAAAAGTGGGCTTTGATTTTCTAGAAGCATTATAGCGTTTGGGTGAATTTTCACTTGCATTTTTGATACAGATTATTCCCCTTTTTCCCCCTCTTTAGTCCCTCGTGGTCGGTTTTGGCACAAGATTAGCCCCCCTGACATTCGGGCATTCTTTCATTTTGGTCCCTGGCGATCGAAAACAGATGGAGAGCACATCAAGCCCATCACTTTCTTTCTTTTTATACATTGAATTTTGCCCCCTGAAGAGTAGAATATTGCATCAAGAAAAGCTACCATTAGAATGCAACCGATGTCTCTTTCCACAACGGTCCAAGGAACAGTACGAGGGGCAAAGAGACAAGGTGACAAAACCAGAAACAGTTCGGTTGCAATAGCTGTGAACCTAGTACATGATGGATGGATGACTCGGATATCCTTCACGACCTGTCCCATTAAGACACCCCAAAACAAAAATGCAACTATAGATGCCATCTTCATGTCATAGCTGGAGGGAAACCATGGACCTATTTAGCAATTTCTCAGGGAAGTATCGACTTGGCTTATGGAGTGTATCGATAGATTGCAGAGTAAGCCCTTCAGATTTAACCTTGTCCTGCACAATCACAAATCGTCGCCAACTCAAAGACGAGCAAATAATGCAGAATCGATTTAGGTATCGGACGATGCCCAGTTGAACCCTTCCTTAACCTTCTGCTCTAGCAGACTGGAACTGTTTTCTGAGATCAATGGCATACAAAGCATGCTAACTTGACCCCAGAGGGTCCGTTTTAAAGTGAAGAAACCTGTTGTAAGAGATGATCGGTGTAGACAACCTTCGTTCTCCTCCGAGCAAGGTTTAGCAAGCCTCCTAAACTCTCTCTCTCTTTGATCCACCTAAACGAATACAAAGAAAAAGCCAGCAAGCTGCAGTGCTAGAACTTGGATTATAATGCATTTTTTTTTTATGGTATGCTCGAAATGAATGCAATCGATTAAGTTAGCACTAATATTAGCAGCCCTAATCATGCTAATTCAACGCAAAAACTAAAACGAAAACTACATAGCCTCGACAAAATTGTGCCAAACAACCAATTTTAAGTTTGAAGATTACCAAAGAAACCCCATATGGTCTAAGAGAAAGTAGTTACTAGTAAAAGAATAGTAGACTACAGTACGAGTTATAAAAGCATTGAAAAGCAATTTTCGTGGAGCCATCTCACAAGCGTTTGAATGGCATGAGATTGCATCATCTTACTGAAGATCACGAGTCATCAAAGAAGTGGAGGAGAAGGTCCGGCATAAAACAGAACATCTTTCATTTGCTCTACGAAGCATCTAACAGGATCAAAGAAAACACAGCCCTATCAGACATTATCAGATGACGACTTGACATCCATGTCATCGAAGCAAAATGACACGAGCATGCACCCAGGTTGAAGCAGGCCTAAACGGTTCACAAGGTAGACTCACGTATAACTGTATACGCAACACCAAGTATGTGAGGGAGGGACAACAGCTGGTTTATGGCAACAGGCTGTCAATCGTGTAGAAAACCAATGACCAGATGTAAAATTGAGCGTGAATGCAATGGCGACATCCAAAGAATTACCCATACTGTGGAAAAAAAGGATAAATTGACAGCTGTGGTCTTATGGCCAATTATAACAATCAAGATGATATGATCGAAGAACAGTCAAGTTACACCATTAAAAAGAAACAGTGAATAGCAGCGCCAAACTTTTTAGAACTGACAAAATTTATGGATCATATATTTAAAAGAAATTTCCAGTCCTGATCCAACAGCGTTACATGAGATCAACTAACATCACATTGGATAGGCAGCAGCAACTAGCCTTTGCCTAATTGTAACTAGAAAGGAAATCGAATTATCAAGTATCTACTCAACACGGTACCCTCTATTTACCTGAAATAAGGCACACTCATATGGTTTTCTTTTAATAAATAGAGCAACGGTAATGAGCATTTCTGGAGCTGTTCTGTTTCTACTCATTTCATTATTCTGCAGCAGTTTTAGTGTCAATCTGCGAAACACTTCCATTAGCACCTTTCTTACGAAAGCTGCTTCCTGCTGCAAGTTCCCAGCATCCTCCTTTTGAGTAACAGCGCTTCCCTTTAAAATCTTCTTCAGCACAGGGCTATCACAGTGGCCCTTCACCATCTGAGACTATGGCCTTTTGGGAAGAAACAAATGCCCAAATGTTTTATAGCTATCAATGTGGAATACACAGTTCCAGGTGATGAAGAAAATATACATACACAAGACTTACGATGCTCATCCACCCACAGCCAGCTTTGCTGGTATAACAAGACATTTTACAAATAGGCAGTGTACAGCTAATATACAGATTGGATATAAATTCCTTCCAGAGCTCACTCCATCTTATAAAAATTATCACGTGCTATTGAGTGCTTCACTTTGAATCTGAGTTAGGATTGGATGACGATGCCTTTTCTATATTTCTCCCTGAAGCAACAGGCGAAACTCCAGAAGTATGGCGAGATGAAGATGAAGGAAGAGCTGAAGCTGCGAATGTCGAGAGTGCGCTAATATTACTACTGATATTGACGCTGCTTCCACCATGGGACCCATCAACTGCTGCCTTCGGAGGAGGTGGCCTCTCAATCTCCATAATCCCTTCAAGCATCTGCACAATTCTCCCCATAGTTGGCCTATGTGATGGTTGTTCCTGGATGCACCAGAAACTAATCTGGATTGCCCTCATTACTTGCTCCATGTTTAAATCTTGATCAACGCCAAACAGCCTCTTGTCTATAATGTTCTCAGCATTGCTCTTCTCAAACTCCTCATAAGCCCACATGGAGAATTTCTTATTGTTGGTTTCCATGGAAACATCAAAATTCCTCCTCCCACTCACTATTTCCAACAAGACCATCCCATAACTGTAGACATCTGACTTGGAAGTAATCGGGAGATTTGCAAGCCACTCAGGTGCCAAATACCCTCTTGTGCCTCTCACGCTCGTCAAGGTGCGGTACCGGTGATCCTTGGGGTTTATGAGCTTTGCGAGGCCGAAATCCGACACTTTAGCATTGTGATTTTCATCTAAAAGAATATTCTCAGGTTTTATGTCGCAATGAACAATGCAGTCTCGACATTCCTCATGAAGATATGTGATTCCCCTTGCAGTCCCAAGGGCAATATTAAACCGTTGCTCCCAATTCAACAACTTCCCCGAATTGTGTTCACTAGTAAAGAGGAAATCATCCAGAGAACCATTTTTCATGAACTCATAGACTAAGAGCCTGTGACGTCCCTCTGAGCAAAAGCCGATCAACCGCACCAAATTCAAATGGTGCGTGCTACTTATGGTTGCCACCTCCATCCTGAATTGCTTCTCCCCTTGTTCAATTCCCTCTAGCTGCTTAACTGCGACAACCGTTCTATTAGTAAGGACTCCTCTATAAACAGCCCCAAATCCTCCGGCACCCAGTTTCTCCTTGAACCCTTTGGTTGCTCTTTGAAGCTCTTTGTATGTGAACTGGACTGGAGCCCCGGAGGCATATTCGAGGAGTGCATACTGAGATGACAATCCACCAAACTTGGTACTATTTCTAAAACACGACCACCACAGACCACCCTCCAAGAGGATTAAACCAAGAACTGTAGCCAAAATCACAACCACTACCACCCAAGCATGAAGTCTCCATCCCTTGTTTTTGCCGGTTCCGTCCAGAGACGATGGGTTCGGAACTACTGGGCCACAAACTTTGACATATGAAGTGCTCGGCAGCGATGGATTCTCATAACCGCTGACATAATCCACAGTTTTCAAGTAACAAAGCCCTGTCCCATCGGACAATGAAGTTGAAGCCACACAAGAACCACTCACAAGGCAATTCAACCTACATGCCGATATACCCACAAAGAAAACTTGTGAGGACACCTCAGGCGCGTAGGTCAAGAACAAAGCATGATCTAGTTCCAACATCGTCGCGCTCCCCGGACAATCCTCTATGTTTACTTTCCTTTTACACCCTTTTCTGTTATCTTTCGGATCGATCGGCTCGAAATTCTGGCTCGGGCACCCGCACGTCGCGCTCGAGTTGTCGTAACTGCAAATACCCAGATTCCCGCAGAACCCATAGACCCTACACTGATCAAGAGCTTGCCACCTCGGGGTCACAGTCCCACTATTCCTCGCCGAGCTAAAAATCCTCAAATTCCCATCAGAATCCAACCTCAGAAACCTCAAAATATCGCTCCCTTCCGCGTAATCACTACTGTAAACTACGATTGCATTACTAGTCAAAGAAGGGGAAGATATGGACAGAATCCCTGTAGACTGCAATACCAGGGTGGGATCTGTCAGATTCGCCTGGATCGACGAATTCACCCCTTGATTCCAATACTGAATACTATTATTCCACCAGAGGGACAAATTCCCGAAGCTCGAGATATTAAAGGAGTAGCGCCCACTACGCAGCGTCTGACCGACCGTGAAATTCTGCGAGGGGACGATCGTGTCCGTCGGGTGATCGAACGACGACCAGACCGAAGCCGTGCCGTTCCCGAGCACCAGGTTACCGGAATCATCAAGAGCAGCCGAGTTCACCCCCTTACCGGCCGTGTTGGACTCCCAGACGGTGGAGCCCGACCCGTTGACGAGCCGGAGGTTGCCGTCGGAGAGGAACCGGAGGGACCCGGAGGAGTCGACGGCGGAGATGGTGGACCAGACGACGGCGGCGGTCCCGCCGGCGTAGGTGATGGCGGCGACGAAGGCGGAAGGGTCGGCGGGGGCGGCGACGAAGCTGAGGGAGAAGGTCTGGTTGGGGGAGGACCAGGACTCGTTGAGGTTGGAGGGGGAGAGGGTCGCGCCGGGGAAGACCTGGGCAGAGTCCGACGACGGACAGAGGAAGAGGAGCGGGAGGAGCAGGAAGAGGAGGGGAAACTGCGCCGCGGCGGCGGAGGACATCGGTCGCCGCGCTCCGGTCATCGGACGGGGCGGCGGAGGAGCATGCAAGTGGTGCTTTCGTCGGGAGCAGCGGTCGAGGGGGATGGTGGGAACTCGTGCTGCGGGTCGTCTCCGCTCTTCTGTGGCTCCCGTGGAAGGAAAGACAATGGACGAGGAAAGACGGGCGGACAGGGGGAAGGAAGTGGTCCAACTTCGGCTTGGTGTTCGGTCAGCCCCGGCTGTCACGGCACGAGAAAAGTCCACCGGCGACTTTTCTATTGCCTTCTTTATTTTGTTCTTTTCTGTTCTTTTTTCCTTCTTGATTTTTTTTATTTTACCTGCAAATGATTAGATAAATTGAACTTTGTATTTCATTAGATTAAAGTTGGTCTCGCAACTATTTATTTAACCATTGGGCAGGTGTCATATGTGTCATATTGCTCCGTAAAATTTGGGGTTTCGAATTGGAGTTGAATGATTTTTTATGAGTATTTAATATTCGAAGACTTGGATTTCCTTAATAATGAAAAAATGTATTATGCTTAAATCTGACTCAATTTTGATAACGATCTAAGAAGGTCAAGCACTTTGACCATTCAACTACTAAGACTTTGCGAATTGAACGGAATACTAGGTTTTGGCAAACAAGCCGTGCTTCATTGATTGTTTAGTTACATATGCAACCTCATCATAGATTAGAAATTAGAGCTCCCAAAGGTGCCCTTGTGTTTTGTTCATTTGTTTATAGTGGCTGTGGATTCTATGAAAGCATTCCTTATTTTAACTTGTGAGTGTCTACACGTTTTGTGCTCTCAATTAATATAGTGACTTTTTTTTCTTTCTCTACAAACAATAATGCTCACTAGTTATTTTATATCTAGGTGATTTCGAGATTCGGATGATAATTCAAATGAAACCTTTTAAGGACTTACTTTAATTATAAAAGTTATTATAATTAATAAATCGTAGTCACTATCATTGATAATATTTTGAATTTTTTCTCTTTAATAGCGAATCAACCTCGAACAAAAGGGTTTTTAAGGCTTACAGCCGGACCATGCCCCTTCGAGTATTCTCCTCCACGCTATGCTTGGGAAATGAGGGGAAGTGGGGAATGAAAATTTAGACAGAAAATGAATAAATAATTCATTTTTCAAAATGTTTTAGTATTTCTTTCGAATTTTCTTCCCCTTCTACACTCAAAACGAAGCTTTACAAGTTTAACACAAGTCGATTGAGACCTTTAGCTGTTAAGGGCGTGTATGATAACCATTTTTATTCTTTATTTTTCTATTTTTATGTTCTCATAAATAGATTTAAAATAAAAATTCGTTTGATAACGCAATTATATTTTTCTTATTTCGAGGTGAATTTTGTGCCTAGACATAGGTTTAAAATAGAAATGGTAAGTAAAAATTCTCTACTTTCTATTTCTAGAATAAAAACACTTTCCTCTTTCCTTCCCCAAGCTCACCTCCAACAGTGGCACCGACACCTCTTTCCTCTTTAATAGCACATCTATCTTTGGTTTTCGCCACTTCCTCCTCGACAATCCTGTCATCTGCACTTCTCCAATCTCCGCTTTGCCACCAACTCGCCATGCCTTGCTACTCCTCATCCTGGTGCTGCTCCCTCCGTGACGAGGGCATCGTCATCTTCTAGCGCAAGTTTTTATGCACAAGATCGACATGGGCTGCCTTAAGGACCTCCATGGTATGGTCTGCGGGGGGGCCACCTAATTAACATCGCAAAACCACTTGGTGCCTTCGCCTCCGACGATAACATCTACTTGGTCTATGAGTTTGTTGACGGCGCTAACCTTTCCGGTTTCACTGTTCTCCGGACTTGGATGTTAAGGATGCAAATTGCCGCCTATGTTGCTGACGACCTCAATTACATTCACAACAACACCGACTTTGATATGATCCTTGTGCATAACCACATCAAGAGTAACAGCATTGTGATGATGGAGTCATCATTTGAAGCCAAGATCTGCCACTTTGGGACTGCTTAGCTGTGCGACAAGGTGGATGATGGAGTCATTATTGTTCCTATCAAGCTCAATTACCACCCATTCGAAAAGGTTCTTTTCCTCAGAAAACCTTTAAGTTTACCATAAGGAAGAAGTTCTACAGAAAACATATGCCAATGAATCTGCAATATAAGCAACATCGTTTCATCTCTTGTGCAATTTCCCTGGTCATTGTAAAGTAAGCTCATTGATGCAGGACGTTGTCAATGACAGGATCAAACACTGTCTGAGCCATGTAGAAGGAGATGCAGATGAGTGTGAAGTTTGTGCAGGTACAGGTAAATGCAGAATCTACTAGTTTAATGGTGCAACATTCTCCCTTTACTGGAAATAGAATTGAAAAAGTCTGAGGGAAATGTTGGAAAATTGCTGCTCAGCGTGATTGTCCGCTGAGCTCGATCCAAGTGCCAGCGATATTACGTGGAAATCATGTGGTTCCCATAACCAACTGGGCTAAGGCCACAAAGTGATGATTATGCCGAAAATTACTGGCAGTCCTTGTTCTGGCATGCGTTCTTTGGCCTCAATAAGGAGTTCTAGTTCAAACTTGTGGAATGTGTGCTTCATCAACTTGACTAGCTCTGGTGTGATCATTGCAACAGAGCTAGATGCAATTATGTCTGGTAAATATGTAGAGAGAGTATATGATATCATGGGGTTTCTCCATTGTAAGAAAAAACTTTGTGATTACTGTGTGCCGCCTTTGTACATCTTATAGTTATGCCGTCCAACTTATGTCAGTCAAAATTTTCAGGTTACTTGTGTCTCTCTATCAACAAGCAATAAAATTGCTACAAAGATCAGACAAAATTGATGCATGGTTGACGACTACAAGATGTAATTTCATTTTCATTGTGATGCGATTATAGGTCATGAAGCCACGTACAAAAACGATCTGGAGAGGCCCCTCCTTGCAATAGAATGCTTGCATTATAGCCGGTACTCTAGCACCTATGGCTTTTCTATCGAATTTTTGATCTACTTATTCACTTTTTATTCCACGCGTTCAAGCTGAAAAGTTTGATGAGTTTCCAGAATCTCAAAAACTTCCTTCATTTTAATCTTCATACTGGCATACCACACATAATCTTGGGGGAAAAAGTGCTTTATCTATGTTGTAAGCAGATCAACTTGTGCATGTAGAAAATGTAGAGCCTGATAGATTGTTGCTTGTCGTAGCATGTGCCTAGAAGGTTGTATTGCCTGATGCAATGTGAAAAATCGAACGCAAGACCGGTGATCAGTCCTTTAGCATTTCAACCATTATAGTCGTTACATCAACCAGCTCACTGGAAAAATTATGAATTGCCTATATTGAAATACTCCGGTATGACTACATTGAAAGGAATTGAGGATTTGCCAATCTTCTGAAGAACGGTAGATCCATACTAAGTATAACATGACCTGATTAATCTTCGCACTAAGGTATGATGCACCCACAATGAAAGGCACTTACATCCATATCAATTTGTCCATTGAAGTTGTATCGTATCTGCATTAGTATATACTCTGGTAATTACTAATCTTTTCACTGCATTGACAGGTCAATTTTGAAGACACATGCAAAGGTTTCTTGGAGGTAGCAAAGGTATACTGATGCTCATGAATAATATTACCCTGACACTTCCGTTGAGGTCCCATACCCTATCTATACAATATGGCATGAACATGCATTTGCATACAAAACACTTCATTCCGAAGTCACACTGACCACTATCACATCCTGATGCAAAACATTTACTACAACAAGCCATCATAATATTATCGTGCAAAAACGATTAAACAAGAAGGAAAATTAGTATGTGGCCTGCAATGTAGAAACATTCAACCCTGTCTTACAACCTTAGAATAATTATTTATATGCTATGTATGTCTACCTGGTTGATGTTTGTGCGGCATTAGTATATAACTGATCCTGATACTTGGACACATACCCATTCCAAACTGTCGTAACAAGTCCAAGAACTTGATTTTACACTGTCTGTTCCATTTGACTAGTGCTTGACAGGTTTTTTTAAATCACTCGCATATCTTAGAATAAGTCTCGTCTATGTTTAATTTCCCCGCTACGCTGGGAATAGTAGCATTGGTGATGCATCTTTCTAGACTTCTGAAGTTGCCAACTGAAGGCTTGCAGTTAATGGCAGGAAGCTGTCCATCAAACTGTTAGTGTTATATTTGAAGATCCCGGAGTGCAAGAGCTGCTTGTTAAGCTTTATCAGAGAGGTATAATCAATAGACCAGCTTGATTATGTACTTTACGGATTGTTTACTCGCAGCTTAACTGTATGTCTAGAGTGACTTTTGCTTTTAGCCTTTTACTTTAACCTTTTCTTGTAGCATTTCAGTTTGAATATTAATTAGCATCGAACACTCTAGCCCTTTGAAATTGTCTTGTAACTGTATATCTACTGTTTACTATTGACAGCTAGAGTTCTTTGTCATTAGTTTTGAAGGAACTACTTTTGTGGATAGCACAAAGCAACTTTTGGACGATCTAAACACATTTAAAAAATTCTCAGTGCAAAAGAGCAATGCACATGTTCCATAACATATGTGTACTCTATTCCTCACCTCATGGAGTATCTTGGGGGCTAGTTGATTTTCATTTTATTTTAGGGGATGAGGGATTGTATAGGTGGATTTGTCTGCTGATTTTTCATGTTAGGCAACATAAACTGAGAATTTCTGCTGAAAGTTTTCAATATTCTTAAGTTGTTTAAGCTGTTTTTCTCCCTTTTCTCTCTCTCTCTCTCTCTCTCTCTCTCTCTCTCTCTCTTCACTATATTAAGCTTCTGGTGTGAAAAGTAGTCACCACCATCATAATGGATCTATCAAATGTTATTTTTTTCAATTAAGCACTTGGAATCTGTTTTTGCTATTTTTCTTTTCCCAAATCATAATATGCAACGAATTTTACATGTCAGAGTTGCCGTCTCCATTTTGAAAGTTGTAGTTATCACTTGTTGTTAGTTTTAGCAGGCGTTATTCACTTTGTGCTTGGGGATCACTGTGAATATGGGTTTCCTATCTTCACCAATGAATGTCAAGTTCTTTTCTGGTGGTGTCCAATAGCATTCTCTTTGCTTGAATGCATCAGTGGAATGTGTGAAGCGTTTTTCTTCAATTCTTTAAGGTCACAGTCTTGGTAAAACAGATGAATGATGATTTGATCTGATGCAGAAACATGAGATGCCCCAAATCAAAACTTCTTTGCTTTTCTGTTAAGCAAGCATAGTACAAAAACGTGTGACTAATCTCAATATGTTGGATAAATGATGAAAATCCTGTTGGGTTTGCGGTGTTGTTTAATAACTTTCGATGAATTGTTTACTTGGTTATAGGTGTGCTGATGGCTGCCTATTTTAGTCATATTACTTTAGAAACAATTACTTGTCATCCACATCTAGAAAAATTATCATGTGATGTGGCCTGAGTTCCAAGGCTAACCTTGTGCCGGTTTCTTGTATAATTGACTCAAGGTACATTGAAGAGAGATCATTTAGGAGGTTTGTTGAAGCTTGCTTGGAGGAAACAGTGGTTGTTTATGTTGACCATCTTTTAACACAGGTTGGGCATTGTCTCTTTCTTATGTTAATATGCTTTTCCATGGCACTAATCTAGGAAATAAAATTCCTGTCTTACGGAGTAGTGTCCTTGAAAGGTTCCTCTGGGCATTGTCCATAGCTAGATCATTTTTACATGAATATCAACCATGCTTCTGGTGTGCTTTCTTTGTAGTCTGATGAATTTGTAATGGTTGTGATTGTAGAGATATTATATCAAGGAAGAAACCATCGAACGGATGAGGCTGGATGAAGAGGTTCTGATGGACTTCTTTAGAGAGTACATAAGTATCTCAGTAAGTGTGACTTCGATCTTGTCAAATACACCTATAATTCCTGTAGTGCAGTTGCATCTGCATTTTATTATTTTGTTCGCTAATGCTTCCATCCCTCGGATGTCTTTGAAATTTGCTACAGAAAGTTGAGAACAGAGTCAGAATACTGAGTGATTTGAGAGAACTTGCATCTGCCGAAAGCCTTGATACCTTCACCCTCATCTACACCAATATTCTCGAACATCAGCCTGACTGGCCGGTATGTTGCTTCAGCATGTGTAATATTTTAGCGTAGTTGGGAAAACCTGGTTTGATTTGTTATTTCTTAATGCAAAGCTTTATGAAGTGATATTAGAACAGGAACTTGCTGATTTCTTTATAGTCTGCAATGATGTGCATTGAACTTGCAGAAGTTTTCTAATGATTTTTTATGTGTAATATTCTCATTCCTTAATGACAGCCGGAGGTGGTTGAGAAGCTTGTCGGACTCCGAGAAGGGATACCAAGAAAGGATGCTAAGGAGGTATGCCCAGATTTTCAGTTAATTTGTCTTGAGATATTAGGGGACAGCGTTTGTTGATTAGTTTATGGGAAAATGATATAAATGGTCCCCGAACTTTGGCCCGATATGTAATTTGGTCCTTGAACTTTTAATTTATTTTCTACTAGTTAATCTAGTGTCATTGTTCAGTTTATTATAATTTTTTCCCACAAACGCAGTGCGAGTTCCCACTTTACAGCTCAGTTATGGGTTTGGGCGGTATTGCTAACTGCTGATATACGGTTCTTGAAATTGTTCTTTCAAATGCAATCGGTCTTTCTTTCCTTCAAGTCCCTTGAAAGCTAATAATTGGGAGGGTTCAGGTCTTGTCTTCTGGTTTTAAGCAGCACACATTCTTGATCATTATACCATGATATTGGCAATACTGAATGCATCTAATTCATGGATGTGAGCTTCACCAATCACCATTATTGTGTGCCACAAATTATTATCCAAAATGGACAAGCTACACATTTGGTCCATAGTTGAGCGAATAACCGAAGGAAGAATGACATAGCAGCAGAGATCGCACGCATGCCCAGAAAAAAAATGATTAACTTGCTGGCTCATAAAGTTTGTCTTCTGTTGTCCTTTCTTTGCTTTATTGGAGGAATATCATAGGGAGCTAGGGAAACTATTAAGATTCAATTTGTCATATTTGAGCGTCTAATCAAACTGCTTTCCAATCCTCAGATTTTGTTTAGTTCTGGTTTTACATGATGCTAAATGCGTGCGTGAAAATTTCCTGTAGCGTTATCCAATGAGTATTTTCTTGTCGACCAGGCTGTTCAAGAGTGTAAAGAGATTTGTGAGAATTCACTTGTTGATGGGAACCCCCCGAAGGCAGGTTTCCTTTTCCCCAAGGTGAAGTCCTTATCAGCTTCCAATGGCTCTTTGTGGAGAAAGTTGACTTAGTCCTGGCGGAATCTGCATTTTGTATCTATTGGACATAGCTCAAAACTTTTGTTACTGCTAGTGATTTAGTGCTTTCCTCTCGTAATCGAATGTAATTCTTTCGACTAAATTTTCGTAGGTTATCCTAGTCTTTCTTTTGTTTCATTTTTAAATTTTTTTTTTTTTGAAGGATATTGGATTATCATAAGGTGTAAATTGTGTAACTAGTGGGCCACTGAAGTTTTTGCGATTGTAACTTCTTACTGCACCGGAGGAGCTCTCCTTTCCCTTTGGAATGCAGTAGCGGTTGAACGGGAATCTTCGCAACTTTTCTCAACTCTGGTAGGTAACCTGTAGCACACCGAACGAGCACTGTCTTTTCTGTTTGGTTAAAGAACTCACCACAATGCGTGGTGGCTGAAAAAAAGGGGAGCTTTTATTGGGTATTCTCGACCCATACAAGCCGTCGAATCCTTTAGGTTTTATTGAGATCCACATGATTTAACCGCTCATGTGAGCATTTGCCATTTACTATCTTTCCTTCTTTCTTTGCAGGGCTTGCTGGGTGGCTCGTGCAGTCAATGAGAAATTCTGTCGCTTTATTAAGCTAGCTTTGAAAGCGGATATTTGAACTGGTGACTGCTTCATAAGGAATCAATGAAAATTTATTTCGTATAACAATATAACTGGAGGACAGAGAAAAATTCAAAACTAGAAAGTCTCATTAAAGAAAGAAAACAAATGGGGAAGAGAGATGGGCTGGGGAGAGCCGGGTGAACAACAGGTGGACCATCACAGGGCCATGGTAAGGGTGGCACGGCCACAGGCGACCGCTCCTAACCATTGGTCAAGGCTGTGTGGACCCTAGCTTGAATTGGGCGGTAGATGATTCTGTTCGGTAAGAATATGACATATTTTATGTCACTCATAAGGCGAGATTTTAATGATTGAATTAAAACAGATAGGCTAGCTTGATCAATCTCTGGATGAATATTCATCGGTAAATATAAAGTTTTAGATGAGGGAATACTATTTGCCATGACAGAAGATGACTGCAGAGGGCCGGCATGAACCCGAAGAGCTAAAACCTAAGGTTTTGTCGTCCTCGGCCAGCTTAGGAGAGGGTCAAATGTGGTTGCGTTGGACCAATTCGACTTTTGGCGACTTCTCTCCCTCTTTCGTTTCCTTCACAATTTTTTTTTTTTGTTTTCCTAATATCAAAATTTACTTGAGATTTTATGTTTTACTTTTTCAAAAAATTTGTGGATCTAACTCTATGTTAGCCTTAGATTTATCTAGTCAATTTTTGTGAAAAATCATTAATGTGGCGGTTCAGTCATTATCAACCATCTTATGTGGGCCATTGTCACATTATGATTTTTTGCAACGATTGGCTAGAAAGACTATATTGAAATTTTGCACAAAACTTTATGCTATAAACTTTGGGAGTGGATTAGCATTCATACAATAGGTTCATAATTGATTGAGTAATTTTCCCGATTTTTTAGTATTACTTTTCAAATGACATTATGCTACAATTCTTTTTTTCACTCTTCCACGCATAAGCAACAATTAATATGTGACAAAATCTACCACTTGTTAGTAATCTACTGAGTAGATCATATCCTTTCTTAGTATAATTAATCAGACTAAAATCCATAGAATCAATGAAACTAATTCACAGACTTGTGGACAATGATAAGTTCTTTAGTGAGAATCTTTAATCATTACAAAAGATTTATAAAAGGAAAAAAAATAAAGATTAGATTTTTGTGTTGCGTGATTGCACATATTTAAAGAATAATCTACAAACAAAATTGCTTATGTAGTTGATGGAGATGTGTATAGAGTATATGACTAGGACGTGAATGAAGCGACCTAATTGAATAAACGATTTGACTGGAAAATTTAAAAGCATCGTGGCCTTTATCTGATTAAAGGATAATAGTAGTTGCTCATTCCAACAGAATTTTGCCACAAATTGGAAAAATCTATGTGGAACTTGCAATGTTACATGTAACTCATTTATTGCAGAAATGCCTTGATCATCAAAAACATCTTCAATTTCATCTTGAACATTAATGACGACTAAAAAAAAAAAAAAAAAAAACTTAAACATGCCTTGGTTCCAGGGGACACCGGTTCTGTTCCTAGTTCCAGAAAATGGGAATCAGCTCCTCTAGTCTGGTTCACGGTTCCTAGGCAAGAACCAGATCGTCCGGGAAATGATCACCCCTTGTATCACTAGGTAATGTTGGCCAATCTTGATGAGGATGTCAATTAAGTGGGGAAGCTTGTAACGTTCTAACATCCCACACCTAATGGGATTGTCTTTGTATATGGTTCGTAGTTATGAACCATGGTCAAATGGTCACCTTTAAATGGGGAGTTTGTGACATCTCAAAATTTCAAATCGGATGGAAGGGTCTTTGTAAAGTGATTCATAACTAAAATCCATTGCCAAATGGTCAACTTCATGTATGGTCACTTGAAGTGTTCCGCTTGGAGGCTCTGCTAAAGTGAATCGAGTCGGATTGTTGCAATGTCATTCTTGTTCCTATCCTGATGAATGCGAACATTCTTGGAGTGTCTTCACCTGCAAAGTCAACTTGAAATTGAATTGGGAGAAGGTTTCTGGAATAATCATTTGCCGTGACATGAAAATGACTAACTATTAAAAAATCTTTCCGCCATTAGGAAAGGCCGGCCTCTCCAGTTAGTTTAAATTACTTGCGTATGGTGGTACTTCTCCAAATCTCTATGACATCTCTCTCAAAAACCTAAGCAAGAGGATTCATATGAAAAAACCCCACCCTTTTGGAGAGAACAGCTTTCTCAAAAAACCATAGAAAAAAAAAAAAAACGAAATGGCTTCTCATGTTTGACACAACAATCACAAGGGTCTCGTCTTATGCTAAGCCAAAGGCAATCAGTGCAAAGAGAAGACTAATCATGCCCCTAGCTTCTCTCTCACGCGATGACTCGGGGGCGAAATCCATTTTGCGGAGGATCTGCTGGACATTCGACAGATACATACAATTGAAGATCTCACTTCTGTGTTCACCAAATGAACTCAGCATTTGTTGCGTGGCTTTATTAAGAGTAAACAGGTCTTCACGGGCCAAACGCTAACAATAGTTTATACCGGAAAAACAGGTCATATGATGTCCCGATCCGGCATTTAATCATGCGAAGTCGGCAAGTGCAATACTGGTGCATTCTTGTTCAATCTGTTGTGCATGCGACGGCTTCATCTTGGCGTTCCAAATGGTCTCGCAGTATTGGAGGAAGCATGTGAATGACATATCAGTGGTTGACATGATATCAGTCTTGCGTAGTTTTCTGTATTCAAATGGCATACGATTGTTCTTTTACGTCATTAATTCGTAATCTCTTTTGGGTCTTCTCCTTTCTATTACTTCAGCGTTCGCGAGAGCTATTGAATGTCCAAAAGTTTGATTCCGAGTTCAATCTGATGAAGTAACCCGCCTATCGTTTTCGGCTTCATAGTCAACCCAACAATGGAAATCAAGGGTGCATAGAGTAAGGCAAATTTTCCTTAATCGACAGCTCATGAACATGTCTAAACCATATCCGTGTGAGGAATCCCTTTGGCAAGTGGAATAAGTGACAATCAAAATCGAGTAAAATGCCATCAAATTTGATCTTCATTTGTATCCTCTTCCCGTCACCCGCCCGGAAAATTAAATTACTTGAACCATTCATTGCGTTGATGACTTTTGATTGACTTCGGCTGCGCATGCATACCAGCATGCTGAGTCACTTTCGAAAATTGGTCGGAATCACGACATTTTCTTTTCAGCATGTGTTTACTAGCGCGCTGTAGTGACCGGCATATCTTATACCATAATTCCTTCGAAGAATTGGCAAGTCCATATAGAGAAGACCATTGGCACAACCTGATGTGAACGAGCACTAATCTCACCACACAAAACGGCACAATGCGTAATTCCTCGAGAAAGCTTCTCGCGTCTTCGTGCTTGAGACGAACCTACTAGTGGGGATAATGGACAGAGAGCACGCTTAAGCTTGACAAGATCTTGCAGTCATCCTGAACATCATTAAGACCACATTGGAATCTCTGTCGCCTTTACAAGAACATTGGAGAGAACTTTCTCTTACGTAATGTACACGAATGATACGATCATGTGACATCCATGGAAAAATTTACTCAAGATATTATTCGCTTTGACCTGACCCATCCAAAACTCATGATTTTGTCCCTCGGCACAGGAGCCCACCCATCCTACTAATGCTCTAGCCAAGTACGTTTAATTTTGGAGTGTTTACCGTTACGTTAAGAGACGCTTTGTGAGTTAATTTCAATTTTTACAAACATATCCCAGAATCATTCTCTTCCCACTCAGTATATAGTTCGGTTTATTCTTACCCCTTCACCATCCTAAAAGCCTATTAGGAGTTGCTCTTTGTCCAGGCCCTTTGGTCCAAGCAATCAATGCCCGCCTTTGTCGGACCGAGTCATTATAGGAATACTAAAAGGCAATAAATGCTTGATTCAGACTTTTATGCAACATAAATACAATTTCATAACTCATATTATATTTAATTCATGTCACTTTCAAGATAGGAGTTTACAAACCCAATGAAAAGATAGTACCATCACTTGAAAAGGCCTAAAACCAAACTGCAAAGGTTACTTGAACTGTTGAATTTGTAAATCCTATCAAATAAATGAGAAACAACATAAAAATAAAATAAAATGGAAACTTATCTACGAATCGGCTTGAGCAAGCTTACTGACCAACATAATGACTCCCATGTGTTAACAAAACTCTTTTCCAAAGCAGATATCAAAGGTATTTGCAATGTAGAGCTTGAGTGCAAAATTTTAGATATTGTGACAAACTTGAATTAACTCACTCGAGATAATTTCCACTTTGACCAATCCCATTTCGAGCCTCATAGGCAAACACTTTTTCAAAGGGTCACCCATCGTGGTAGTCCTTTAGCCTAAGCATGCTTAACTTTGGAGTTCTAAAAAAAAGCTTGTCGTTACGTCAAAAGATATCTCTATGGGTTAATTTTAGTTTTCACATACATATCCCAAAATCGCTCTCTCTCTCTCTCTCTCTCTCTCTCTCTCTCTCTCTCTCTCTCTCTCTCTCTCTCTCTCTCTCTCTCTCTCTCTAAGTGCATAGTCCTACCCCCTTTGCTATCCCAAAAGCCTGCTAGAAGTTGCTCTTTGTCCAGATCCTTTGGCCTGAGTGTCCACTCCTTGTCCTTGTTGGACCTAGTTGTTATAGGCTCACCAACTCCTGCATGGTTTGTCCTCGAACCATAAACCTACTAGGGAAGGTGGGGTATACCGCTCAAATACCATGCCATGACATCTTGAATTAACTCACTTGAATTATCATTCGCTTTGGCCTATCCCATTTCAAGTTTCATGATTTTGTCTTTTGGCATACATGTAGACACTTCCTGAGGAGGTCACCTATTCTAATAGTGTTGTAGCCTAAGCATTCTTTACTTTGGAGGTTCAAAGTAAAGTTTGCCATTATATCAAAAGGTGTCTTCGTAGTTAATTTTAGTATTCACGTATATATTTTAGAATCGTTCTCTTCTCGCTCGATGCACAATTCGGTTCATTTCTATTCTATTTGCCATCTTAGAAGCCGCTCCTTATCTAGGCCCTTGGAGGCCCGGGATCACCTCCTTGTTAAACTGGATGGTTAAAAATCAACTATTGGAAAAGCTCATCCAGCTTCCATCCGTAGCTCCAGGCCAGTGATGTGAAGCTTGCAAAGTCAAAGATATGCACATCAGTCTACACGTTATCCTGCAACACACTACGGATTGATCTCAGTCCCATCCATTTACTCTGGTCACCTGGCTCTCTAGTAGGTGTGGTTGGCTGTGGTTATGGAAAGACATTGCTGCCAGGACACAAGGTTGGTGTTGGTGCGGGAAATCACAAGTTTTCGTTTACGATGTTTAAGCATGTGTATCAAATTTGATTCATAACTAATCAATCGGGATTATGGCACAGTCAATGCTGCTACGTAGAACCAGGCTTGAATAGAACCTAGAGCAAGTAAGAGGATAAACAATAATTATTCCTATGCGGATCTTTGTCGATTCAAAAAGGGCTTAATGGGTCCCGCAAGCTGCAGCTGCACTCCTCTTCTTCCACATTCTTCTAGGTGTAAAAAGATTGCCTAGGAAATAGAGACGAGCACTATAAATACACAGGAAAAAGCTATCAAAAATCCCAAATTTTACTAAAAATAATAAATTTACCCTAATTTTTTTTTTTTTGTAACATGAAAAACCTAAAACTTCACAAACCGTGACACATTTACCTCATTATGGGCATTTTCGTCTTATTTTTTCTATTTTTTATTTTTATTTATTTTTCTTCTCTCTTCCCTCCACCGGCCATGGCGGAGGGAAGTCGGCATCCGGCGAGGGCCGCCCTTGCCCGCCTCGGGCGAGGGTGCCCTCGCCAGTGCCCTTCGCCAGATCTAGCGAGGGCGGCCCTCGCCAAACGCCGGCAGGGGGAAGAAAAAACAAAGAAAAAAAATTTAAAAACAATAAAAACAATAAAAAAAATAAAAAGACCAAAACGCCTTTATGATTTGGGGTAAATGTGTTACATAAATGAAAGTTTAGGGTTTTTTGTATCACAAATAAAAGTTTGGGTAAATATGTCACAGTTAGCAAACTTCAGGGTTTTTCATGTCACAAAAAAAATTTGGAGTAAATTTGTCATTTTTGGCAAAGTTTGAGATTTTTGGTGGCTTTTTTCCTAAATACATAATGACTTGAATAGTTTCGACATCGAAGTCATGAAATAGAGAGAGAGAGGACCTCCATCGCACTTGAGTTGAGAAGGGAAAGAAAAAAAACTGAAATGGGGTCGCAGGAAAGTATTATGATGTTACTTTGCTTGGTTCTTGTGAGTAGAGAGCTCCTCTGCAATGCTCAAGGCAAGGTCCACTATTTCGATTTCGTAGTAAGACTCTTTATCGTTCACCTCTCTTTTAGTTTTTATTTTAACATTTTTTTAGCCTCAATAATCACAATCAAGAGATGCCACATTTTTTTAAAGCTCTTTTAGATAAAAGATGAATTTTTTTTTCTGAAAAAGATGTCATCTCTGTAGAGATATAGTGCGTCTAGACTATTGTAATCTACTTAATCAATCCGAACAATCAAAATACACGTGCCATACTCAAACAGGACAATGACGAAAGTAAAATGATTGATTCATCAAGTTGATTCAAAAAGAGATTTGACGTGCTTTTGTTGTGTGTTTATATGATTCGTTGGTTGGGTTGGTCACATCGCTTTTCAAAGAATTTTGTACTTTCATGTCTATATTTATGGATAGATCAGTCTATCATAAGATTTCGGCTTTCCGTAACTGTTTCAATATCTTAAGTTTTAAATTTTCAATGATGTCCCAAGAAAATCTCTCAAAAATTCATTTAGAGCAGCTATTATTCGAAAATTTTTTAGAAGTTTTGCTCCATATTGAACTCTTTAATTGGCAAACCTAGGGTTGTCAACACGTAATTGGGGTAAAATAAAAAAAAATCTATTCAATACTATACTAACCAATATTATTTGTAAAATTAGTAAAAAACTCTCAGTTTAGTGTCTTAATATAATTATCGGAATAAGCCAAAACCCAACTTGGAATTCAAATTGACAATTTTCCTTCCAGCCTTTCAATCTCAAATGGTCAAGTCACATGAAAACCCATGTTGCTAAAAAAGGGAAATGAATAATTTTCATAAAAAAAGGAGAAGTGCCGCTTTCTGTCCAATTTGTTGTTCCAAGTTTGATTCCTAAAAAACTTAAGACATATTTTTCATGGACTAATGAAAATGGTAGAAAAAGAAATTCGAATGTGGAGTAGTTTGGATTCATTTGCAGACGTATAATTCTATATCTGTTAAACCCTAATCGGTTGAACTATGGGATGAAAACATGTAGCTGAAGGAGGCCAACTTCGCGAGGCCATGTAGCACGAAGAGCTTGTTGACAGTCAATGGCAGCTTTCCTGGGCCGGAGATAAGAGTTCACAAGGGAGACACCGTATTTGTCAATGTTCACAACCGTGGAGAATACGGCATCACCATTCATTGGTACGTGAAATTGACTCATTTGATTCTACCAACCTGCGAATCAATCACACATAGAACCATTCATGGAAATTTTCTTTGGACAGTCAAACTAATTGATCATGGATGACATAATCACTTTTGATCTATTTCTTCTCTGTCATCTTGGTCCAGATCACGTGACCTGACTTTTGTATTTTGAGATTGATTCGAACATTAGCGTGTGAAGTAATTGCTCATCTATTGTCATATTCGTCTCAAATTTTCACGGTTATTTCGCCACATAGAAAGATCTAGCGCATACTTGTGTGATTAATATTAATTTTAGGTAGGATCCACTTGATTTGAGGGTTTGTCAATGATGAAATTACATGTATATGTTGCACTCAGGATTATTTTTATCGACCATTATAGAAACTGTCACTATTTGTTCTCGAAATGGAGTTTTGATGTCCAGCTACATTGGCTTGACCAAGGGTTTTGTATGGGTCATCCACCGAGACTCCCCACGAGGAAAACCAAACAGATCAAACAGCCAGCACATAATTGTCGAATGGGACCTGGTTAAGTGTTAGCTGTGACTGCAAATGGGTGAATTTATTTACCGCTATTAAAGGTTGCTTCTCTCTAACTTCGTTTACCAGGCATGGAGTCAAGGAACCGAGAAATCCGTGGTCAGATGGACTAGAAAACATCACAGAGTACCCTATCCAGCCCAGAACTGGCTTTCTACAGTAAATCAATTTTACGACAGAAGAAGAAACATTGTGGTGGCATGCTCACAGTGACTGGTCACAAGCCACTGTCCACGGTGCCATCATCATTTTACAGCTATTGGTACCTCTTATCCGTATCCCAGGCCTCATACTGAAGATACCATAGTTCTTGGTATACCCCTTTTACCTTGTTCTTTCATAACTTAGTCTATCTCTACCACAGTAGTTAACACTCAAATCTAGGTTTAAGCCACGAGTAAATAGTCATGGTACTTCGGGGCACACTTTCACTTGGGTCCCCTGAATTTCAATTTTTTGTCCTCCAGTCGATTCTCGAGCGAATTATCGATAGAAAGTTTAGTGTTCTGGTCGATAGAAACTGAAGTTCAGTGACCCTAAAATACATCGATGACCCACCAAGCATGTCACCTCGCTCAATTTTCACTTTCTTATGATTTTTTCTTCAATGCAATGGCGAAGACATAACACCTTTACAACCAATGGATGTTGGCAGCATCATGGTTCAAAGGCGATGTTGTGGCTATAATCGAGGAGGCCATCGCAACTGGTGGGGATCCTAATACATCGGATGCTTTCACAAACAATGGCCAACTCCAGATCTCTATAATTGTTCTAGTAGTAGACCCGTTAAATGGTTGGGTCGGGTCGGGTCATATATGGTTCGACTCAAATTGACCTATAACCCGTTTATGACCCATTTATTGTAGTGTAAAATTTTTGACCTATACCTAACCCGACTTATACTTGATCCATACCCGACCCATTTAACTAAACTTAAGAAAGTATATATATATATATTAAAAATGGTATTGCTAAAATAGTTTTATACAACATAAATTTAATGGACAATTTTTATAATTTTTAAAATAATTTTTTAAAAAATTGATTTTTAATTATTTTTTAAAAATTAATTTTTTAATTTTTTTTTAATTTTTTAAGAATATAATTTTTAATTTTAATTTTTCTTTTTTGTTGTTCTTCTTCTTTGGTTGGCCGCCAGCCACGACGACAGCCGGTGACTGGCCATAGAGCTCGCTCGGCTCGCTGACGCCAACGAGCTCAAGGCTCGCTAGATCGGTGAGGCTCGAGCCTCGCCCGACGACGGCGAGTTTGACTCTCGCCAGATCGGCGAGGCTCAAGCCTCACCGGACGTCGGCGAGGCCTCCACCTTGCCAGATTGGCGAGGCTCGAGCCTCGCTAGACGTCGATAAGGCCTCCGCCTTACCAGATCCAATGAGCTCGAGGCTCACCTGGACGATCACTAGCCATTGTCGTGTCGGCCACCAAAAGGAGGAAGAAGAAAGGGAAAAAAAAAAAAAAGGAAAGAAAATTAAAAATTAAAAATAATTTTAATTTCGATTTTTATAAAAAAAATATTTTTGCAAAGTTAAAGAGGAAAGAGAGAGATTGTAGGTTTTGGTTGAAAATGGGTTCTAAATCCAACTCATTTAAGACCCACTTAAGACCCATCTATCTTAAGTCTTTAATTGTTAAACTCATTTAACTAGTTTTTTCAAAAAAATAAGTGACCCATATATGATCCATTTATGATTTAAATGGGTCATATATGGGTCTAAGACCTATTTTGCCACCTCTATCTAGCAATAAGAAATTATTTTCTATTGATTTCTCCAAGAGTATTAAAAGTGTTTACTAATTTCATACTGACTACAAATGGATTTACATAGCTAGTCCTTTTCTTAATTTGCAGATAGCACGTTTCGTCTAATGGTCGATTATGGCAAGACATAGCTCCTTCGAATAGTTAATGCTGTGATGAACGAAGAGATAATGTTGTGATGAACGAAGAGATGTTTTTCGGATTGCGAACCACAATCTTACGGTTTTTGGGATGGATGCTGCACAGTTGAAGCCCATAAAGACTAGCTACATTATGATCACTCCAGGGCAGACGATGGATGTCCTACCGATGGCGAACTAGGAGCAAAGCCACTATTACAAGGCCGGAAGCCCGTTTGCTGATACCACGGCCCCATTTGACAACACCACAACCATAGCTATTCTTCGATACAGAGGCAACTACACACCCCTGCCGTTGCCTTTTTTCGGGCGCTACCAGCCTAGAACGACAAGTACGCTGCCATGAACTTCACAGTCCGGTTCCGGAGCTTGGCAAGCGGAGCTCATCCGGTCAATGTCCTGAAGGAGATCAACAAGAGGATTTTCATTACCGTCTCCATGAATCAGATATATTGCTCTAATGCATCGTGTGCTGGACCAAATGGGAATAGACTAGCTGCAAGCTTGAATAACATAAGTTTCCAGACACCAAAGATCAACATACTTCAAGCCTACTACTGGTATTGACTAACTTGATTAGGGTTAATTGTGCTTGTCTTTTGAGAATAACTACCCAACCATCTTTCTGGTAATTAGTTGATAATTATTGTATTGGATTATCGAGTAGGAGCTTGCCTGGAGTTTACAATGCTACTTTTGCGACATCCCAAATTTTCAACCCTGTCTTCTACTGAATGAATCGGGCATTTCATTGATGTGTCTATAGGGCTATTCTCAGAACTGATCATTCTTGAGATAACTAGACTATCTGGGGAAATTATTAGGAATTTTAAGGTAATAGACTTGAGAATTCGATCAGGAATCGGCTTCTCGACCGTATCCATCTTTAGAGGTCATTACAGCATAGTTAAAAATCGATTTGAAATTAGAGATAGACTGGATCGACAGTGATGTGTGGCTAATCGTGGGTGACACCACTAAATTAGAAAATTTATGTCGACCGGCACTAGACTGATTTTCTTATTGTTTTGGTACCCTGTGTTCGTATTTGGATCATCGGGATTTTCATGACAATCGACAGTCGCCAATGAGTCGAGTGGGTTCATAGTGGTTCGAAGAAAATCGACCACGAGTCAATTGCACTTAAAAATATCTGAAAGTTACCCGGTAGCCTAGGCCACGCTAAAAACACGTCGAATAGAAATTAACCGCCAATTCGAGTTTGATTTCAGAAATTGAAGATTCTGTCATGTCACAATAAATTCTAGGAGTGTCGACTCGCCCTCGAAGATTTTTTCGACACCCGACACTTTTTGGGAAAAAGTCGTCGCCGAGTCGTTTCTATGCGAAAAAAACCGGTGATTATTTTTTATAGCAAAATTGGGAAGCAAGATGGATATATGGGTGAGGAAAAATATCGAGATGGTTGATGGATGACTGATTGATTTTATGGAGGCCAATTGAGATAGAATTGAAGTGGATCAAGCCACCAATTGAAGACAATTCTTGAGAAATTCGTAACCCTCCCTTCCCCCTAGCCAAATGGACCAAAAATGAAGTCATGAGAGATGTTGGTGTGGATCAATGGAGGCCAAGGGATCTTATTTGGCTTAGGATGAATCTTGGAGAGCAAGATTGGAAAATATCAAGCCAAGGCCCCACCTCAACTCTATCTCATCTCTCTTATCTCTTCCCTCACCTCTATCCTCTCCATCTCTCTCACCTCTCTACCATCCAAGAACCTTATCTCTTCATTTTCGAAGCCCTCAAGCCAACAAGAAGACTAGCAGAAAGAGCTGTAGCCATCGCACGCCTCCACCCGCACCACTGCCGGTTTCTGCTCCAGCCGACCTTTCGTCAAAGTTTCAAGTCAAAAGTAGTCTTCCCAGATGAACCAGCGAATGAGTCACATATTGCCGTGAAGAGGGCATCCATACTGTTCCAACAAGCCCAAAATCACCCCAAACGGAGCCGCCGTTCGTTCCGTACGGCCACTGGAATCCGCCGCTCGCCGGACCGTCTAGAACCGCCTGGTTCCGCCTGTTTCGCCTATTTCGCGGTTTTCAGCCATTTTCTCCCCATTTCTACTCTACCTCCACCCATACCAACCTCCAATAAGATTTCCTTGACCCCCGGGAGCCACCGGTTGCCAACCACCCGCTCGCCGGAGCTCCGAGCGGCCCGTTTCGCCGTTGAAGTTCTTTGGTTTCTTCTCTCGTAGTTCGGCCCGAACGCAAGCGAGCGAAGACAGCAAGGTTTTGGAGACTTTGTGGCACGTTTTCAAGCCCTTCCCAGCCTCCGTTGGTGTTGCCGCTTCGGGGTTTATCAACCGCCTTGGCGTCGTGGTCGTAGTGAACTCACCGGCGCACAAAACCGGTGAGTTTATCCTCTAAATCTTGCTTAGTAAGTTAATCATGCTTAAGGGGTGTTTAGATTAGTCTAATTAGGTTTAGGTGGTTAGATTAGATTATTTTAATGTAAATTAGATTAATTGTATTATTAGTTTAATGAGTGTTTAATTAGGGCTAATTATATGATTAAATTAGTGTAATCTTGTTTAAGCCATAATTAATTATTTTTAATTAATTAATTATTTCAAATTTTATAAATATTATTTTATTAAATTATATTATAATAATATATTATTTAATTATTTAATTATTTAATTTTCGGAATTAAATTTAATTATTTAATAATTTCGAAAAATTTGCCGGGATGGCCGGTCATTAGAATTTCGCACTGATCGCAGCAGTGCGGTCAGTTTGTATCAATTGTATGCGTAATTGTGAAATTGAGTGAAAATGATGATTGTGGTTAATAATTCCAAAAGTGTGGAATTGAGTGAAATTGGAGAAGTTTTGGTATTTAACTTGAAAATACCCGGTGTTGGCTTTTGGCACCGTAATTGGTTTGTAGGACCAGTTTGAATAGTTGGATGTTATTGGATTGTATATCCAGTTCTATGGTTTAAACATATGTACAGCTTTGGCGAGCAATTGGTTTATATATGGGTCGGCTTGTGTGAGTCGTATGTCGGCTTGTGAGAGTAATGATCGTTTATCAGCTTGTGAGAGCAACGATCCATATATCAGCTTGTGTGAGCTATCATCTATGTATATATCAGTTTGTGCGAGCTACCATCTATATCAGCTTGTGCGAGCTATCATCTATGTATATATAAGCTTGTGCGAGCTACCATCTATATCAGCTTATGAGAGCATTGCATCCATTTCAGCTTGTGTGAGCCATGATTGTATTAATGGATGAATAGATGTATGAATGAATAGACGTATGAATTGTACTGACGTGTAGGAATGGACTGAGATGAGGTAAGTCCTCAACCCTCTTTGTGTGACTAGAACGCCTTGGGGCTTATTTTCTTCCTAATTGAGTTTTAGAGGGTAGGACTCGCTGAGACATTGTCTCACCCCGTTGTGGGATAACAATTTCAAGTCCCTAGATGGCAGATCCTTTGGAGCTTTTTGGTAGACCAGTGAGGGTCGCTGAGAGGATTTTTGACTTCGCCGATCTTGACTGAAGAGCTGGCAAATGGACCTATCTGGCTGATCTTAGGACAGCTTAGTTTTTGAGGACTGATCTTTTATAGATCTTGTTGTTAATAGCCTAGTCCTGTAACTGAACTGGTTTGACATGTATAAAAGTGTGTGGTTTGAATTTGAAAATGTGATCCTGCTTTTCTATCCCAATTGAGTTTTGTCTGGGGATTAGTTATCCGCTTCCGCATGTGCAATTAAATGAATGGGTCGGCGACGTGTCCTGGGAAGTCGCATTTCTATCGACCGCAGTGGGATGTGCGCGTGCTCGAGGTTCGAGGCGTGACAACTTTCCCGGACAAACCACATACTTCAATTTCACAGAAGATGTCAGCAACATCTCACTGTACCCATATCTGGATACGGCGGTGAAGATGATAGATTACTGTGCCGCCGTTGAAATCATATTCCAAGGGACTAACCTTGGCGCCCCTGAGAACCATCCGATGCACCATCACGGCTACAGCTTCTATGTGGTCGGGATGGGGGAATTTCGACAATAATACCAATCTGAAGACGTATAACCTCGTCGACCCACCTGAGGTGAACACGTTCGGAGTTCCTAAAAGTGGACGGCTTATGATTAGATTCATCGCGGACAATCCTGGTAAGCTCACGATCCTTTCGATAATACTATTCATAAGATCTCCGTCTTGTATTTTCGTGCATTGACGTTGTCTGTTCGTACCGATTGGTGGGGCTATAACGTGAGGAATTGAATTCGCAAGCGTATGGTTCCAACACTGTCATCTGGAAAGACATACGACCTGGGCGATGGACACCGTGCTCATCGTGAAGAATGGAAATGCCGCGGTGATTTGCACGCGGCTACCGCCTCAATATATGCCTCCTTTTATCAACGCCCCTTTTGATTTTCCTGTAAATTTAATCAGCAAAAGAACGCCAAAATGACAAAACTTGGCATAAAGAAACACTTAAGCGTCAAAACTTACAAAAGAGATACTTAAGTGCCACTTTTTATGAAAAATGAGACACTCGAGTGCTATAACTGGCGAATCTCGCCAAAAATCTTACGTGGCAATTTTTTATTAATTTTCTCGTTTACGTGGCTTGTCGGAAGGCTGACTTAGCAAAACACACACAAAAACGACGTCGTTTTAGTATAATTCGAATTTTAATATAAAAATTAATCAAATTAATTTGAAAAAAATAAATAATTATTTTTTTTAAAGTAGGTGTGGGGGAGGAGGAGGGAGGCAGCCGGCAGCTGATGGCTCAACCCTTGCCGCCACCGCCTCCCCATCGTCATCGGAAAGGTGGGGGAGGGTCGATCGGGGCTGCCGAGCCATGGTCGGGGCCCGCGACCCTAGTCGACGGGCGGCGAGAGCCAACGACCCTCGTCGGATTTGGGGGAGTGGCAACGGCCCTTGGCCCGGTTGAGCGAGGGTTGGCGATCCTCATCGCCGATCGGCTAGGGTCGCTGGGCCTTGGCTAGGGCTTGACGGCCTCGGCCGACCATCCCCCACCTTTCCGGTGACAATGAGGAGGTGGCGGCAGCGAGGGCTGAGCCCTCGGCCGCTAGCTACCTCCCTCTTCCTCCTCCAGCTCTCCTTTTAAAAAAACAAACTTAAATATATAGATTAAATAATAAATTTGTTTTCAATTTAATTTAATTATTTATTATTTTAATTATTTATCACGTCAGCACCAAAACAACGTCATTTTTTCACTGTTTAGCCACATTAGCATGCAAAACGATGTCGTTTTGCATTAAGCTAAAATTGTCATGTTAGCGTTTTGATCGGATTTTCTCGTCGTGGGCACCTAACTAATCAATTTTGCTCAAATTTTGACATTTAAGTGTCAGTTTCGTAACTTTTGGCACTTAAGTGTCCATTCATGCCAACTTTTGGCAAACTTTTGGCACTCCAGGTGTTCCGATGTCAAATTTAATCCCTATTAAGTTTATCTTGCGTTCAATATGGTGAAGAGGGTGTTCTCCTCTTTGCGATGTCACTAGGATTTCCTTGGGAATTGATGGTTGCTTAAATACAGCTCCCCATAGTCTCATTGTGAAATTTGTTTACTATAAAGCCTAATTTCCTGGATTTTTAAACAAGCAAGACTCACGAGAGCCACTAGATTGAGCACCGGTGATGTCGTATCCGGTAAAATCTGGGTAATGGATTGAAGTGGGTAGCCCTGGACCAATGGTAGGTAGGCCCAACTACCACACTACACGTATAGGCGCAAACCCCCTTGTCACCATTCGTGGGACTCTCACCCGCATACGACTAGCACAAAGACTCCTAAATCTATGCCGAGCCTTTTCTTTAACCTCAGTCGACCCTCGACAAACCATGGACTGGGCTGATTCTGATGTAGTTTTAGCTGCATCTTGTCTGGACCACCGGTTGGCAATCAGATAATGAATGGGGCTATGTCCTCCGTCGGTTCATCGCCATTTCTGGTCGACGGGTAATTAAAATTGAGCAGCAACTTATGCTACTACATAGACCAGGATTCTGTACTTTCGAAAGGTAAATTAAAGCCTCACCATATTGTGCCTTCTTATCGTTAGCATAGTTATTTATATGAGACACGTTTGTTACGAGATCAAAGTAATTTGAACAACGTTTTCCCCTTCTTTTTTACGATTTCACTCTTTTCTTGTCGGTAGATAGGAGATTTCATTAAGAATGAAGCTTAAAACGCAGTCCACAAAACATCGGCAGTCGGCTGCCAAAACCCTGTCACAGGAACTACAAACAAAATACCGTTCTGCTACCACCATAAAGGAAAAAAATTGTCCTAAAAAGAAAGGTCATAAACTTATTATACGTTGATCAATTTAATTCTAAACTTTTTAATTCGGCCAATTGAGACATAATTTGTTTACGAAGACAATCATTGCTTACTAAAATAAATTAACTAAAAATATTCTTATCATCCACAAAAAAATAAGATATAAATTATTGTTGATAATGAGAATAAATTTCATCATCTAATTATTTCAAGCAATATAAATAATTATTTTTAGAGAAATATTCCCTACTAATATAAATATTTTCATATGAAGTGTGCCGCTCCCTTGAAACATGTCCTTTTTTCAATATTCAAAATAAGTTAATATGCACTTTTTACCATTTTTAGTGATTTTACCTAGCGTTGCTCATGCACCGAGAGTTCAACATGCATGTGGCCGTACCTAATGGTCTTGAACTCCTTACCCGGACCATGCGTGGCTATGGAAACGTCAACAGAAGATCCTTCAATATCTATGGTATTACTATTGGGAAAATTTTCAAAAAGGACTTGAAGTACATCCATTTTCCTAAATAAAAGCTTAAACAAAATTTCAAAGAATAACTTGACCTCGCCGATAGTTAGTTGGCTAAATATTCCGGCCGGTCAAAGATATTTTCGTCAAAAGACAACTTTAATTTTATTTTTTTTTTTTTTTTTTTTCTCCTTTCTCCCTTTTTTTTTCTTTAGTCCTTTTGGTGATCCTCAACTAGATCTAGCGAGGCGACCCTAGCCCAGATTTGGCAAGGGTTAGCCCTCTCTTGTGGATTTAAAGGCGGCCTTACCCAAGTGAGGCCATCCCTCGCTAGCTATTGGCAATGGCCTCACTTATGGCCAATGAGGGCGGCCTCGCCTAGGGCAAGGGCAACCCTTGTCCAGCTCTCTCCGAGCATCGCTGGTGATTAGGACTAGCCATCGATGAAGAAGAAAGAAAAAATCAAAAAAAAAAAAAAAAAAAAAAAAAGAAAGAAAGGAATTAAGAAAGAAAAAAATTCAAAAAAGGTAAATGATGAAAATGCCATCGATCAATTGAAAAGCCAACACCTTCTTTAAAATCAATATAACCACTTCAAATTCTTAATTGAAACAAAATTCACTTCAGGCTCTTATTTAAGAAAATGATGGCACTTCAAGTTCTTATTTGGAACAAGGGTTTATTTTAAGCCTTTATTTGAGAATATGAGGGTACTTTAGGTCCTTGTTTGAAACTTTTCCTTAATACTATAATCATATTTCAAAATGCCCTCATATATGTGGGCGAGAGAGAGAGAGAGTTACGAAGGAGCGAGCCGTTTCTATACCTGACATAGTTCAATATCAGCGGCAGAATAGGGATTGAAACGCGAGGGGGGCAAAATGGGTCCTTCTCTATGCGAGCTCCGATGGCTTCTTGCTCTGCTGGGTGCATTTTTGTTGCTCCTCCCTCTGGCTCAAGGCGAGGACCATTACTACACCTTCGTCGTAAGTTTGAGCTTTTCGCTTGTTCTTTACTTGTCCTTTTTGCAGCTTGTTTTCGGTGTGAACATTGCCATTTGTTCTGCTTTTGTCTATTGGGGATGTTTAATGATGTTTGTGCGCGTGTGTAGCTGAGAGAGACCAACTTCACGAGGCTACGCACAATGAAGAGCATGTTGACGGTGAACGACAGCTTTCTGGGGCCGGCATTGTCCGTCCGTACGGGAGACACGGCCTACGTGAATGTCAGTGTCACCAATGAAAGGTACTATGGAGTCACCATTCGCTGATAAAAGTATCAATCTTTCTTGCGCGTGCGCACACACAGAGAAATATAATGTATATTATTTTTATCGAGCATGGAAAATCAGGCCTTGTTCTGTTTTACAAGTCAAATGCAAATATGTTGAGAGTTTGGTGGTAGAAGGATTTCTCTTTGGTCTAGTGTGCTAAGTATTATGATGAACATGTGAATTATCTTAGAGAACTTTCACATCGAAAAAATTGGTGTAATATTGAATAATTTATTTATCATAGTCGGCCATAACTCATTAACTTAAGCTTTTGATGGAAAGTGAGTTCAATTGGATATATTAATGGGTTCGGACTTAAACTCTCTTATGACGATCTTTTTAAATGAAAGTATTGGATTTCTACTATGCTCATAACAATAACCATGTGAGTGTTGCAGTATAGCAACATAGGCCCAATGACAAACTTCATGGTTTGGTCCGAAAAAAGAGAGAGGATGAAGTTCAACGTTAGAGATGTCATGGTTTGGTCTAGAAAATGTGATAGAGGATGAAGGTCAGCATTAGAGATTCAACAAAAAATAAATTGATAGAGAAGGATACTTAAATTGATGGGTCTAACTCAAAATTTTCATGGGCTAGAGTAAATACCGTGAGGAAAAGTTTGATTGATCTTGAAGGTAAAGCAGTCGATTATAGTTCTTCAATATTTCAATGCATAATCATGATCATTGTCTTTAGAGCATAACTTGACTTATTTTTCATAATAGTGGATTTGTATGTGATTATTTATCTTATCTTTCTATCATAAAAACTTCTCGCTCTATCTGATTTTATCCATTTCCCTTCTTAGGATATTCACCCCTTATCTGTTTTTCGTTAAACATTTCTCCCTTGTCTAACACAGATGTGTATCTACTCTTCTCTCCCTTTTTGGTATAATAAACAAGGCAATAAAGAAGTGAGTGAGAGAAACAAACGGGGACCATTTGCATGTGCGTAATATTTAAAGAAACAAATTTATTGATATTGAAGGAAAATAAATTTATAGTTACTAAATTAAAAGGTTAGGACTAAATTGACACCAATAAAATGTTTAAAATTAAATTGGAAAAAAATGCAATAAATTTAAGACTTTTTCTAAACTTTTTTCAACAAATAAGTGAAGTGATGCGAAGACAAAGCCTACAATCCCCAAACACAAAAAATGAAATTCACAACTCGCAGAAATAGCATGACCATTTCCGGTAAATGTGTTGTTTGTGGACAAACTTGTTTAATACCTGCTCTGACGAAGCGATCCTTGAGATTAGAGGGTTTGAGAATTTAAGATTTTTAGAAAGCTTTTAGGATGACAGAGGAGTTAGGATAAGACTACATCACATTTGAATCGATGGAGTATCACTTAGGGGTAAGCAAAAAGAACCGTATGGACCGGCCGGTTTAGGGTGATTCTTGAAGGCATCGGGTTCCTTCAGGTTTCCTAAAAATGAAATTGATGAATTTCTATCCGGTTCCTAGTTTCAAGTGTGGAATGTCCCCCCGAACCGCTCGGACCGGACCTTTTTTTCAAAAAAAAAAAAAAAAATTCTTAAAAATTTGTAAAAAAAAAACCCTAATTTATTTCCCATTTTAGACTTCATTCATGCATGCAGACATCATGAGTCATGTGACTCCTATTTCACTCACGCACGTGAGTAAGATGACTAGAACAAATCAAAACATAATGGAAGTTTCTCATTTCAACCAAATTTTGCCACAAATTGAAAAAAATTTCTATAAAACCCACACATGTAACTCATTGATTGTAGAAAGATCCTTGATTGTCGAGAACATCTTCATTTTCATCTTGAACATTAACCTCATATAAAAAATACTGAACATGCCATTGATTTCATAATCCACTTGGGAACCAAACTGAACTAGTTAGCTCAATTCTTGGGCGAGAACCGGATCGCTTAGGAAATGATCACCCCTAGTATCACTAGGTAATGTTGGCAAATGTCGATGAGGATTTCAGTTAACTGGGGAAGCTCATAACGTTCTAAAATCTCACATTTGACGGGATTGGCTTTGTAAATGGTTCATAACTATGAAATATTGTCAAATGGCCACCTTTAAATGAGGAGCTTGTAACATCCCAAAATTCCAAATTGGATGGAAGAGCCCTTGTAAAGAGATTCATAAATAAAACCCGTCGCCAAATGGTCAACTTCATGTATGGTTACTTGAAAGTGTTCCTCTTCGAGGCTTTTGCTCCAGTAAATCGAGTCGGATCACTGCAATGTCATTCTCGTTCTTGTCCTAATGAACGCGGACATTCTTGGAGTGTCTTCACCTGCAAAATCAACTTGAAATTGACACGGGAGAAGGTTTCTGGAATAATCATTCGCTGTGACATGAAATTTTTTTTTTTTTTTTGGTCAGCTGTGACATGAAATTGACTCTAGATATAACAAATAATTTCGCCGTTAGGAAAGGCCGGCCTCTCCAATTAATTTAATTACTTGCGCATGGTGATACTTCACTGAATTCGCCATGACATCTCTCTCAAAAACGTAAGCAACAGGATTCATACGAAGAACCCCGCTCTTTCGGAGAAGACAGCTTTCTCAAAAACCATTAAAAAAAAACAGACGAAATGGCTTCTCATGTTTGACACAACAATCACAAGTGTCTCGTCATGCTAAGCCAAAGACAATCAATGCAAAAAGAAGACTAATCATGCCCGTCTTCTCTCTCACGCGATGACTCGGGAGCGAAATCCATTTTGCGGAGGATCTGCCCAACATTCGACAGATTCATACAATCGAAGATGTCTCTTCTGTGTTCTCCAAATGAACTCAGCATTCGGTTTCGTTGTTTCATTAAAGAAGACATTAGTTTATACCGAAAAACTAGGTCATATGATGTCCCGATCCAGCATTTAATTATGCGAAGTCGGCAAGTGCAGTAGTGTTGCCCTCTCGTTCAATCTGTTGTGCACGCGACGGCTTCGATTTCGGGGGCCCAAATGGTCTCCCAGCTTTAAAAGAAGCACGTGAATTTCATATCAGCGGTTAACATGACATCAGGCTCGCGTAGTTTACTGTATTCAAATGGCATACGACTGACTGTTCTTTTACGTCATTAATTGGTAATCTCTTTCGGGTCATCTCCTTTCAATTGCTTTTGTGTTCGCAAGAGTTCTTGAAGGTCCAAAAGTTTGATTCCGAGTTGTTGCTTCTCTGTCTAACTTCAATCTGATCAAGTAACCCGCTTATCGTTTTCGGCTTCATAGTCAACCCAACAAGGGAAATCAAGGGTGCATATAATTAAGGCGAGGTTTCCTTAATCAACAGCTGATGAACACGTGTTAAACACATCCGTGTGAGGAATTCCTTCGGCAAGTGGAATGAGTGACAATCAGGATCAAGTGAAACGCCATCGAGTTCGCCCGAGTCCGTGCTTGGATAAATTTCCCTCCACATTCTTCTATGCACTTGAGGAATTACTAATTATGGTAACATTCGTGAATCAATGATCCAAGTCAATACCAAGAGTAGGTTAGCCTACTGGGGATAGCAAAACCAGCTCAATTTCTCAATGATACGACGTTCATTTGTATCCTCTTCACATCACCCGCACGGAAAATTAAATTGCACGAGCCACGTATGGTTGATAACTTTTGATGGAATTCAACCGCGCATGCATACCACCACGCTAAATCACTTTCGAACTTGGTCGGAATCACGACATTTTCTTTTCACAAGTATTTACCAGTGGGTTGTAGGGACCGGTATATCCCATGCCATGATTCTTTTGAAAAGAATTGACAAGTCCATATAGAGAAGACCAAAGGCACAACCTGATGTGAACGACCACTATTCTGACCACACAAAACCGCACAATGCGTCTTTCCCCGAGAAACTAATCGCGTCCTCATGCTTGAGAGGAACCTACCTAGCTACCTAGCTACCTAAGGGGTAGATAATGAATTGAGAGCACGCTTAAGCTTGACAAAATCTTGCAGTCATCTTGAAAATCATTAAGGCCCCAGTGGAATCTCTCTTGCCTCTACAAGAACATCAGACAGAACGTTCTCTTGCGTAATGTCCAGGGACAATTTCATCATGGGACATATCTAACTCATTTTGAGATACTGTTCCGCTTTGAGTTGTTTCATTTCGAATCTTATGATTTTGTCTTTTAATGTATAGGTATTTTCTCAAAAAGTCACTCATCTTTATAATGTTTTAGCTTGAACATGCTTAATTTTGTAGTTCTAAAGCAAAGTTTGTTATTATATTAAAAAGCAATTTTGTGAGTCAATAATAATTTTCACATATATCCCCAAATCACCATCCTCTCATTTGGTGCATAGTTTGGTTCATTTCTAGCCCGTTTGCCATCCTAAAAGCCTGCCAGAAGCTACTTCTTGTCCAAACCTTTGGGTCCCAACAACCATTCCCCACTTTCGTCGAGATTGTTACAAGAATACAAAAATGTAGCAAATGTTCAAGTGAGACTTTTATGCAACAAAAATGCAATTTCATTTCTAATATTATATTTAATCCATATCACTTTTGAAATATGAGTTTACGAACTCGAAGAAAATATAGCACCATCTACCTAAAAATGCCTAAAACCAAACTACGAAGGTAATTCAAAGTATCGAACTTGCAATCTTATAAAATAAGTGAGAAACAACATCAAAAGCTAGTAAAATGCTACATCAATTACGGATCGGTCAAACCGAGCTTACTTACTAAGAAAACTACTTCTACGTGCTAACAAAACTCTCTTCCAAAATAGATGCTCAAAGCTATTTGCATACGGAGATTGTGCATGAAACTTTAGATATTAAGACATTTTTCGTTTGAGAGTATCGGACATTTGAAGTGCCAAAACTTGGGAGGAGGGGATACTTAAATGCCCAAAGTTAAGAAAGTGACACTTAAGTGCCAAAATCGAAACAAAATGAATCAGTTAAGTGGCAACGGTGAAAAAATCATGTCTAAATGCTGACGTGGCTATTTTCCGATGAGGCAAGTGCAAAACGACGTTGTTTTGTTGTTGATGTGGGTAAATAATTAATATAATAATTAATTAAATTAAATTTGATACCATTTTTTTTAAAGAAAGAAGATGATGAATAGTTGCAGGCGGATGAGGGCTAGCCCTTGCCAGCGTAGCCTCCCTGCTGTCTTTGAGAAAGGCCAGCGATGGCGGCAACCCCGGTTGACTCTCCCCTCATCGTCGCCGGCCCTTCCAAGCGACCGCGGAGAGGCGGTGGCAAGGGTTGAGCCCTTAGTCGTCTATAACTATTCATCTTCTTCCTTCCTTTGTTTTTCTTTTAAATTTAATTTAATTAATTTTTAATATTAAAATTCAAATTTGCGCAAAAAACGGTGTTGTTTTTGTGTTTCTTTGCTGAGTCAGCTCTCCAATGAGTCACGTAGGCGAGCAAAATTAATAAAAATTGCCACGTAGGATTTCTGGTGGGATTTGTCCAATGTGTTACTCAGATGTCCCATTTTTTTTTTTTTTTTAAATGTTACTTTCCTAACTTTTGGTATTTAAATATCCATTCGTGCCAACTTTTGGTGCTTGGGATGTACTTTTGCCTTTGTCTCACATATTGTCCCGCTTTGCCCCATCCCACTTCAAACTTCATGATTCTTTCATTTGGCACACAATCAAAAACTTTCCTAGGAGATCACCTATCTTAATAGTTTTCTAGCCTAAGCATGCTTAACTATGGAGTTTCATAGCAAAACTTGTTGTTACGTCAAAAAATGCTTCCGTGAGTTTATTCTAATTTTCACATATATTTTCTGGACTCGCGTTCCCCTTATTCGATATATAATTCCATTCATTTCTGCCCCTTTCACCATTCTAGAAGTTTTCCAAGAGCTGCTTTTTGTCTAGAACCTCAAACCCAGGAAAGCACTTTCCACTATCGTTGGACCAGGTTGTTACAAGATTATTAAATAGTAAATGCTAGATCCAAATTTTTATGTAACAAAAATACAATTTCATAACTCATTCTGTATTTAATCCTTATTACTTTTGAAATATGAGTTTGCAAAGTAAAAGAAGAGATAGCATTACTCACCCTGATATACCTAAAACCAAACTACGAAGATTACTTGAATAATTGAACTTGCAATCCTATCAAATAAGCAAGAAACAACATCAAAATCAAGGAAAATGCTACCTCAATTATGAATCGATTAAATTGAACTTACTCACTTACAAAATGACTCCCATGCGTTAACAAAACTCCCTTCCGAAGCAAATTTTCCAAACAATTTGTAATGTTGAGATCTACTGTGAAGCTTTAGATATTCCCTAGATTAACTTACTTGAAATATTGTCTACTTTGACCCATTCCATTCTGAGCCTCACGGTTTTGTTTTTGGGTGTATAGGCAGGCAATTTTCTAGGATGTCACCCATCCTTGTAGTGCTCTAGCCTAAGCATGCTCAATTTTGGAGTTCCTTAGTAAAGTTTGCTATTATATCAAAAGGCACTTCCGGAATTTCTTTCCTTGTTTCGATGTATAGTACGTTTCATTCGTACCCCCTTCATCATCCTAGAATCTTGCCAAGAGCCGCTTCTCTATCTAGGCCCTTTGACCTCGACGATCACTCCATGCCCTCGTCGGTTATGGGTCAACTAGCTTCCGTGTGGTTTGTCTTCAAACCATAAACCTATTGGAGAGAGTCTCGCTATGATTCCATATTGTGACATTCCTAAATTAATTCACTCGAGGTACCGTCCATTTTGACCTATCCCATTCCGAGCCTCACGATATTGTCCTTCGGCGTACAAGCAAACACTTTCCAAAGCAAAACTTGCCATTATGTTAAAAGACACCGGCGTGAGTTAATTTCATTTTTCACATAAATATCCTAGAATCGCTTTCCCTCATTCAGTGTATATGGTTCATTCTTGCTCCATTCACCATCTTAAAAGCTTGTTAGGGCCACACCTTGTTTAGACCCTTTGACCTTGGCGATTACTCCCCACCCTCGTCAGATTGGGTCGCTACAGATTAACTATTGGAAAAGCTCATTCCCGCTTCCATCTATACCTCCAACAGCCCAGTGATGTGAAGCTTGCGAAATCACAGATATTTACATTAGTCCACGCGTTATCCGGCAACACATTACAAGTCGATCACTATTCTATCCATTTGCTCTGGTCAATCCCGGCTCTTTAATAGGTGCGATTGGCTATGGTTATGCAGACACATCGTGGCCAGGACACAAGGGGGGTGTCGGTACCAGTAATTACAAAGTTTCGCGGGTGATATTTGTCCATGTATATCAAATTCGATTTGTAACTAATCAATCGGGATTATGACACAATCAATGCTACCACATGGAAGCAGGCTTGAGTAGAACTTGTACCAAGTAAGAGGATAAAGAATAATTCTTCCTAGACGGACCTTTGTCGATTTAAAAAGAGGTTAATGGGTCCCGCAAGCTGTAACGTAGCTGCACTCCTCTTCTCCATTGCTTTGAAATAGAGACAAAAGAGCACTATAAATACACAATGACTCGAATGGCTTCGACATCGAAGTCCCGAGAGCAAGAGAGAGGACCTCCATCACACTTGAGTTGAGAAGGAAAAGAAACAAAACTGAAATGGGGTCGCAGAAGAGTATTACGATGTTACTTTGCTTGGTTCTTGTAAGTAGAGAGCTCCTCTGCATCGCTCAAGGGAAGGTCCACTATTATGATTTCGTCGTAAGACTCTATCTCTCACCTTTCTTTTAGTTTTTATTAACATTTTTTTTAGCCTCAATAATAACCGTCAGGAGATACCGCATTTATTTTTTCAGAGCTCTTTTATATAAAGATGATTTTTTTTAATAAAATGTGATTTTTGTGGAGATAATGTGTCTAGACAATTGTAATCTACTTGACTAATCCGAACGCTGGAAGTACATGTGCCATATTCATACAGGACAATGTTAATGATTGATTCACAAAGTTGATTGAGAAAGAGACTTGACGTGGTGTCATTATGTGTTCGGATACTACTCCCTGGCTTAAAAACCCGTTTCTAGTTTGTCACATCGCTTTTCAAACGGATTTTGTATTTTCATGTTTATATCCAAGGATTACAGGGTTATGTTTTTTTGTAAACTGTTTCAGTATCTTAAGTTTTAAATTTATGAATGCTGTCCAGGATAATGTCTCAAATATGCATTTAGAGCAGCTATTATGCCAAAATTTCCAGAAGTTTTGCCCCCATATTAAAGACTCTTTAATTAGCGAACCTAGGGCTAAGGGTTTTTTTTTTTTTTTTTTGGTCGGTCCTACGCTAATCCTACTCTAACACTTATTCTCAGACTTTTGCCTTGCTTCATTGCAGGGCTAGGGTTATCAACATGTGCTTGGGGTAAAATAAAAACAATCTATTCGATACTATACTAACAATATTATTTATAATATTAGTAAAGTATTCCAGTTTAATCTCTTAATACAACTGACCAGAAAAAAAAACTCTTAATACAAATATGGGGATAAGGCAAAGCTCAACTTGGAATCCAAATGGACACTTTTTCTTCCATAGCGCCTTTCAATTTCAAAAAGTCAACTTATATGAAAATCCATGTTGCTAAAAAAGGGAAATGAATAATTTTCATAAAAAAAGAGAACCCACTTTTTCTGTCCAATTTGTTGTTCTAATTTTGGTTCCTGATAAAACTGAAATCATATTTTTCTTGGAGTAATGAAAATAGTAGGGAAAGAGGTTTTTTTTTTTTTTGGACAAGAGGGAAAGAGGTTCGAATGTGGAGTAGTTCGGATTCATTGCAGACGTATACTTCGATATCCGCAATGTCTTTAGACCCTAATCGTTGCTCTGTGGGATGAAAACATGTAGCTGAAGGAGGCCAACTTTACGAGGCTGTGTAGCACGAAGAGCATGTTGACAGTCAATGGCAGCTTTCCTGGGCCGGAGATTCGAGTTCACAAGGGAGACACTGCCTTCGTCAATGTGCACAACCATGGCAAATATGGCATCACCATTCATTGGTACGTGACAATCGACTCATTTGATTCTACCAATCTAGGAATCAATCACACAAAGAACCATTCACGGCATTTTTCTCTTGGATAGTCAAACCAGTTGATCATGGATGGCACAATCGCTTTTTACCTGTTTCTTCTCTGTCCTCTTTGTTCAGTTCCCGCGACCAGACTTTAGTACTTCGAGCTCGATTTTAACATTAGCCCATAAAGCGGTTTCTCGTCTTTTGTCATTGTTTTCTCGTCTCCAATTTTCACAGTCGTTTCACTACATAGAAAGGCCTAGCGCTTGCTTATCCTGTGCCAAAACTTGATTTGAGGGTTCGGCCATAATGAGCGTACATGCATCTAGTGCACTCAGTAGTATTTTTATTGACCATCAGTAAAGATGATATCGTGTATTCTCGAAATGGAGCTTTGATGTCCACCTAAATTGGCTTGATCAATGGTTTTCAATAGATCATCCACCGAGACTCCCCATGAGGAAAAACAAACAGATAATGACTATCGAATCAAACCTGATTAAGTGCTAGCTGTGACTGCAAATGGGTGGATTTACCAGTGTGAAAGGTTGCTTTTTCTCTAACTTTGATTTCCAGGCATGGAGTCAGGGAACCGAGAAATCCATGGTCGGATGGACCGGAAAACATCACGCAGTGCCCTATACCCCCAGGAACTAGCTTTCTGCAGGAAATCAAATTTACGACTGAAGAAGGAACGTTGTGGTGGCATGCCCACAGTGATTGGTCACGAGCCACCGTCCACGGGGCCATCATCATTTTGCCAGCTATTGTTACCTCTTATCCGTATCCCAAGCCTCATGCTGAAGATACCATAGTTCTTGGTATACCCCTTTTACCTTGATCTCTCTTTCATGACTTCGTCTATCTCTACCACAGAAGTAAACAGTCAAATCTAGGTTTTAGCCACGAGTAGATAGTCATGGTACTTTGGGACACACTTTCATTTGGGACCCCTGAACTTAACTTTTTTGTACAACAATCGATTCTCGAGCAAATTATCGATAGAAGGTTTAGTGTATCGGTCGATAGAAATGGAAGTTCAGTGATCCAAAAATACATCAAGGACCCACCAAGCAAGACACCTCGTTCAAGTTTCACTTTCTTTTGATTTTTCTTCGATGCAATGGCGAAAACATAACACCTTTACAATCAATGAATGTTGGCAGCATCATGGTTCAAAGGCGATGTCATGGCTATAATCGAGGAGGCCATCGCAACTGGTGGGGAGCCTAATACATCGGATGCTTTCACAATCAATGGCCAACCTGGAGATCTCTACAATTGTTCAAGTAGTAAGAAAATATTTTCGACTGATTTCTCCAAGGATTGTCGACCCTGTTCCATTCCTCAAGAGTAACAAATGTAGTTGCTAATTTCACAGTAACTGCACATGGATTTACATAGCTAGTCCTTTTCTTAATTTGTAGATAGCACGTATCGTCTAATGGTCGATTATGGCAAGATATATCTCCTTCGAATCATTAACGCTGTGATGAATGAAGAGATGTTTTCGGGATCGCAAACCACAGTCTCACTGTCGTTGGGATGGACGCCGCATACTTGAAGCCCATAAAGACTAGCTACATTATGATCACCCCAGGGCAGACGATGAATGTCCTAGTGACGGCGGACCAGGTGCCGAGCCACTATTACATGGCCGGAAGCCCATTTGCCGATACCACGGCCCCATTTGACAACACCACAACCACGGCGATTCTTCAATACAGAGGCAACTACACACCCCCTCCGTCGCCTTTTTTTCCGGCGCTACCCGCCTACAATGACAAGTACGCCGCCATGAACTTCACAGCCCGGCTCCGGAGCCTGGCAAGCCGAGCTCATCCGGTCAACGTCCCGAAGAAGATTGACAAGAAGATTTTCATTACCGTCTCCGTGAATCAGATATACTGCCCTAATGCATCGTGTGCAGGACCAAATGGGAATAGACTAGCCGCAAGCTTGAACAACATAAGTTTCCAGACACCAAAGATCGACATACTTCAAGCCTACTACTGGTATTGACTAACTTGATTAGGGCTAATTGTGCTTGTCTTTTGAGAATAACTACCCAACCATCTTTCTGGTAATTAGTTGATAATTATTGTATTGGATTATCGAGCAGGAGCTTGCCTGGAGTTTACAATGCTACCTTCCCGGACAAACCACCGTACTTCTTCAATTTCACAGGAGATGTCGAGAACATTTCGCTGTCCCCATGTCTGGATACAGCGGTGAAGGTGATAAAGTATGGCGCCGCCGTTGAAATCATATTCCAAGGGACCAACCTTGGCGCCCCCGAGAACCATCCGATGCATCAGCACGGCTACAGCTTCTACGTGGTCGGGATGGGATGGGGGAATTTCGACAAAAAAGCGATCCAAAGACGTATAACCTTGTCGACCCGCCCGAGGTGAACACGTTCGGAGTTCCTAAGAATGGATGGCTCACGATTAGATTCATCGCTGACAATCCTGGTAAGCGCACGATCATTTCATAGCACTATTCATAATATCTCCGTCTTGTACTTCTGAGCATCAACGTAATCTGTTCGTGCCGATTGGTGGGGCTTTAACGTGAGGAATTGAATTCGCAGGTGTGTGGTTCCAACACTGTCATTTGGAAAGACATACGACCTGGGGGATGGACACCGTGCTCATCGTGAAGAACGGCAACACCGCAGTGACCAGCATGCGGCCGCCGCCTCATTATATGCCTCCATGTCACTAGTCCCCATTTAAGGAAATATTGTCATTTTGTACCTCCACTTAATATTTTATTAACGCACTAGTAGATTCTCCGTAAATTTTAATCCCTATTAAGCTTTGTCCTGCGTACAATATGGTTAAGAGGGTGTTCTCCTCCTTATAATGTGTCAGAATATTAAATAATAAACTATGTTTTTGCCTAATTGCTTAAATTTTTATTACAATTGATAGTGGTACCACAAAATTTCATAGCAAAGTAGGAGGTCCACAATACAAATTTTTCCAAGCCCAATTTGCCTTCCTAATAAATATGTCCATGCTTATAAATGTGATGGAGAGTGTTGAACTACACTTTTGTTTAGTAGCTCAAGCTCTCAGAATAGTTTATAGTAGTCCCACAAAATCTCACATGAATTTGAATTTGCATATTGAGATCCTTGTACATTAATTGAATTTTCTTGGGAATTGATAGTTGCTTAAATACAACACCTCATAATTGTGAAATTTGATAACTGTAGAGCCAACTCTTCAATTGATGAGATTTTCTTGACTCAAATTAGTTTCGCCTAATTTCTAGCACTTTTAAATTCCTCATGACAATCACTAGATCGAGAACCCCCTCGTTACCATACATGAGATCCTCACTGCACATGGCTCACACGATGATTTCTAAAACCATTCCGAGCCTTTTCTTCCATTTCAGTTGACCGTCAACAACCCATGGGCAGGGCTGATTCCGACATAGTTTTAGCTGCATTTGGTATGGAGAACCGCTTGATAATCAAATAAGGGTTAATATCACGAAAATTCAAACTGATACGTTTGTGACAAATTTATTTAAAATTAATTTTTTGACTATAAAAACCCTAAAGTGATACATATGTAACAAATTTACCTTAAATTAATTTTTTGACTACACAAAACTTCAAACTAGTATATTTATAACAAATTAACCCTCTGCTAATTTCCGTTAAATTGGATTAATACCACGAAAACCTCCAAACTAGTATACTTGTTAACTGTCAAGTGTTATCCAACTCAATAATTTAACATAAAATATAACGGAAGCTAATGGAGTGTAAATTTATCACGGGTTGCAACGAGGTTAGACAATCTTAGCATAATTAATTAAATAAGACACCTTTATTATGAGATCATAGTAATTTGAACAACGTTTTCCTCTTCTTCTTTTTTCTCTCTTTTTTTTTTTTTTTTTTTATTTCGCTCTTTTTTTGGTGGTAGATAGAAGATTTCATTCTGAATGAGCTCAAAACGGAGTCCACTAAACACTAGCATTAGGCTGCCAAAACCAAATAATAAGAACTACAAAACAAAGTATCAATTTGCCACCTCCTTAAAGGCAAAAAATTGTCCAAAAATAGTTCTAAACCTATTATATGGTAGTAGATTTAGTTCTAAACTTTTTGATTCTGTCAATTTAGGTAAAATTTGTTTACTAAAATAAACAATTGTCGCTACGGAAATGAATGAACTAAAAATACTCTTATCCTCCATGAAAAATTTAGACATAAATTGTTATTGATAATAAAAACATATTTTATTATCTAATTATTTCAAGTGATACAAATGGTTATTTTTGGAAAGATATTTTTCAAATCATTTAATTTTCGGTAGAAAAAATAGAGTCCTATTAATATAAACATTTTCATTCGAAGCGTGCTGCTTTCTTGAAACATGTCCTTTTTTTCAATATTGAAAGTGCGTTAATATGCACTTTTTACTATTTTCATTGATTCTATCTCAGTGTTAATGACGCAATATTGTTGATATGTACTATCCATCGAGTACCGTTGCTCACACACGCCAAGAGTTCAACATGCATGTGGCCGTACCTAGTGATCTGGAGCCCCTTGCCCGTACCATGCGTGCCTCTGCAAACGTGCACGGAAGATCCTTGCTACGACAGTAATATTAAGGAAAATTTCAAATAAGACCATGCCACTCTCAATAGGAGCCTCGAGTGATCACGAAAATTTTAAATGAGGGCCTGATTTTGTCGGTTATTGGCGGAATAAATATTTTGATCAGTCAAGGGTTTTTCCATTAAAAGATAATTTTAATTTTTTTCTTCTTTCTCTTTTATTTTGTTTTGCAGTGATCGCCGATGAAGGCTTGGCGACCTCGCTAGTTGCTGAGCGAGGGCCTACAAGCCCTTATTGATCCCTAGTGAAGTGATCCTCACCTAGATCTAGCGAGGACGGCCTAGCTAGCTACTAGCGAGGCAACCATTGTCTATATTTAGGGAGGGTAGTCTCACCTAGGGCGAGGGTGGCCCTCGCGAGATCGAGCGAGAGTGACTCTTGCCCAACTCTCTCCAAGCATTACCAATGGTTGGTCTCGACCGTCGATGAAAAAATAAAGAGAAAACCAAAAAAGTAAATACTCTTGACCAACTAAAAAGTCAAGTTGTTCTTTGAAATTGACATAACTACTTTACATCCTTATTTGAGAAAATGATTGAACTTTAGATTCTTATTTGGAACAAATTATATTTTAGACCCCTTCTTTTGAGAAGACGAGGGTAAATTTTATTTTGAATTTTCCCTTAATATTATAACCGTACTTCCAAATGACCTCATGTATGGGTCTGGCTTAGCTGACTATGAAAGTGGTATATCAAACAATTTTCAATAAAAATGTGAAATTGACATGCTGTCATGGCCTGGGCCATAGGCCCAATTCAAAGGCCCCTGCGGCGAGTAATACTCGGTCATGAGTTATCATCTTACTCAAGCGCGCAATGATCCGATTGTAAGGGCCACATACAACTTGCAGGACCGTTTGTGAGAAAGCAAGAATGAAAAGTGGCCCTGAGTTTCTACTCCGTTGTATCAATCAATGGTACTAACAATGTACATCTAAGGAATATTGGGATAGGATAGCCACATTTCTAAAACAAACCTTGAGCTTATTGATGTTATATTCCGTGCACAAGACAATCATGTGAAATGTAGAGGTGGCAAATGGGTGGGTCGGGTCGGGTATGAGTCGGGTCGAAAATTGATCGATCCATATTTAACCCATTTAACCCGTTTTGACTCATATTCTTGTAGTATAAATCTTATGACTCATACTCGATCCAACCCATACCCGACCTATATCCGACCCATATTATTGAAACACATTTATATTTAACTCAATTTAGTTACTTAAATAAAAACTTCACACCAAATTTAAAAAGTAAATAAGATAAAAAATGTGAAAAACCTTTAAATTAAAATACTTTTGAAGAACTCTTAATAAGAAAAAGTTTGATGAGCTAATAATTGATATGAAAATAATATTTGTTTAAAACAAATCTTCTTGAATGCAAGAATGCATAGCCTCTTAATTGTAATTGTTTTTAATTTTGGTTGATTTATTGATTTTAGTTCATAAAGTTAAAAATTACATTATGATGTTTTGAATTTCTATTTATCAATCTAAACATCATCAAATCTAAAAGTACTTTTCCAGTATGTATATGGATATCTATCTACCAAATATCATTAAAAAAAATTGACTTTTTATTATTTTAAATTTTTTGAAATTATTATATATATTATATTATATTATTTTATTTTTTTTTTTATTTCTCTTTTATTTCTTTTTCCTCCTCCTTCTTCTCCATTGTTACTCCGTCGACGGTGACCGGCCAAGCTACAGTTCGGCGAGATCAAGGCTCTACTGTTCGGGCGAGCCCGAGCTGTCGAGCTTCGTCGCGTTGCGGCCGGTGAGCTTGCAGCTCGCTAGATCTAGGCGACCCTGAGCTCGGCCATGGTCGGCGAGGTCGCGGCTCGCTTGATCTAGGCAAGCCCGAGCATCGTCACGGCCAGCGAGCTCGCGACTCACCAGATCCAGGCTCGCTCGAGCTTGGCCATGGTCGGCGAGCTTGCGGCTCGCTCGATCTAGGAGAGCTCGAGCTCCGTTGCGACCGGCGAGCTCATCGCTCACCAAATCCAAGTGAGCCCGAGCTCACCCATGGCCAGCTTGCTCGCAGCTCACTCGATCCAGGCGAGCCCGAGCTTCGTCGCGGTCGGCGAGCTCGCGGCTCGCCAGATCCAAGCAAGCTCGAGCTTGCCCATGGTCGGCGAGCTCGTGGCTCACTCGATCCAGGCGAGCTCGAGTTTCGCCGCGGCCGGCGAGCTCGCGGCTCGCTAGATCCAAGCGAGCCCGAGCTTGCCCGTGGTTGGCGAGCTCGCGGCTTGCTCGATCCAGGTGAGCCCGAGCTCCGTCGCGGCCGGAGAGCTCGTGGCTCGCCAGATCCAAGCGAGCTCGAGCTCGCCCATGGCCAACGAGCTTGTGACTCGCTCAATCTAGGCGAGCCCGAGCTCCGTCGCGGCCGGAGAGCTCGCGGCTCGCCAGATCCAAGCGAGCTCAAGCTCGCCCATGGTCGGCGAGCTCACGGCTCGCTCAATCTAGGCGAGCCCGAGCTCCGTTGCGGCCGGAAAGCTCGCAGCTCGCCAGATCCAAGCGAGCCTGAGCTCGCCCATGGCCGACGAGCTCGCGGCTCGCTCGATCCGGGCGAGCCCGAGCTCCACCATGGCCGGCGAGCTCGCGGCTTGCTAGATCCAAGCGAGCCCGAGCTCGCCCATGGCCGGTGAGCTCGCGGCTCCCTCAATCCGGGCGAGCCCGAGCTCCATCGCAGCCAACGAGCTCACGGCTCGCTAGATCCAAGCAAGCCCGAGCTCGCCCATGGCTAGCGAGCTCACGACTCGCTCGATCCAGGTGAGCCCGAGCTCCGTCGTGATCGGCGAGCTCACGGCTCGCCAGATCCAAGCGAGCTTGAGCTCGCCCATGGTTGGCAAGCTCGCAACTCGCTCGATCTAGGCGAGCCCGAGCTCCGTCGCTGCAGGCGAGCTCGCAGCTTGCCAGATCTAGGTGAGCCCGAGCTCCGTCGCGGTCGGCGAGCTCACGGCTCGCCAAATCTAGGCGAGCCTGAGCTCGCCCATGGCTAGCAAGCTCGCGGCTCGCTCGATCCAGGTGAGCCCGAGCCTCGTCGCGGCCGACGAGCTAGCGGCTTGCCTAAGCTTTGTCGAGGAAAGCCGCGGCGGCGAGTGGCGGAGGCGAGCGACGGAGGTGGGTCGAGCGTCACTGAATCACTAATATGTTTTTATGTTTTAAGTTTTGAAAATAGGTTGAAAATGGGTCAGAGTGTGACCCATTTTTGACTCATATAAAACTGAACTTAAAATGGGTCGAATGTGGACTCATTACAACTTTATAACTTACATTCGATCCATTTGTGAAAAATATGGGTGCAACCACCTCTAGTCAAATGGAACCATTTGAAGGTATATCAGGCAAAAGCAAAGACCATGTGCACATTGATCGATCACATGAACAAATAACCTTGTGTTTTCTAGCTGAGGTATTTGACTCTAATCAATTGTGCAGTGCAAAGGAGATGGAAAATCGTCTAGTCCAATAGCTACATTAATGCACAAAAGACCAATCCTATTGATTTTTAGAAATCTTAACAAAATCTTCCTAGAATTATATGAGACAAGAGTTCCTAAAAATATAGAGGTAAACACGATCGAAAATTTTATACAAAATAATCACTCAAATTTTTACAACCCTTGTTTAGATTAAGAGGAAATAGAGCTCACAGAAAATTACTGCTATGAAGTTTCAAAATTTACCACTAAATTTGGGAAAATAATGAAAACTTCTAGCACTTAGGACACCTAAAGACATGTGCAACAACCAATGCCACATTTATCTAGTCAAATGAATGACTTATAGAGACAAGTCAGGACATGAAACCTTTTAAGAATTTACTTAAGTTAGAAAAGTCATTATGATTAGGAAATCGTGGTCACTATCATTGATAATCTTTTGAATTTTTTCAGCGAATCAAGCTCGAACAAAAGGGTTTCTAAGGCTTACGGCCGGACCATGCCCCTTTGAGCATTCTCCTCCACGCTATGCTTGGGAAATGAGGGAAAGTGGGGAATGAAAATTTAGATGGAAAGTGAACAAATATTACATTTTTCAAAAATTTTTAGTATTTCTTTCGAATTTTCTTCCCCTTCTACACCAAGTTTTACAAGTTCAACGCAAGTCAATCGAGGCCCTTAGCTATTAAGGACATGTATAATAACCATTTTATTTATTTTATTTTTCTATCTTTATGTTATTGGGAATATGTTTAAAATAGAAATTCGTTTGGTGACACAATTATATATTTTTATTTTCGAGCTGAATTTTGTGAGTAGAGATAGATTTAGAACATACATGAAAAGTAAAAATTCTTCACTTTTCTATTTTTAGAACATAAACAAAAATTAGAACTTTTTTTCTGATTGCTCACTCCCTCTCTCTCTCTCTCGTGCATGTGTTCCCCATGAGAAGACTACCCTTCTCCTCGTGCCCAAGACTCTCCTCGTCCCAAACCCCCAAATTGGCCCCCACCTCTTCTGACCCCTTTGCCTTCGCCTATTCCACCAGCGGCTACTACACCTCCACCTCCTTCCCCAAGCTCTCCTCCAATAGTGGCATCGGCACCTCTTTCCTCTTTCTTAGTACCTCTCTCTCCCGGACAATCCTGTCATCTGCACTTCTCCAATCTCCGCTTTGCCGTCAACTCGCCAAGCCTTGCTACTCCTCATCCTGGTGCTCCTCCCTCCGTGACGAGGGCATCGTCTACCTTCTAGCGCGAGTTTATGTAGAAGATGTGTTTATGAGATGAGTAGAACCAAGGGATCGAACCAACCCCAAGTTGTCCAAAAGATAAATAAAATGCGAAGGGGAAATAGAAAATATATTGAACGTCTAATGGGCCCGGCCAAAGGGCCCAACATCTGCATTAGCCAACTTCAAGTGCTCAATTTACAGCCCATACCGATGATGACCAACTACGAGGGAGACTGATACCGGGCAGGGTGGATGATTCTGAACTCTTGGAGCTCCAGTGAAGCTTCTCCCTGCTTGGCACGATCACTTGGTGAGCTCGATGGTCGATTTAATTTATCTGGGTCCATTGAATTTAGCAGATTTTCTCGTGGGTCCCTCGTCAATCTATCAAATGTTCCGCATCCTTTGTCTTTTGGTATTTTTTTTTTTTTGCCATCTTTACGGTTCATTTTTCGCTCGAATCATCGGAGTCGAGGCGTAGACAATGAATGCGTGCACGGGCTCGAGGTGTAATGGAATGCCGGGGCTTTTCTTTTTTTCTTTCTTTTTTTCTTGGCATTCTTGAAATGCAGGAAATGGTTGGGCATGCCGGCATTGAGGCAGATGGGAATTGGAAGTTGCGGAGCGTGATATCTTAGGCATGCCATCGCTAGTTTGGCTTCAGTTTTTTGCGCATAATGTCGTCTAATTGTGTTCTTAGAAGCGGCGCGACCATGCTGATCGTGTCGCCGTCCGGCCCATCTTTCACTCAAGCTAAAAGGTGAAGATTCAAGTTGAATACCGTTGAGTAATTGTGTTTCTCTCGTTCTTGCTGTGGCTCTGACAATTTTTGGAAAGAAAATTTAGCTGTCCGGTGGGCGAAACAGGAACAAGCCTCGGAGCTACGGCCTGGAGGCCTTTAAGATTGTGGGGAGGTCCATTTTCATGCTTAAAGGCTGAAAATGGAGTATTTGGAGCAAAGCCTTTTAGGATTGGTGAAAGAGATGGTCTCATCATTGTTGACCATAGGTAGAGGCGTAGAGAATCAAATCTCATGCTTAGTGAGTGAAAAATTTGGATTCTGTCTTGCTTTGAAATTCTTAATTGGGTCTGTTAGTTTCTCTGCTCATCTCTGGTAATGTTACAATAGGGTCTTAACTGCATTTCCAGATGAGTTCGTGGCCATGTTTCGAGATAAAACTGGGTACCCAATTGTGGAGCCTGCTCACATGGTAAAAATTTCTTTTCTGACATTAGTTACTGAGTTTATGAAGTAAATTCTGCTACATGTTGACAACATTTTGTTCTTTGCGATTGAACTGAAGAGTTGTTAGAATATCAATTTGCTGTAAGTGGATTTAGAAGCAATTATGTTGCTCTGTCTCTTCACGAGCTGGATAGTTCTTTCTGTGGATAAAGATAGAACATTCTCACATTCGTGGGTGGTCAGTTCTTTATTTGTAACTTTGGTTCTCTAATAAATTGTATCCGTGTACTGGGAAAAGATCTATCCATGTTGACGACGTGATGAACCCGGCATTCATCTCTTTTGATTTATAATTTGTAGGTGATGGACTTGTATCTGCCTGAGTTTTGCTTTTTCGCCTGTGTTTGCTTTGTTTTCTTCATCTGTTGCAGTTTTCTGTTCATGAAAACATGATCCTATAACATGATGTTCACTATTTACTGCTTGAATTTTTGCTACTCTTGGTTCATTTCTTCACGTGCCCTGTCCGTACTAAGAAAGATGGTCCTCTGATATGCATTAGGCAAAGAGTCTTGGCTTTAAATCTTTTAGATGAATGAATGTAGTCTTTAACAATTTCAGGCTTCAAAATTACTCAGTTTGGTTACTTTGTCTTCAATTTGTCTGATCCATTGGTAAAGGCATGTAAGATTTTGGTTGTAGTGCTTGTATTACCAAAGCTTCCATTGGTGTCCTTACGTTTCTGAGGTGAACCCAGGCATGAGAAATTGCGCGCATTAGCTCATTCCATTCTATTAATCAGGAGCTGGCAGAACCATCAATAAAGGATGCATTCGATTCATGTGTTCTCCAGGGGTTACTCGCGTAATTGTCAGCCCATTCTCTCTCTTTCCTGGGAGACATTGGCACAAGGTAGTTCAACTTTCCAACTTCTTTTATTGCTTCTCTGTTGCGCATAGAAGAATTACAGAAGTGATGTATATGGGGATATTTCCAGGGTATTCCTTCTCTGACAGCTGAAGCTGCAAAGGAGCACCCTGCCGTTTCTTATGACTGCACCTCTCGGCTTGCATGAGCTACTTGTGGTATGATCAATATTCCTCTGTTTCCTTATCCTCATTGGTGAAAGGGTCTGAAGATATGCAAAAAGGTTAGGAAGAGTTGCATTTGTGTATTAGAAGCAGCTGAAAGATACAACTTATTGTTCCCATCAAGTTCAATTGCCACCCATTCGAAAAGGTTCTTTTCCTCAGAAAACCTTTAAGGTAACCATAAGGAAGAAGTTCTACAGAAAACATATGCCAATAACTCTGCAATATAAGCAACATTGTTTCATCTCTTGTGCAATTTCCCTAGTCATTGTAAAGGAAGCTCATTGATGCAGGACGACGTTAATGACAGGATCAAACACTGTCTGAGCCATGTAGAAGGAGATGCAGATGAGTGTGAAGTTTGTGCAGGTACAGGCAAATGCAGAATCTACTAGTTTAATGGTGCAACATTCTCCCTTTACTGGAAATAGAATTGAAAAAGTCTTGAGGGAAATGTTGGAAAATTGCTGCTCGGCCTGATTGTCCTCTGAGCTCTATCCAAGTGCCAATGATATTGCGCGGAAATCATGTGGGTGGTTCCCATAACCAACTGGGTGAAGGCCATAAGGTGATGATTATGCCGAAAATTACTGGGAGTCCATGTTCTGGCATGTGTTCTTTGGCCTCAGTAAGGAGTTCTAGTTCAAACTTGCGGAATGTGTTCTTCATCGACTTGACTAGCTCAGGTGTGATCTTTGCGCGACAGAGCTAGATGCAATTACGTGCGGTACATATGTAGATGAGAGTATATGATATCATGGGGTTTCTCCATCGTAAGAAAAAGCCGTGATCACTGCGTGCCGCCTTTGTACATCTTAATAGCTGCGTGGCTGAACTTCTGTCAGTCAGAATCTTCATTGCTACGAAGATCAGACAAAATTGATGCGTGGTTGACAACTACAAGATGTAATTGCATTTTCATTGGGACGTGATCACGGGCCATGGAGCCATGTACAGATACGATCTGGAGAGGCCCCTCCTTGCAATAGAATGCTTGCATTGTAGCCGGTACTCTAGCACCTATGGCTTTTCTATCGAATTTTGATCTACTTATTCACTTTTTATTCCACGCGTTCAAGCTGAAAAGTTCCATGAGTTTCTAGAATCTCGCCGTAGCTTGAGTAGGTGTTTCCTCTTTAATCGTTGCTGTGGCTTCGAAAGAAAACGAGTGCGGTAATTTTATTCGATTCTGGAAGTCAGTTCAAAAGATGATCGGGGGTCGTCGTCGGCAAAACTTACCGGTCGCGGGTTGTTCTCTGAGTTGATTGGGAGAGGGTCTTTGCTGCCATGACGACATTCGAAGGTCTTTCCCAGCCGCCTCCAGACACGCCATAGCCGTGCTTTGGCCGAGGCCGTGTCGGCAACTCGAGCAGTCCCGGCTCTTCTTTCTCTCCACCCCCTTTAGGCAGTTGCCCGGGCACGACTCTACCGACACCCGCCGAATGACTATTCCACAGAATCCGCAACATCGCATTTAAAGAAAAATGGAACGATGAGCGGAGGACCGTTTATACACCGCAAAATACGTCTCCTAGCTTTTTTTTTTTTTTTTTTTTTTGTCTAAATCCATCAAATTATCACTTGTGTATGTTCTATTTAGTAAAAAATTGAATAATTTCAAAAATATTTTCTAATTGAACTATTTTTTAAATCATTTATTCTTTTAGGAAATTGGTCTGAGATGAAAATATTTTTAATTAACTAATTATTATAAGTAATTAATTTTAGAAAAATATCTTTAAATCGTTTATTTTTGTTTTGGAAAATAGACATGGATTTGAAAGTAATTTACTTGTCTTCCATAAAAATCAATTTTCAATATTTTGCGCATCTTCATTTTTCTCACCCTGAAAAGAAAACAAAAAAAAAAAAAAACTCGAGAAATTACTTTCTTTCTCACATCTTCCCCGAAACCGCAAGACTTTTCCCCTGCAAAATGCCCATCTTTTCCCATTCAACCGGCGCACAAGTTCTCAGATCCAAGCTCGCCTGACTCCGTCGGGGGAAGGATTGGACGCCGTCGCCTCGGAGATCGCCGTTGCCGTTCGGATTCCGCCTGCTCCGTCGGACCTGAAACCGCGCTCGAATTTCATGGTAACCTTCTCAATTTTCCATTCTCTCTCCGGAAGAACGACGAGGTTCCGGCGACGGACGGCCGGTGGGCCGGCCGGTCGGTCGGTCGGTCGGTCGGTCGTTCGGTCGCGGTTTCCTATAGTCGTGACTGACGCTTCCCGCGTCGCTGTGCAGTCCTCAGGGGATTGATCGGCGAAGATGATGGCCGAAGATCTGGGCGTGGAGGCCAAGGAGTCCGCGGTCCGCGAGGTCGCCAAGCTGTTGCCGCTGCCCGAGCTGTTGCAGTCCATCGCCTCGATCAAAGCCGACTACATCGCGCGGCAGCAGGTGATCCGCGAATCCGAAATGTCCGACCTCGAACTGCTCGTTCCGACTCGGGGCGGTGGTCTTTCGTCCCCTTTGAAAATCCTTTTTTGTCATCGCGAGAGAGTCGTGTTTGCGTTGTTTGCTATACGTAACGTCGCTTTCTTCCACATTGCTAGGCAAATGATGCGCAGCTCAGTACGATGGTCGCCGAACAGGTACATTCCTCCTATACGTAATTTGCCGTCACGTTGGTTACCTCGTGTTGTTTTCTGTTATCGTTTGGGATCTTAATGAAGTCTGCGGTGTAGTTGAGCATGTGCTGATTATGCTTCGCCCGTTGATCACAGGTTGAGCAGGCGCAGTCTGGGCTCGAGTCTCTTTCTTTATCTCAGAAGACTATAAACCAGCTGAGGGAGAACTTCGTTTCTATTGAAGAGTATGGAGTCTCTTTTCGCCGATAGAACAGATTGTCTATTACCATATTTGGAACATAAATAGAGCAGAGATTTGGCGGTTTTCTTAGGAGAATTTCTGGTGTCTGTTATCGGCTAGTTCATACTATTTTCGGTGTATCTTTAGCTTCATGCTTTTGGTTGTTGGCCTCTTGTATCAGGTTATGTCAAGAATGTCAAACATTGATTGAGAATCACGATCAAATAAAGATTTTGAGCAATACCAGGAACAACTTAAATACAACCCTGAAGGTGAGTCCTTTTCTTGGCATTACAATGATCAGATTGTCAATCCTTGTCATTTGTGGACTCATGCAGCCACCATGCTGATTTTTTACCCTTCCCAGATTCCAAGGTCTGATGAGAGTGAACTCATGAAAGCCAAAAACTTTCTTCTTCCCTTGCTTTACCTATTAAAAGACTGATAAAAGCCTTTGTCACAACTATTAGATTGTGCCTTCATCTAACATTTTTGGCCTTTGGAGCATGTGGTAGCGGCCTCACAAATTTTTTTAGGTATCAGAGTGAGAGGTCTGGAGCTCATCTTTCCAGGCTTTTTGTTTGCCTCCCTAATTGTATATTTCCACACTTCAATCTCCCGTCAAATTCCAGCCTATGTGTGGATTGTTGCAACATTTGAACATCAAATCATATGCCCATCTAGGAACTTATGCTTTTATATTAGTTGGTTGTGGTGTAGCAAAATTTTTGCTACCTTATTCCTACTTGCCATCTCAGTGATGGAAGGATTGGGCTACTTAATTAGTTTAATTGATCTTTTTTTAGAAGGCTGTTGTCCAATAGCATGTGTGCTTGAGCTAGTCATATAGCAGCTTTACTGCAGAAAGCTTATTTTCTCTATAATTAAATAAAAATATATTGCTGCTAGATAACCTGTAGTTGAGATTGGATTGCACTGAAGGTCATTAAATATTCATCTAGAATACAAAGATGGCTACTGTACTAGAACCAGAATGTTGTCAATCTTTATCAATCTGCATTTCTTGGTGTCTTTGGACCTTTGTCCATCCCTTCAAGAGTTTTTGGCAAACTGATGGACTTGGTGGTCAAATGCAGGATGTAGAGGGCATGATGTCCATTTCTGTTGAAGCAGCTGAAGCCCGGGATTCTTTGAGTGATGATAAAGAGCTGATTAACACTTATGAAGTTAGTGTTTTTTGATAAATTTGTAGTACAATGACTTGATTTTGTGTGAAAATGTACTTACATGCTTATTTATACTTTCAAGAGGTTAACTGCTTTAGATGGGAAGAGAAGGTTCGCATTAGCTGCGGCAGCATCACATAGAGATGAGGTTGGCAGACTGAGGTTGTCTTTCATTCTCTTGTTCATCATGGATATTTAACATAATTATAGGAAATAATAGTCAGAAGCAACAACTTCAGAGGCTTTTCTGCTCTGAATTTTTTATCAATGATCATTTCTATTGGGGATGATGATCAAGTGCTTCAATCTTAGTTATCATTCCTTTGCAGTTTGCAAAAAAAAGATGGAAGCTATAGTTGCCCATTAGTCAGATATTCTGCTTACTTTCTGTTAAATGTCGGCATAGGTGTTTCAGAGCAATCAATTTAAGAATTTGATAATCTCTATAGTTTATTATTCAACACTGCCACACTCTTGATAATTGCCATTATGTTAAGGGTTCTCTAAGTTATGCTGATCACAAGAAAATATCTCTAAGTTATGTTTGGTCCTTAAGATAAGGATTGACTCACTTCCTCTTAGCTTTTGCTTGTTGGATGGGAAACCTGTAATCATAAATAGTTTTCGCTTGCAACTCTTTTATTTGTCAATTGAATGACTTTCTTATGATGCAGTGATTTTTCTGATTTCCTCTTTTAATACCAGAGAATATTTTGAAGATGTAGATCGCACATGGGAGACATTTGAGAAGACATTATGGGGCCATATCTCTAACTTCTATAAACTTTCGAAAGAGAGGTAGTTATTCTTTAACTTGAAGATTAGAGAGAATTTTTATGCTGTGTGAATTGTCTGTTGTCCCAGAGACTAGGGGTTATTCATGCATTTCTTGCTCATGTTCGTAATTTATATTAATTGTGCTAAGTTAATTACTTAAAGTTACACTTTGATTGTTGTGGATTGCACTTGAGATTTGTGTGTTGCCTTAATGGATTTTACTATCATTCCATTTGCCTTTCTATTTGACTCTGACGAGGAGCTCGACATGTGTTAAGTGTGTTGAATATTGTGTTAAACGAGAAATCTAAGGGTTCTTGGTCTGGGTGGTTGTGGAGAGCTTCCTCCTAATCTTGGCTGATAAGACAAATGATGATGTTTTGCTTCTTCTCATGCTTTTCCCACTTCTGCTTGATAAGCATATGTGTACCCATTCTGGCTAGGCTAATGGAGGAGATGAACTCGATTGATGCTGGATACTAGTCATAGAAACATATATATAATGCAGAATACTATTGTAGTTTGGCTTTCCCGTAGTAACTGGAAAGATGTTTTGATTGGTAAGAACTTATGGAATAATTCTAGATTGACTTAAAATGTTAATGATTATACGCCTTAAAGGATTTGAGGAGCTTGTTTTGTTTAAAAGTGACACGTGTTAAGACCAGAACTCACTCCAAAGATACTGTTGATCTTTAGGTTAATCAAATAGCAAAATAATGCCGCCAGTAATAGAAAAGGATGTCATCCCAGGAGGTTTTATAAGATTGCATTTATGTAGCATTTGCATGAATTTACAAAGGAGAATATGGTTTTCCATACTTTGAAGATAGTTGGATATTAGCTACTTGATGTATTATTAATTGCCCCGAGAGAGAAAGAAGGATTACAAAGAGGCCTTTTCTGTGATTCTATTACCACCTCAGGGACATTTTGCTTATGGGACCTAATACGCACTAAGAGTAAAAATTAAAAGCTAAAAGCTAATACCAGAACTCACTCCCTATAACGTTGGAAGCCATGAAATTGATGGGTACGTGCAGTAATTTGTCAGCAAAGGCATCTAAAAGCTAAAAGCTAAAACCAGAACTCTCCAAATATACTGTTGATCTTTAGGTCAATCAAATAGGAAAAAATATTACAGATATCATCCCTGGAGGTTTCACTAGATTGCATTAATGAAGCACCTGCATGAATATATTGGGTTTCGATGGAAGATAGTTTGATATTATCTACTTGATGTATTGAGAATTGCCTCAAGAGAGAAAGAAGGATAACAAAGAGGCCTTTCCTCTGTTTACGTCCTTGAAGACATTTTGCATATGGGCCTAGGAATGGATGCCTTTGCTGACGAATTACTGCTTGTATTCCTCAGTTTTTATACTGAACATATGTACATCACTTTCTATACCTCTTTGATCTAGAACTGATGTACTTATGCATTGTCTTTTGCAGCCCCCAAACTCTGGTTCGTGCTTTGAGGTATGTTCCGTGAGGGCATGCTCTGTCAATGTTTTTGATCTAAGGCTGTTGCCTCCCATTATATCACTTTTGTAATATTTTTCTGCCATGTACTTTGGTGGCAAGACTGCTATGACTTGTTACATATTTAAGATAATCAGTTCAATATGGATTTATGATAACCCAAGAGTTATTTGTTGGGAAGATGTGGTGGTGACTTATAATTGATAGTAATATGAAACTGACCAATCTAATATGATGGCCAAGAAGAAGGCTGACCAATCTAATACAATATGTAAATAGAAGCTGTTTGTAGTGGGTGCACATGAAGCAGGTTCTTGTGCAACGTGTTGCAGACTCAAAAGTTCTTGAGCAAGAGCAATGAGCTGTGATTCTTTCCAATTTCTTATGCAAGTACCTCTACATATGAAGCCATGATATTCTTTCACCAATGTATGTCACACAGGGTTGTTGAAATGCAAGAGATCCTTGACCAACAACTCGCTGAGGAAGCAGCTGAGGCTGAGGGTGGTGGCGCGATGGCATCAATTGCAAATCCACGTAGAAATGCCAAGTAACTCTTTTTAAATGATATTATCTATTTTATATCCAGTGTTATCATTTTTGGTCTTCTTAAAACAGTATTGGCTCTTTGATATATCAAATTACATGCATTTTAATTTGATTCAACAGGAACATGTACTCTTGTAACAATTATGGTGATTAATAACGTTTAGGTATCTGTTTTCTTATTGCTTGCAGAAAATCTACCAATTCAATGGCTTCCTCCCGAAACCTTACACAGCAGAAGTTGAAGGTTCAGGGAAAAGGGTACAAGGATAAATGTTATGAGCAGATCAGAAAAACAGTGGAAGAACGTTTCGATAGGCTTCTGACAGTGGTACTTTAAATATGCCCGTCTTTTGTGATTAAGAAAGAATTTAAGTATTTCAACTGTGCAATATCTTATTGTGTTGTCTGATGTCCATCAGCTTGTGTTTGAGGACTTGAAAGCAGCACTGGAAGAAGCTCGTATGGTATGCTAAACTGATCTGTTCAATCAAAGAACTGATACTTCTATTTTGATCTGTTTTGTTGATAGGTTCACCTTATAATATGATATTTAGATAATTTTTACTTATCTCAGCATTGGAGTTGCTTAACCTAATGAGATCAGACTTGATAAGGGCCTTTTCGGCCAAATAAGTGTCCTTGCTCAGTTTAGTATTATTTAGATTGTTGGTGATGTGTGTAGCCTTTCCTTTCTACTAGGTAATCCAGTATCCTTAACCTCCTGGCTGTCTCTGCATCCCTACCACCTTTATCACTGAGCGGTCATTTAGGGGCCTTAGCTGGTGATCCGGGCTGTTTCCCTCTTGATGATCTTGTCATTTCTCCCCCCACCTCCTCTTTTTTTTTCCTCAAAAAATTAGAAAAATGAAAAGGAATTTGTCCCTTTTTTGTGGTCTTTAAGGCATGCAGAAACACATAAGAACTCTTGAATGTAAATGGAAAAGAGATTTAACTCTTTTATTAGCCGATGAATTGGTCGTTGTTCTTGTTTATTTAGTGCCAATGTTGCCATGCTCAGATGATAAGTGTTCTTTCTGTTATTTTTCCTGTTTGAGTTGGTTTGTAACTCTTCATTTGATGCTTCCTTTTCATGTGGAGATTGGAGAAGAGCTGGGGGATATATATGACTATGTGGCTCCCTGTTTTCCTCCAAGGTTTGTGCTCTAACAAGTTAGCTTATCTTTATCAGTATTATGGTCGATTTGATTTTGATGATTATGTTAGGACACATCTTTTCAATCTTAAAGTTGGTGTATTTTGGGGTATGGATCTCAGCCTGACTTGTCTATGTATCAAGATAAGGATAAGCGTTCTTGTTGTATAAATCTAGAAAACTCGAATGCCAGAACTTTATTCTTTACATGTTTTTTTGGCCAGCCGTAGTTCTTTGTTGTGTGAAAAAATGAAGGTAAGTGCATTTTCACTGGCAAAACTTGTACAGTTCTGTTCTGCAATAGGACACGGACTTGCAATTGTCAAGCTTGAGATGTAGTGTCCTCACACACACACACACACACACACACACACACACTATGTTTTGTCCAATAGACCTGAGTACCCCGCTTTACTATAAGAGTTGGAGTACCAGGTCAGTGTAACTATGACTAAAAAATCTGAAAACGTTTGCTTAATTATGATGAATGTCAGGTATCATGTATGTTGAGTTAAACCTTCCTCTTATAATGTTTCTTTGTTGAGATTACAATGGTTCTTTTTAAAGGTCACCTCATGTTTTTTTCATGGTCAACTAACAAATATAAAAACTGATTTATAATTTTAACTTGATCCTTGTTTGACTGTTGGGGTTCGATTTTCATGTAAAATCAATAGTATAGATAATTAGATGCATTTGGCATACCGCACATAACTCAATTGTCATTTGCTGGATGAAGTAGACATTTACACGCGATCTGTTTCTTCACCGGAAACCTTTTATCTCTCTGATCTGATAACATGTGCCAGATTCAACTGCTAGATTTTCATTTTGCTTTCTTGTGTATTAGGCCATCGGTTGCACATTTATGATTTGTGTCCTTGGTGCTTATAAATGACTTCTGTGATCACATTGGCACCTTTTTGCATGTGACCCCACACACTTTTTTTTTTTCCCTTTCTTCCCCCCTTGTTGGTTATAGATCTTATTTCTGGTGCTATCTATATTCACTGAGCCTCAAGACCATTTTATCCATGTGCAAAACTGAATTTTTTCCCCATACTTTGAAGACTAGTTCTGCATACATCTAAATTGATTCTACTTACTCTCTATAATGTGTTTCAACTACAAGTCTGCCATGTTTTTCTTTCGTTGATGTCCTTCTATAGAGACAAATTGTCATTATTTTTGTCTTATCGGCAGATATGAAATATTCCAGCTCATGGTAAATTTGTATACTGAGCGGTTCATTCAGATGCTTAGATTGCTCAGCGACCGGGCAAATGAATTAACAAATATAGAGATATTAAAGGTACTTTTTTCTCATGCACAGTGACATCATCCTACGCATGTTCCTTAGTTTTCATATCCAAGACAGGACACAACAATTTGTCTTAAATTGAACTTTCTTCATCCCCATGAGTCTGCCGAAAAGCTTCATTTTTCAGTTATTCATATATTCGCTGACAAAAGATCAATCACATGTTTTTCCATTAGCATCAAATTATTATCTTTTGCTTAAGAAACACACAAAGTCCACATTTTCTGGAGTTTCTAGTTGTCTGGCATCTCTCTCTCTTTCTCTCTCTGTGTGGGGCGGCTGTCGCGCCCCGCCCCACCCCCCCCCCAAAACAAAAAAACACCCTCCGGGCCACCACAAATAAACATTTATGTCTAAGACAAACATGCTTAATCAAACAGTCTTTTATCTTTTCTGCCATCGTTTTGGTGTGATAAACGTCTTTGGCTTTTTGGGTCATCCACAGCAAAAGCCCCTAAAATATGGGAGTTGTAGCAGTATCCCTCTAAAGTTTGGATGTGGCATTGTAAAGCGTTGAACAAGTGAGGCTTCACTTAATGAATTCAAGAGCTTTTATGTTGCGTCTTCTTCAAAGAAGAGAAGAATAACTGAAATTTGATATGATTCTGTCGTCCAATTCCAAATCTCATTTATATTGCTCCAGCTATGTAATGTCAAATTTAAAGACACTGGCAGAAAGCTTTAGTTTTGAAAAAGGGTATCTTAATCAGCACTTAATATTATTACCGATCTTTAAGTTTCTGGCCTGAGTGAATTTTAGTTACCGCCAGACAGATGTTATCGGTACTTATTTTTTGTCACCAACACTTTTAACAGATAAAGGAATCTCCAGCAACTTCAGTTTGTGAATGGTGGTTGGTTAAATATGAAGTGATGCCTTTTTGGCACTCTTTTTGGGAAAGCAGTTGCACAATAGTGATATGTCAATGTACTAAAAATCAGGGTAATCAATCTGTAAAAACTCGTGATCTTTTCCAACAACCTCAGTAAAATTAAACTCCTGAAGAAGTTACTGTGCAAGCCCCCTTCCTGGACCCCCAAGAATAGGTAGATGTGATCTAAGTAGCACCAACACCGACATGCAATGGGCGATATGACATGGCATAACACGCCGACATTTTTCAAAAAATAGAAATTTTGACATGTTGGGACATGTTGTATATTAAATGTATATTTTTATATATACATGATTAATTATTATTTTTTTGATTATTTTTTTATCAAATTAATTTGATTCAAATCCACAAATAAATAAATAAATAAATAAAAGAGCCTAATTTTGGGGTGGCTGGGTATGTGACTTAAGTATATATATTTTTAGTAGATTTACTTTTTGACCCCTTTTTTTTATTGCAAATGTTTAAAACTGACCCATGCAAGTCAGCATGATGTGTCGGGATGTTGGACTTGCCATGTGTTGGATGTATAACATTTGTTGACCGCGTGTCGGTTGCGTGTTGGACACGTGATGGTGGCTGACAAGTCCGACACATGTTTGACACTGACACGGAGGCCCACGGAGAGTGTCCGTGCTACCTTAGACGTGATAGTCTACTTGGAAAATGCTAACCATTCAGTTAAAACGCTTGTTTGTAATTTCATGCAGGAAACTAGCGGTATTTTATTTTCCTTTTTTGATCGATAAACAACACTTGATTAATACGGTACATATTGAAGGGTAGTTCAGTGCCAAATTTCAATCATTAGGGGTCATATTATTGCAACTTTTGTTACTTAGGAGTTCAATGCAAGTAACATTCTTTTTGGGGGACTGTGTTATGACTTGTATGGACAAGTCACCTGTTGTTCTTTCATTAGTCAATTGTGATGCTGATGAAGTGCTTTTAGGTAACTGGTTGGGTTGTTGAATACCAAGATAATCTGATTGGGCTTGGTGTTGACGAGTCCCTGGCACAAGTTTGTTCTGAGAGTGGTTCCATGGATCCCCTTATGAACTCATATGTTGAAAGAATGCAAGCTACTACACGGGTGAGTTCATCTCCTTATTTTTGGATTATGGACTAGTCTTTTTAACTTTTAGTAGCCATACATCTTGGTACTGTGTTTTACTTTATGTATCTTTCCAGAAATGGTATATGAATATTCTCGAGGCTGATAAGAAGCATCCACCAAAGAAAACTGAAGATGGGAAGTTGTATACACCAGCTGCTGTCGACTTGTTCAGGATTCTAGGAGAGCAAGTTCAAACTGTCCGAGACAATAGCACTGATCTAATGCTATATAGAATTGCTTTGGCTGTTATTCAGGCAAGTTCGGGTGAAATATTTTTAAATTGGTTGCTCTAGTGTCACTTCTTTGCAGTTTCCTTCTACAGCCCAAGTTGGACAAGACAGTCCAAAGAAAGATATTGGAATTGTGCAACTGCATAATCAAGTGATTATATTTATAATCAGTAATTGTGCAACCATGGTATGCCTTGTCACTCTTTGTGGGTCATCATCTCAAACAATCTCTAGTTGAGACATTTCTAGAAAGGCATGCATTATTAAGTGATTATCGTTTCATCTGGACCATTTAGACGTGAATATTCTTAGGCTACTAGGAGTGTATGTTTGTGCTCTCTGTCTACACCTTGAGAGAGACATTATTAAGTGAAGCTGTTACTCTTGCATTTGTTGGTGGTTTAGAGAGAAATTGAAATCAACAAAAACTATGTGGGCTTAATAGGAGCTGGTATAGATATGCAATAGTGTCATTAGTTATCTTGACTTCCTTGCAACTAAGAAGCAAGGTGATCAAATGGGAGGCTCGTATGTACATGGGATAATGTTGATGACTTTTGTGCTCTGCCTACACTCCAAAACCATGTGAACTTCCATAATGTTGGACAGGAACTTCCTATTGTTACATATCATATTTCAGGTTTTCCCGTTTGGTCTTGGTTTGTGCACCTCATCATTAGGTTCATCACCAAAATGACACTTATCCTGCATTCAGTCTTGGATGCTTTTCTGTTCTTGGTGTGGTCTTATTGTATTTTACCGTGTGAGTTGGCAAAATTTCCATCTTGAGTGACTTATATATTATCTTTTTTCACCTCTTCTTGCAGGTTATGATTGATTTTCAAGCAGCAGAAAGACAGAGACTTGAGGAACCGGCTTCTGAAATTGGCTTGGAATCGCTATGTGCGATGGTTGGTCCCCTTTAAGAAATGGCTTTTCTCCTCTCTCCAGGCGTTGTTACATGCTTGTGTTTTAGAACTTATGTTTCCCCTTCCTCTATGACAGATAAACAACAATTTGCGCTGCTATGACCTTGCGATGGAGCTAAGCAACAGCACTATGGAAGCGCTTCCACAAAATTATGCAGAGCAGGTTGGCCTTTATCTCCATGCTGCGTGTTTTAACCCAATATTAGGGATAGTGTATTTTTTATACTTCAATGTTGTTCCAATGGGTCATTACAACTCCAGGTCGATGCCAATCTTCTAAAAATGTTAGCATATTGGCTGCATAAACCTTCGTATCAGAAGTTGGGGAAAAAGTGCTTTATCTATGTTGTAAGCAGATCAACTTGTGCATGTAGAAAATGTAGAGCTTGATAGATTGTTGCTTGTCGTAGCATGTGCCTAGAACGTTGTATTGCCAGATGCAATGTGAAAAATCGAATGCAAGACCGGTGATCAATCCTTTAGCATTTCAACCATTATAGTCGTTACATCAACCAGCTCACTGGCAAAATTATGAATTGCGTATTTTGAAATACTCCGGTATGACTACATTGAAAGGAATTGAGGGTTTGCCAATCTTCTGAAGAATGGTAGATCCATACTAAGTATAACATGACCTGATTAATCTTCGCACTAAGGTACTATGCACCCACAATGAAAGGCACTTACATCCATATCAATTTGTCCATTGAAGTTGTATCGTATCTGCATTAATATATACTCTGGTAATTACTAATCTTTTCACTGCATTGACAGGTCAATTTTGAAGACACGTGCAAAGGGTTCTTGGAGGTAGCAAAGGTATACTGATGCTCATGAATAATATTACCATGACACTTCCGTTGAGGTCCCATACCCTATCTATACAATATGGCATGAACATGCATTTGCATACAAAACACTTCATCCCGAAGTCGCACTGACCACTATCACAACCTGGTGCAAAACATTTACCACAACAAACCATCATAATATTATCGTGCAAAAACTATTAAACAAGAAGGAAAATTAGTATGTGGCCTGCAATGTAGAAACATTCAACCCTGTCTTACAACCTTAGAATAATTATTTATATGCTATGTATGTCTACCTGGTTGATGTTTGTGCAGCATTAGTATATAACTGATTCTGATACTTGGACACATACCCATTCCAAACTGTCGTAACGGGTCCAAGAACTTGATTTTACTCTGTCTGTTCTATTTGACTAGTGCTTGACAGGTTCTTTTAAATCACTCCGCATATCTTAGAATAAGTCTTGTCTATGTTTAATTTCCCTGCTACGCCGGGTATAGTAGCATTTGTGATGCATCTTCCTGGACTTCTGAAGCTGCCAACTGAAGGCTTGTAGTTAATGGCAGGAAGCTGTCCATCAAACTGTTAGTGTTATATTTGAAGATCCCGGAGTGCAAGAGCTGCTTGTTAAGCTTTATCAGAGAGGTAAAATCAATATACCAGCTTGATTATGTACTTTACGGATTGTTTACTTGCAGCTTAACTGTATGTCTGGAGTGACTTTTGCTTTTAGCCTTTTGCTTTAACCTTTTCTCGTAGCATTTCAGTTTGAATATTAATTAGCATCGAACACTCTAGCCCTTTGAAATTATCTTGTAACTGTATATCTACTATTTACTATTGACAGCTAGAGTTCTTTGTCATTAGTTTTGAAGGAACTACTTTTGTGGATAGCACAAAGCAACTTTTGGACGATCTAAACACATTTCAGAAATTCTCAGTGCAAAAGAGCAATGCACATGTTCCATAACATATGTGTACTCTATTCCTCACCTCATGGAGTATCTTTGGGGCTAGTTGATTTTCTTTTTATTTTGGGGGATGAGAGATTGTATAGGTGGATTTGTCTGCTGATTTTTCATGTTAGGCAACATAAACTGAGAATTTCTGCTGAAAGTTTTCAATATTCTTAAGTTGTTTAAGCTGTTTTTCTCCCTTCTCTCTCTCTCTCTCTCTCTCTCCCCCTCTCTCTCTTTGCGTAATCACCAGGTCACTATATTAAGCTTCTGGTGCGAAAAGTAGTCACCACCATCATAATGGATCTATCAAATGTTATTTTTTTCAATTAAGCACTTGGAATCTGTTTTTGCTATTTTTCTTTTCCCAAATAATAATATGCAACGGATTTTACATGTCAGAGTTGCCGTCTCCATTTTGAAAGTTGTAGTTATCACTTGTTAGTTTTAGCAGGCGTTATTCACTTTGTGCTTGGCGATCACTGTGAATATGGGTTTCCTATCTTCACAAACTCTCTGAATGGTTTTGTGCCGAAGCAGCTTATCAATTTAATTTACTCTGACATGGGGCTTATATGTATTTTAATAATCCTTTTCAATTTGATTCTTGTTTTTTCTACTTGGTGCAGTTCAAGCCCTTAGCTTTGTTCAGGCGCTTCTTATTGTTGGTGCATTTGAGTCTCAGTTTTTGTGATCCTAGTTTCTAGACTAGCTCGTAGATACCCCCAGCCTTGTCATAATTTGTTATCTCTCAATCTTCTCTTCGTGCAGCAGTTATCCATTTAAAATAGTTATTTCCTCTGCATGTCCTCGCTGCCACTATCAAATATCCTGTTAAATGCATGGCTGGCCAAACTGTTGCTCTGTAGTGCTTATTGTAATTAGCTTTACTACTCTGGTATTTTTGGGAGATCTGGTGCTTTATCTACTGATAATATAAATCCTTGTCGATCCTTCAAATTATATTGCTTATGCTTTCATATTTATGTGTACTCTCATGATTTTGTTTCAGAGTGGTATGAAGGACAGGTTACTGAGTATTTAGTGGCCACATTCGGTGATTATTTTACAGATGTAAAGATGTAAGTTCTTTCAGTTTGAGCTTGCCTGAAGTTGTTTATTTCATAGGTGGTTGAAAGTGTTCTTATACCACAAATATGTAATAGTATATGGACTAAATCACGGGATTAGATGGACTAGAACAACCAGAAGTCATAATTCTCCATTTGTATAAGGCAGATGCATATTTTTTGGATAACCTAAAATGCACAAAAAATGGTTTGCTTATCCCAATTTGACTCTTCTTGAGAGCCAATAGGTCAATATGATTAAGTGAGCTTATTCCAACATTGTCTAAATGAAGTAGTTCTTGTCTTGTCTGGGCAGGAACAACAATAGCGAATGTTCTCTCTCTCTCTCTCTTCTTTTGGGGAAAAAAAAAGATGCAACAAACATTATCTAAGTGAAGTGAGCTGTTTGAATATTTTTGTGCCACCGAATTCTATCAAATATTGTTTCTTTGTGAGATTCCTGCTGAATGTGATACTGGAGTTGCATTTAGCTGGGATATAAGCAGCATCCTAGTTTGCTCTGGCTGATTTTGTTCTCCATTTGTGATTGTGTTGTTAGAGTGTCCAACTCAAAAGCTTGACCCAATAGGTTGAGGGAGACAACATAAATATAAGGCCCATATAGAACTCATAGGCGATTGTGTGAGATACTTTAACACCTGTTCTCACCCGAAAATCGAACTGTGAATGGCACGACACGTTCAATAGATGAATGGGGAGCCTGACATGCAAAATATATCTGGGGCGAAACTTGGCTCTAATACCATGTCAGAATGTCCAAATCAAAATCTTAAGCCAATAACTGGAGAGAGAAAACATGAAAATAAGGCTCATGTAAATCCCATAGACAAAAGATGTGGGATACTTCAATAGCAAATAAGCATGAGGTTGGTCGGCTTATTTTTCTATGTTGGAACAGACAATTTCTATGTTGGAACAGACAACGTTTGTGCCTTGAATTCATGAAAGCGACCTTTAGAAGGGATTGGATTGGTGGAACTTGAACAAAGAATTATTGAATCTGATGCCAAGGCGTTGAAAAATAATCTAAAAACCGCCGCTGGACTTATTTGTAAGGTCCCATTGGCGTGCATCCAGTATTGATGCTTGACTTGACATATTGTGATGCAGTGCAGTATTAAGAAGAGTTTCTTCTCATTAAATTCTTATCCACAGGTCTCATGACTTGAGCTTGTGCTATATGGTGTTTCTTTTCTTTAAAGTACATAGGTTTTGCTATGCCTTAAGCATTGTTGGATGCTTTAAGCATTATCAGCGGATTCGTGCTTGTACTATCATGAGATCCCACACAATATTGCGAAGATATTTAATTTGTTGGCGATACACTTTTGAGTTATGTGATTATCAATTATGTAATAATCAAGAATGCTTGAGTTTTTAAGGTGATGAAACATTGAAAGATGATGCACACATCATCCATCTCACAAGGATTTTTGAAAGGAATAGCATATGTATGGATTTAATTATATAGACTTTTATAAACCATGTGGTATACAACCAAAGTTTGATGCAAGGAAAAAATGTCCGAGTGTGGCAGTTGATTAAATTCAAGTTGTTGTTATGTAAACTTTATTTACTACTTTCTCTCTGGATAATAAATTGTTGTTTTTATTTTCAAGTAAAAATGTTTGGTTGAAATTGTGGGTTTCAAAAGTCACAGGAAAATTTTTCATAAATAATGAATTCAAAAAGAATCTGTTAAATAACAATTATCGGAGGACAAAGTGAAAGGAAAGACAAACTAAAGCAAATAACAATAATAATAAGTTACTTATTTATTTATTTATTATGAGTTATTATTTTATTGATCAAGGACCAAAATATCATACTATAACTTACTGTCACATTCACGTAATTAGGTCCTCTTTCTTCTGATCTATTTGCTCCTCTGCTTGTTTGTCATCGTGCTTCCATTAACCACCTATCTTACCTTGCTTCGATTTTACTCAGTCGTTCCCACTCAAGAGTCCATTCTGTTAAGATCCAAATTCCTTCGATCAGAATAATTGATTTCCTTTTGCCCATGCTTCTTTCTTGTTTCATTTAACTAATGGAAAAAAGACAATGGTGACATAAATGTCAAGTTCTTTTCTGGTGGTGTCCAATAGCATTCTCTTTGCTTGAATGCACCAGTGGAATGTGTGAAGCGTTTTTCTTCAGTTCTTTAAGGTCACAGTCTTGGTAAGACAGATGAATGTTGATTTGATCTGATGCAGAAACATGAAATGCCCCAAATCAAAGCTTCTTTGCTTTTCTGTTAAGCAAGCATAGTACAAAAACGTGTGACTTATCTCAATATGTTGGATAAATGATGAAAATCTCGTTGGGTTTGCTGTGTTGTTTAATAACTTTCGATGAATTGTTTGCTTGGTTATAGGTGTGCTGATGGCTGCCTATTTTAGTCATATTACTTTAGAAACAATTACTTGTCATCCATATCTAGAAAATTATCATGTGATGTGGCCTGAGTTTCAAGGCTAACCTTGTGCTGGTTTCTTGTATAATTGACTCAAGGTACATCGAAGAGAGATCATTTAGGAGGTTTGTTGAAGCTTGCTTGGAGGAAACAGTGGTTGTTTATGTTGACCATCTTTTAACACAGGTTGGGCATTGTCTCTTTCTTATGTTAATATGCTTTTCCATGGCACTAATCTAGGAAATAAAATTCCTGTCTTAGGGAGCAGTGTCCTGGAAAGGTTCATCTGGGCATTGTCCATAGCTAGATCATTCTTACATGAATATCAACCATGCTTCTGGTGTGCTTTCTTTGTAGTCTGATGAATTTGTAATGGTTGTGATTGTAGAGAAATTATATCAAGGAAGAAACCATCGAACGGATGAGGCTGGATGAAGAGGTTCTGATGGACTTCTTTAGAGAGTACATAAGTGTCTCAGTAAGTGTGACTTCGATCTTGTCAAAAACACCTATAATTCTTGTAGTGTAGTTGCATCTGCATTTTATTATTTTGTTCGCTAATGCTTCCATACTTTGGATGTCTTTGAAATTTGCTACAGAAAGTTGAGAACAGAGTCAGAATACTGAGTGATTTGAGAGAACTTGCATCTGCTGAAAGCCTTGATACCTTCACCCTCATCTATACCAATATTCTCGAACATCAGCCTGACTGCCCGGTATGTTGCTTCAGCATGTGTAATATTTTAGCGTAGTTGGAGAACCTGGTTTGATTTGTTATTTCTCAATGCAAAGCTTTATGAAGTGATATTAGAACAGGAACTTGCTGATTTGCTTCTAGTCTGCAATGATGTGCATTGAACTTGCAGAAGTTTTCTAATGATTTTTTATGTGTAATATTCTCATTCCTTAATGACAGCCGGAGGTGGTTGAGAAGCTTGTCGGACTCCGAGAAGGGATACCAAGAAAGGATGCTAAGGAGGTATGCCCAGATTTTCAGTTAATTTGTCTTGTGATATTAGGGGACAGCGTTTGTTGATTACTTTATGGGAAAATGATATAAATGGTCCCCGAACTTTGGCCCGATATGTAATTTGGTCCTTGAACTTTTAATTTCTTTTCTACTAGGTAATCTAGTGTCCTTGTTCAGTTATTATAATTTTTTCCCACAAATGCAGTGCGAGTTCCCACTTTACAGCTCAGTTATGGGTTTGGGCGGTATTGCTAACTGCTGATATACGGTTCTTGAAATTGTTCTTTCAAATGCAATCGGTTTTTCTTTCTTCAAGTCCCTAGAAAGCTAATAATTGGGAGGGTTCAGGTCTTGTCTTCTGGTTTTAAGCAGCACACATTCTTGATCATTAGGCAATACTGAATGCATCTAATACATGGATGTGAGCTTCACCAATCACCATTATTGTGTTCCACAAATTATTGTCCAAAATGGACAAGCTACACATTTGGTCCATGGTTGAGCGAATAACCGAAGGAAGAATGACATAGGAGTAGAGATCGCATGCATGCCCAACAAAAAACGATTAACTTGCTGGCTCATAAAGTTTGTCTTCTGTTGTCCTTTCTTTGCTTTATTGGAGGAATATCATAGGGAGCTAGGGAAACTCTTAAGATTCAATTTGTCATATTTGAGCATCTAATCAAACTGCTTTCCAATCCTCAGATTTTGTTTAGTTCTGGTTTTACATGATGCTAAATGCGTGCGTGAAAATTTCCTGTAGCATGATCCAATGAGTATTTTCTTGTCGAGCAGGTTGTTCAAGAGTGTAAAGAGATTTATGAGAATTCACTTGTTGATGGGAACCCCCCGAAGGCAGGTTTCCTTTTCCCCAAGGTGAAGTCCTTATCAGCTTCCAAGGGTTCTTTGTGGAGAAAGTTGACTTAGTCCTGGCGGAATCTGCATTTTGTATCTATTGGACATAGCTCAAACTCTTGTTACTGCTAGTGATTTAGTGCTTTCCTCTCGTAATCGAATGTAATTCTTTTGACTAAATTTTCGTAGGTTATCCTAGTCTTTCTTTTGTTTCATTTTTTTTTAATTTTTTTTTTTGAAGGATATTGGATTATCATAAGGTGTAAATTGTGTAACTAGTGGGCCACTGAAGTTTTTGCGATTGTAACTTCTTACTGCACCGGAGGCGCTCTCCTGTCCCTTTGGAATGCAGTAGCGGTTGAATCGGGAATCTTCGCAACTTTTCTAAACTCTGGTAGGTAACTTGTAGCACACCTAACGAGCACTGTCTTTTCTGTTTGGTTGAAGAACTCACCACAATGCGCAGTGGCTGAAAAAAAGGGGAGCTTTTATTGGGTATTCTCGACCCATACAAGCCGTCAAATCCTTTAGGTTTTATTGAGATCCACATGAGCCTGAGATCCACATGATTTAACAGCTCATGTGAGCATTTACTTTCCTCTTTCTTTGCAAGGCTTGCTGGGTAGATCGTGCAGTCAATGAGAGATTCTGTCGCCTTATTAAGCTAGCTTTGAAAGCGGATATTTGAACTGGTAACTGCTTCATGCGATGGTAAACTAAGGAATCAATGAAAATTTATTTCGTATAACAAAATAACTGGAGGGGAGAGACAAATTCAAAACTAGAAAGTCTCATTAAAGAAAGAAAACAAATGGGGAAGAGAGATGGGCCGGGGAGAGCCGGGTGAACAATAGGTGGACCATCACAGGGCCATGGTAAGGGTGGCACGGCCACAGGCGGCCGCTCCTAACCATGGTCAAGGCCCTGTGGACCCTAGCTTGAATTGGGCGGCAGATGATTCTGTTCAGTAAGAATGTAAGAATATGACGTATTTTATGTCACTCAGAAGGTGAGGTTTTAGTGATTGAATTATAGATAGGCTAGCTGATCAATCTTTGGATGAGTATTAACTAGCAAATATGAAGTTTTGGATTAGGGAATACTATTTGCCATGAAAGAAGATGACTGGAGAGGGCTGACATGAACCCGAAGAGCTAAAACGTAAGGTTTTGTCACCCTCGGCCAGCTTAGGAGAGGGTCAAATGTGGATGCGTCAGACCATGTTCGACTTTTGGTGACTTCTCTCCCTCTTTCGTTTCCTTCACAATTTTTTTTTCTTAGTTTTCCTAATATCAAAATTTACTTGAGATTTTATGATTTACTTTTTCAAAAATTATGTGGATCTAACTCCATGTTAGCCTTATATTTATGTAGTCAAATTCTAATTGAAAATCATTGATGTGGCAGTGCAGTCATCATCAACCATCTTACGTGGCACGTAGTCACATCCATGATTTTTTGTGACGATTGGCTAGAAAGACTAAATTGGAATTTGGCACAAAGCTTTATGCTAGAAACTTTCGGAGTGGATTAGCATTCATACAATAGGTTATAATTGATTGAGTTATTTTCCCGATTTTTTAGTATTACTTTTCGAATGATATTATGCTACAATTCTTTTTTTCACTCTTCCATGCACAAGCAACAATTAATATGTGACAAAATTTCCCACCTGTTAGTAATCTATGTGCTGCGTAGATCATATCCTTTCTTAGGATAATTAATCAGACTAAAATCAATAGAATCAATGAAACTAATTTACAGACTTGTGGACAATGAGAAGTTCTTTAGTGAGAATCTTCAATCATTACAAAAGATTTATAAACGGGAAAAAAAAATATAAAGATTTTTTGTGTTGCTTGATTGCACATATTTGAAGAATAATCTACAAACAAAATTGCTTATGTAGTGACAGAGAGATATATATATATAGAGTATATGACTAGGACGTGAATGAAGCGACCTAATTGAATATACGATTTGACTGGAAAATTTAAAAGTATCGTGACCTTTTATCCGATTAAAGGAGAATTTGGACATATACATATATAGAGGCAATTTTTCAAATCTTTCTTGGTTATAATATAGTCATTTGATTATCTTCCGCTCGGCTGGGAAGGTATCAAGGCTGCGATAGTAAGCAAACATGAGATCTCCGAAAAAATAAGCCTTCCCCTGCGCATCCAAGGAAATAAGTGCAGCGATGCGAAGGCAAAACTTAACAATCCCCACGCACAAAAAACAAAATTCTCTACTCGCAGAAAGAGCGTGACCACTTCTAGTATATGTGTTGTCCGTGGACAGACTGGTTTGGTACCCGATCCGATGAAATGAATCCTGAGATTAGAGGGTTTGGACAATGTAAGATTTCTAGAGAGCTTTTATGGTGATGGAGGGGTTAGGATAAGACCACATCACATTCCAACTGGTGGAGTATCACAGGTAGGGGTGAGCAAAAGGAACCGCTCGGATCAGACCTGATAGCTGGTTCTTGGGGCCATTAATCTGGTTCCCGCTTCTAGGTGTGGAAATGGCCTCCCGAATCACCTGGATTGGATGGATTTTTTTAAATTTTTTGATTTCTTAAGAAAACCCTAATCTTTCTGATTTCAGACTTCACTCACGCACGTAGACACGCACGAGTCGCACAACTCCTATTTCACTTATGCACGTGAGTAAGATGACAAGAACAAATCAAAATACAACAGTAGTTGCTCATTCCAACAGAATTTGCCACAAACTGGAAAAATCTATGTGGAACTTGCAATTGTTCATATCAGAAAAACAGGTCATGTGATGTCCCGATCCGGCATTTAATCATGCGAAGTCGACAAGTGCAATACTGGTGCATTCTTGTTCAATTTGTTGTGCATGCGACGGCTTGGATCTCGGCATTCCAAATGGTCTCGCAGTATTGGAGGAAATGTTACGAAATCGCACATCGATTTCAGAAAAATAACGCTTGCAAACAATTTACCAGATAGAATATAATAATAAAATAACATAATTAGAAGAACACGCCAGCAAATTTGTTTTGAAGTTCACCCAAACCTGGGCTACGTCTCTGCACAGAGGCACTCTGCGAATTGACTAGACTTCGAAAAAAGTTGGATTACAACGATGATCTTCTCTCAAGATCAGGGCACAAAGAGATTGAGAACCCTTATAAACAAAATACTCATTTTTTTCATCTCTCTTTTTATTGTCTCTCTATTTTCTTTTTCAGTGTTTTAATGGCCAGCGTCTTGCCATTACTAATATAAAGGTATCAGTTTTAACCTAAAAGCAAATTTGATAGAAAATACAAAAAAGTCTCTAAAAACACATATTTGGCTTCATCTATAACAATCTCTCACTTGAAGACACATATACCCAAGCACCAAACAACTTTGCATCTATCTTCTTCAAAAAAACTAGTAGTTGAAAAACTTGTGCCTCCACGATACTCCTCATCAATCAACATGGAGTAATACCAATGGTAGTAGTACAGAAAATATGCTTCTCTTTGTCTACTACCTTGGTCAACATGTTAGCTGGATTCTTCGAGCCATCAATCTTCTGTTACTTTAACTCATTATCTTTCAATGCTGATATGATAAAGTGATAATGCTTCTTAATATGTCTAGTCCTTGAGTGATAAGCTACATTCTTTGCTAAGTGCATTGCATTTTGACTGTCACTCCACAGTGTACTGACTAGCTGTTTTCGATGCAGCTCCTCCATATAATCTTGTAACCATGTGATTTCCTTGGAGGCTTCTGTGATCGCCACATATTCTGTCTCTGTTGTCGATAAAGTCACTATTTTTTGTAGTTGAGATACCCAACTCATTGCTGTACCTGCAACTGTAAAGACATATCCAGTGGTACTCTTACCGCTATCTCGATCACCCGAATGATTTGCATCTACATAACCCTGCAACTTTAGAGATGTACCACCATAACAAAGTGAGTAATTGGAAGTACTTGCTAGACATCTCAATATCCATTTCACTGCATTCAAATGTTCTCTGCCTAGGTTTTGCATATATCGACTTACAACTCCCACTGCCTATGCAATGTCTAGTCTTGTGCTCACCATGGCATACATCAAACTCTCAACTGCTGATGCATATGGAACTACCGCCATCTTATCTTTCAAAGCCTGAGTGCTTGGACACATATCCTTGGAAAGTTTGAAGTGACTCGCTAGAGGAGTTGTAACCGGTTTTGCCTTGTCCATGTTAAATCTCTTTAACACATTTTTCACACAGTCTTCCTGCGAAAACCATAATTTCTTATTTTTCCCTTCCTTGATGATTTTCATGCCTAAAAAATTATTGGCCTCTCCCAAGTCTTTCATAGCAAACTGTGATGATAACATATGCTTCACTTCTATGATTCTCTTCATATTGGAACTAGCCATTAGCATGTTATCCACATATAAAGAGAGATACACAATATCCCATCATCATACTTGCAAAAATAAACACAGTGATCAAACTCACAGTGCACAAAACATTTTTCTTTCATGAAACTATCAAATTTTAGGTACCATTGCCACGGAGCTTGTTTCAAGCCATACAAGCTTTTCTTCAAGCGACATACCATGTGCTCCTTACCTTTGACTTCAAAACCCTTAGGTTGTGCCATGTATAGTTCTTCATCTAAGTCATCGTGTAAAAACGTTGTTTTTACGTCTAATTGCTTAAGATGAAGATCCTCCACTATAACTATACTTAGCAGAACTCTAATTGATGTCATTTTCACTATAGGTGAAAATATCTCGGAGTAGTCGATCCATTCTTTTTGAGAAAAGCCCTTGACTAAAAGTGTTGCCTTGTATCTAATACTACCATCTGCTTCATTCTTAATCATGTACACCCATTTGTTTAATAAAGCTTTTTTACTTGTGGGCAACTTGGTCAACTCCCAAGTTTTGTTATGAAGTAACGAGCTCATCTTGTCTTTCATAGCACACTCCCCCTGCAAGTGAGACATGTCTACCTTTGCCTCATCGTAAGTCTCCGGTTCCCCCGAATCTGTATATAAGACATGGCTCAGAACAATATTAGCTGATGGATCAAAAATTATCTTTGGCTTTCTCACATGTGTAGACCTTCTCAATATAGGTACTTTAGGGTCGTTAGTTTGCTCCGAATCAGTGTGTTCCTCTTGAATTACCTCTTCATTGATAATAGGCTCATCTTGAACCTCTTTTTCAAATGTACTTTGATCTACTGGAAACATCTTTACAGGCATTGTGTCTAATTCAACATATTTTGGTTGTACTACCTTCTCATGCTCTGTCTGACAATACTTGTACATCTTTTCTTCATGGAATACCACATTTCGACTGCGGATGACTTTATTATTCTCATAATCTCAAAGCCTATAGCCATACTCGTCACCATCGTATCCAATAAAGATGCACTTCTGGGACTTATAATCAAGCTTTTTCCCATCCTCCCTGTCAATCAAAGCATATGCAATACAACCAAACACCTTTAGATGTGAATAATTAATCTTTTTACCTGACCACCACTCTTGTGGTATTTTTTAATCCAACGCACTAGATGGACTTCTTTTGATAAGATAAATAGCTGCATCAATTATGGTAGCCCATAAGTGTAGTGGGAGACCCGCGTGTAGCCTCATGCATCTCGCACGTTCTAGAATAGTCCTGTTCATCCTTTCAGTTATACCGTTCTCTTGAGGAGTTCTATGAATAGTCTTTAACTTGTGTATGCTTTCTCGACTCAAATATTCTGCAAATTCCTTACTCGTGTATTCACCGCCATTATCAGACTTCGGAGCTTTAATTTAATAACCTGTCTCTTTTTCTACCATGGTCTTCCACATTCTGAACATCCTAAATACTTCTGATTTTTCTCTAAGAGCATAGACCCAAGTCTTCCTTGTTGCATCATCAATGAAGGTGACAAAATATCTCTTAACACCATAAGAGAGTTCCTGAGTAGGTCCCCATACATCAGTATGGACCAACTCTATCTTCTGACCTTAATTGTGTCGCCCATTCAATTGAAAACTAACAACCTTCTGTTTTTCATAAATGCAACTCTCACAAAAATCTAACTCAACTTTTTGCAAACCTGGAAGTAATTTCTTCGAGTGTAACTGCTTTACACCTTCCTTGGAATGGGCGACACAATTAAGATAAACCAATTATCTATAGCCATTGTAGTTGCAATCATATCACTGATATTGTTTCCTTGGAGAAGGTAAAGTGTACTTGTACACTTTCCCTTTGCTACTACTATTGTCTCTGAGGTTATCTTCCACTCTCCGCATCCAAAGGTTGTTACCAAACCTTCTTGGTCAAGTTTACTAGTTGAAATAAGATTTTTCTTTAATTCTGGAATATGTCTAGTTTCACGCAAAACTAGACGTCCTCCACCTGAGATGTTCACAGTCATAGTTCCTTTCCTAACAATGGGACACATGTGGCTGTTTCCCACAACCGCTTGTCCGAAATCTCTACCAGCATAATAATCAAATATGTCTCTTTGTGAGGTGCAATGAAAAGAAGCACCGGAATCAATAAACCATTTATCTGTTGTCAAGTCAAACCCTGCAGATAAACACAAGTTATCTAGCAAAGATTCATTGCTGACCACATTAGCTCATTGATTCTCATCTTGCTGCTTCTTTTTGTAGGCTTCATATTGAAACCTCTGATGTTCGATTTTGTGACAAAACGAACACTCATCTTTTGCAACCTATCTCTTACCCCTTGATTGTGATCTACCACGCCTGCTGAATTTTCCTCTACTTTTTCTTCTTCCACGGTTCTCCATTGCAAGTGCCGTTGAAGATGTACATGCAGAAAAATTATCTCCACTTGAGGCTTTCCTTCGCATCTCTTCATTCATGATACTACTCACAGCATCATCAAGAGTTAAATCATCCTTCATGGTGCTCGAAATTCCCTACACTGTGGTATTGTAGCTTTCTGGAAGAGAACATAAAAATAATAAAGCTTGAAGCTTCATATCTAAATTTATGCTTGCGGATTCCAATTGATCCGTGATCCGCGTGAAACTATTAATATGCTCTGCTACAGAGCCTCTATCAGATAACTTCATATTAACCAATTTCTTCAGCAAAAATACCTAATTTGATGTGGACGGTTTCTCATAAATATTCGTTAGAATATCAATGGCTTCTTTTGTAGTTTTGCTTTCGCGATGTGATACCCTGTCTTTTTCATCAACCTGAGACGAATCGCACCTAATGCCTTTCGATCAAGAATTTTCCATTCGGCTTCTGCTGTCGGATCCACTTCCACCATTTCAGGTTTCCAACCCTCAAGTGGTGCATATAGATCTTTTTGATAAAGATAATCCTCGATTTGTAGTTTCCACCATCCAAAATCCTGCCCATCGAACTTATCGATTCTGATTCTATCTTCTGCCATCCTGTTTGCTTTCAATCGAACGTCATTGAAAAACCCTCGATGTTCTCGATTAGTCAACCCAAGCTTTGATACCAATTGTTACGAAATTGCACGTCGATTCCAGAAAAATAACGCTCGCAAACAATTTACCAGGCATAATATAATAATAAAAGAACAGAATCAGAAGAATACGCTAGCAAATTTGTTATTGAAGTTCACCCAAACCTGGGCTACGTCTCCGCGCAGAGGCACTCTACGAATCCACTAGACTTCGAAAAAATTTGGAATACAACGATGATCTTCTCTCAAGATCAGGGCACAAAGAGATTGAGAACCCTCATAAACAAAAAAACTCACTTTTTTCTTCTCTCTTTTTCTTGTCTCTCTATTTTCTTTTTTAACGTCTTAACGGCTAGCGTCTTGCTATCACTAATATAAATGTATCACTTTTAACCTAAAAGCAAATCTGAGAGAAAAGACAAAAAAGCCTTTAAAAACAAATATTTGGCTTCATCTATAACATGAAGCATGTGAATGACATATCAGTGGTTGACATGATATCAATCTTGCATAGTTTACTGTATTCAAATGGCATACGATTGTTCTTTTACGTCATTAATTCGTTATCTCTTTTGGGTTGTCTCCTTTCTATTACTTTTGCGTTCGCAAGAGCTATTGAATGTCCAAAAGTTTGATTCCGAGTTCAATCTGATGAAGTAACCCGCCTATCGTTTTCGGCTTCATAGTCGACCCAACAATGGAAATCAAGAGTGCATAGAGCAAGGCAAATTTTCCTTAATCAACAGCTCATGAACGTGTAAACCACATCCGTGCGAGGAATTCCTTTGGCAAGTGGAATAAGCGACCATCAAACTCGAGTAAAATGCCATCAAATTTGCTCTTCATTTGTATCCTCTTCCTGTCACCCGCCCAGAAAATTAAATTACCCGAATCATTCATGGCGTGGATGACTTTTGATTGACTTCGACTGCGCATACATACCAGCATGCTGAGTCATTTTCGAAAATTGGTCGGAATCACGACATTTCCTTTTCAGCATGTATTTACTAGTGCGCTGTAGTGACCGGCATATCTTATGCCATAATTCCTTCGAAGAATTGGCAAGTCCATATAGAGAAGACCATTGGCACAAGCTGATGTGAACGAGCACTAATCTGACCGCACAAAACCGCACATTGTGTCTTTTCCCGAGAAAGCTTACGCGTCCTCATGCTTGAGAGGAACCTACCTAGCTACCTAGGGGGATGATAATGGATAGGGAGCACGCTTAAGCTTGACAAAATCTTGCGGTCATATTGAAAATCATTAAGACCACAATGGAATCTCTATTGCCTTTACAAGAAACTCAGAACACTCTTACGTAATTTCCATGGACAGTTTTCATCACGCGACATATTGATTAATTCATTCGAGATATTATTCTATTTTGACCCGTCTCATTTTGAACCTCACGGTTATATCCTTTGATATATGGATAGGCACTTTTCCAAGGAAGTTACCTATCTTGATAGTACTCTAGCTTGAGCATGCTTAACTTTGTAGTTCCAAAGCAAAATTTACTGTTAAGTCAAAAGACATTTCTTGAGTTAATTTTAATTTTCACATGTATATCCCAAAATCGTTCTCCCTTCATTTGATGCACAACACTTCAGTTCATTTCTAGCTCATTTGTCATCCTAAAAGTCTGCTAGAAACTGTTTCTTATCCAAACCCTTTGGTCCCCATGATTACTCCCCTCCCTTGTCGGACTAGGTCATTATAGAGATACTAAAAGGTAGCAAATGCTCATCCAGACTTTTATGCAACAAAAATGCAATATTATTGCTAATTATATTTAATCCATATCATTTTGAACTATGAGTTCACAAACTTAAAGAAAAGATAGCATAACTTACCTAGAAACTCCTAAAACCAAACTACGGAGGTTACTTGAATTGTTGAACTTGCAATCTTATCAAATAAGTGGGAATCAACATCAAAATATAGTAAAATGCTATATCAATTACGGATCGGCTAAACCAAGCTTACTCACTAACAAAACTATTCTTACGTGATAACAAAACTCTCTTCCAAAATGGATATTCAAAGCTATATGCATGCGAAGCTTGAGCGCAAAACTTGAGATATTGTGACATCCTTGAATTAACTCACTCGAAGTATGTCCGTTCTACCCCATCCCATTCCGAAGTTCAAGATTTTGTCATTTGGCATACACGCAAAAACTTTCCTAGGAGGTCACCTATCTTAATAGTGTTCTAACTTGAGTATGCTTAACTTTGAAGTTTCATAGCAAAACTTGTCATTATGTCAAAAAGCGCCTCTCTAAGTTGATTCCAATTTTCACATATATATTTCAGAATTGCTTTTCCCCCCTTCGATACACAATTTGGTTCATTTCTATCCCTTTCGCCATCCTAGAAGTTTGCCAAGAGCCACTTTTTGTCTAGACCCTCTAACCTTGGCAATCACTCCCCGCCTTCGTCGGATTGGGTTGTTACAGGAATACTAAAAGATAGCAATTGCTCGATCCAAATTTTTATGCAACAAAAATACAATTTCATAACTCTACTATATTTAATTTATATGACTTTTGAAATGTGAGTTTACAGAGTCAAAAAAGAGATAACACCATTCATCTAAGAATGTTTAAAACCAAACTATGAAGATTACTCGAATTGTCAAAGTTACAATCCTATCAAATAAGCAAGAAACAACATCAAAATCGTGGAAATTGCTACCTCAACTTTGAATAAGCTAAACCAAGCTTACTTGCTAATAAAATGACTTCCGAGTGCTAATAAAACTCTCTTTTGAAGTGGATTTTTAAAATTATCCATAAAGAGGAGATTGAGTGTGAAACTTTAAATATTGTGATGTCCCTAGATTAACTCACTTGAGATATTGTTTGCTTTGGCTTGTCCCTGTTCGAGCCTCACAATTTTGTTTATTGGTGTAACGATAGGCACTTTTTTAGGATGTCACCCATCCTTGTAGTGCTCTAGCCTAAGCACGCTTAATTTTGGAGTTCCTAAGCGAAGCTTACCATAACATCAAAAGGCACATTCGTAAATTAATTCTAATTTTCACACACATACACATCCCATGATCACTCTCCCTAGTCCGGTGTACACTATGGTTGATATCTATCCCTTTCATTGTTCTAGAAGCTTGACAAGAGCTGCTTCTTCTCCAGGTCCTTTTGGCCCTAGCAATAACTCAACCCCTTCATTGGATCAGGTCGTTATAGGTTTACTAGCTTCTGCGTGGTTTGTCTCTAAACCATACACCTATTGGAGGAAGTCCCATTCTAATACCATATTGTGACATCCCTAGATTAACTCACTCAAAGTACTGTCCACTTTGGGTAGTCCCATTTTTAGCCTCACAATTTGTCCTTTGGCGTACGGGGAAACACTTTTCAAAGCAAAACTTGTTACATTAAAAGACGCCTACGTGAATTTTTCAGATGAATATCCTAGAAGTGTTCTCCCTCGTTTAGTGCATATGGTTTATTCTTGCCCCCTTCGCCATCCTAAAAGTTTGCTGCAAGCTGCTCCTTGTCTAGACCCTTTGACCTTGGCGACCGCTCTCCGCCCTTGTTGGATTGCGTCGGCACAGATCAACTATTTGGAAAAGCTCATTCCTGCTTCCATCCTTACCTCAACAGCCCAGTGATGTGAAGCTTGCAAAATCAAAGATATTTACGTTAGTCTACACGTCATCCGGCAACATATTACAGGTTGATCACTATTCTATCCATTTGCTCTGGTCAGACCTGGCTCTCTATCAGGTGCGATTGGCTATTGTTGTGCAAACGCATCGTGGCCAGGACACAAGGGTGGTGTCGGTACCAGAAATTACAAGGTTTCGCGCGTGATATTTGTCCATGTACATCAAATTCGATTTGTAACTAATCAATTGGGATTATGACACAATCACTGCTGCCACATAGAAGCAGGCTTAAGTAGAACTTGTACCAAGTAAGAGGATAAAGAATAATTCTTCCTATACGGATCTTTGTCGATTCAAAAAGGGATTAATGGGTCCCACAAGCTGTAACGTAGCTGAACTCCTCTTCTCCCACATTATTCTAGGTAAAAAGATTGCTTCAATATAGAGGCAAAAGAGCACTATAAATACACAATGACTCGAATAGTTTCGATATCGAAGTCGCGCGCGAGAGAGAGAGAGAGGACCTCCATCACACTTGAGTCGATAAGGGAAAGAAACAAACCTGAAATGGGTCGCAGAAGAGTATTATGATGTTACTTTGCTTGGTTTTTGTAAGTAGAGAGCTCCTTTGCATTGCTCAAGGCAAGGTTCTCTATTATGATTTCGTAGTAAGACTCTTTTCTCTCACCTTTCTTTTAGTTTTTATTTTAACATTTTTTTTAGCATCAATAATCACAATCAGTAGATACCACATTTATTTTTTAAGCTCTTTTATTTAAAGATGATTTTTTCTTTTTTAAAAGATGTGATCTTTGTGGAGATAGTGCGTCTAGACTATTGTAATCTAGTTAACCAATCCAAACGCTCGAAGTACATGTGCCTATTCAAATAGGACAATGTTGACGATTGATTCATAAAGTTGATTCAAAAGGAGATGTTGACAACTATTTTTAAACCAAAAAAAAAAAAAAACCAAAAAAACAACAAAGCAACAACAACAAAAAAGAGAACGCGAGGGGGGCCAGGTTGGGCCAAATCTGGCCTTGGCCCAACCTGCCCCTCCCTTTTCTTCTCTCACGTGTCCGCGGCCCAGCCCAGCTTCTCTCTCCCTTCGGCCCAGCCTGCGCCTCAACTGTCTTCCTCCTTTGGGCGTCCTTTGCGCGCAAACCTGCAGAAAAGATAGGAGCAAAGCAGGAGTAGAGAAGGAGGAGCAGAGTAGGAGTAGAGAAGGAGGACCGAGGGGGAGAGAGAAGGGGAACCGGAGAGAACCGAGAGGAGAACGGAGGGAGAGGGGGTGAAACTAGAGAGAAGACAGGAGGAGAAAGGCTCGTGGAGGTTAACCAAGGAGCCAAGGAGCCCTCGAAATGCCTAGTCGCCAAGTTGTCGCGACCGATCCCTTGGGGGGAGGGAATAAGTTTAGGGGTATTACCTAAAGGACGGACCTAAGGCCAATGATTAGGCACGGGCTCTCCCAAGCCCATATCTCGCGTGACATAGGGATATTCTTAAGAATTTCGCAAAAAAGAGTTGTCACTAGCCTATTGGGGTTGGCTAGAAATCAAGTGAGGCATGGAAGTGTACCTCACTTCCTACACACAACCGGATAATTTAGGGTCGGGGATTTGATTACACTAATTAATCAATTAGTGCCATTTCAGTACCAAATCTTGTTCATTAAAAAAAAAAAAAGATTTTGGTTAGATAGTTTGAATTGATTTTATACCTATCCACTAACATGTGAAGTGATTATGTAGGTACGCAATCATTAAAGTGACAATTAGCAACCAAAATCCTAATATCAATAAACTTTAACACGTGCAATTAAACATTCGTAAACGTAATTAAATATGCAAATTAAACATGCGATATAATCAATGTGCGAACAAATAAAGGCCTAATTACTCTAAGAAACACTAAAAAGGCAAGACATGACAATTCCAAACCAAACCCTGTGTTTTTTAGATATTTGAAAATTTTAATTTTTTTATAAAATATATATTTTTTTCGAAAAATATTTATTCATTTTTTTTGGCTAGGCCGGGTTGGGTCTGGTTAGACAGGACCCGGTCGGGGCGAGTTGGGTTAGACTCACTCAGGTCCGAATTGGTTGGGGCGTGTCGGGTCAAACTCGCCCGGGTCCGAACCGGTTGGGGTGGGCCGGATACCTGCTCGAGAGGACCAAGCTCGACCAAGGGTGGTTGGGCCTTTGCCTGATTTGGGGATTGGGCCCAACCCCTTTCTTTGTGGAAGAGAAAGGCCCCTGACGAGTCTTGACCAAGGGTGGTCGGGCCTTTGCCTAATTTGGGGATTGGGCCCAACCCCTTTCTTTGCAAAAGAGAAAGGTCCCTCCCGTAGGCCCATAGCGAAAGAGGTCGAGTGGGCTAGATCTGTGATCTGACCCAGCTTAGCCTAGGCTCTCTGGTTAGCGACTGCTCAGTTGTGACTAGGGGAGCCGCGATGGCGTATGGCTTCGAAGGGTTCTCCAAGGAGGGTGGCGATTGGTGTCGATCAAGGGGGCCATCGGAAGTGGCGAGGCGCTAGTCAAAGGTGGCGTTCTGCCGGCCCGCGACCCCTACTCTGCGGTTGCCTGGTCAAGATAGGGTTGGCGAGGACACCTCATGGCGTGGGTGGCTTCTGGCTAGGGGGTGACGACCCTATTTCGGCTGGGAGTGGGGGTGGCAAGAGACGAGGGAAAGAAAGGAGTTGAAGTGGGGGTTGGGGGTGGACCCCATGATGAGACTTTTTTTTTAATCGAAAAAATGAATAAATGAGATTAAAAAGTAATTTCAAAAATAAAAATACTAAATGTTGAATGGTGATAAATTTTGGTCATTATAGAAGATCATGGATTTATTTAAATAAGTTGATTCAAATTTCTTAGTTTCATTAATAACTTTTGTCAATTTATTAATATTATTAGTGTAAATTCATTATAGGCTCTTTTTTAATTAATTAATTATTTATAAATTTGAATCAAATTAATTAAAAATAAAAATATTTATTTTAATATACAACGCTGTCCTAACGTGTTGAAATTTTTTATTATTGAGAAATGACGTGTCGTGTCATGTCGCGTGTCCGTGTCGTGTATCGATGCTACTTAGTCCGTGTCGCGTGTTGATGCTACTTAATGTGTATATATATATGGAGGGAGGGAGGGAGGGAGGGAGGGAGGGAGGTGGGGGGAGGGAGGGAGAGAGACTCGACTTATGAAAGAGCGAGCCATTTCTGTCCAATTCGATATCAGTGATAGAACAGGTATCGAAAAGTGAGGAGCCAAAATGGCCATTTCTGTCCAATTCGATATCAGTGATAGAACAGGTATCGAAAAGTGAGGAGCCAAAATGGGTCTTTCTCTATGGGTGCATTGTTGTTGCTCCTCCCTCTGGCTCAAGGCAAAGACCATTACTACACTTTCATCGTGAGTTTGAGCTTTTCGCTTGTTCTATTCTCGTCCGTTTTGCAGCTCGTTTTTGGTGCGATCATTGCCGTTTATTCTGCTTTCGTCCACTTGGGATGTTTAATGATGTTTGTGAGAGTGTGTGTAGATTAGAGAGACCAACTTCACGAGGCTGTGCACAACGAAGAGCATCTTGACGGTGAACGACAGCTTTCCGGGGCCGGCGTTGTACGTCCGTAAGGGAGACACGGCCTATGTCAATGTCATCAATGAAGGGTACTATGGAGTCACCATTCACTGGTAAAATTATCAATCTCTCTCGCACGTGCACGCGCGCACACAGAGAAAAATATATTATTTTTATCGAACATGGAAAGTCGGGCCTTGTTCTATTTTACAAGTCAAATGCAAATTTGTTGAGAAGTGGCAAAAAGATTTCCTCTGGTCTAATGTGCTAAGTATTAGGGCGTACCTGTAAGTTGTATTAGAGAACTCTTACATCAAAAAATTAGTGTGGTGTTAAGTAATCAATACATTATAATTGGACATAACTCATTAGCTTAAGCCTTTGAGAAAAATCGGATCTAATTGGATATATGAGTGCCGGACATCTTAAGTGTCAAAACTTGTTATAGGAGGACTTTTAAATGCCAAATATCCGGAAAGGTACACTTAAGTACCAAAATCTGATAAAAATAGATCAATCAAGTGCCAACGGTAAGAAATTTAGGTTAAATTATTGCAAAACAACATGGTTTTGCACACTGATGTGGTTAGATAAGCTGAAAACAACGTTGTTTTACATGCTGATGTAGTTGGATAAGCTGAAAACGATGTCGATTTGCCTCAAATTTGAATTTTAATATAAAAATTAATTAAATTAAGTCTAAAAACTAAATTAAAAAAGAAGAAGAGGAGGAAGAACAAGAAAATTGTAGTGTTCGGCGAGGCTGCGCAAGCCCTCGCTGCTGCCTCCCTATTTGTTGCTCGAAAGGACATAAAGTCGCCTCCCCGCCGCAGCCGCCTCCCCACCTTCGCAGTGTTCGGTGAGGGCTATGCAAGCCCTCTATTGGAATTCTCTCATCCCTTAAATGCTGTCTCGGTAGGTGCAACCTCATTTTGCTTTTACTTTTTGCCAGGTATTATTGGGGAGCTATCTAGACCCATTCCCTATATCGGAGCTATCTCATCCTATGTAGCACTGACACAGACACGCGACATGCGACACGACACGACACGTCGACACGTTATTTCTAAAAAAATAGAGAATTTCGACACGTTCGAACACGTTATATATTAAATAAATATTTTTATATATACATGATTAATTATTATATTTAAATTAATTTATTCAAATTCATAAATAAATAAATAATAAAAAAGAGCCTATAATAAATCTATACTAATAACATTAATAAATTTATTCATAAAAAATTGGAAAGACATTTTTTGACTTTAACAAAAGTTATCGATGAAATATATAATTAATGAGAGATTAGAGTCAAAATAAATTTATAGTTTTCTACTATAATAAAAATTTATCATTATTTAACATCTAGTGTTTTCAATATTTTTTTTTTAGGGTTAAATGGTCCCATTTCGGCCTCTATTTTCTTCCCCCCACCCTCCGCCTGCGCCTCTATCACTTCCCAAAGTCACGCTGCACGAGGCTTTCTTTCTTCCCAAAGCCAGAAGCCGTCAACTCTCTCTCCTTGGTAACACTTCCCAAAGCCAGAAGTCGTCGACGCATCTCTCTCCTTGATCTTCTTCCTAAAACAAAAACCCTAGCAATTGCCTTCTTTCTCCTCTCCCTTGCTCGGTCTCCACCTTTCTCGCCGTTGCCTCGCCTCAGTTCCCTCCTTTTCCGTTGTAGCCTCGCGTCCAGCCCTCCATCGCGGTGTTGCGATTTTCCATCTCGGCGTTGCAGTCGGTGATTGCAGCCGACCAAGATGATCGAGAAGGCTTCTCGGCATTCCTCGCCATTGCCAGTCGCAGCCCTTCCTTGCCGTCGCTTGCAGCGTCGCCTCGGCTCCCTCACCCTTGCCTCCACCCTCCATCACCTTCTTCCCTTCGCATTGCAGATCTGCCCACAAACCTCCGGACACACACCAACGCGCGTGTTGGAAAGAGTTGACCATGTGTCGGAAACTCCGACACGTGTTGACCGCGTGTTCGGGCATGTCTGACCGTGTCGAAGCGTGTTCGACACGTGTCGGGGTGTCCGACATGACACGGAGGCCTCTGAACGTGTCCGTGCTTCCTTGATCTCATCTCTCTCGCCCCATCATCTTTCTTTCACCAAACAAATTTTCCTCTATTTTTAATTTTATTTTCTATTTTTTAAAAATTGATATTTTAATTATTTTATTAATTATTTTATTTTTCTTTCCTCCTCAGCCGATGGTTGGGCATAGCAATACTCGGCAACTAGCCATAGAGTCGTGGGGAGCTTGCCCAAGGTCGATGAGGCTTGAGCTCGCCCGAGGCTGACAAGCTCGTTTGTTGCTACCTCGCGAGTCGCGGTCTAGCAAGGCTCGCCACGACTCATAGACCGTGACTCACAAGGCCTTAAGCTCATGAGTCAGCAATGACTTGAGCTTGCCTGTGGTCGGTCACCGGTCGTCGTCATGCTAAGTGATTGGCCAAATAAAGAAGGGAAACAAAAAAAAAGAAAAGAAAAATAATTAAAAATCAATTTTAAAAACTAAAAGAAAATTATTGAAAAGAGTGTAAGGAGGAAAATCAAATCAAATTTTCCTACTAAAACTGTAAAAAAATATTTTATAGTTCATTTTCAAGTTTCAGCCGGGTACAAAAAATACTTGAAAAACATTTTTCAAAATCGTTGCACTTTTTACGAAACCTATGAAACCTCATCATCATCATCATCATCATGTTGTCATCTTCATCGATTAGAAGGCACATATGAGAAGGAAAGGGACTTACGAAGAGTAGTTCGAAAAGTTGGGTAGGACTTTCGGACGGCCCATGTGCTAAGTCGTTCTCAATAAGGTTGAGCATCGATGTGGTACGATTTTCACAGATGAGAAGGAAAGGGACTTATCAAGAGTAGCTCAAAAAGTTGGGTAGGACTTTCTGACGGCCCATGTGATAGTCGTGTTCAATAAGGTTGAGCATTGATGTGGTGTGGTGCGATTTTCCACTTTCATCTTGGAATTGCATTTGTTTCGCCTCCATGTTATTTCGAATATTTATTTTCTGCGACCATACAATTACAGAAAGATAAAAAAGCAGAAGAGCTTTCCTAACAAAAGCAAAATCATTCTTAAGAGTTCAATATATAATATTTAATTGCTAGAATTGATACTCATATTTCCGAATTGCTCATATAATTTCTTATGCCAAAAGGCATGGCATTAAACAACCAAGGAATCCGTGGTTCGACGGGCCGGAATATATTACCCAATGTCCAATTCCTCCGGGGACCAACTTCACTTACCAAGTTCTATTCACTTCGGAGGAGGGATCCCTCTGGTGGAATGCACACAGTGACTGGAGCCGCGCCACAATCCACGGTGCAATCATTATAAAGCCCGCCCTGGGTACAACTTATCCTTTTCCGGAGCCCGATGATGAAGAAGTCCTCGTCTTTGGTATGTCGTTTAATACAATGAAAAGTGAAAAAATCATATAGATTGTCGTTTGTTGTGTATTCGCGAGCACTTCGTCAGTATAGATTCTGCTTGCAGCATCTTGGTACGACGAAGACGTGATGGAGTTAATGATAGAGGCCCTTTCTGAAGGTGGAAAGGCGACAGTATCAAATGCTTACTGCATCAATGGCCAGCCTGGTGATTTTTATAATTGTTCCAGAGGTAAAAATCATTCAAATATATATTTATATTTGTGTCTATACCATCATGCCTCTGGGAAAAGACATTGATTTGGTCTCTGGAGATTAAGTACGCCTCTAGGAAATTTGCCATGGGTGAATCAATGCTAGAATTAGACCATTCTCATTGAAATCTAAATCTCGAATTGGTTCTTGACATGTTACAGAAACCACGTATAGAATATCCGCTGATTATGGCAAGACCAATCTTCTCCGTCTAGTCAACTCGGTGCAGAACACTAACATGTACTTCGCCATCGCTAACCACAGCCTGACGGTGGTCGGATTGGATGGAGCCTACATCAAGCCCCTGGTCACGAGATACATCATGATAACCCCAGGTCAATCGATGGACATTTTGGTCACGGCCGATCAACCGCTCGGCGAGTACTACATCATTCTCTCACCTTTCTTTGATGGGCAAGCGGAGGATTTTGACCACAGTATCGCCAGTGCGATCTTCCAGTACAGCGGCAACTACACTTATGCTGGACTGCCGGCGTATCCGAGCGATTTTCCAGGATGGGAGGACAAACAGCCCGCAACTTTTTTCGTCAAGCAACTGAGAAGCTTGAATTCAGCGGAGCACCCCATTGATGTCCCCAAGGACAACGAGATCACGACCAGGATGTTCATCACGATCGAGGTTGGCCTCAGGCATTGCCCAAACGACTCGTGCGCAGGACCGCTAGGAATCGCCTCGCCGCTGCATTGAACAACATTTCTTTTGCAAACCCTTCCGTGGATGTACTCCAAGCATACAACAAGTACGACATGCTATCCTCTTTCCTGCTTTTTGCTTCAATTTGTTAGGGCTAGATGGATCACATAGAGAGGGATGAATAGGTGATAGTGCAGAATAAAATAAAAATTAAAAATATATTGCAACAGAATGACCTCTAACCACAACTCGAACAACTGTCAAATCTTATTGGTGTGCAATTAACCCTTATGACAGGTAAAATAAAGAGAGTAAGGGATAGAAAAATTGCACACAAATGATTACAGTGGTTTGGCTTTTACAAGCCTACATCCATTCTCTCTCGCTGACAGCCGATTGACAAGTAAAATTAATACTCAAGCTCGTGTGAACAATTTCTCACACACTCTTAACCTCTAAAAGATTACACAAAATAGCTCACTAAAATGAATGTATATGATTGAAGATCACTCAAGACTTGGTAATTATAAACTTCACAATTTCAGCTTCTTGTTTCCTTTCAGCATCTAGACCTTCTTTTATAATCCTCATTATCCAAGTTGACCATTAGACATAACTTTAGAGGATTGCTCACCCAATCTACCCATTGGACTTGAATGTTGTCAAAAGATCTAATTGCTTCAAGGTTGCCAAGATTGAAGTCCCTCATTGATTTTGCCGCCCATACAACAGATGGAGTTTCCATAAGAAGAGTGCTTCACTTGGAAAGAATATTTCGCCTTTTGTAGATTGATTTATCCAAATCTTGCCATATTCCACCTTGAGAGATTTGGATTGATATGCTTTCCTTCTTAGATAGATCTCTTAATTCTAGCAAGGAATCCACCAAATTTCCGGCCGTTGCACGAAGATTATTTTCCCGATCAATATCCCTGAGTATCGAATATTAAGGATATAAACTTTTTCATGACTTAGAGTCTGATTCTCTAAATCTGATGAGTAACATCTAATAGTGCTCATCAGAGTTTCCACATGGAAAATCTTACCATCATGTCGCGACCTACCCTCGGGGGGAGGGAAGAGGTTTAGGGGTATTGCCTAAATGATGGACCTAAAGCCCATGATTAAGCTCGGGCTCTCCCAAGCCCATACCCCTTGTGACATTGGGATATTTTTTATGAATTTTTTACACAAAAGGATTCGCCACTAGCCTATTGGGGTCGGCTAGAAACCAAGTGAGGCATGGGAGTGTACCTCACTTCCTACGCAACTAGAGAATCTAGAGTCGGGGACTTAATTACACTAATTGACCGATTAGTGCCCTTTCGATACCTAATCGTGTTCATTTTCAAAAAGGATTTTTTTTTTTGGCAAGCAGTTTGGATTGATTTTATACCTATCCACTAACATGTGAGGTGATCATGCAGGTGTGCAATCATTAACATAACAACCATAGTTACCAGGATCCTAATTACAGAAAAAATAAATACGTGCAATTAAACATAGCTAGATATGCAAATTAAACATGTTATAAAATTAATATATGAGTAAATAAAAGACCTAAATACACTATAAAGGCAATACACGGCAATTCCTAACCAAACCCGACATTTTTTTTTTTTTTTAATTTTCGAAATTTTTAATTTTTTTAATTTTTTAAAAATAATTTTTAATTTAAAAGGGGGCGAACCGGGTCATGAGACCCGACCCAACTAACAGACCTGAACCAAATTGTATCGCGTTAAACTAAAAACATTAACCCTAAAAGACTGCTCGGAATTAATTATAAAAGCCCATGAATTTTTTAACTCTTTTTCTGGCCCACATTCGAAATGAGCCCAGCCCACAACAGAACACCCTAGCCCACAACAAAAAAACCTAGCACACTTTTCACATTTTTTTTTCTTTTTAATTTTCTTTTGTTTTTCTCTTCCCCTTTTCTGGTCTTCCACTCTGCACGCTTCCTTCTCCGTCCGAAGCTTCCATTAAACCCAGAATTTCCCGTGAATTCAACCCCAACCTCAAAGTGCCAAAACCATAATCTTGACGTATATTTATTCCATACCAGGCCGAGAATAGCATGCGCCACTATCCAACAAACTCGAATTTATATAAAATGCAAAACGCAAGATGGTCGTGAGGTGTGATGTACGGCCACAAGTTCGGGTATCCGCAAAATGCACGCGAAAATGGACAAAAAGAAAAATGTTATACCTTTGAAAATGACACAGACACTCCTAAAGTCCATCCAATCCACACGTTTAAAATGACTTACGTATTGATGTTATCTCTCTTTTCATTACTCTTTCTTTGTTTCTCTTGTTTTCTTTTCTTTATTTAACTATCCCTTTTTTTTTGGTCAGTCCTACTCTATTCCTATTCTACACTCACTCTCAGACTTTTGCCCTACCTCTTGCAGGGCGTGGGAGTCGAAACCCACTCTTGAAACTTACGCGTCCCCACCCCATCCCCCCCTGAGAAGGTGGGGATTTGAACCCCTCACCTCCCCCTTCTATGTTGGAAGGGTGGCCACTAGGGCGAATCCCAGTGGTTAACTATCCCTTAACTAGGCGTGACTTCCTTCCTCACTGAAGCTCTCTTTTCGACGTCCTCTTTGCCGAGAACAACACCATTGTCAAGGTCTCCCTTGAAGAAATGCCACCGCTCAACCTCACTAATCACTACCCACAATGAACGAGTTAAAGCTTCATGCAAGACGACCTCAGTAACTAGCGATCAAAATGAGGTAGTGGCTATTTTCCCCGAAGCGCTTCAAGGGCATTTTATCAAACACCTAGGGTGCATCAACTCAAGGCAGCCACGGACAATGACAAGGTTCGAAACTAGACTACAGCTCAACGAGAATGGCAGGGAATGCTCAACATCAACGAAGGGCAGCATAAGTGGATCCGAAACTCACATCATAACTCAGTAAACCATGCAAAAAGATGAGGGAACGGGACAAAGGCAGGGCACAAAGAGAAAAAGGTCGGCGAAGGTCCCTACCCGGCTCAAGGGTGGCAAACGGCGGGTGAGATCAATAGATCAAACAATGTCCGGTCGCCTCGCACGCCCCCGAGCCGGAATCCTTGGGAAATCGACACGAGTTGAACAAAAAAAACAGGAAACTCACTGCAAAAACTTGAATTCAAGGGAAGGGAAGCCACGGCTTGGTGGTTCTGGCTTGGAGGCGCAAGCTCGCGTCGGGGATGGCTGTGCGGTGCTTGGACGGATAGTTGGTGGCCGGAGGGCGCAGCGGGGAGGAGTCGGTCGGCGACGGTGGCGTCGCGGCTCCCGGCGTAAGCGTTGAGATGCGGCGGCGGCCGCGGTGATGCGGCGGGTGGCAGCAGCGACGCGCGATGCGCAATGCCTTGGGGTCGCACTCCGCACGCCAGATCCGGGCGACGCGTGGCCGATGATCCGGCGAGGCGGCGTTGTTCGATGGCGGCACGGGCGGGTGGCTTCGGCTAAGGCCGCGACTAGGCGAGCGGGGGGGGCAACCCTCGACCTCTCGAGGTCGGGGTTGCTTGCGCTTGCGACCGAGGCGGCGGTTGGGGTCGGCGGCGGAATGGTCTCCTCTCCGGTCCTCTCTCTCTCACGCTCAAATCTCGCCTCCTCTCTCGCCGAGCTCCCCCTCTCCCCGTGTTCTTCTTCTATGTTTTCTTCCTTTTTTAGGGTTTCTCCCCCTCTCCCTTTTTACGGCATTTCACTCTTTTTGCTTTTGTTATTTTTTTTAATTAATTAATTAGTTAATTAATAATAATAATAATTTTAATTTTTTAATTAATTTTTTTTATGTACTTGAAAGAAAAAAATTAGGTGTCAACACATCATAATCAAGAAGCGATTAAAGAAAATTTTGTTAATCATCAAAACTAATAAGGGAATTTTCCTCAACAGTCTTCCCCTTTGTTGATGATGATAAAACTTTTATAGCAAAACCAATTTGAAAGAAGTGATTTTGATAAAGCTCTGAAAGTAGCAGGATCTATTTCCAAAGCGCAATCTTAACATATAAGAATGATAGATAAGATAATTGAGATTCTTATAAATATTCTAAATACTGCAAGATAAGAGATAGGAAAGCTTTAATCAATCTTGCAAAAAATAAATCCTCAAATTATGGATTGCATCAACATCCTGGCATTATTACATCAAAATTCACGAAGTTCTGCATCTTCATATTTCTCCCCCTTTTTGTGAACAGCGAAAAAGGTAATAACAACCATATAGAAGCAAACCGGTACATATATAAGTTCAACACTTAGTAGCAAACCAACATAGCAAACCCAAATCATAACTGAAGCAAACCGATAAGTCAAGCAAAAAACAAGCCAACACAAATGAAATTGTCTTAGAAATTTTGAAAAGAAATTGAATAGACTATGTTGAGGTGGAGGGTTGGTTTGGGTCTTGAGTTGGGGGGGGGGGTTTGAAGGAGGGAGATCATCTGGAGGCACAAAGACAAGGGCATAGTGATTCATGTGAGCAATTGTGTTCTCAAGGTTCTTCAGCCTTTTGTTGCCGTCCTCTGGGAGCCTCTTGACCTGACAATTTAGTTCCTTGACCTCATCCTTGAGTTCCATCAGAGCTTGAAGGATGTTCTCATTGGAATCGGCTGTAACCTCTGGTTGAAGAATGATCCCAATGGATGGATCATGCTCATTTTCCTTTCCATTGTGCTTTGTCTCCTCAACTCTTATAGTCTGTACTTGCTCCCTCTCAATTGGAGCATCCTTATATGCTTTTGCTTCTCTCTCTACATCTGCTTCTTTGTCAGCTACCACAACATTTTTATCTGATATTGAGGTAGTAATCCCTTGTTCTATGGTTACTCCTGTATTCTCATTAGGATTCCGGGGTACATTTGCCAGCACTTGTTCACCCCGCAATTGATTCAGAGATTATTCGATTTCTAAATGATTTGATAAAGTGGCATTGTCTATTTCAGTAGGCATTTCTTTACTGACACTAGCCACAACTTCTTGCAAGACATTCCTAATCGATGCTAAGGTATCGGTCACTTCCTGCTCTTTCTCCCGCACAATTGCTGGAGGGTCAGTCACTTGCTATTGTTGGGGATTTTCCACATCATTTGGCTTGTCCAATTTAGTTTCATCTGTAGTCTTATCTTCTTCCAAATCTTCATCCAGATCAAAATCCTCATGTATGAGGCTATCTCCAATTCTGTCGATCAGCTTATCCAAATCATCCTCCCGATCTTCTATCAGATCGAAGTCCTCAGATGATTCTTCAGTCAATTTTTGCAAGAGTGATTGAGATCCACTCCTATCAATACGAGTTCTTCTTTTTTTTTTTCACAGGTGGTAAAACTAAGTTTGCCACTGGACTTTCAACATCTGTTCAGATTGGCTTTCCATGTCTATCTCGCCATCTTCCCTGAACAAACCTAAAACCCTTCTTTTTCATCATCTTTTCATCTATCGAAAAAAAGGGAGTTGCTTTTTCTTGAAAGTGTCTGGGATCTCGATATCATAATGCATGAAAATTTTGGTAATCAAGGATCCATAGGGCAACTATCCTTTGGATTTCAAAACAGTTCGGTATATGTGAAGAATAACCATGTGTGCGAGTGAAAAATGATGATTATTTAAAAGAGCCTAGATGATCTTGGCTTTGTACCGAGATACATCTATTCTGGAGGAACCTTTAGGTCAAAGACATTTAATGATGATTTTGTGCAAGACAATTTGCTTCAGAGGAAAATTGTGATGTGAAACATGAGACCGAGTATCTCTTGAAAAATTAGAGATACCTAAGATTGATTGATAAGCCACATCAAGATCAATATCAATTGGAATAAAGTCTGAGTGATTGACACCGAGAATTCTTGCTAAATTAGTAGCATGGATAAAAACAGATTTATCAAAAATAATGAACTCAATGCTGTCAGGAAAGTAAAATGAAAAACTCGAGTAAAAATAGGCTGTTAAAGAGGGATAGTTTGGAAAAATTTCAGCACAAATTAGTCATCGGAAGGTTGTAAAAAATTTGCTTATCTTAATCCTAGATGACTCAAAAAAATTCAAAGTCAACAACCTTATGATTTATCACTCCTCTTTTCATCAACCTTTGCAAATACTTCCCGTGGCAAATCGATCTGATCAGCTTTCCAACCCTACTCCCAAAAGCAATATATCCAGCGAGTTTTCTTTTGAAGTTCATGAACAAGTTCTCATCATTATCGCCTTTCCTACCATCATCCAGATCCACTACTCTAGCCTTAGAAGATTTTCCGTTCTTTCTAGACATAGGGGTTTTACCATTTTTTCTTTCCCCTTCCTAGCAATAGAGCTTATCCCACTAGAGGTTCCGATTACCACATACAATATAGTACGAATGGGATTTGCAAACATTAAGTCTAGAGCCTCCTCACTATCGAACCCATTCATAGCTAAAAGGGTACATATTACCTGTTCGTTGTTTTTCAGGCTTCATAGCGATGCAATGGCCTCTTTCAACTTGGGCCACTTAGCTGAAGAATCATTCTCAGAGGCTGCAGGAGCATTACTTGTAGTACCATTGACATTGTCAGAAGAATATGACAATTCAAAGTGCTTGATTCTCCCCTTCGCTCGCGATGTCATTTCGGCTATACGTCTAGATCTTCATGAAGCAGAGGGTCTAGATTTCGTTCCTTAGGTAGATTTGGGGCCATGGATGATCTGGAGAGAAAAAAATTTCAATCTTTGAGAGGATGAAGGAGAAGGTTTTGAAGAATTAGGGTTTTGGAGAGAAAGAAAAAAAGGTGGATTAAGAGAATGAGTTCTTCTCGGAAAAGATGTAAAATTGTAAATAGCAAAATTTTTGGAAACTAAATAAGGGAAACTAACATGATTCTTCAATAAGCGGTTTTCAAAAAAAAAAAAAAAAAACTTGAATAAAAATTCGATTTTCAAGAATTAATTGTAAATAAATTTCTAAATAAATAAATATGGAGAGAATAACTTGTACCTTATTTCTTGCCACACATAGAACTTACCTGCCAAAAAATCTAATCCTATGAAATCCAAATGACAATGTCTGGAAATATTATCCGAAGATTTTTGTCTTAAACACTTCAATCAAACAGGTTAATAATCCCTAGTTCATTGCAAATGAAATCAAAAGCTTTCTTTCTAAAGATTTAGTAAATTTATCTGCTAACTAATTTTTCGAATCAATGAACTGAATATTAACGTCACCGTTTTGAGTGTGATCTCGGTTGAAATGATGCTTAACCTCGATATGCTTGGCTCTGGAGTGCAAGATGGGGTCTTCATAAGATTAATAGCACTGGTGTCATCACACTTGATTGTCATATTTGAGTCTTCAACACCAAAATCTTTCAACTATTGCTTCATCCAGAGGATCTAAGCATCACATGCTTCCAAGTGTCACGTATTCGGCTTCAGCTATTGGTAGAGCCATTGTAATCTACTTCTTAGAGTACCAAGATATTAACATATTGCCTAACATCTGACAGGTTCCAGATGTACTTTTATGTTCTATTTTGCATCATGCATAATCTGCATCAGAATATCCAGACAAAACAAACTCTAACCTCTTTGGATACCAAAGTGCAAGAGAGGGGTAAGTGTTCACGTATTTAATAATTCTCTTAAAGGCAGATAAGTGTGACTCCCTAGGATCTGATTGAAATTTGGCACGCAAGCAAACACTAAACAAAATGTCTGGCCTAGAAACTGTAAGTTATAAGAAAGATCCTATCATACTTCTATACTACTTCTAATCAACCTTGTTACCCTTCTCATCTTTGTCAAGCTTTGATGAGTGAGACATTGATGTTGTTGTCTTCTTGGAGTTTTCCATCTTAAATTTCTTCACGAATTCTTTGGCATGCTTTTCTTGAAAGATAAAGGTGCCATTCTTCTCATCTTATTTAAAGTCCAAGGAAGAAAGTCAGTTCTCCCATTATACTCATCTCAAACTCATCTTGCATTAGACTTGAGAATTTCTTACAAAGATTCTCATTAGATGATCTAAAAATAATATCAACATATATTTGTGCTAATAAGATATCCTTACCTTCTCTTTTTATGAAGAGTGTAGTGTCCAATTACCTTTGACAAAACCATTTTGGATAAGGAAGTTGCTGACCCTTTCGTAACAAGCTTTGGAAGCTTGATTCAGACCATACAACGCTTTCGTCAGTTTGAAGACATGATCAGACTTTCTAGATTCTTTGAATCTAGGAGGTTGTTCTACGAACACCTTCTCTTTGATGAAGCCGTTAAAGAAGGCACTTTTCACATCCATTTGGAAAAGTCTGAAATCATGGAAACAAGCATAAGTAGGTAAAAGTCTAATGGCCTCTAATCTAGCCACTAGAGCATGTGTCTCATCATGATCTATTCCTCCCTCTTGACAATAGCCTTTAGCCACAAGCCTTGCTTTATTTCTTGTGACTTTGCCTTTGCCATCTAGCTTATTTCTAAACACACATTTTGTTCCAATTATCGGATGATCCTTTGGCCTTGGTACTAACTCCCAAACTTCATTTAATTTAAACTAATGAAGTTTTTTTTTGCATAGTTCTTATCCAGCTTTCGTCTGAGAGAACTTCCTCAATCCCTTTCGACTCAACTTTTGAAATGAGTCCTCAAATACTGATAGCATCTTTCAGGGTTGATCTAGTTTTGATCTTATTATTGATGTTTCCAATGATGAGATCCTTTGGGTGGTTGGATTTGTGCTTCCAGTTTTTATTATATTCGTCATCAGATCTTGGAATTTCTTTTTCATCAGATTGCATCTTAGATTGATCAGATGTTTGAATCAAAACTCCTGATTCTGGTATCTTCTGAAATTGTTGCAATCGCTGAACAAACTTTTGTTATTGAGGAGTTTCAGACTCTTCTACAAAACCTTGATTATTCTCATCAAACTTCACATTGATTGATTCTTCCACACGAAAGTTCTTGTTGTAAACTCTAAAGGCCTTGCCGGTGGATGAATATCCTAAGAAGATTCATTGTCTGACTTTTCATCAAACTTTCTAGGCCAATCATTAACGTTCCTAAGAATTAAACACTTGCAGCCAAATACTTTAAAATATGGTATGCTTGGCTTTCTTCCTTTAAAAAGTTCATATGGGGTTTTATCTAAAGAAGGTCTAAGAAAAACACGATTTATAATGTAGCAAGTAGTAGAAATAGCTTCTACTTGAAAATATGATGCAACTTGGCTCTCGATTAAAAGAATTCTTGCCATTTCTTGCAAAGAACGGTTTTTCCTATCTACAATGCTATTTTGTTCAGGAGTGTAGGGAGTCGAAAATTGATGTTCAAAACCATTTTCGTCACAAAAATTAGAAAAAAATCGATTTTCAAATTCACCCCCATGATCGGTTTTGATGCAAGAAATGGTGTAACCCTTTTCGTTTTGAACTCTTTTTGCAAATTTTGAAAAATGTGAAAAAGCTTCATGCTTATGTGTGAGAAAGAAAATCCAAGTGTACTCGGTGTAGTAATCAACAATGACTAGACAATACATTTTTCCTTGAAGGCTTCAAGTCTTGTTGGTCCGAAGATGTCCATATGAAGGAGCTGGAATGCGCGTTTAGTAGTAACATAATTAATAGGTTTGAAAGTACTTCTTGCCTATTTTCCAAGAGCACAAATTGAGCAAGTCTTAGATCTTTCAAATCTAATGTCTAGTAACCCTTGTACGAGTTTCTTTACTAAAAACTTCTGGATTTATTTGGTGCTGATATGCCCAAGTTTTTTGTGCCAAAGATTTGACTTGTCCTTAATGGATACTAGGCATTGTATATCATCAGACCTTATAAAGGATTACTTGTTATCCTGACTTGTTCCAAAGCACTTGTCTTCTAGGAAACAAATTCTGAAGTTGACGTCACAAAGTTGACTGATGCTGAGAAGGTTGTAATTTAGTCATTTGACTAATGAAATGTCTTTAATTGTAAGACTTCCTATTTTGACTGTGCCCATGCCAATTATCTTTCTTTATTGTTTCCATCGAAGGATACACTTCCACCATTGTATCTTGAGATTTCAACGAACTTGGATGGATCTCCTATCACGTGTCTTGAGCATCCGCTATCTAGGTATCATTTATTTGCCTTTTTCTTTGGTACTTGCAATCAACAAAACAAATTCAAGCTTTCTTTGGTACCCATATTTGTTTGGGTCCTTTTCGATTTGAAGGTTCGGTCATATTTAGAAAGTTTCTCCGAATTGGTCTTTAACCTTTTGGGCAATCATTTTCAAAATGATTTGGATTCTTGCAAGTTGAGCACTTAAGGAAATTTTGACCAATAGGCTTTACAAATTATTTTTGAAATTGATGTTTGTAAAGAATTTTCAAAGGTCTTTGTTTTATTCTTTCTTCAATTCTTGGAAAATCATTTTGAAGATCATTTGAGATTTTGCAACCAAGACCAAATTCCTTATAATAAGGTATTTAAATTGAAAGAATATGTTCTAAGCTTTTTGAACCAATGGAAAATATTTTCGTAACATCAGAAACTTCCTTTTTCAAATGCTTGTTTTCTTTCAAAACAAGGTCTTGACTCTCTTGAGATTCAGAAAGATTTTTCTCAAGAGTTTCAATCCTTTCTTTTTGAAAAAGATCTTGTTGCTTCAATTTCATATTTTCCATTTTCAATTCAAAAAGCTTTCTAAGTGCAGCTTTGTGATTAGAACATAACTCATCTATGTAATTTGAGATTTCTCTAGGTATATCGAAATTACTTTACTCAATTTTATCTTATGATTCTGAATTTGCCATGAGACAGATGTTTGCATATTCTTCATCATTTTCTTCGCATTTTGTATTATTTCAAGTCTTAGTCTTAAGTGCTTTCTTGCTTTTTTCAAACTTGTTTTTCTTTTCCTTCAATAGAGGGCAATTTGGCATGCTGTATCCTCTCTTCTTGCATTCAAAACAAATCACATCTTTGTTATTTTCTCTTTCACTGAAGTTCTTCTTTTGATCAAATGATCTAAAAGATCTTTTCCTTTTAAATTTTCTTCCTTTTCTGGCCATTTCTTCACCATGAGGGTCATTTCCTCGTCATCTTCATCCTCATCCTCATCCTCAAAATCTGTATCATTAGAATCATAGTTAGATTTTAACGCAATCATTTTCTTACCTCTGGATTCTCCTTCTTCATTAAGATGTTCCACTTCATATGATTGAAGTGTTCCTACAATTTTGTCTATAAAAACCGATGAGATCCTCTCCCGAATGGACGTTTTTATATTTTTCCATTCCTTGGATAATCTGTGAAGGATTTTGTTTACTTTCATGGAATCGAATATTGGTTGTCCTTGTTACGTCTGACGATGTCGGTGAATCTACTGAACATATCAATCACTGATTCATCTGTTTTTATTTTGAAGGATTCATGTTACCCGAGCAAAATATTTATTTTGGTTTCCTTCACTCAATTAGTTCCTCCGTATGTCACATGGAACCTCTCTCAAATTTCTTTAGCATAGTCACATGAGGATATGCGGTTATATTCAGTAGAAGATAAAGCACAATATAAAAACTAAACTGCTTTAGCATCGAAAGCTTCTCTCTTGGATAATTCTGTCTCAGACATGGCGTCAACTTCAAGTTTTTTGCTATCTGTGTCCTTTTTGGAGGAAAAGGCTCTAGGCCTAACACCTCTTAGAACTACATCCCACTCCAAGGGATTCTTGGATTTGATGAATGCTTTCATCTTATTCTTCCGGATGTTGTAGTCATTTCCATAAGAGTATGGAGCCCTTGTGTCACTTTATCCTTCCATAAGTCTTGGTGCAATAATACCAACCATCAAAAGATCGTTAACTTAGAAGTAATAAAACATTTCAATAAAGAGTAACCGAGCTCTGAATCTAATTGTTAGGGTTAGATGGATCACCTAAAGGGGGTGAAGAGGTGATAATGTGGAATAGTTAGAGGTTACAAGATCTAAGTAATGAATATTCAAGCTCATGTGAACAATTTCTCACACACTCTCAACCTCTAAAAGATTACACAGAATAGCTCACAGAAATGGATGTATATGATTGAAGATCACTCAAAACTTGAAAATTATAAACTTCAGATTTCAGCTTCTTGTTTTCTTTCAACATCTCGACCTTCTTTTATAATCCTTATTATCCAAGCTAACCGTTAGATATAACCTTAGAGGATTGTTCATCCAATCTACCAATTGGACTTAAACATTGTCGGAAGTCTCTCACTAATTTTGCCGCCCATATAACATATAGAGTTTCCATAAGAAGAGAACTTCATTTGGAAAGAATATTTCGTCTCTTCTAGATTGATTTCTCCAAGTCCTATTATATTCACCTTGAGAGATTTGGATTGATGCACTTTCCTTCTCGGATAAATCTTTTAACTCTAGCCAGGAATCCACCAAATTTCCGACTGTTGCACGAAGATTATTTTCCTGATCAATATCCCCGAGTATCAAATATCAAGGATATGAACTTCATGACTTAGAATCTGATTTTTTGAGTCTGATGAGTAATGTTTAATAGTGCTCATTAGAGTTCCCACCTAGAAAATCTTACTATTAAAATCAAAGAGCGAGTAAAGAAAGTTTTGTTAATCATCAAAACTAATAAGGGAGTTTTACTCGACACAATTAATTTAGAATGGCCTCAGTGAAACTAATCAAAATTGAAAATATGACCTTTAGGAGATACCATCCATTTTACCCACACCAACCTGATATTGCATAAATATTAATAAAATTGATTTTGTTGGAAGAATATTCGGCAGAAGAAATGACTAACCTCTTTGATACGCAATAAATGAATTATCTAGGAATTTACATTGAATTATGAGCGAATGATGGACAATATGACTTCACAATGGTCCGAATACATTCACAAGAAAAGTATTCACATTTTACAGTGTTAATGTCGATTGTCTTCTCAAAATAGAAATGGAAGCCTCTATATTCTCTGTTCGTTGATGATAGAAAGAAGAGAGAAGAGAGAACTATACTTTATGAATGTTCTTTCTTCGATCGTAGTTGCGGTTATCTATAGAAGTTAGTTATATAACTTTTCTCATATGCTTTCAAAAGGTATCTCTCCATCATATCACATCAAGACGAACAGGTGCATCTTAATCGCACTCCATCATGGACGTACCAAGGAAATATAAAATCTCTTACTCGGACATGATGGGCTTGATAGTGCTTTATCAAGAATATAAGACATTCAACATTTATTTACTTTAGAAACAATTTATACTAACAAGAAAGTCGTGTGACAAGTGAGTACACCTGTACTTGGGAGATCAAATTATGCACCTGTTAGGGATAATATAATGGCTACAATTCCCACAGTACCCCAGACATATTTTGCTACATTAGTCCAAGTATATTTATCCCTTAAAGGCTATACTTGACTATTTTTATACACAATGTATTTACAATTATATCCAAGACCACAAAATACCATATAATTAGTCAACCGATAAATACATGTGGTAGATGTAAAACAACAATAGTCTTCTTTTATACTCATATTTCTTTCCATTTCAAAACAACTTCTTTCCTATACATATGTATTCATGTCTCCCTCCATGTCACACCCATGTCTTTCTCCATAAAGCCATATTTATTGATCTTTCACTTCAAGAACATAGTTAGAAGTTCTTTACCAAAAAAAAAAAAAAAAAAACATAGTTAGAAGTAACATAGGGCATAAAATGAGGTAAATTATAAATTATCTCAAGGGCTCACACGATGAGTAAATATGGATGATTTCATTTACCTTTCCTTGTTAGTCGTGCAATGCACATATAGTATGAATTACATGCTATGGTGGATTTCTTTTTCTATAATAGCATATGTCATTTATTAAACATATTTATTATGCGGATCTTGTCTTAAATATAGTCGCATGCTTTTCACGTACTTATGTTTAGTTTGAGTGCTATATCAACTCGTTTTCTACAGTGCCCAATTAAATGCTCCCATTCGGCATCCTTCAAGTATACATGATTGTAGGACTATCATGTTCGGTCTTGTCATATACAAATCACAGATCTCATATTGACTCCAATCAAGGCAACGTAAGATATTTTATGTACTAAACTTGCTCTTCCAACATTTATAGTATATAACATCTCATCTCAACGTGCTAACTATAGCACTTGAGGTGATTGCTTGTGTAAGTGAGCCAATCATTACCTATTGACATATCTTGCAATATGTTTGTGCTAGTCTCATAATGAATTTGTACTTATTGATGAAACATCAAGTCACTAAAGACAAACAAGTATTATACATATGTTCACAGATATAAAAAACAATGATCCTCAATAATATTACATATCATTTTCTACATAACCTTAGAGACATCATGTGGGTTAAAAACACATCTCTAGGAATGATCTTCGTAAATGGATCAACAACTATTCTACTAGTTGAAATGTATTGTAGGATTATTTCTTTCTACTCTATTATATATCTGATGAAATTGTTCTTTATGTAATGTGCTCTATTATATCATGATACTTGAGATCTTTCACATAAGCAATGGCTACTTGACTATCACAATAAATTGTCACTGGTCTTGAAACCTCAGTGACAATAGCTAAATTTTCCAAGAAACATTTTTGCCATACTGCTTCTTGCATTGCGGTAGAACATGTAATAAATTTTGCTTCCATTGTAGACAAGGCTATGCATATATGTTTCTTGCTATTGTAAGAAATTGCACCTTCATTGAGAAAGAACACAAACCCAGAAATTGATTTACGCTCACCTAGGTCTCTTCCCCAATCAACATATGAGCAGTCTAATAAGCGTAAATAATTTCTTTAGGAATAAAGTCGATAATCCATGGTACCTTTCAATCATCTTAGGATTTTCTCCACTGCTTTCCAGTATGCTTGATCAGGATTTGATTGGTATCGACTTACCAATCTCACGACATTACATATGTTGAGTCGATTACATATTATAGCATACATCAAACTTCCGATCGCACTAACGTAAAGAACAATTTTCATTTCTTTTTTTTTCTTCTAGAGTCTTAGGACATATCTTAGAACTGAGGCCTTCACCTTACATGACAAGTATGTCAATTGGATTACAATGTTACATATTGAAACATTCAAGAATCTTCATTATATAAGACTCATGTAACATAGTAAAGAGTTTCCTTAATTGATCTCTTTCAATTTTAACTCTCAATATATAAACAGCTTCTCCCATGTCATTCATTTCAAAATTAGAGGACAATCATTCTCTTATGGTGATAATCAAACCATTGTCATTCTTAGCCAATAGTATATCGTCTACATAAAGTGATAAAATTACAAGTTTATCCTTAAATCGTTTGATATAAATACAATGATCTTTTTAATCATTGTAAACCCAAAAAAAAAAAAAAAAAAAAAAAAACGTTATGACTCGATGGAAACGAAAATACCATTATTTAGATGATTGTTTAAGGCCACAAACTGAGCGATGAAACTTGTAAACTTTATACTCCTGATCTTAAGTTATGAAACCTATTGCTTGCTTTATATAAATTTCTTCATCTAATATTCTATTGATAAATGCCGTCTTTACATCTATTTGATGTAATTCTAGGTCCAAATGTGTGACAATGGTTAGGATAAAGTGTATAGAGACAAACCTTACAACTGATGAAAATGTTTCTTCATAATATATACCCTCTTGTTGAATATAGCCTTTCGCCACAAGACGAGTTTTATACTTTTCAATGTATCATCTGTCCTTCACATAATCTTGGAAACCCATTTTTCTTTTCCAATAGCCTTGCGATTGGGTTCCAGATTAATCAAGTCCCATATGTGATTTACTTTCATTGACTCTATTTCATCTTCCAAAGTTTTTCTTCATTATTCATTGTCAAAAGATGAGAGAGCCTCTTGGATAATTTTAGGCTTGGCATCTTCTTGTGGTGTAAACATAAATACTTCCCCTCTAATCTCAAAATAACAACCGAGAATACTTTTATGATTACTTTTACGTAACTAAACTTCTTCTGAATTCAGTTCATTAGGCCATGCGACACTCCCATTAAGTTTTGTATATTGAGGTAAATTTTCATTTCCCTCAATAACATTAGTAAATGTGTTATTAGGATCTTCCATCTTATATAATTGAAAATCTTTGTCAATCTCACATCTACTAGAAAAATCGTTCTCCAAGAATATGACATCTCGTGATTCCATTTATGTCACACTTCCATCAACTTGTCCACCTGTGAACACGTACCCTTTGGAGTGTTCAAAATATCTTATAAAGATACATTTATTCCCTCTATGGTCTAATTTGTCATATTTATGGAAAGAATCATGAATAAAAGCTATACGCCCCTAAGATTGTTGGTTACTTAAGTCTAGTTTCTTACCAGTTCACAATTCATAAGGGATGGAAGTGACTAACTTAGAGGGCACATGGTTAAGTATTTAGGTAGCAATCAATAACGCATCTCCCCAATATGAGACATGTAGATTTGCCTGTGCCATCATAGACCTAACCATTTTTCAATAGGGTTTTATTCATTCTCTCAACAATCCCATTTTGTTATAAAGTACAAGGAATAATTAATTGCCTTACAATTCTCTATTCATCACAAAGTGCATCGAATTGCTAAGATGGATACTTATATCCGCAATCGATTTTCAATATATTTATTATTTTATTTAATTGATTCTCTACCAAATCTATATACCGTCTAAAGCAATCTAATGCCTTTTGATTTATGAGATAATAGAAAAACATAACCAAAACGCGAGAAGTCATCCATAAAAGTGATGAAATATGAGACTTCATACCTCGCATTCATATTAAGTGGACCCCAAATGTCGAAATATATAAGTTGTAATGGAAGATCAGCTCTAGTTCCTTTACCAAATGGCTTTTTAGTTACTTTTTCCGCTAGACAATGTTCATATACGGATAGATCAACATTAGTAAGTGACCCTAAAAAGTATTATCTAGCTAACCTTTACATTCTTTGTAACTTAATATGACCTAGTCTAACATGCTGAATACTTGCATCAATCTCCACAATACTATAAGATGCAATTAAAGAAAAACAATCATCAATATTAACAATGTACACATCATAGTCAATGTCTAACGTCATAAAATCATTTAATACATTAGCAAAACCATAATAAATTGTTCCAAATAAAATGTTAACACAATCATCATAGAAATTCAATACACAACCTAATCTTAGAAGAATAATTACGGAGATAAAGTTTTATTGAATATTTGGAGCATAGAGGACATTATGTGGGAATAGGTTTTAATCACCATGTAAGATTAATTTACATGTGCCAATACTTTTCACCTTAACTCTTGAGTTATTTCCAATATATATGTATTTTCTTCCAGGTTGTATCTAACGATACTCCACAAATGCTCCTCGGTCTTGAGTTACGTGGTCCGTTGCTCTTGAGTCTAAAGTCCACATAGGATGAGATTCAGCAAGTATTACAATGTTAGAAATAAAAACATTACTTAAAGTAATGGAGTAATGGGGTATCTCTTTCAACTTAATGCTTTCACGAGTGAAGTGACCTGGCTTGCTGCAATTATAGCACTTCATTTTGGCATTGTCTTTCTCCCTACCACGCTTCTTGCGTTAAAGGGTTTTCACTCTCTTGGGTGCCTGACCAGTCTCTTTTCCTTTGTTATTGAATTTATTGTTCCTCTTGCATTTGAAGTTTGAAACTTTGCGTAAACTCAATTCAACAACATAGACATGGGTAGAGGATTTAGCAGTCTCTAGGCACTTATCCTCTAATTCCAAATGACGCATATATCATCAAAAGTGACGATATTGTCATTGTGTGTCATGTTGATTTTTATATGAAGATACTTTATAACAGCCCAAACTTAATGTTCATCAGTAAAGGTGTGACCTGCTAACTTCAGCTCATGTATCATGTTTGACATCTTTCGAAGATACTTTCTCATCATTAGATTTGGGCACTTTTGGTATATATCAAACTTGATAGTGAGCCTTCTTAACTTAGTAGTAGACGTACCCCCTGAAAGTGCTATTATGAACACTTAGAGGTGGGTGAATAGGTGTTTAAAATAAACCTTGACAAATAAATGCGGAATAAAATAAAGGAGTTCAGGGAAGAGAATAAAAACATAGAATTTATAGTGGTTCGGCTTAGATCAAGCCTACATCCACTCTCCCACGCTAATAGCTTTCTGCTGGATTCCACTATGCAATCAACAAGATATTACAACTTTGAGTGCAAACACTTAGTAGTAGATCACACTATCTCACTAAGTCACTCTTTTGGTATTTTTCTTAAGATCACAAACGTTTAAGCTCACGAGAGACAAGTGTATGATCGAAGTTGCTCAGACTTTGGAATTATAAATTCTACGCTCTGTCTCTTACTTGCTCATTGGTCCTTGATCTCCTTAAATACTCCTCAACTTCCAAACTAGCCGTTGGACAGCATTTAGAGGATCGTCTTCCAATCTACCCATTGGACAGATCTGTATCTAGAAGATTTGGTAGCCGTTGAGTGATAGAAGTAGAATCCTAAATTGATTCTAATCGCCCATACAAACAGTATCTTGATTTCCATAAGTAGAGCTTCTTCGTTTAGAAATTTCTTATCTTCAATATCCAATTGTCAATCAATTAGATTGAATCAATCAAATCAATATTGATGTAGAATCCAAACCAGATCACTAGCCGTTATATGACCTGTGTTACGATCTGTCTAGTTCTGGATGTAAAGTTTGATAGTAATAGACTTTATAATTTGAGTCTGAGTACAATAGACTTTACAATCTGAGTCTGAGTGTGATAGACTTTAAGGTTTGGACATAGTCTGAATAAGTTCAGCTTCAGCATAAAGTTTGTCTTCTGGTTCTTCCAAGTATAGACTTTGATAATAACCTTTATATGTTCTATCATCTGCATAGTCTGTTACTCAACCATTAAATACGTTAGTAGCCTTTGATTTATTTTGTCATCTTCAAAACATCATAAGGGATTTCCCTAACACCCCGAACTTATCTTTCAAGGCAGCTCATATTGCTTGAGCTTTGTCATAACTTTTAAATTCACACATGAGATCATCTTGCATATAATTCGCCATTAATGCTATTTTTGTTTTTCTAAGCTTAATAAGTTTTTTGATCTTTTCTATGCTAAGCTGAAGTTCCATACTCAGGTTCATCCATAGTGTGGTTGAAGGTTTCCTCAAGGGTCTAACCCATTCGATGTGAAATATCATAATTGTCACTGTTCAGCTTCTCACTCTTATTGATGTCAGCCACAATAGTCTTGGATACTGAAACCATAATCAATTACTACTACACATTGACATAATAAACACAGAATCAATACTAGCACAATTTCAACAATAACACACATATTTAATTGACAACAAAGACAAACTAAGTTAATGATTATTCAACAAAAGGCATAGAAATGAAAGTTCACTATGTTCCCAATCAACTTTTGCGTACCATTGTTTTATTATCATTAACTAGTTTAATTTGTGCAAATTCTAAGTTCTAGATGAGAACTCTTTCGAATTCTACCAACCTATGAACTCCCACTAGAAAAAAATAATTACATGACCTCATGTAATTGTCACATTTTCTATTAAATATAAAAAGACATAGCATGATATGAACTAATGTACAAATTAATCATGTAGCAATTATAATCGAAAGCGGAATTCAAAACCATAGGGAAATACAGGTTAGAAGGACTAATCAATGCACTTATAGCTAAAAAATACTCGTATTTAGGGTTATGTATGCATTTTTATACCATTAAAAGCCTCAAACATGTAAAATAACTATACTACAATGTAGAGCACATCCATACAAATCAAACGCCACCAACCACGTGTCGGTCGGACCTCACATGTGCCCACACGTGCCAGCAAGCCAATGACGTCATCACGGTTGGACTTGGCCAATCAACCTAGTCTGACCGTTGACCAGTCAACCGGGTCGGGTCTTCGGATAGGATCTTTAGGTCGCGTCACATGTCAAGTCGGTGGTCGGGTCGGGTCGATGACGTTATTGATGACATTAGTGGGTCGGTTACTGATGGTTTGCTAACGTTATTGATAATGTCGGCACGCGCTGATTCGTTGACATGCATATGACACTCACGCACTGGGCAACCCAAGCGCGTGGGGTGCGTGGCACTCATGCGCCGTGGATTCTAGCCATTCGTGTGGGTGCATCTAGCATAGTCCAACGGTGTGCCACTCGCTGTTTTGATCGTTTTGACAAGCACTTTTACCTCGTATATTCAAAAATTGATTTTGGCCCAAAAGATATTCCAAAAAATGACCAAAATAGAACTAGGGAAAAGTACAAAAATAGTCCTAAACCTTTTGCATTGGTACCAATTCAGTCATAAACTTTTCAATTGGACAAATTTAGTCCTAAATCTTTTTATATTGGTACCAATTCAGTCCATCTGGCTCATTTAAGCCGGAAATTGTTGACATGGCCGCCGGTGGTCTTATGTGGCGTCACGTGGACAAATTTTATAATTTTTTATATATTTTTTTTCTCTTTTCCTTTTTTTTTTTTTTCTTTTTTTTTTCCCTTTTCTCCTTATCCTTTGGACAGTGAGGTCACCGGCCACCGACTAGTAGGGCGAGGGGCCCTGCGCCCTCGCCGGCCACAAGCAAGGGCGTCGGCCCCCGCCTAGATCCAGGTGAGGGCCGAAATGCTCGCCTGTTGGCCGTCGAGGGCCTCTGTGCCCTCGTCGGCCACAGGCGAGGGCACGACGGCCCTCACTCATGGCGGGCGAGGGCACGACACTTTCGCCCGCCGCGAGCGAGGGCATCGGGCCCTTGCCCAGATCTAGGCGAGGGCCATGGCAGCCTCGCTTGCGGCGAGCGAGGGCGTCGTGCCCTCGCCCGGATCCGGGCAAGGGCTGCCATGCCCTCGCTCGCCATGAGCGAGGGCCGCCGTGCCCTCGCCAGCCAACGAGCGAGGTTGCCCTCGTCTGGATCTAGGTGGGGGCCAAAATCCTCACTTGTGGTCGGTAGGCGTGGCGGCCCTCGCCAGTGGTCGGCGAGGGCACGGGGCCCCTTGCCCCAGCCATCCTATGGCTGGCGATGGTTGATCAGCCAATGACCTCACCGGCCAAGGGATAAGGAGAAAAAAAAAAAGGAAAAAAAATTGAAAAAAATTAAAAAAATCAATTTGTACACGTGGCGCCACATAAGACCGCCGGCGGCCACGTTAGCAATTTCCAGCTTAAATTAGCTGGATGAGCTGAATTGCTACTAATATAAAAAGGTTTAGGACTAAATTGGTTCAATTAAAAAGTTTAGGACTGAATTGGTACCAATATAAAAGGTTTAGGACTATTTTGGTACTTTTCCCATAGAACTGTCATCCGCAACCTCCAAACCCATTGTTTGCTTCAGTTCGTTTTTGACGATTCATGTTGCAATCTCTGAGCAATGAACATCTAGACAATATGAATTCATCCTCTTGATCTCCATATCAAACATTAAGTGAAAAAGTTCGACGAAGAAAAAAGGTAAAGATCATAATATAGGCTCTGATACCATTGTTGGAAGTATAGTCGACGGAAAAAATGACTAACCTCTTCAATGCGCAATAAATGAATTACCCAGGAATATACGTTGAATCACGAGCGAACCATGGATGATATGACTTCACGATGGTCTGAATACAATCAAAAGGAAAGTATTTACATTCCACAGCATTAATGCTGATTGTCTTTCCAAAGTAGAAATGGAAGCCTCTATGTTCTTTGTTCACTGATGATAGGGAGAAAATAAAGAAGAGAACTGTACTTTCCAAACGTTCTTTCTTTGACCACAGTTGCGGCTATCTTTAGAAGTTATTTATATAACTTCCCTCAAAAGATAACTTCCTTCACATCCCTTCAAAATGTGTCTCTCTATCATATCACATCAAGACGAATCGGCGCATCTTAATCACACTCCATCATGTCCATCATGGATGTACCAACAAAATATTACAGATTTGAACTATATTGACATTACTATTAGCATAAAATTTGATGAAGTACCAACGGAATTTCACTTCAACATGTTTACACTAGCTTTGGTGTTATCCTTGTCTTTGATTTCTTGCAGCAATATCACCGGGTATTACACGGCAGATTTCCCTGACCTGCCGCATGTGGGGTTCAACTTCACTTCCGACGACTTAGAGACGGACAACGTGACAATGGTGGACCAAGGAACGAAGGTCAAGGTGTTGAACTACAACGCGTCCGTCGAGATAATCCTCCAAGGGACCGACGTGATGAACACCGCCGAGACTCACCCGATGCACCTGCATGGGTTCCGGTTCTACGTGGTCGGACTGGGCGAGGGCAACTTCGACAATGGGACCGCTCCAGAAACCTACAACCTATATGATCCCCCCGAAATGAACACCGTCCCAGCGCCTAGGGACGGGTGGGCTGTCATTAGATTCAGGGCAAACAATCCTGGCAAGTTCACTGGTTGCGCTCACGCTAACTTCACAATAGAGAAAAGACAGATCAATTTTTCCTAACTCGAATTCTTTTTGGGCAGGCGTATGGTACTTTCACTGTCATTTTGATCGGCACATGTCGTGGGGCATGGACATCGTATTCATCATCAAGAACGGAAACACGGCTGAGACGAGCATCCGGGAGCCTCCGGCGTACATGCCTCCTTGCGAGGCCGACTCATCACTCTTGACCGCCTTTCGTTCTTACTTACAACAGAAGGCTTGAGTAATTTTCTCTTCATGGTGTGGCTGTCGTGGGAAGTTTGCATTCGGAAACAGACTTATAATGTGGCCCATTGTACCTGTAGATGCCTTTTTCCTTTTTTGATTAATTATAAAGGGAAAATAAAATATAGCCGCCCATTTATTCAACTTATGGCGCTGAATAAAAAGTGCATTTACAATGTTAAATGATGGGCTTCGAAGTCTCAATGAATTCCAGATACGGAGTCAAATTAACAAAGTAGTATATCAAACAATATTCAATGAAAATGTGAAATTGCCATGCTGTCATGGCCTGGGCCATTGGCCCAATTCAAAGGCCCTTGCGGCTTGTAATACTCGATCATGAGTAGCACATTATCCGACTCAAGCGCGCAATGATCCGATTGTGAGGGGTATGTACAATTTGCAGGACCGTTCGTAAGAAAGCAAGAATGAAAAGTGGCCCTGAGTTTCAAGTCAGTTGTATCAATCAATGATACAAACAATGTACATCAAAGGACTATTGGAATAGGAGAATTTTAGTAAAACCCCCAAAAAGAGCTTTACAGACATCTTATGTCCTAGTATGAGTAGACGAAAAATAAGAAACATACGAAAAATATTCCTAAGCTATGTCGACGCTTGCTTGAACCAAGTAGCCCACACGGAACTTTTCGTATCAGCCCTTCCACGTCTTGGTGGCAAGGCTTCAAGTAGCTCACGTGGAATACTAGGTGGATTTTCAACCAAGCGGCCAACTGAGGTCGACGAGCGACTTTGCCTACTTTCACCAGCATTGGCATTGGCCCTTCATACTTTCGGATGAGTCGCCTATCTTTTTATAAGGGAATACAACTGTTTCAGAAGGATCCTCAACATGGCCGGGTCGTCTACCTAGTACTCATCACTCTTCTCTTCTCTTCTGATCGGCCCATTTCGTCATCGCCTCGATGCCCTCTCAGGATAGGCACAAGAGATGTCGCTGTTTTGCCTCCCATTTTTGCTGATGTTGTAGGCTTGTGGGCATTTACTCAATGTGGTACCACCAATGTTTCGGAAGTGAAGGCTGTGAGGCTATTAGTGTTATGGCTAGAGATATATAATCTAGAGGGGGTGGTTAACAAGAGTGTGTGTATCTTAGAGAATAAAGATTTCTCAATATTTGATATCTCACACTTTGAATCTTCCACAGTACATGTTGATCTTCTTATATAGCCTTTAAGGTCCTTACTACCTGTTGGAAAATCTCCAAGGGTATTTTAGTAGTTAAGACAAAAGTTAGGATAGGTTAGCTCCTACTAGAGACAGGATAGGATTGAATGTAAGGAGATATAGTTTGGATAAAATTATCCCATTGATGATGGATAAAGATGAATAAGATTTCTCATATTCATAATATAAAAGTTATTTTTCTTAAATAACGAACATCTTAAATAATAAAACTAAACAATATTAATATATACACAATATTTGAATTCTAATATTAAAAATAAAATTCAAAATAACAAAAAAAGTAATTTTCATTTTTATTTATTCCTCTATTTATTTATACATTCAAATTTATTTCTAGTCTATAATAAATATTTTGTGTGTGTGTGTATATATATAGTATCTATGTCATTACATATTTTAGGTATAGTTTATTATTTAATATAATTTTTATGAAGGAACGATGGAAGTGAATAAAAAAAGAGATGGAAAACTAATAAATAACTAAATAAAAATGAAGTAGAAAAACTCAGATATTAAATTCATACTTGAAAGAATCTTTCTAATTCTCAAAGAATGAGGAGTAATTAAATTTCTAAAAAAACCTACCCTCTCCTCCTCCTCCATATCTTTGGTTCACGTAGAAGTTCTACGACTCCTCCGTAGTTTTTTAGTTCATGTCAAAACTCCATGAAAATGGTGAAAGAGTTTAAGCTCCTCCTTCGTATCTTCGGTTCACGTAGAAGTTCTACGACTCCTCCGTAGTTTTTTAGTTAATGTCAAAACTCCATGAAAATGGTGAAAGAGTTTAAGCTTCTTCTCATTCATAATCTCCTCCTCCTCCTCCTTCTCCTTCTCCGTATCTTTGGTTCACGTAGAAGTTCTACAACTCCTCTGTAGTTTTTTAGTTCATGTCAAAACTCCATGAAAATGGTGAAAGAGTTTAAGCTTCTTCTCATTCATAATCTCCTCCTCCTCCTCTGTATCTTTGGTTCATGTAGAAGTTCTATGACTCCTCTGTAGTATTTTAGGTCATGTCAAAACTCCATGAAAATGGTGAAAGAGTTTAAGCTTCTTCTCATTCATAATCTCTGGTTCATGTCAAAAGTTCATGAAAGAGTCAAAACTCATTTTCCTCCATAAGTCTTCTCCTCCTCCTCCTCCTCCTCCTCCTCCATATCTTTGGTTCGCATAGAAGTTCTACAACTCCTCCGTAGTTTTTTAGTTCATGTCAAAACTCCATGAAAATGGTGAAAGAGGTTAAGTTTCTTCTCATTCATAATCTCCGGTTCATGTCAAAAGTTCATGAAAGAGTCAAAACTCCTTTTCCTCCATAAGTTTGTGGTTCATGTTGAAGTTTCACGAAAGTAGCGGGAGAGCCAAAACATAATAATTTTCGTAATCACGAAGGTGAATGATCACATTTTCTCTCTTTTACTAGATTTGGCAGTGAATTATGATAGATTTTTACAATCTTTGTCCCACAATTTTCAGGTTTATTTACACTAATATGTCCTAAATACTAGACAATAGACGGAATAGGATATGAAAATATCCGGTTTTATTATTGTAATTCGCCAAATAATGAATAGCATATAGTAAAATCCCTGGTTTTTATATCCTATCTTATTAAATCCTATCCAGGCTAGATAAAGGGACCTTGGCTGGCTTTTGAAAGAGGGAAACTAACGCTTTCTTTCCAAATTTTAAGAAGATATTCGACTAATTCTGAGTGGAATTCATGGACAGAATCTGGGAAATTCGTGAACCGAGAGCATATTCTAGGCCACATATTCTCGGTGGAGAAGAGGGAAAGTGGAGCTTTTCGTTCTAGGCGGTGGAATTACCTTCCACAAACGAGGGCTCCCGTGTTTCTCTTACTGATCCGAAGCTTGCATATTAGGGAAGGGGCTGGTTATTTCTATTTTCTGAGATGTGCATTTTGGCCATTCAAAAGAGCAACCTGCAGACACATAGTAGGGGTTAAAAGGCGACGGTCAGGAAGGATTCTCCATCACCAAAATCCATCCATTGATATTCCAGAAATCAGTATACGTTCGCATCATCATCGCTTCATCATACTCACCTTCATATATCATCTCACGAAACTTTATCTCTAAGACACACCACAGTACGAGGATACACGCCCCGTGAGAATCCATGCGTAGCGATGAGGCTCCTCCCGCGGTCGTTGCTGCCGCAAGAACCCCTGCTATCGCGCCTCACCTTGCTGCCGAGCCTAGCAGGCCCTCACCTGTTCCGCAGCCTCAGAAACACCAGCGGACGAGTTCCAGGCTCGCCCATCAAGCTGTTCAGCAACATCTAGCGATCAGCCCGGCATCTGCTGCGTCCTTGCACGACCAGACTAGTCTTGCCACCGAACCCCCGCAGTGAACTCGTAGTGGCACTGCGAACTCCTCCACTTGAATAGCAACTCCAGCGAGGTTCCAACCCAGCTCCGGCGCACCAGACCAGCTCTTGCCGTGACATGCACCTAAACCACCAGCTACCACAGTGACGGCACCGATGAAACCCTTTGTCGGCTTATCCATTTTTCTACAGCATATCGACGTCTTCACAGAGCTTCAAGCTGAGGTCTAGCGAGTTCGCATGCTCAGCAACCCCCGGCGGTCGCTATCCAGTCACTGATCTTTCTCGCTACGCGAGTCAAATCTCTACTGTCAAGCCGCCTTCCCTCGTTCGAATCAAAAGATCAATTTAAGGAGTTTCCTAAACGATACTAAATTGAAATTAATTGATTCTAATTCGATTTAATTTAATTCGTTAGGCATTACCAAATAGGTCATTTCCTTGGTTGAGTCGGTTCATATATTTTGAAAATTGGGAAATTGTTCTTTTGGACTAAGATTGGACCCTCAATTCAATTTCTCCTTATTTGGGCGGATTAATATCTAATATAATCATCAATCATGTAGGGTGTTAGAATTTATATGTTATTATTAGATTAGACACGTGCATCAAGTATATATATATATATATATATATATATATATATATATATATATATATATATATCTATGCGTGCGCGCGTGTGTGTACATAAAGAATAAGTGTACTGAAAGTTTTAAAATTTGTCACGAAAGTGTAATCGAGTCCTAAAACTTTTAAGAAGTGCAACTAAGTTTTAAAACTTGTTAGGAAAATGCAATCGCGTCCTAAAACTTATCAAATTAATTCAATCAAGTCATTCCATTGATTACACTTTTTGGAAGTTCTAGGATTTAATTGAGGACTCGATTGCACTTTTTGAAAGTTTTAGGATTTGATGGTACTTTCGTAATAAATTTTAGGACTTAATTGTATTTTTTGAAAGTTTTAGGACTTAACTGTACTTTTGTGACAAGATTTAGGATTTCTAATGTATTTATCCCATAAAAAAAAAAAAATTGCATTGCATTTAAGACAGTAGTTTGCATATCTTCCTAGTTTATTACTTCATGTTTTGGGAATTATGTACTAAAATAGAAATATTTTTTTTGTCTATGCTACTCTAATTCTTATCTCGCTTAAACTTTTGCTCCGCCTCTTTATAAAGTCTGAGAGTCAAATCTCATACTTGAAACTAAACATCCCCATTTATGATTTAATATAAATTATTTAATAATTTAATTTTGGTGCATCACATAAATGAATGATCCAAATTGATTGAACTGCATTTAATTCAAGATTGCATTTAGTGTTATATCACATTCATACACGTTTCTTAATTTGAAATTGCATATCTTAGGTACATTAAGAATGATTCAGTGATTTAGGAAAGCATAACCATCATTTGGTGCATATTTGGAATTAATTAACATTATTTCCTAATTGGTTAAAGTCATTTTAGGCAGTTTCCTATCTTGGATCATAAAGAAAAAACCCAAAAAGAAATAATTGATATTTCACTTGGCAATCATGTGTAGGTTATGCGCCATTGTTTATTTTTTTAGTTAACATTTCGCAGAATACTGGATATATTGGATACAATAAAGCTTTTTTGCTTAGCATAAAGGTTTTTCTGTCTCCCTAAACAATTATTTGACGTTTTCATTTATCAAATATTAAGTTGTTGGTTGTGCACTCTCATGATTACCTCTCACATATTAGTGATTTAAGATTAAAATTGATCAAAACTGCTCACAATTTTTTTTCGTTTTTTTTTAATCGAAGAGAAGATGTACCAAAAGGCCATTAGTTTATTCTAGCATAACCAACTCCCTGTATTTATGAATCTCTAGTCTGTGGAAGTAAAATATTCTCTCGCATTTCTAATTGACCCATAATAGATTAGTAGCGAATCATAAATAAGTTAAATTGCATGTTTAGATGGTTTAATTAAAACTTCAGAGTTGAGATTGGCATAGGCTTGGGATGCTAAATGACAGCATCACGAGGTTGCAACTCTTGCCTGGTCCACTATCATATTTCAGCCTACGCCCTTAGGTTGGGGCATTGCATGGGCGATCATCCATGGATGAATATGAACTCCACCGCTCTTTAATTGTTGAGTTGTCAACTTTGGAAGGGGCAATTTAAAAGATTGCGAGTTTACCCTCTAAATGAATAAGATCTTAATCAAATTTGGTCCTATGAACAACGGTGATATCAATTTTATTCTATTTAAGGGACCCTTTTTAACGGGAAAAATATTAATAAAATCTTACACATTTTATATTTGTGCCAATTTAGTCTTAAACCTTTTAGCGGTGTTAATTTAATCATAAACCTTTCACTTTGTACAAATTCAGTCCTTTCCGGCTAATTTTAGCTAGATTTTGCTAACTAGGCGTCGATCAATTGCATAGCATGATCGATGCTGACGTGGACAACTTTTAATAATATTTTTATTATTATTATTTTCTTTTTTTCCTTTCTCCTCCTCCTTCCTATAGCCGGTCGCCTAGAGGCGACGGCCGGTGAGCCTCACAACCATTGGTGAGGCTTGAGCCCTCCCTAGAGGCCTCGAGGGCCGCTCGCATTAAGCAGCATGGCTCTAGCGAGGGTCAAGCCTCTCCTAGCCTCTGGTGAGGCTAGCTAGAGGCTGCCCTCTAGCAAGGTCGAACCTCACCCATGGCTGGCAAGGCTCAACCTCGTCAGCCTAAAGCGAGGCCGCCTTGGGTGAGGGCGAGCCTCACCGCCCAATGTAAGCAGCTCTTGCGATCTCTAGCGACGGCTCAAGCCTCGCCAGTGGCCATGAGGCTCATCGGCCGTCAACTCTGTTATTGGCCATGACACATCAGTCGACCGACGCCTAGTCAACAAAATCCAACCAAAATTAGTTGGAATAATTGAATTGACATGAAATCAAAAGGTTTAAGACTAAATTGGCACCATAAAAGGTTTATAACTAAATTGACACAACTACAAAAGGTTTAGGATTTTTTTGACACTTTTCCTCTTTTTAACTACAGGCAGTGCTCTTCTAGCTAGATCTTTTAATAGCCCTAGTAGCTCGTCTAACCTACCGTAACCAATATAGCTTGAAGCACAAGTTGGGCCAATTCACGCGAGCAATTTCCTTCTTGGGCTCGGAAAAGTCCATATAGACTTGCTTGTACATCCCTGCCCATTGATAAGGTCTACTTTCAGCTGCAATGTCTTGACTTAATAAACTCATAATTGTCCCTTTTGTCACTTGACCGGTGGTAAAGAATAAAGATGCAAGAATAGATAGATCAAAGGGCACATCCTCAAATTCTAAACCCCTGATATCTCTGCTGTTTTGCTTCGCGCGAGTACCTACCTAAGATGGCAATTACCTTGGGATGATTTCATGGGTCTTAATTTCGCATTACAATCCAAGAGCACGTGCGAATACCAATACAGACATTGTACGTCCTCCGTTCTCCCGCGGTGATTACTTAAGGTCGAAGAAAAGGAAGTAGCCGAACTACAGTCGTCATCTGTCAGTCAAGCAGATCTTTCAGAAGTTCGCTCCACGAGAAAGCAGTGGACAAAGTTACCGCGACGGTTTTCGGGCGTTTTCTATGTGGGTGGTGTCTGCTCTTCCTTTTCTAATTTTCTTTTTTCCTCCTTGTTCCAACTAGAGGGAGAGAAGAAACTTCAGCAAACCATACAAACTTTTAGGTGGAGGCTTTTCTTATTTTATGGTTTCCAGAAGGGGATTAAATCGAAAATATAATCTTCGCAACGTGATTCGCATGTGAGGTTTGTTTTATGGACGCATGTATTTTTTAATTTTTTATTTCCCTCTCCCATGAAAAATGAAAGTGTTTATAATTGAGAAATGGAAAACCACAACGATCTGTATTTAGGTGTAGAAGAAAATATTCTAAATGATTTTTAGGAGCTAGGATCATGACACTTATGATTTGATGATTATTTACTCACACTCCATTTGTTTCACGAGAACAAATAATTTGGAATATATATATATTTTAAATAATTGATCGCTTGTATCGGTTGAAATAATTAATTAAACGAAAGTTTTTTCATTATCAATAATGATTTATGTGTAAATATTTTATGAACGGTGGAAAATGTTTTTTGTTACTTCCTCTTGTAAGCTATACAAACAATCATTTTTTTAAAATATTATCCAAATAATTCGTTTTTTTTTTTTTTTTGTGAAACAAATGGAGTTTATTAAGGAATTATCTTGTAGTTGAAAACAAATGTGATTATGCTAAAAAGGGGAATAATCCATTCTGTCAATGAATTTATTTATAAGTATAACTATGGTTTTATGTATCTATATAATTATTTTAAATATCGATGCTGAACTTTTTTTTTTTAAATATCCTCCTATCACTAATGGCGTTTCTATTTAAGTGATATTTTTTTTTTCGGTAACTTTTTTATTCAAGTGACTCGCTCCTTTAACTTTACAAAAGACTACTTGATAAGTCGAAAGAATTCCCGGATGCTCTTCACCAGTTTAGGTGTTTTTTTTTTTTTTCTTTCATATGATCGAGAAATTTATCTTAATTATAATAAAATAAAAAGTATTGCACAACGTGCAATTACAATAGTGTTTCGTTCACGATTACTTTTTATACTCTCGTCCTCGAGATTCCCTATTTTGTCTAATTTTAGCACTAATTTTTTTTTCCCGATTGTTGATGGTCACCCTGATGTTATTTTAGTTTAATATCTTTTTTTTTTCTGCTTGGTCCGGTTGCCTGGCACCACATCCCAATATATCCAAAATTTATTATAGGAGTACGGTGTATATACTAAATTGAACCTGGAACCCCAGAGATGGTGGGACCTATTTGAAAATCATATGGGATCCGCTATTTTTAATGGTTCAGATTTAATTTAATATGTAAATACAATGAAAATCATTCTTGTCGCGGCGGGCGTGTTTCTCCAGTCAAAGTAGCGACCACTTCTTTCTTTTGTTTACAAACTTCCACTTTTATTAAGACATTTGTTTTTTTTTTTTCCTTTTTTTAAACTCTTTTCAAAATAAATTGTTTTGCAAGTACTTTTACGCCATCTTGGAAAGTAATTCAATTACAAATACTTCCGACTTCGGGTCCTCTGCCGTATGCCTATGCGGATTATGCGATTGAGTTTTTCAATATGCAATTCTAGTAATTAAGTCGTTTTATATTGTACGATTTGTGCAATTGAATCCTCTTTGCACCGATTCATTCGATAAATTGATGTCTCACTTTATATTTGTTCTCCCTGTGTGGTGTGCGTGTTGCCCCCTTTATGTGTTTAGGGTTCTCCCGACTTGATTGATATTGAGTCATGTGGCACGCATTAGATAGTGAGTAAAGTTGGAATGGAAGATAAGGTTGGTACGTCCATACGATGTCCTTCTCCCTCAAATTTAGTAAGGAAAATATTAAAACGTATCTAAACAAAATACTTGTTAAGGATTATTGATTGCAATTTGAAAGTATCAATATTTCCAGTTGAAGGATGCTTGCTCTTTTGAAATTCGTTCTCTCTCAATTCTCTGAGTGCATTAGCATGCATTTTTACTATTTTTAGTGATGTTATCTGGCGTTCCCGGGGCCATTTTGTGAATAGACTAGGGTTGATCATTTTTTATTTTTTATTTTAATGTGTTTCACGTGCAATTGGTAGCAAATTTTTGAACAACGGACTTTTCCCCTTGGAAACTGTGGCGCAGAATTGGGAATATTAATGCAGATGGGGTCACCAAGAGTTCAACATTCCTCTTCCCTCACTTTCTTCGAAGCCAAAGCATGATGAAGTTGTACCTAAAGGTCTTAAGCCCCGTAACCGTGCCCTGCAGGGCATTGAAGACGACCACGTGAGCTCTTTTGCGGTATCTAACACATGCTGGCATTATAACCATACGTCAAAACGCCCCTCGTGCCGGAAGAATCTGCACCAATAGCGAGACTCAGAGAGAGAGAGAGAGAGAGAGATTCGAGTTATAAAGGAGCGAAAGCGAGCCGCTTCTGTCAGTAGCATCGTTCGAAACCAGTTTAAAAGAGCAGCCACCGTAACCCAGGTGGCCAAGATGGGTTCTTCTCCGTGCGAGCTCCGATGGCTTCTCGCTCTACTGGGTGGACTGCTGTTGCTCCTACCTCTGGCTCAAGGCGAGGACCATTACTACACTTTCGTCGTAAGCTTTCGAGCATCTCGCTTATTGACCCTTGTCCATTTTCGGCTCATTTTCAATGCCATTGTTGCCATTCGCTCTGGTTGTGTCTTCCGGGGTTGTTTAAGGGATGTTTGCGACCGTGTGTGCATGTGCGTGTAGCTGCGAGACACCAACTTCACGAGGCTGTGCACGACGAAGAGCATGTTTACGGTGAACGAAAGCTTCCCGGGGCCGGCGCTGTACGTACGTAAGGGAGACACGGCCTACGTCAACGTTTTCAACGAAGGTCACTACGGAGTCACCATTCACTGGTAAGTCAACAGAGGCGTTGTTCTGCTTTTTACGAGTCAAATGCGAATGTGTTTGAAAGTTGGGTGGTCGAGGAACTTTTTCTCTGCTGGTCTAGCTAGCCGTCCGGTTAATTAGACGCCAAACAAAATGTGATCGCAGCTCTACGCACTGTTTTTTCCGTTGGAGCAATGCTAGATATGTGTTGTAGGCACGATGCACAGATTCTGTTCCGCGAGTAACGAGGACATCCTAATACGAGGAAGGAGTATTTGAACGTTGGTACCTGAAAAATCATCTGATCATTTTTCTATGTTATTTTTATTGTACTGCAAAAAACTCTAAAGTATGAGTATTTCGATAAACTATGCATACTGCAACATTGATATCCCAAAAATTGTTTTGTGTTAGGAAAACTCCTAAGCTATGCCCGCTATGCCATCAACATCTTTAACTTTTTTCTGTGTCGCAAAAACTCTAAAATTTATACTGATGTGATGAAAGCATCCTCCATCTACCACCAAAACCCTAAATTTGGACTCTAGCAAATTCCTAGTTGAATCTAAAAATGTACGGCATTTATATCATAACAGACAAAGTTCAAGCTTTTTGGTGGTAGATGGAGCAGGGTATTTTTGTCGTATCAGTACAAATGTGGGCTATCAAAAGTACGGAATAAAAGTTTATTTCAATAGACAAAGTCTAAGGTTTTTTGTGATAAATGAATGGTGTTGATTGTTATAACAGTAGTGTTGTGATGGGTATTATAGCTTGTGATTGTTTGGTAGTATTTTTCTTATTATATTAAGTTGGGAGGCACGGGCATGGGGGGGAAGGAGGTTTTATGAAGAGCAGCTCAAAAGTTAGGTAGGATTTTCTGACGGTCAATAGACCCCATAAAGAAAAGCTCGTGGTCAAATTTTGGGCACTAAAAAAATAAAAAAAACGCGAGACAGAGACACCGTAGGTCCAACCAATTTTTTACATCCTTTTTGACGTCAACCAACTGTCCAACCTTTCGGCCTTAATATTCTCGTTCTGCTGTATAGCATTGAACGCATTATAAGCTTTTTACTTAATTTCATAAGTTTAAGTGGCACGATGTCATCCCATGTGAAGACAACAACAACTGAGCCACTGTATCTTACTTAGGAGGACTTCTAATGAAAGAATGCCACGTCACTTAGTAAATAATCCGTTTTTGTTAATAATTAACATATCTAGAATTGGTCAACGCATTATATTTACAAGGTCAGGCGTGTTCCTTTACCCATTTAAATTTATTGGAGCCTTTGCTTCTGAGAAGAAGGTCGAGATTAATGTGTGATATTGAATTGCAAAGAATCGATGGTCGTATTTGCGAATTTGCTTATATAGCATTTTTTATACTTGCAGGCATGGCATTAAGCAGCCGAGGAACCCATGGTTCGACGGGCCTGAATACGTTACGCAGTGTCCAATCCCTCCGGGGACCAACTTCACTTACCAAGTCTTGTTCACCTCAGAGGAGGGAACCCTTTGGTGGCATGCACACAGCGATTGGACCCGCGCCACTGTCCACGGCGCAATCGTCATAAAGCCCGCCCTTGGCACCACTTATCCTTTCCCAGAGCCCGACGATGAAAAAGTCCTTGTCTTTGGTATGTCCTTGTATGGTACGATGAATGAGGAAATCATGTGTATTTGGAAACACTTAGCATTGTGAAATTCCGCTTGCAGCATCCTGGTACGACGAGGACGTGATGGAGTTGATGGAAGAGGCCCTTTCTGAAGGTGGACTGACGACATTGTCAGATGCTTACTGCATCAATGGCCAGCCTGGTGATTTTTATAATTGTTCCAGAGGTAAAACTTATTCAAATACATACGTTGTCAATATACCATCAGGCTTAGCCATTTTGATTTGATCTTTCGAGAGTAAATTTTCCATGTGTAAATCGATTCTAGAGTAAGACTGATGTCGTTGAATCTAAGCCTTGAATTGATTCTAATTTGTCACAGAAAGCACGACTAGAATATCCGTCGATTATGGCAAGACCTATCTTCTCCGTCTAATTAATTCAGTGCAAAATACCGACATGTACGTTGGCATTGCAAACCACAGCCTAACGGTGGTAGGATGGGATGGAGCCTACGTCAAGCCCTTGGTCATGAGTTACATCATGATAACCCCGGGTCAGGCGATGGACATTTTGGTCACTGCCGACCAGCCGCTCGGCGAGTACTACATGATCATCTCACCTTACTTCGATGGTCAAGCTGACGATTTCGACATGAGCATCGCTAGTGCGATCTTCCAGTACAACGGCAACTACTCTTACACCGGATTGCCGGCATATCCGAGTGATTTCCCCGGATGGGAGGATATAGGGCCCGCGACTGCCTTTGTCAAACAACTGAAAAGCTTGAACTCGCTGGAGCACCCCATCGATGTCCCCCAGGACGACGAGATCACGACCAGGATGTACATCACCCTCTCGATCAGCATGATGAAATGTCCAAATGACTCGTGTGCAGGACCGGACGGTAATCGCCTCGCCTCCGCGTTGAACAACATTTCTTTTGCAAACCCTGACCTGGATGTGCTTCAAGCATACTACAGGTACAAGTTGTGAATTCTGCTATTGCTACTCTCTTCCCCTGCTATCTGCCACAGTAAATTTGCTACTCTCTTCAAAATGTTTATGCTAGCTTTGGGGTTATCCTAGGTCCAGTCTAAAAGTGAACAACGTTTGTACAATGGATCTCAGTGTATCTAGATAATATATAATTGACCGTCTTTAATTCCTTGTGTTTGATTTCTTGCAGCAATATCACCGGGTATTACACAACGGATTTCCCTGATCTGCCACCTACGTTCTTCAACTTCACGTCCGAAGACCTATTGACAGACAACGAGACGATGTCGGACCAAGGAACGAAAGTCAAGGTACTGAACTACAACGAGTCTGTCGAGATAATTTTCCAGGGGACCAACGTGATGAACTCAGGCGAGACTCACCCGATGCACCTGCACGGGTTCCGGTTCTATGTGATCGGACTGGGCCAGGGCAATTTCGACAACAAGACCGCTCCAGAAACCTACAACATGTACGACCCACCCGAAGCGAACACTGTCCCAGTGCCGAAGGACGGATGGGCTGTCGTCAGATTCAGGGCAGACAATCCCGGTAAGTTCACTAGTTGATGCGAATGGCATGTGGTACATGATCTGATCAGACAAACTTCAAAATAGAGAAGAAAGATCAATTGTTCCTAACTCGAATTTGTTTTTGGCAGGCGTATGGTACATGCACTGTCATTTCGATCGGCACATGGCATGGGGCATGGACATGGCATTCATAGTCAAGAATGGGACCACGGCTGAGACAAGCATCCGGGAGCCTCCTGCGTACATGCCTCCTTGCGAGACGGACTCGTCACTGTTGAGCGCCCTTCATTCTTACTTACGGCAGAAGGCGTAAATAATTTTCTCTATATGATGTAGTTGTCCCGGAGTGTTTTTATTCGGAAACAGAGAGACTACATTATAGTCCAGGGTACTTGATTTTTTTTTTTTTTCTTCATTTTTTGAAGAAAGAGAATGGTAGTTTTTTGAAGGAAGAAAATTATAGCCCCTACCCAGCTTATGGTGCTGAATAAAAGTGTCTTCACGATGTTAGTCGACGGGCTTCTTAGTTTCAGTGATATCCAGACAGAGCGAAATTAACTTGTTGTATATCAAACAATGTTGAGTAAAAATGCGAGACCGACATTTTGTCACTGTCTGGGGCGTTGGCCCACTCCAAAGGACCGTGTGGTGTGTACTATACTCGGTCACGAGTATTACTCCAATAATCTGATGGTAAGGCGCATGCACAGTCTGCAGAATTGTTTGTAAGAAAGCAGTAATGAACAGGGGCTATGAGCAAAGGATCTATTCAGTTGGATCAATCAATGGTACAAATAATGTGCGTAAAGGGACTGTTGGAATAAGAAACTACAAGTAGTTGACCCCTTCAAGAGCTTTACAAGCATTATTAATTCTTACATTGAGTAGATATTGCAGGTGTCTAAGATGTCACATCATATTCTCAGTTAATATTGATCAATCCTTAGGTGAAAAATTAGGTATCTACAAGGGGCTTATGGGCTCCTCTTGTCCTAAGATTGGGCTGTTGCTGCTGAATGTTTAACCAAAACGATCAAGCAATGGGATCCTAAAGTAAAGGATCCTATTGTAAATGCTGATGTCTTTGTTGGTAGAGTTGATACTACCAAGCGAAATCCAATTTTTCATACTTCTTGTCATTGCTGGAAATCTCAGTAATAGAAGTGTTGGCAAAATTGCTATTATGAAAGACAACTTTTTTCCTCTAATGGAGGTGGAGGATGATTTGGATGATACGCCTGCTCTCATTAATTGGACTCTTGGAAACTGGGGTTCAGGAATTGAAGGCTCCGTCTATTGCTGATAGATTCTTCATATTCCGGTCATCATCTTGGCTGGATTTTGGTTGTTGTATGAGGACTACAATCTTGTCACAATTGTATCAGCATGCTCTCGAGTTATTCGTTGCTCCATTACCAATTGACATTTGTTTCTATGATAGAGTTTTATATGCATCTAATGCTGTTCTTGAAAGGAAGTCTTTATGGGAATCTTTCTCTAGTCTTGCTGCTGCTGTTACTTCTCCTTTAAGTTATTATGGGGGTCGTCGGTACTATTAGATTTTTTTTTTTCCCTTTTTTTCCTGAAGCAAGCATTTCTGATGATGCTTATGTACCTGGTATGGTCGACTTTGATACTACATTAGTTCAATCTGGTTTGTTTGACTTAAATTAGATTGGTTGCTCTTTTACTTGGACCAATTTTAGGTTTGATGCCCTGTTGCTAGTATGATAGATAGAGTTCTGGGTGGTGCCTGGCTTGATGTTCATTTGCACCCTTATGCAGAGTCCAGCAGTGTAAAAATCCAGTCATATGGATACAACTCGGGGATCAAGACCAAAACTATTTCACAAGTCTCTCAAGCTTAGAAATTCTAAGCAGACTTTAAAAGTCTTATTTTCGTAGTGTGGTTCTAAAATTGAGGGTCATAAGAACATTGCAGCTGAGGCTATTTCATATCATGAGGATCTTCTTGATTCCCCTCATGCTGGCCATGATGGTATTGATGAGGAGCTTTGCAGTTGTAACCTTCTATTGATATGCATGCTCTTCTTACAAAGCCAGTTATCTATGATGAGACTGAGGAGGTGTTGTGGTCTATGAATAGGGAAAATGTCCCAGGGTCAGATGACTTTTCAGCCTCTTCATTCACTTCAGCATGGGTTAGCACGGGTTCTGATTTTGTGAAGCTGCTTCCTTCTTTAATTCTTCTAAGTTGCTTGAGAGAGTTAATGCTACAGCCGGTTCTCTTGTGCCCGAAGGTAGCTAATCCTGCTCTCGCCTCAGAGTTCAGCACCATATCCTGGTGCAATGTTACTCATAAGTACATTACCAAAATTTCAGCCAAAAGCCTTTGTAAGATCTCAGAATCTGCATTTGTTGAGGGCAGAAATGTTGTTGATAATATTCTTTTGGCTTACCTATTTGTCCAGAATTATCATAAGGCTGGGGCTTCCTCAAGATGCATGATTAAAGCTGATCTTCAAAAAGCTTATGATTCTCTTAATGGGTAATTTATAATCAAGATCTCGTGGACTATTGGGAGTTCTTCATGTCTTTGTTTCTTGGATTTCAGCATGCATCACTCCCCTTTTTCAGTTAATATAAATGGGTCTTTGGAAGGTTTCTTTGTTGGGAAGCGAGGGATAAGACGGGGAGATCCCTTGTCCTCTTATCCGTTTGTTCTTGCTATGGAGGTGATTTCGGGAGAGAAGGATCATTCATTCTCTAGAGTCCAAACGACGCCCCTTTGTTTTGTCGATAATCCACTTATCTTTTGCCTTTGTCAAACGAGCATCCGAAGCGGAAAAGAAAAGGAGAGCATTGTCTGGCCGGCGCATAGATGCGTCGTTGCTCCTCTCTGTCCTAACATATGTACAGGCGAAACATATACATGTGAACTGTCCGTCTTGCCTGAATGGGGGTGTCACGGAAGAAGCGGCAACAGTTCACCAAAAAGTTCAATCCGTCCATAGTCAACATCTTCGCTGAACTTGACTAACTAATACCAAAACAACCTCGGCAGCAATCAGCGACAATATTCCAGCAATATCAACCAAGACCGGTTTTTGCGTGCGGAGCACTCGTCTATGCGAGTTTTCTCTCTACCCCTGGGTAGCGACTCCCCTTTTTCCATAAACCCTAGATCCTGCACAAATATTGTTTTTGCAATCGATCGTTTTTTCTTCTCCTTTGCTGCTTTTCTTACAATGATTCCCAAAATAGAAAATACACAAAAAAAGTTTCTCTTCTGAACTCACTCCGCAGCGTATGACTTTGTTTCTCAGTGATCCAATGGAACAGTAGTTTTTTCTTGGGCATCTTGGATCCGGAGGTTTCCTTGGGCGTCATGGATCCGGGGGCTTCAGATCTTGCATAATTGATGTTGGACAGAGGTTGGCTACAGTTTTTTTCTCAGTACGACTAGGGCTTTGCTCGGTAGAAGTTTTTTATTTATGGGGTTTTTCTCTGATCTGTTGTTTTGTTGAGAGTGGAATAGCTGGAAAGGGATCTGATACTTCGTCTTCTGGGTTATGGATTTAGACTCTTTTGCGAAAATATGATGATAGCAGGAATGGGTTATGGATTTTTCTGATATGATTGTTGATGTGAGTGGAATTGCTGGGGAATGTGTCGCTGCTTGGTGGTGGATCTTGACACTGGTCTTCCTGGATTGACTTTCTGGAACTATTGTGCTGTGTCTGGCGATCTCCGAATAGCTTTGCTGTGAAAAAATAGCTGTTAGCAGGGAAGCCATTCTCTAACCAGAAGAAAGGCAAATTTGAACAACAGCACAGTGTTATCTTCTTCCCAGCATCTTTCCCATGAATACCTTACACAGCTTTTAGAAGATATTAAATTCCTACAGAGAGAAAGCATGGACAGTAAAGAAGAAAATGAGTTGAGGGTAGCAGCTCTTTGTAGAAGTCTGGGACATCTTTGGTCCGAAGATGATGTAGTGGAAGTGTGCCCTATTATACCCGCCCACAAGAGAGATGAATGCAAACATACTCTTTTGGGTAAACTCTATTCTAAACCAAATGTAAACTACCCTGCTTTTCTCTCTACAATGAAGAAAGCATGGAAACCAGAAGCTATCTCATGTGTGCAAAAAGAACCAGGCCTCTTCACTTTCGTTTTTCAATTGGAAGCAAATAAAGAGAGAGTTATGCAGTCAGCACCTTGGTCGTACGCCACAAATTTGCTTGTTCTAAAACAAAGGTGAGCCCGAAATCCCGAACATTGTTATGATTTCTCTCGAACAGCCTTTTGGGTGAGAATTGGAGGCATTCCTCCTGGTTGGAGGATAGAATCAGTTTATCAAAATCTGGGGAAAAAGCTTGGCCAGATTCAAGATATCCAGTTAGAATCCACTACAAATTTTCAGCAAAAAGGAGGAAGAGTTAGAGTGGAAATTGATCTATCTACTCCTCTGAAAGCAGGAGCTATTATGGATATTGGTAATAAGTGGTTGTGGGTCGAATTTAAATATGAGCGCTTACCTCATTACGCTACTCATGTGGAAGGATTGGCCACTATGCATCAGATTGTGCAGAAATTCCTTATGAGGATTCACCCTGGGCAGGCAATAAAAAAGGACCCTATGGTCCTTGGCTGAAAGCAGAAACAAGTGATCACATCCCTTATTGGGATGCTTTCTATGGAAAAATTGAAGAAGAAGTAACAGTGGAAGAAACACAACCTGTAGAATCTTCACCAGCAAGAGGACAGGTCATAACAGTGCAAGAGAGAAGCCCTGTTCTGCAAATTGAAGCCTATAGTAAGAAACGAGTAGAAAGTTCCAAGGAACAAGAAATACTGGAATCATTACCATATAAGAAGGAACCAAAAGACAATGGAAAGCAGATCCTTTGTTCAGAAGATCCCAAACAACACTCTCTAAAGATAGGAAAAAACAGTAAGAAGCATATGAAGGTGCAGAAAGCAAAAAAACAGAAGTGTTTTGCAGAAACAATTCCCCATATTGTCGATGAGTCGGAACTAATGGAGACTCTAGTTCAGTTATTTCAAGATGGCACTGAATGGGCTTTGGTGGCTAGCCCTAATAAGCCACCAAAGACGTCATGAAAATTATTAGCTGGAATTGTCAGGGTTTGGGCAATCCCCGACAATCCGGAACTAAGAGCTTTAATTGCTCTTGAAAAGCCCAGCATAGTTTTTCTAATGGAAACAAAAAACAAAGCAGCGATGGTGGAAAGAATTAGCAAGAAACTACATTTCCAGCAACTATTCCTAGAGAATCCGACAGGTATAGTAGGGGGATTGGCCTTAATGTGGCATGAGGAAGTAGTATTGAAAGTAAAAGCCAGCTCACAACAGTTCATTGATGTGGAATGCATTGATCCAAATCAAAATATGCCATGCGATAACTTTTGTTCATGCCTCTACGAATTTTGGAGAGAGGCAGTTATTATGGCAGACCTTAAAGACCCTAAAACCCCATAGTACAGTTCCATGGATGTGCATGGGAGATTTTAATGAGATATTATATGTATGGGAGAAGGTGGGGAGAAGAGAGGCAGATAATCGACGAATAGCAGCTTTTCGAGATATGCTTAATGAGTCATCTTTAATGGATATTGACAGCCATGGATGTGCATACACATGGGCAAATAACAGAGAAGGGGAGGATCTTGTTAAAAAAAGACTAGATAGAGTGTTAAGCACTCTGGAATGGCGAACTACCTTTCATGAAGCAGAAATCCAAGCTCTCCCAGCTATTGGATCGGACCACAGTCCTCTGGTTCTTAGTCTCTACTCTGCACATAAGAAAAGAAAAAGAGATTTTAAGATGGAAGCTTTCTGGATAGAACATGAAGATTATCACGGAGTAATCCAGCAACTTTGGAATCAAACAGATTCTCAGATGGCTACCTTTTCTGAGAAACTGAAAAAGACTTCCAAAGCCTTAACTTACTAGAGTAAAAAGCAGTATGTCCATGCGCCAAGGAGGATAAAAGAGCTCACTCAGGTGTTAACAGAACTCACCAATCAAACAGTCCAAAGATTCAAGCGAAAAAAGCGGTTCAAAGCATCATTTCTCAGATAGAGTTTTTGAGAAAACAGGAAGAACAATACTGGGGCTTGCGATCTCGTATTAAATGGTTACAATGGGGAGACAAAAATACTCGCTTTTTTCATGCAACAACAATACAGAGGAGGCATAGAAATCACCTTACAATGTTGAAAGTGGAAGACAACGAGATGGTGTCGTGACCAAACAAAGACTCGAAACCACATACAATCTTACTACAAAGTGCTTTATATAAAACGTATGGGCGAGAAACTACCAGCCAGTTCTAAACCAGTGTCTCTCCCGCTTGATGAAAATATTAATGCGAACGATTGCTAATCCTACCTTGGAAGAAGTACGAGCGGTAGTTTTTCAATTAGGGGCTTTAAAAGCCCCAGACCTCGATGGTTTTAATGGGCTTTTCTACCAAACTTCCTGGGAAACCCTACGAATGACCTTTTTCAACTAGTGCAGAACTTTTTCAGCACAGTATTCGGATCCTTTCCTTAATCAAACACATATAGCCTTGATCCCCAAAGTCAAAAACCCCGAAACCATAGACAAATTTAGACCAATCGCCGCAACTTCGCTTATAAAATTATCTCAAAGCTTCTGGCCAACAGATTGAAAAAGTGGCTTCCAGAGATCATTGAACCAGAGCAAAGTGCATTTATACAAGGTAGAGGAATACAGGATAATATCCTAATTGTACAGGAAGTGTTACACCAGCTACGCATCACAAAAAGAAAGAAAACACATCAGGCAGTCCTCAAGTTAGATATGCAGAAAGCATATGACAGAATAGAATGGGATTTTGTTAGAGATTGTATGCTGCAAATGGGTTTTTCTGAGAAGTGGGTGTCTCTAATAATGCAATGCATAACAACAGTGACTTTCAGTGTGAAGATAAATGGAGAACCTACCCCTTTCTTTACCCCCTCGAGAGGACTCAGACAAGGTGATCCCCTGTCACCTTATATCTTTATATTAATCTCAAATGTGTTAACATGGCTGATGAAGAAAGCAAAGAGTGAAGGAACTATAAAAGGCATACAGTTAAACAGGTTCTGTCCCAAGCTTTCCCACCTTCTTTTTGCGGATGATGTAATTTTTTTCCTGGATGGCACAATTATGAAATGTCAGAATCTGATGCTTATGCTTAACCAGTATTGTTATGCTTTGGGACAAGCTGTGAATTTAACCAAGTCTGGAGTTTATTTCAGTAAAAACTGTCCCTTACCATTAAGAAGAAACATGGCCCATGAATTGAGAGTACCTGTGTATGAAAAAACAGGTAAGTATTTAGGCATACCAACAGATTGGGGACAATCAAAGAAAGAACTGTTTGCATGGATTTTAGCCAGAGTGAACTCAAAGCTGGAAGGCTGGAAAGAAAAATTACTCACCAAAGCAGGGAAGGAAGTGTTGATCAAAAGTGTGGTGCAGGCTATCCCAACCTATGCAATGTCGATCTTCAAGGTGCCAGTGTCTATCTGCAGAGCAATTGAAAAACGTATAGCTTCTTTTTGGTGGCGAAAGGGATTCAAAACGTGGAATGCATTGGAAAAATTGGGATGTTATGAAAACTCGAAAAGATTCAGGTGGAATGGGGTTTAAAGACTTAATTACCTTCAACCATGCTATGCTCGGTAAACAAGCATGGAGATTACACAATTCTCCAAATGCACTGTGGAGTAAAGTGCTAAAAGGACTATATTTTCCATCTGGTGATCTTTGGAAAGCTCAGAAGGGCCGTCGATCATCATGGGGCTGGCAGAGTCTGATCCTGGGAAGAGATACAATACAACCAGATACCAAATGGTTAGTCGGAGATGGCAGATCAGTCAAAATCAGGGAGGATAGTTGGTTATCGAAGGGGATTCTAGGGGGACAGCAACATACCAAGAACCTACTATGGTGGCAGGTCTGATCTCTGAAGACGCAGACAATCTAGACTGGAATATGCCACTAATTCAACAGATTTTTGAGGTAAACACAGCAAATGAGATATTAGCAATCCCCCTGAGTAAAAATCCCAAACCAGATGTTATAGTTTGGACAGGGAATGGTACAGGAAAATACTCTGTCAAGAGTGGATATAACAGGGCATTCCTAGTATCTATCAACAAAACAAAACAGAGGGCATCCTGTTCTTACCAACCTCCGCGCACATTATGGACACAGATCTGGCGTCTCGAACTTCCCCCAAAAATTAAAACTTTTCTTTGGAGTATCTGTCAAAATGCCATCCCCACGAGAGAAAACCTCTACAAAAGAAACATTACCCCAGACCCATTATGTCAGCTGTGTCGCTCACAAATCGAAACCACATAACACATTTTTTTGTTCTGTAAATGGACAAAATAGATCTGGGAGGACAATCGACTACAGGGTATACATATTACGAGCTATATTAAACGAATTGATCAGTGGCTTTTCGAAGCTTTCGACTCAAGGAGGGACATACCTGAACGAGAACTCATCGGACTGATTATATGGCATATCTGGAAGGCTCGGAACAGCAGAATCTTCAGAGGGAAAAGCCCCCAATCGACGAAGATCCTAGATCTGGCACAAAACCAAAACCTCAATTTTAGCCGCGGGACGAAGAACCAGAGAGCAAAACGCTCAAAATGTTCTCTACCAAACTACTGGATACCTCCAAAAAGACAAGAACTGAAGATGAATGTCGATGCTTCTTGGTCTCCAGGAGATTTCATCTGCTCGGTTGCTGGGATTGCAAGAGATGGAACGGGATGTGCAGTAGATGGCTTCGCTGCGGAAGCTAGGGGTTCCTCTGCACCTCAAGCAGAAGCGGAAGCAATTTTATACGGGCTTCGATATCTAAAAGACTTGCAACAAAGACACGTGCAGGAGGGCACGAGTCAAAAGCTTCGCTGGATCTGTGAAAGCGACAGTTCCGCTGTTGTAGACTTCGTGATGGGCCGGGCCGCTCCTACTTGGAATCTACAAGACATTATACAGAGATGCAAAGAAGAGTTGGCCCAGAATGAAAATTTTACAGTCACGTACTGTCCAAGGGTTTCGAACAGAGCTGCAGATTGGTTGGCACGTACTCATAGAGCAAAGAAGCTTCCTTCAAATTGGTTAAATACTCTCCCTCTACCTTTAAGGGAGATTCTATGTTTTGATTGTACTCCATCGTTGTCTTTTAAGACTAGTTAATCGAATGCATCGTCTAATTTCGACCAAAAAAAAAAAACCACAACCGGTAAATATAATGCATGACAAAGCAAAAAAACTAACACTCACAATTTTTACGTGGAAAAATCAATATGGGAAAAATCAGAGGGCTGCTCAAAATTGTCACCAATTATTAAGAATATCAGGATATACAATAGTTTATCTCTAGTCACGTAATCAGAGACTCTCCACATTAACAGTACAACAATTTCTTATCAAGATTAATATGAAGAAGCAAGATAGATCTAACCACGTGAGAAATGATTTAAAGGAAGATTTCATCTAACAAAATAAATCAACCTTTTCAACGTCTTCAATGATTTTGGCAGGAGGATTCTGGCAAAAACTAACGGAGTGCTAAGCTACATTCTTGAACAACTTAATATTAAATCAACCTCAGCAGTAACCAGCAACAACATTCCATCAATATCAACCACAACCAATAAATAAAATGCTGAAAATTAAACACAAAGCAGAAAACCAACACCTACAGTTTCTTCGTGGAAAACCAAGTGCAAGAAAAACCACAGGATTGATCAAAACTTCCACTCATAACAAAAAAATAGCGGGGTACATAATACTCCATCTCTAGTCACACAGCTAGAAGTTCAATACATTTATAAGACGGTAATATCTCACCATCACAAAAATTGATTAACACAAAGAAACAAGAAATATCTAATGATGGGAGATAATTTTGAGAATAAATTTAAGGAACAAAACATATCATCTTAATCTCACCAAAATCATACTTAGGCTACATTTGATAACGTTTCTGTTCAAAAATTGTTCTCCGGAATGTAAATAGCTTTTATTATTTCTGTTCCGGAAAATAATTTTTTAACAAAGAACGCGTTTAGTAAACTTGTATAATTTTTGTTCTTGGAATAGAAAAAGAACAGAAAACACGTTTGGTAAACTGGTATAATTTTTTTATTTCTTTTAATTTTTTAATATTTTTATTTTATTTTTCCTTTTTCTTTTTTTTTTTTTCTTTTTTCTTTTTTCTTTTCTTTTTCTTTCATCCTTTTTGGCTGGTCGCCCTTTGGCCATGGCCAGCGATCGACCGACGAGGGCCGGTGACCTCGCCTTGGCTTGGCAAGCTCAAGCTCACCTAGCCACCAGCGACGCTTGACCTCGCCGAGCCACTGCCAAGTCGACGTCGCCTGGTGGTGGCCCAGCAAGGCCGAGCCTCGCCATGGCTGGGCTAGCTCGCCGAAGCCTTGCTAGGCCACTGCGAGGCTCGGCCTTGCCAGATCTGGGCGAGGCCGAGCCTTGCTAGCGGCCTTGGTGGCCAGGTGAGTGGCTGGCAAGGCCGACCTCACATCGCCTGGGCGAGGTCGAGCCGGGTTCGATGATGACAACGACTTCTGTGAGTACAACCCCGAGTATGAGCCCGACGACCCCCCATCTCCGCCGTGGTTGGATTTGTTGAGGAACCCGCATACGATGGCAAAGAGGATGAGGACGACGTTGAGAGAGTCCCAGGTCTTCTTGATGGAACGGGGCCGGAAGATCTGGGAAGTGAGGGGGAGGAAGGGTGGGTGGGCAAGGAGGACAAAGGCGATAGAGGTGGCAAGGTAGAGGAGGAGGAGGAGGCGGCGGAGGGTGGAAGATTCGTGGCAGCTCCGACAGGGGACTTCGGAGGCCTGGAGCTAGACAGGTGGTGTGTCGACTTGACCATGTCTCAGCGTCTTCGGGGGCTGGCGACGCTCCAGCGAGGTTGCCGGCCCTCGTCGGCCGGTTGCCAGAGAGGATGACAGTGGAGAAGCTAAGACACCGAAGAAAGGAGGGATGTGAGACAGAGGGCATCGGCTAAAGAGAAATAAACAAAAGAAACAAGTTTTGTGTTTTTGTTTTTTTGTTTTTTCAAAAAGTGTTCCTGAGAACAAGAAACAAGTTTTTATTATTCCTTATTTCTATTCCAAATTTGTTCACTAGAACAAAAAAATATTTTTTTTATTCTAAAAAATATAAATAAACACGTTTATGTTTTTTTTTTATTCTGAAAAATAAAAGATCATAAATTTTTATTCTGGAACAGAAACACACGTAAACAAACGGCCCCTTAAATTTCTGCCATCTTCGATGAAGTTTCACAATCAAATCTGGGGCGTAAGAAATCTATCACTTCTCTGAACGGACGGTTTTCCTCTCTCTTTCTTTTCGCCTTCTTTTTCTGCGATCGCTCCTCTCTCTCTCTCTCTCTCTTGTCGAGAACGTTCTACCCTCACTTTTTCTTTCTTTGTTGATTTTGTTTAAAAGAGCTGGGCCCCATGAGGCGGACCCACCCCATCAGAATCCAGGCGAAAATTTTCCTGCGCACTGCCCGATGCAGACTTTTTTTTTTTCCCGATGCGTGACTTAACCCTCGCACGATGCGCGGGCATAGAATTCGCTGCAACCCATCCGATCAAAGTTTTCTCTTTTAGTGAAGTGTCTCGGGCCGAAAGAGGACCGATCCAAGAGGTTGCTCAATCGCCCGTGACACAAGCATGTTAAAGAAGTTGAGACATGAGTGGTCCTTGAGTTAAAAATGTCTAACCAACAAAATGAATGCACGATTTGAAATTCGAGGGAAAATAACATTAAAAATATCAAACTTTCATACGACGATTATTTGAATGTTAATTTTGTTTTCATTCATTTGAATATTACATCGAAGTAAAATTGTTTATTTAAATATTACTTCCGGCCAAACGTCTTATGTGAAATTTTTTTTGAATTTTTTTTTTTTTCTTTTTTTTTTTTGAACTAGCGAGGTTCACCGACAACCTTTGTTGGCTGTGAAACCCTCAGCATTGGCCATGAAGGCACTAGGCGAGGTCGCGATACCCTCGCCAGCTTTCAGCGGCATCGCTTGTGACTGGCGAGGCCGCAACGCCCTTACCTAGGGCATTCGCGACAGGCAAGGCAACCCTCGCCAAAATTTGGCCACGAAGACCATGGGTGAGGGCATTGCAACCTCGCCAACCCTAGGTGAAGCAACATCACCTACAACTGCCTAGAGCTGGCAAGGGCCCTCATGGCCTTGCCAGCAATCAACAAGGCTTTGACGGCCTTGCCCAGGGCCTTTGCAGCCAAGGTCCTTGCCCTTGCCCAATCTTGGTGAGGGCCATTGGTGTCACTTGTCAGCCTTAAAGAAAAAAAGACAAAAAAAATAAAATTTAAAAAAAATTTAAAAAAATTATTCATGTCGTGCCAACGAATCCACATGGGACAATTGGCGTCGCCATGTTGGATGACTGACATCCACATAGGATTTTCCAGTGGATGTTCCAATGAGATAGATTAGAATTGAGCTTCCTCCTATGATAGGATTTAGTCTCTATAGAAGATTTATGCTAACTACAATTAAAGAAACACAATGATGTGGGCTAGTGGTCCGGTGAAAATGGGTGTCAACAGATTTGAGCTCAAGATAACTCGAGGGCATACTTTATATCTCGTTATACTTTCACAGTAAAGATTGCTTTGTTCTTTTCGAAGAACGTCGAACCTCATGCATTCTGCGCGTCTCATTGTGCTTTATGCTGTTTTTTTTTTCCTTCTTTTGCCTATTTCTTTGCATAGAAATTCTTGAGCCGTTATCGGTCGTACGCTTCCACAATCCTAATTGAAGCAGGCTAGTCGTGAGTGTTTAAATTGACAAACGATGCGGCGCCAAACATGTTACAAAATAGAAGTTATTAGTAGGTGGCGCCCCCTTGCTCGTGTTGATTTTTCCGGATCAACATGTGGGAGTCTTCTTTGGAAGGACATGTACCCAAAAAAACATGTTCCTAATACCCAAAGTGGGGGACCAACTTTGGGGGACAAAAACCAGAGTGGAGTTGGTCCCCACAAAATCAAAGGACTAGTAGTTTTGGTCAATATTGACTGACAAGTCGACGTCCAGAATCATTTTGACTTACAAGTAAGGAATCAATTGGAAAGAGGGTAGTAGAAACTGGAAAGGGTCTCATTTGTCATAAACTCTCATCGCGTCTCTTTTGCCCTTTAGTACACACCAACACAACGTCAAAAAGAGAGATGCAACACTCAGACTTACGGCTTTTTTAGCTACGTAAATAAATGGGATTTTGATGGAGTAAATTTATCACTAAATATATAGAGGTTTCTCACTTGATCATAGTGGCCAATGTTTGATATATGAGCACAAACATGCAAGCAAACACGTATATATATCTTTGTTGGCCAAGCACAAAAGGAAAAAAAATGCACAATCTTTTGTTACCATGACAAATTTAAACTTTTCAAACATACCCAAGAAGTATATAATGTTGTGCCCTTGTGATAGAAATAGCATCCATTAGTACTACGTCCCATAATCGAAATCTCCGAGCCTTTAACTGGAAGGCCCTACTATGGAAGATAGTTCTTGATACTTGTTTTAGGTAAAGAAAAAAAATTCCATGCTAAGAGAATATAATGTAATTCCAGTGTTAAGGAGGGATCCTGATAAAATTGATATTAAGATGGAAGTGGACTTTATTTGGGGGTTGAGGATATGTAGGTTACTAGCCATAAATATAGTATGAGCCAGTCGGATTGACACGTGGATAAGATAATCGTGAGAATAAATAGAATATCAATATAAGCTATTTTAATCACAGTAGTAAAATGATGAGCACTTTTTGGTACCTTCGATAGGTCGTGTTAAATTGGCGAAAGGTTATGTATTTTTTTATTACATATAGTCCTATCTTTGTTAAACTGCCTCCTTCATATAATTCAAAAAAGTAACCGGACAAAAAGAATAATACTAGCGGGAAATAAAGTTAAAATTCTAAGAGCAACACAAAAGTAAAGTTACCCCACTCCACGGTAAGGACCTTCAGGTTATACCGATTGGAAAGAAGAAATTTCACAAGGGGTATTGAATTGTTGTTAAGGGTAGGTAATATTTCTATTTCAGAGAATAATTTCTTTTTAGAAATAGTTTTTTTTTTTTATATTTCTATTCTCATAAATAATTTCTAAGTAAAACAATGCGTTTGGTAATTATAAAAAATTTCTATTCTCAAAGTTAAAAAAGAACAAGAACGCATTTGGTACGACTCACAATTTTTTTTGTGCCATAGAATTTCTTTTAATATTTTAATACATTTTTTAGATTTTTCTTTTTTCTTTTCTTTTTTCCTCTCTTCTTTCTCCTCCTCTAGCCAATGATCGGCGGCAGTGGAGACTGGCGGCGGCTACCGACGGCGACTAGCGGGCAAAGACTGAGGGTGGCAATGGCAACCAGCAACTAGTGGCGATAGGGGACGATGGGTCTTTACCAATGGATTAAAAGAGGAAGAAGAAGAAAAGAAAAAAACAAAAACAAAAAAAAAGATTTATTTCTAGAAATTATTTTCAAGAATAATTCTTTTTTTCTAATTCTTGTTTTTATTCCAAATCTTTTTCCTAGCCACTATTTTATTCCGAGAAATAGAAAAATTAACTAACGTTACCAAACAGATTTGTGTTCTTTTTCTATTCTAAGAAACAAAATAACAAATATATATAGGAATGTTACCATGCAGGTCTTAAGAGTCTTAATTCAAATTAAATACGCACTTTTAAATGCTTAAATGCACAGGTACGATCAGTCAAGTATTCTTTGCACAATTTCTTTCTTCGACCAACGACGTGATAGTGCAATTTTGCAACGGGTATCTTAAGAAACGTTCATCTATGTTGGTTAAAATTCAAAATCAATGGCCGTGACCATAAGCAATCCTAGATTTTAATACCGGAATTACTATGTCTCTTTACCATGGTGCCCATAACTTGTGCCCTTTCCCAATATGTCGATTGACAGGATTTGAGATAATTTCGATCTTTCTTCATTTTTGCAAGAGATTTTTTTTTTTTTTTTTCAAAACAAAATTTCATTCATCTGTCATATTAAACATGAGAGGAACATATAAAACTTCCAAGTAAAGCAAATCTCAAAGAAGCTGCCAAAAAAAAAAAAAAAAAAAAAAAATCAGTTTTGATCCCCATGAAAATCTTTCACCAAACTTTGTTGAAATATAATCTATGACACAGCTTCTTTTAGGTGTAGAACTATAATTTAATCAACATCACTACACTTGAATAAGAAACACATGTTGGAATTTAATCAATGACGCTGGACTTGGAAAAATACAAGAATTCAATCGACGGTGCTAGATCAGATAGAGATGCACGTTGAAATTTAATCAACGATGAGAATTTAGAAAACTATAGCTAACATGCGATAAAGTAGCAATAAAGTAAAGATAAAGTAAAGATAAAGTAAAGATAATTGTTGTGTTGTTCGAAGAGAATTCTCAATGGTAGGGTTGCGGTATTTATAGAGTGGATTGATTGTCTCTCAGTCGACCACTCTTTCTTGGGCACTACTCTTCGCATTCTCCATGTTTTCCACTTCTTTTTTATTACCTTATCATTTAATAACTGCTTCATACTCTATGGACAATGCTCATGCAACTTGTTCCTTAAGCAAATAAATGTTTCCTATCGCTTCCTTGCTAATTCTTCTTTAGTGGGTATACTCTACCCTTTGGTCAATCTTATCTAACCGTTAGCTAGTAATATATCGAATATCTCTTAGTTTTAGGGTTAATACCCTAAAAAAACCATAAACTGGTACACTTGTGACAAATTTACCTTAAATTATTATTTTGACCACCAAAAACCTTAAACTTGTATACTTTTGACAAATTTACCCCAAACCGATACATTTGTGACAAATTTACTCTCTATTAGTTTTCGTTAAATTTTACTATCAAATTATTAAGTTAAATAACATGTGACAGTTGACTAGTATACCAATTTGTGATTTTAAGATTCGTTTGTCATAGTTTACAATTTTTGTGATTTTTTTGTGGTATTAATCCAATTTAGCAGAGTGCATATTTGTTACAAATTTACTAGTTTTGGGTTTTTTGCCGTCAAATAAATTAGTTCGGACTAAATTTGTCATAAATGTACCAGTTTATGATTTTTTATGGTTAGTCGGGGTAAATTTGTCATAGATGTACCAATTTAGGGTTTTTCATGGTCAAAAAAATAGTTTGGGGTAAATTTGTCACAGGTATATCAGTTTGGGGTATTTTAGGGTATTAACCCTTAGTTTTATTGGCATCAGAGAAGTAGTAAATAGGTTCTTTAACTTTTGGTATGAGGTTGGATTTTTCCTTCACCCTAACTGGCTTTAATGCTTAACATACGGTTTGTAAATAATCATTTTAGCTACTGCCACCTTTGCTATGTCAACTTGTTATAGTTCTTCATCTGCTTCCATTGTATCAAGCCAACTAACGTCTACTCATCTACCATGCCTTTTGTCTTTTACTTTATGCAAGCTCTCGTGCTTAGTGGCTATTGTAGATAACTGAAACAAATCAGCATAGGATTGCCTAACCATTCTCTCCCGGATTTCAAACTTTAGACCATTAAATGTGAGATCTGCAAAGGTCTTCTCAGGCAAGAGAACCAAACACTTATTTTTGGCCTCTTAAACTTAGAGATGAACTGGTTGATTGACTCATTATGCAATTGTTTTTTGATTGATAAATCGGCCACCGACAGATTTGGGATAGCCCTTTGAAAATAAGTATGGAACAATCTTTTAATTTGTTCTCATGAATTAACCAAGTTCGGTAGCAATACAATGTAGCAGTTTTCGATAATGATAAAGGGAACAACCTCAGCTTCCAGTAGTTTGCATGTGCTGCATCTCCGCATTGAGCCAAGAAACGGTTAACATGCTCAAAAGTCAACCAATCCTCTTCTTCAGTAAATCGAGTAAACTCAGGCATTTCGAAACCCCTCGAGCATGATATAGTATCCATCCAATCTTGGCACGGTTTCCTATAGATGTTGGCAAAACACACGATATAATTACCATACCCTCAAAACAATGGCCCAATTATTGGCTAATTTTGGATTGGAGTCATGTGAGGAAACCTTATGACTTGTTGCACAGCATATTTGGGTTGTAATATTAGATTTGCATTTTGCTGAGGTATTTGATGGTACTGTTGCTGAGACCCAAAGAATTGTGGCTGTGGGTGGACTATAAGTACTGGATTCATTTATGGATTGGGCATGTTCATTTGAGCAAGAAGAAGAGATTGCTGCAACATCTGAGGTTGAACATTCGGAGGCACCTAGGGCTATATATTTGGAATTTGTTGGCATTAAATGTCCCTAACTGAGGTGCTTGAGGTTGAATATTCAGGACTTCCATCTAAGGTTGAATGCTCATTTGTGACGGTTGGTCCTACCCCCAAGTTGGAGTCATTACCACTCCAGCAACCTCCACTGTGATTGCGAACGCACTCGCCTGAGGCATCAGAATGGACCTAGCTTAGTTAGACCCATTCTTGAGGTGTTCTCCAATAATGTATTTCGTCGAGTCGCTGGCGGCATGAGCGTTGCGAGATCACAATTAGCATTTGTAATGACATGCGCATTGATAGGCCTATCTGCTTGCACAGTCGCAAGAACTTCTCCTCTTTGAAGGATTCTCAAAGGGGGTTCAGTTGACAGGATTTGTCCTATATTACTTAATTACTTAATGTTATCTATGAAGCTGATGACACAAGAACATACCTAGTCAAAACAAAGACCTTTCTGATTTGAGGCTGAACTGGGTTCGTTGGAACACTATGTTGCCCTTGCGCACACTCGTGATATGTGTTGATGATTAATGGTATGACAACATCAGTCATTTGTTTGATCATATAATTAGTAAATTCATTTTGAGTTTCTTCCATCGCTTGCCTCATAATAGCAAGAATGACCGGTGTAAGGTCCGCTTGCCTTCTTTCTTCTACATGATGCCTTGAGACATCAGCACCTTCGTGACCTTGTTTCGAGAGTGTTGGGCTGATGACGACTTGGCTTGTGTATTGTTCTCAGCCATTAGCACTTGCTCATTAAGTGCAAAACGACGTCGTTTTACACGCTGATGTGGCAAGAAAATGCAAAAACGACGTTGTTTTGTCTCTAACGTAATAAAAAATTAATTTAATTTAATTTAATGTAATTTAAAACTAAATTTATTTAAAACATTTAAAAATTAAAATACAAATATTTTTTATTTTTTATTTTTTAAAAGGAGGAGAGAGAGACAGCTGAGGGCTGAACCCTTGCCGCTACCTTCTCCCCGCCGTCGCCAGGAAGGGGTAGCGAAGGTGGGGGGAGGGTTGGCCAGGGTTGCCGACCCCCGGCCGACCGATGGCGAGGGCCCATGAGCCCTCGCCCAAATCTGGGCGAGGGTCGCAGCCCTCACTCAAATGCAGCAAGGGCTCGTGGTGGTGGCGAGGGCTCAGCCCTCAGCCGCTGCCTCCTCTCCCCCAACCCCTTTTTTTTTTAATATAAAATAAAATTAATTAATTAATTATTATTTATTTTTATATAATTAAATTAGTTTTTATATTAACATTCAAATCTGCTCAAAAAAGATGTTGTTTTTGCCTTTTTTGTTGAGTCAACATTTTGGTGAGCCACGTAGACAAAAAAAATAATAAAAAATTGCCACGTAGGATTTTTGGTGGGGTTCACTGGAGATGGCACTGTCACTTTCCTAACTTTTGCCACTTAAGTGTCTATTCGTGCCAAGTTTTGGCACTTCGGTTGTACTTTGTCTGGTCCATGGTATAGCACTCTCTCGACTCAACACAATACGTCCCACCGGGCGTCCCAAAAACATGTTTCATCGATTTTGATCCCCGTGAAAATCTTTCACCAAATGTTGTGTTTTGGTTTTATTATAGGGGACTCAGGTTCTATGTTCAACTTGGACAGAGGATGTCAAATGCAAAGATGAATTTTATTTATCAACTTATATATACAACCCTGACAATTGATATTTGGGTGACTCGAAGATTAACCACTCTAGGCACAAATTACACCAGAATCTAATCAATGATGTAATTTGGACACTAGTAGCTAGCTAATCTATGCTTCGAACTCAAATTATGCCGGAATTTAATCTACGACACAGCTTGTTTTAGGCGTAAAGTTGGAATTTAATTAGCAGCAATACACCTAGATAAAAAACACAATTATAGAATTTAATCAATGATGCTAGGCTTGTGAAACAACATCAAAATTCAATCAACGATGTTGGAGTGGATAGAGAGGCATGTCGGAATTTAATCAACGATGGGAATCTAGAAAACTATAGCTAAAAGCGATAAAGTAAAAATGACGTAAAGATAATTGTTGTGTCATTCAGGAGGTTCTCAATGGTAGGGCTGCGGTATTTATAGAGTGGATTGATTGTTCCTTAGTCAGCCGCTCTTTCTTGGACACTACTCTTCACATTCTCCACATTTTCCACTTCTTTTTTATGACCTTGTCCTTTAATAACCGCTTCCTACTTCATTGACAATACCTGTGTAGCTTGTTCCTTAAGCAAAAAACCGCTCCCTATTTTTAGGCGCATTTCTCGCAGCAGTTATTCTCGCTTGAATTCTAATGTTAATTTCGCTTTACCTTTAAATCTAGTGCACTATCCCTATAGCCTGACATGTGACAATTTTCCAAGCCATCGACTATGGAGTTGGCTTCCAAAATCCCTTTGAGGCTCAACTTAAGTAACCTTCACGAAAGTTGTTTTACCCTTAACTTCGTAAGTCAAAACGAAGTGTTTCACCTAGTGATCTCTTGTGATCGACACGTGGTTTTGAAGGTAATTTTGGGTATCAACAAAAACAAAAGAGTATACAAGTTGTAGATATAAGCACATCTCATCCAAAAAGACTAGATCTGTCACAATATCAAAAAACAATCGGTAGCCAATCATCGGAACCATTGGTGATTGGCACACGCTGAGGCTTTTCCCTCAAGAAATTACAACTTGCAATGCATGCCTAGATTTGACTTCCTTATCACCATCACCATACAGAGATGATGACAATGATAATAACATGTTGAACTACCATAAAATGAATGCATTTAAGAAACTTTCAAATCTATATTCAGATCAAGAGAAAAGGACTTTCAGATTTAGATATACACTAAAATCAGGAGATAAGAGTTTATGCCAAATGTCAAAGAAGTCATAGTTACATGTCTCGAGCATCTTGCGAGTTGGACTTGGGATAATGTTCTCACAAAATTTTTAGCTACCAGCAAATTTATCCACCGTGACAAGTGAAGAAAAGCAACAACAATGAGCAAATAATAATCATAGATTAGATTGGGAGAGGAAAAATAAAGGAAATCAAGGTCTAGAAAAGGAAAGTATAGTGAAGCAGACCCTCAGTTTCAAATTGAAATATGAGAGCTTACAAATGAAGTTTCTTTGAGGGAGGATTTTTTTGGAAGAGAGGGCATTGCCAACAAAGAAATTAGGGCTTTCCCTTAACTCATGAATTTAGCAAGGATTTTTTTTTTTTTTTGGTCGATCCTACTTCATTCATACTCCAATTTTCACTTTTAAATTTTCGCTCTGTATTCTTATAAGGCATGAGAATTGAAATCCCCACATGAAGACTAAATCATCTCCACCTCACCCCTTCTAAAAAAGTGAACATTCGAACGCTCCACCTCCATCTTCCTCTTCTCATGTGGAAAGAATAGCTACCGGATAAATTCCAATGATTGATTTATCAAGGATGTTAGGAGCAACTTATATCCTTGCAAGAGATTTGAAGAGGGCTTGATTGAATCCCGAGGTGGAACGCCCACCGAAGTTCATTTCGATTGCGGCAATATCACTCTTCACAATGCATTGAACCCTATTTCGTAACACGACTTGAACTAGAGGACGCGCCCCAACGAAACTTGTATAATCAGCCCCAAATCGAATAGGGAAAGAAAACAGCTGTTTTGCCACATTTTCAAATATCGAAACCGGGGGATCGTGATTCATGTGGCAGACATACGTGCAAATTCGCACCGGTCAAAGTTGAGATCTAAAATCACACTTTTAGAAAAAGCAAGAAGATGTAATCATCGCAAAATATTAGTGTGTGCCCACCCACCAAATTTGGTTTGGCCTTTTAATTCTATCAACGATTTTGTGGACGGCATTACACAAAGCTTTTTCTTTCTTTTTCGTTTGTCTTTTTAGAGCATTTCGCACGTGGCTAATGGAGTTCGAGTCGACGTGACTGCTTCATTGAATATCGGATATGGTCTCCGAGCAGCCCCTTTTCAATGTCTCCGAGCATGTGACTGGTCCACCGGAAATGATGGTCTGCACGAACAAAAGATCAAGTTTCAATATAATACATGGCAAATTGAGGCCGTATTACCTGAAAATGCATCACCTTGTGGATCTGTGGCGTCAACTTAAATGTGCCCAGAAGGCAACAATAAGGTTTCGTCGAGGACCAAAACCGGCACCCATTATGGTACCACTTATTTTTGCCGTTAATAAGCTAACATGACATCTGACGCGTTAAGTATACTTACGAACATTATTGATTTATATACCAAGAGGTTTGAGACAATATCGTTTCATCGGACCACTCAAATGATTGAGCTTAACTATTTATTCTTGAGGAAGAAGTTAGGGTTCCTTTCGCTTCCGATCTTCATTGCTCTTTCAAAGATTAAAGATAATCGAGTTTGTAATTGGAACAGTCAAAGTGATGGTAAAACAAGGGTTTCATGTAGCTTTCATTTCATTCGATTTAGATCTTTAATTGAGGTTCTTCAATTTTCATGTTACAATTTCCAATGTCTTCTCTCGGTTGCATTTGTTTTATTTGTTGTTATTGTTTGCACCAAAAATCGGTCATGCCGTCGATATAGATAAGCGCACAACTAGGATGTGGAGTATTAAGGACATACCCATTCTCAATGAGTGCGAGAATTATTATCGAAATTAACACACAGCGATGGCCATTGCTGGTCAGTTGTTGATAGACGATGACAAATGGTTAACAATAGTCTACAAAATTATCACTTAATAAGATGAACAGATTATCAGCTACGGCACAAGGAGAAAGTTCAACGCATAAAGGGCATCAAGATGCAGTTACAAGTTGAAAGTCACCGAAGAATATGGTGATGGAGATCATGGAGCAACTAGAAAACAATCTTAAAAGCAACTGCTTGAAGATAAGGTCATAGAATTATGAAAGTAAGGGTACAGGACTATTTGGAGATGAGGTAACATGACTATAACCGCAAGAAAATTGCTAAGAGACGGTTATGGTAACTTTCTTGCAGTTAGGGTACAACCACTATGAATATTATCATTTGTCTACTGGAAACTTCCCTCGCACAAACAAACAATTTTACTCTCTTGCAATCATCCTTACTTTTTCTGCACTGTACTTTTAGTTTCTAGATTGACATTGTTGATAAAATTTTGGTGTCTTTCTAGGCTATAGTTTTCAAATCCACGTTGATGATTAAAATCAATTGTGTATCTCTATCATAGGTGTTGCGTCGTCAATTAAATTCCGATACAACATCTTTGTGTTCTTAAAGCTTTATTGTCAATTAAATTTGTAGTATAATTTGGATAAAATATTCAAGAAACAAAAGGTACTCCACCTGTCGAGTATCATCGAGACCAAATATCACAGCATTTCAAAGAGTAATGTTGTTATCTAGGGGCGCACCACTAATGCTAGCTGGCTTGTTCCAATCTCTTAAAAAAACCTCGTCAAGGCTCTTCCTCAATAGGAGTTGATATGGTGTGCAAGTATTATCCTTAAAGATAATTTTGCCTCTCGAAGTATAAAACTTAGTGCAATAGGCTCTAGCGGTTATCCTGTAGGATACGACGGATATTCTTCTTTACCCTACACTGAATTATAGAAGCAATGGGAACGACAAAATCATATGGAAAACCCAGAAGAGAAAGGAAAGAAAATGGCAGGATTGAAAAGAAATTTCTTGTTGAGGTGTGTGGCATCATATTAAGTTTAGAGAAATAATTTGTTTGTAAATAAGAGAGAGTGGTTTTTCCTTTATCAATTCTTGCATCAAATAAAAAGTCATTACAAAACCTTTTTAAATTGTTGGAGCTCAAAACCGTTATGAAAACTGCTTCTATCAACGATGTTTCAAAATCGTTGAAATAACCAATAGCTATTGCGTCACTACTGCAGTCGCTTCTGCATCGGAGGCAATTGATTCTGCATCAAATTTTTATTTCTTTTGTATCAAATGCCGCTCACGCAAATGATGTTGATGAGGAGGATGAAGATCTGAGTGGACCCAACACCGATGATTAGGAGGAGACTAGTTCTAAGAGAAGTCCTAAAATAGTTAGATACGATCCAATGAGTGGGGTCACAAGGAGAATGTAGTTGAGTTGAGCATGCGGTCTGTTGTCTCGTGCCCAATTCACGAGTGCCGTGCAGAAGTTATCAATATTGAATGGCAGTAACACGTGGTGGCTGAGGAGTCGGTACAAAGATAAGGAAGCTTAGCGTGTGGACGGATGTGGTCGGAGGTTATTTGCTAGCTGGATGCTGAGAAGATTTTTGCCATTTAAAGAAGTGGAGAACTCCGTAGCTATGTCAGAAGCTTTAGAAAGGCAAGCAAAAGACTTTTGCCATTAAAAGAAATGGAGAACCACGTAGCTATGTCAGAAGCTTCAGAAATAGGCAAGCAAACGCTACCTGGCTCTGCCAATGAGTACTTACTCATGTAAAAGTTCAACAAAGTTTGAACAAGTGTGTTAATTTCTTTTGGTCTATCTAAAAACTCAACAAAGCAGCTAAGTGTGCGAGTTTTGACAAGTTGCGACTCCTTAAACAAAACTTCCGCTTCACATCGTTCACCAAACACATTTTTAGTTTATTTTTATGTTTTCTTTTTATTTTTTAAAAATATTGATTTTTAAATTTTTTTCTTCCCTTTTCTTTTTCCTTGGTCGATCGTTGAACTGGCTATAAGCCAACTCCAGCCTCCCTCGTCAGCCTGTGGCAAGGCAGGTGAGGCTCTACCTTGCCCAAGGTTTAGATCCGACAAGGGTGAGGCTCAAGCTCATTGGCCTTGGCGGAGCTCAAGCTCCGCCGAGGTTGGCAAGCCATCGGATATGGTGATTCACATCTTCCTTGATGGTTGGGCAACTGGCTATCATCGAGGCATGTGGCGGCAGAGGAAGGAGGAGAATGAAGAAGGTGGAAGGAAAAGAAAAAGAAAGAAAAACTAAAATTAAAATTAAAAATTCGATTTTTAAAATAAAAATAATTAAATATTCAATTTTTAAAAATATATAAAATTACAATTAAATTTTTGGTTTAAAAAATTAAAATTTAATTTTTTATTATTTTCCCCAAGAAATCGAATCATATGACGAACAGTGAAATATTTTTCACTCCACTTTCAGATTTTGACCGAACACTTGATAATATAGTTATTTTCTTGAAAAAAAAAAAGCTTACTAAAAATCATTTTCCAGAAACGTGATATTGTCTGCAAAATAAACGAATCCTCCGTTGCGTTGTCTGCAAAATAAATGAATCCTCCATTGCGTTGTATCTTTTATAACAAGGTTAGTATGGATTGCACCTTTTGGAACAAAATCATCCTAAGTTCTTCTCTTCACCCTTTCATGCAACATAAACACCATTTCGCTTTAACAGTCATCTGGGTTAACTTTAACTAACTTGTGGTCTCTTCTTCTCTTTTGTTTCTTATCTTCCAAAATCAAATGTAAGCATAAATACAATTTTTGAAATATGAAAATCAATGACCACGAATATTGTCAATAGAATATAAAAATAGGTTTGTAGACGACAACACCGCCCGCGCCGCCCCCAATTCACGGAATGGAGTCCTCCTTATAAGCTTAAGCAAGATTCTCGGGGCCGTTTTTGATTGAATATGTTAAACTCCAACTCTAATGAAGACAATTCTTCTCTTGTTAGGAAGCATAAGAAAGCGGGAAAGTACAATCAAAAATAAAATATGCCGACAATGACCGGTAGCCTTTCTTCGTTAATTAAAAATTGTGCCATCTCCTTCTCTTCTCGCGATTCTGTCTTAGACTTTCACATATCTCTGCTTTGCCAGTTCGAAACAATTGAGAAAGAATGCCGACCCATGTCGAATATTAGCTACGCACGCCGATTGGATCCATGTGACCCTGGAATAAGCACAGCACACATTGACCTATATGTAAATGGGCTCACCCGCTAATTTGATAACTTCTGGACTGATCTCAGGGTAAAAACAGCGGTTCTCCAATGCTAACTTGCGCAGCTTGAAGCGGCAGATTTCAAGTGAAACCAGATAAACATGTTCCACAATGGATTGTGGGATGAACAGGAAGGTGACAGCATCTTTGCATCCCTTAGGTTTCGACACTCCCTCGTTATTCTTTCTTTTTCATACTTCTATGATGTGATGAAAGGGCTCACACGTTGTTCCTTTGGTGTGAACAGTACCGGTTCAGTCCAAGAAGTTGACCGGAAGATAGGTAAGACATGTGATCGCAGCTTTCAGCTTTACGGGACGACCGTTTGGTTCATTATGATCGGGTAGGACTATAAATAATAAACATAAATGGACCAAAATCTCTACTCTCCATGTAGAAAAACAAGAAAAGAGCCTGTCTCTTCGTTGCCGTCGCCCACACACCAAAAATGGTTTCGATAAGCACTCATGAGACATGGTCCTTCTTACTTTCAGCTTTCCTCATTGCCCAGTTGCTCTGCATTGCTCGAGCCAATGTCCATTTCTACGACTTCATCGTGAGTTCTTAACCCTATTTCTCTGATTGTCGCAGCCATTTCATGCACAAGAATGTGCTTCGGACTGAGTCATTTACCCCTTTTTCCTGGTTTTCTTTTCGCCATTTTTTCTCTTTCGGCGGTGGTGTGCAGTTGAAGGAGACGAACGTGACGAAGCTGTGCGAGACAAAGAGCATCATGACGGTGAATGACAGTTTCCCGGGGCCGACAATCAAAGTGCACAAAGGGGACACGGTGTATGTGAATGTTCATAACCAAGGCGATTACGGCGTCACGCTTCACTGGTAAGCGATTTTTCCTTTGCCTTCTTTTATGATCCAGTACTGTCGTGATCTTTTCATATTGATCAGCTTTCTTCTCTTTTAATTTTCTGTTCGTGGAAGTCCAAGTATAGTTTTATCATGTCTGCACTTATTAGTCAGCCATAGTACATTATTTTCGGGTCACCGTTCGGGACACTTTAGTGGAAATCTACCGGGACTTAAGAGTTAGTTGAGTCGTACTCAATGAAAAACTTCTCATTTCTTGTCCTCTTCAAGCTTTATTTTTTGCTTAGATGTACCTTTGGCTTCCTATTCTCTCCTCCTCATCTTTGAATATTCTCTATGGATTTGTTATCTCCTGAACTAGTGCAGTAACTCTTAGCTCAAAGTAACCAGGTTTCTTTAAAATAATCGAAAACTTTGTTAAGATATTTATATAATAAATAACGTCTTTTAGAATTATAGTCATCTCATAAAATTATTCGAAATTTGAACAGATTTATTTAATTATCGCTGTCGATGGCAAACTGATTTTTCCCCCTTCCAATGCGAAGAGCCAAACATACGTCCACCTCTTTTCCCGTTTGTTTGATTCGTTTTCTCTACAAAGAATTTCTCCCTTTTATTTATTGGGTTCTTTGTGTGTTTTCTCTTTTAAGGAAAGAAAGTCAACTGAAGCACCATAAGTGCAGTCTACCTTGGGGATTGAGAGAGAAATGTAGGCCTCGTGCCTCGTGGTGGTGCTTTAATGTGGTGGCATTCAATATGGCAACATCTTGGTTCTGACATTGAAAACCTACCAAAGAAACTACGTCAACGAATTTGTCCGTGATTATTTGATTGCACATCGTCCTTTTTCCGTGGAGGTCACATGTGTGTGTTCAACCCGTCAAACAAATCGCACCGCGTGTGGACACCAACCCGCCAGGTTAGGAATGACTCCATGTTAATCTCATAAAATCGCAAGGCTTGAAGACACTCGGAGATTGCATAATTAGTGCAGTCTCTTGGGTCCATCCTTGATTAGATCACATGTGTAGGTGGGCGAAAACAGTCTTGAACCCTAAGGATGTGTGCAGTTTGAATGCATTCATATGTCATGATGAGCCCCGGACCTTAACAAAGAATTTGTGCACTTTTGCATTTCATTGTCAAATTGTTTGGTGGTGAAATCACATTCTTTTGACTATAATATCGGGAAAACAGGCGGGCGGCATGATTCATTGGATCTGAGATGGGTTTACCATGTGGGTGAAAGACAAAAAGTCTTCCATCTACAATGGACGCAAAGCTAAGGAATAATTGCTGAATGAATTGCTAAAACTAGCCTATTGGACAGGCTGATGGAGTATCATTTCAGTGGAAATGGTCCCCGGACTGCACAATGCAATGTGTACCTGTAGATATAATCAGGCCTCATTAGGTAGCTCTTCCATACAACGAGGCGTCACACTATCTTAATTAAATGGCTATTTTCTAATGCAGGCATGGAGTAAAGCAGCCAAGGAACCCGTGGTCAGATGGACCAGAGTTCATCACCCAATGTGTGATAGGACCAGGAACAAATTTCACATACGAAGTAATATTCTCCGATGAGGAAGGAACTCTTTGGTGGCATGCTCACAGCGATTGGACACGAGCTACGGTTCATGGAGCTATCGTGATCTCACCAGAACCGGGAAAATCGTATCCCTTCTCAGAGCCTGACGAGGACAAGGTTATTGTGATCGGTACGCAAATTGATCTCCTATGTTCTATTTGTTCTATTGCTATAGTGATAGAAAAATAATAGAATAGCTATGTCATGAATAAAAATGGATTTGTAGTTGGCTAAACAATTGAACCTTATATTACAAAGAACATTCTGTAAATGATTTTGGGAGGTAAATAGGTACCTAAAAAATATTTGAACTCAGAACCTCCTATTATGATATCATGTAAGATTTTATGATAGATGAGGGTATGATTTAATATTTCATTATGCTATCAATTGGAATACAAACTATAGTTAACTTAAAAAGTATTATTACCCTCTGGTTATAATATATATCTGGTTTTTGTTTCCCGCCTTGGTGAATATATGTGTGACCATTCTTTTAGTGTGCTTAATTTAATATATAGCTTTGTTTTTTAATATCGCTATCCTTTTGGCCAAATAAATAGCTGCTTGGTACATGGGGGACTTGAAGGAATTGGTGGACGAGGCAATGATGGATGGGAGCGACTTGCCCCATTCAGATGGTTACACCATAAACGGTGAGCTTGGGGATTTCTGCAATTGCTCCCAAGGTACTTCCACCGAACTTAACAAGTTATCTTTTAGATTACCTGCTAAATATATATTTACCAAAAAGTATTGCGATTTTCAAATAATTGATTGCACGTAACAGAAAAAAGAAATGGTACATTGAAAACTACAGGCCCCTTTTTTTTTTATGTAATCTCTTGACAAGTGTTTTGTTAAAATGTATTTTTGAGGTATCTTAGTTTTAGTGCATTTCAAGTTAGAGCTTTGATTGGGTTACCTATAGTAATAAAAAATGTGACATATCGAGTTAGATTGATACAAGATTGTTAGGAGGCAAGAACCTTCGATACCTAGGTGAGATATGAAGCCAATCTGCCAAGCCAACGAAGAACAACCATAATAACACAACGGAGGTGATAAAAAGAGGATTCAAAAAACATGGCAATACCGAGATTTACATGGAAAGACTTTCTATGTGAAAATGGAAAAAAAAAACTACGGGGTAACGGAGTCCACTAACCGACCTCAATCAAGAGTAAAGGATTCTAATCACATCCAAAACTACAAATACGCAAGCTTCCCCTTCTACAAAAGTTACACCCTAAACTCCAAATTACAGAGCATGAGCTATCACTCCCTAAGAGCAAACACAACGTACTTGAAGCTTGATGCAACCTTATAAAAGAACAATGAATACAACAAACCAATGTCTCCTCTAGTCTTCGCAAGACCACATTTTAGGACGAGGGCAGCCTCATTGTCACTGGTTGAGGCTCACCAAGGCCAAAAATTGTGTGAGGTCTTGGTCTTCGACCTTGCGGCCTTTGGCGAGATTAGGCATTGCCCATGGCTGGTAAGGCTCGACCCTCTCCACATTTGGCGAGGTCGAACCTTGCCTAGCCACAACCAGGCTTCCTTAAGGCCGACAAGGTCTCTTGCTAGCCCTACCTCTAGCTGATCGTTAGCAGCGAGTTAGGGCACGCATGATAAAATTTCTATTTCTCGATTTCTTTGTTTCTCTATTCTTCGGAATAGGTTTGGGGAACAAAAATCCGTTTGGTAATATAATTTGATTTCTCTATTTCTGAAACAGATTTCTGTTCCAAAAATAGAAAAATCAAAGAAATTAGAAGCTGAAATTTTTCATTTCTCGGTTTACGAAATAGAAATAGAAATTTTTTTTCTCAACTTTTCAATTTAGTTAATTTAGTCCAAAATATTTTAATAATTTTTTAATATAATCATTTCAATCAATTGATTGAAAATCTTAACCATTGGGCCAGATGGTAGGAATTGAATAAACAAGGCTTCATTTGTTGCACGTAAGAGATTTCACACATGGTAATAATCAACTTGCCATATTCATATTTAACGAGTCTTTCTTCACCTACTCTTCCGTAGTACGCTAGACAACGGCTCTATTTGGCCAACTATTTTTTTAATCATAAACTTCATATTGAGGCAGTAAAAAGGGGTCAAATCATTAGGGTTTCATCCGATTTTTCTTTTATATAGTGTCATTACTTATCAAGACACGGGTAAAAAGAGATCTAATAAGGAATCTGTTGTCCTTGTAAGAGTGTTGTATTTTATTTTGATAATAAATTTTTAAATAATCCTAGTGTTGATAATTTTGAAAAAAACCGGTGACGATTTTTGAACATGGTGAGGATTTTTTTAATAGAATTTGGAAAGAAATTGGAATTAGACTTGAAGTTAGGATTTTTTTAGGAGATTAGACTATTAAAATCATGGCTATCATTAGACTTATTTGATTAATGTGTAATCAATTTTGGCAAAAACATAACGACATATTCACTACAATTGAATTTCAATTGATTTTTTTTTTTGCCACGTTGTTTATTTTTCAAAAGAAAATATTACGTAATAGGAAATGTAAGCACATGTAATAGGAAATTCCATGAAATTGTATTTTCAACTTTTGTAATGTATTAGTATTATTTCGACTATTATTTTGTATTTGAGGATTTCATATGTTGTTATCTAATTAATTTCTATTTCTAGAAATAGAAATTTTATTCTATTATCAAACGGATTTCTATTCCAAAAATAGAAATTTTGAGTCATTATCAAACGGGTTTCTTTGCTCAGAAACTTGTCCGGGGAATAGAAATTGAGAAATCAATTTTTGGAATAGAAATTTTGTCATGCTGATCTCTAGCAGCAAGTTAGTGATCAACTAGAGGAAGGAGAAGGAAGTGATGAAAAAAAGAAAGAGAAAATAAAAAATTAATAAAAATTAGAAGAAATAAAATGTTATTAAAATATTATTCACGTTAGCATCGGTTAGACAACTAGTGTCCACATAAGCACTGGTAGGTCAAAATTGGGCGGCTTGATTGAATTGATGCAATTACAAAAGGTTTAAGACTAAATGGCTAAAAGAAAAAAAAAAGTTTAAAACCGAATTGGAAAAATTGCAATAAATTTAGAACTATTCTGGTAATTTTCCCTAAAAATGGATAGTCAAATTGAATATTAAGCATTTGATAAGAAGGTGTCACATAATAAATCAATTATGTAGACTCGCTTTTGCTAATTAAGTAACCCATCTTTTCTATGTGAGTGTACAAGTCTCGTGCAATTGATAAAATTAGGGTTAATGTTGTTCTCCCATCGTTATGTGCGCAAAATATACATATAACCTTCTTTTGACATAGAATTGACAAAACAAATTTAATTTTTGCATAAAAAGGAATAATGCATGGACATTATTTTCATAAAGGTTCATCGAAATTTTCGGTGCAGAAACAACGCATCACTGGTACGTTGATTATGGAAAGACGTATCTCCTTCGAATAATCAGCGCAGTCATGAATGCTGAGCTCTTCTTCGCCATCGCTGGCCACAACCTGACTGTTGTCGGGATGGACGGAGGATATATTAAGCCGATTGCCACGACTTACATCATGATAAGCCCGGGACAGACAATGGACGTGCTGCTCACAGCTAACCAATCTCTCGGAAGGTACTACATCGCCACGAGGCAATACTCTAGCGAAGACGCCGAGGTCACTGGATTCGACCATAGCATCGGATCGGCCATCTTGCAGTATAGAGGGAACTATAGCTTGTCATCACTACCGGTCTTTCCGAACGCCACACTCCCACTCTATTTGGACTATGGAGCGGCGCTGAGATTTACGAATCAGCTGAGAAGCTTGGCAAGTGAGGATCATCCGGTTGATGTTCCTCGAGATATAAGCACGAGGATGTTCATAACTGTGTCCATGGGCGAGATCCTTTGTCCCAATAGCTCTTGCACTTCGGTGAGTGGCAACAAGCTTGGCTCAAGCTTGAACAACGTAAGTTGGGTCAACCCATCCCTGGATGTGCTATCGGCCTACTATAGGTAACATCATCTCTGCCCTCCCCACCCCCCCTCTCTCTCTCTCTCTCTCTCTCTCTCTCTCTCGATCCCTCTCGATCCATCTCTAGATCGAACCCTCAATACTATGTACATGTCGCAACACCCGCCCTGCCGCCTGGGGTCAGGCAAATCTACGTACCAATATCTGTGTATAATGACTAATAGGTGAATGCACATGGAATTCTCATCAACGGGTTTCCTTCTATTGTGCAGAAATCTTAGTGGGACTTATACAACGGATTTCCCGGATTGGCCTCCTTCCATGTACAATTTCACTGGAGATGATTTGCCGGATAGTGTCGACATGACGTATCAAGGGACCAAAGTAAAAGTGCTGAATTACAATGAGACGGTAGAAATCGTTTTCCAAGGTACGAACGTGTTAAAAGGCTCCGTCAACCATCCCATGCACATGCACGGTCACAGCTTCTACGTCGTCGGGATCGGTCACGGGAACTTTGACAATGAGACAGATCCTGACACGTACAACTTGATCGACCCGCCGCATGTGAATACGTTTGGGGTCCCTAAAAACGGTTGGCTGGCGATAAGATTTACTGCTAATAATCCAGGTGCGTACCTCCTTTTTAATTTCAATACCCGTACAGGACACTTATGCATCATCAGTTAACGTTAATCCTATGGTTGGATTGGACAGGCGTGTGGTTTTGGCACTGTCATCTGGACCGGCACATGAGCTGGGGCATGGACACGGCCTTCATAGTGAAGGACGGAGGAACTGCAGAGACGAGCATCCGTCCGCCGCCTGCCTACATGCCGCCATGCATGGACATGGGATCTACTGGCATATCGATGCAAACATCAAGCATCGATCAGGTGGAAATGCAGCAGCTATGATATCGTTTCGTTCCATTACACTTATTCTCAGGAGTACCTAGGATCACATCTTGGGGGCTTCATCAATTGATGGTCAAATTTTGGGAAGGATGGATTTTGCTCATATTTTTAGCATTTTCCTCCTATATTTTACTCATAAACTATACCATTCTTATCATTGCTCTTTTAATTAACAATCCTCTCGACTCGTAAAGAATTATTTTGGGCATTTGTTGACCTTGTTATTGACGAAGCGAATGCCAATCGAGAAAGGAGCTCCGCCGGATCAAGAGTTCGATTAGTTGAAGATATCTGCCCAAGTGTCCTTCAGCCTTTGTTCATCCGTCTTGCCCGTCGCCGGATGGGGCCCCGAAATTTTGCTTACGCGAACTATTTGAAAAGGGTCTTGGTTCGAATGATTTTTTATTCATTGAAGAAAATGAATTCCCCATGAACTCGTTTTGAAGTGGCTTAATTGGATGAATAAAACCCCGTGTGATAGAAAAATCAAGGATAACCTGAAATTTGGAGGGCAAAAGCTCGAATATTCTTTCGCAAGTTCTAAATCTTGACGACGACGGTGTTGATACGAACTCGGCTCAAATGCTCGTTTCTTTTAAGCCCGAGATCTAATAAAGAATCGATTGACTCGGGTGTTCCTCATGTTTTGAATTTTCTTCTGGGCCATAGGCCGAATCACGTATTTTCTCTTCTTCCTCGCCCCGACATCAACCCAAAATAAAATAAAGAAACTCGTTATGTCAGTTACCCTTCTAATCTATAATTATTATTCTCAATTTTTTATTTAATTTCAAGGTGCATTTGCCCCCTACCCATAGTTTGCAAATTGTCACTTTCTTCCCCAAATTGTCCCTTCCCAAAAAGAAAAAATCAAATCTTTATTTTCGTCCAACTAGCTTCAGTGGAGTTGCCAAACAAGTATCGGTTTATTGGAATTGATTGGAAAAGAGTTGAAATCGGCCACTCTTTCATTCATGTATTTGATCTCAACAAAGGAAAATGAGTCGATGTCCATTTGCCAGGCCATCTGCCTAAACTTGAGGCAGCTATAAACGCTAATAAAATTTCGTAAGAAAATAGCCAGAGAAATCTATGAAGATCTAATTAGGTCTCAAGAAGAAAATCAATATTTTACTAGCAATCACAAGCTTCATGTTGGACATAGTACCAGTTTAATCCGATGCAAAGTGAAGAACCTTATCAAGGATAAGGTTTCGACATGCTATGAATCATCTTGAAAGAGAGATGTGCCTTTGGAAATGTGAACACTAATGGTGCTATAATGATTATATAAAACAAAATTATAATGTGACATTTCTCAACGATTGTTAAAAAAAAAAAAAAATAGATCTCTTACTTAAACCTCCAATATGTTGCATTTGCAAAATTTTGCCTCTTCACTTATACAATTACAATGATATATTAATTTATTGGCATATTACTATACAGGATCTTGCTCAAACTTCTATATCTATGCGCATACTTTTACTCTCTCTCTCCCTCTCTCTTCCACCCACCCCACACCACCCCCCCCCAAAAAAAAAAAAAAAAATCCCTACACAGGGGGTCGCCAATGTTTGAGGATCTTGAAAGCCCAATCCTCGACAATCGCCAACCTCAATCGACCTCAAATTAAAGTCGATTCTAAATTGAGGTTGGCTCGAGCCCCAGACAATTAATCTATTGGCACGGATCGAGTCAGAGTCTGAGCCTTGCGCTCAATCTATGCTTGAGAAGGAGAGAGATGACGGCAGTGTCCACGACGGAGTGCACGCAATGACGAAGGTGGCTGTGTGTGAAGCAGTGTGGCACAAAGCTGGCTACGAGTGCACATCGGGATTTTTATTTTGTTATTTTTGGTAATTGACGGACATATGACATCAATATCCGATGCTTATGAAGACTGTGACAGTACATGCAAACGAGGCATGAGAACAATAACCCTCATTCCCTAAGTTTGGGATAGGGTATTTGCAAAATCATTGTTGCTTGGGCTATTTTTATCATATCCGAAGTACAAAGGATCACTAATCTAGATGTCTCATAACACAAGGCATGTCTAGAGAATTCTATACTAATTCATGGGTAATAATCGTAATGAGAGGACTACTTGGAGTGGAACTAGTACAACAACCCACCGCCATAGCCCTCTACTTAAATTTGAGTTCCTTAGGATAAGAATCGAATCCACAATTATCAGTTATTAAATTGAATATATGGGAACGTCCTCATCACTAGGGCAATTGCAAAATCGGTCATGTCCAGACAACTTACTATCTCTCATACAAAGTTTATCAAGAGTTTAGAATTTTCCATGGAATAAAATACCGAAAGTGCTTTATCTATTAGAAATGGGTGTAATTATTACAAGTATCTCACTTGTGAGATTATGTATGGACGCCATCTCCCCACCTCATTAATTGCTTGACATATTGTTCTACATCCATTTCAAATCGAATGAGCACTATGAATTATCATATTGGGTTCAAAAAGATGGTTGAATGATTGATGACTGAGGCACAAAATAGGGTTGATAGACGCTACGAAGCGAGGTTCAAGCTTACTACATGCACTGCTATACCTACGTTTCTCGCACCAAGAAGCCTCCACTAAACATTGTTACTAAACCGGAGAATTCGTCAATGCAATCAATTTATGAGTCGCTGATGACTTCAAATGCTCGAAAGGAAAACCTAGAATGCTTCGTCCTTTCAGAGTCATGTCTTTTGCTTGACTATTGATACTTTTCAAATCCCACGGCATGCGTGCAAGCAATAAAATTGCATGACGACGACACACAGATTGATATTATATTTTATCATATTTCTCGTAAAAATTTGGTGAGTAGTCTATTAGTTCTGATGAGAAAGGTTGAGAAAGGTTAATTTGACTTTACAGAAGTTAGGAACGAAAAGCCTTCGCATTGACACTTTCAACAAACTTTCTTGCAAGATCAAAAGCATTGGCACCAACAATTCACGGGAGCACAACTGACTTTCCCGCAAACGGTGGCCTCGAGAGAGACCACATGTTCTTCTGCTATAACCAAAGACTCGCGTACGGGCGTGCTGGTCCTTCGATAGAAAATACTAAGGGCCCGCTGGCTCGTGGACGGTGCCTGCAACGGGGACAGATCCGACTTCGTTCAAATAAATTGTCAGCAGTGTCTCCTCGTCCGGACCGCCAACTTCGTGGTGCTGCTACTGGCCGCCTTTATGACCTTTTCTCGTTCGGGATCCACCTTGATAAACAACACAAACGACTCGACCCGGAACGCGGATGAACACCTGGAATCTTCACCTAAATTGGCACGTGTATGTCGGAACGATATCTTTATATCTATGCCTCAATTATAGCGGCATATTTGAATAAGAAAAACAACTCCATTAACCAAAGTTCTTTTGTTTTTTTTTCCTTATAATGGAAAGGGCGGAGGAAAAGGCAACTCATTTGAGACGTTATTATAAGAAAGGGAAAAGGTCACAAAAAAATCTCAAATTAGACTCACAATGACACATTTCCGTTGAATTTTTTTTTTTTTCTGTGATATCAGAAACACCAAACTATATCTATGTGACTATTTATCCTAAACTTTTTCTTGTGATATAAAAACTCCCAAACTTGTGCCTATGTGATAAATTTACCCTCTTTCTAGGTTCTGTGAGATAATTTTTCAGTCAAAATAACGTCGTTCTATGTCAATACCATTTGTTTTTTTGTGCAAATTTTTAATAGTACTCATTGACGGAATCTTGACGAAGGGTAAATATGTCATGTAAGTAAAAGTTTGGAAATTTTTAGTGTCATGAATAAAGTTTAAGATAAATATATCATAATATGCATATTTTAGATTTTTTTTTTGTGGCTTTTGCTCTTGTAAGAATCCATACGTGCGACAACATATCTGTTTTGAGTCATAATTATTGCTCGTTTGGAGCTAGTCCGTTACATCATCCCACCACAGTCCTAGCAAGAGTAGAGCTGGGTCATCTTATGCCATGGCATGGGTGAAATTACGTTGTGGATAAATTAAGGTTTTCTAATGTCGAGAAACGATTAGGGGGTATTGGACCCATAACTAAAGGATCCAAATCGCTCCGGAACAAGTTCTACACCATTAGGCCAACCATCATGTAGTCCATTCACAATTATCTTGTGGACTGTTAACAAGTGGCCTTAAACACCAACACAAAGAACCGCCGTTTTATTTATGCACCACCTTCCTTGCGTTACTTGCAATTGATGCATAGCAAATCAACACATCTTTTACTTGGGTTTTTTTTTTCGCTTAACAGGCGGCGCGTGGCTCAGTTAAGTTAATTAACATTGAATACACAATTTTCAAGAAAGTGTTTCGTTTGGGGCTTCTCTTGGCATTCCATCCAGAAATGGCGTGTGCAGCCGTCAAGAACTGAATCGAGTTAAATGGACTGTGTTGAATCTTTTACCTTCTTCTTCCTCTTTGTCAATAGCTATGGCGTTAAATGTCTGCAGCCGTGTATGTCTTTACTTATCTGCATCGCTGTTTTGGGACGACCGCCTGGAGGTTTCGAGGTTCGCGTCTGCCCCATCTCTCTCGGTTTGGGAGCCTAGCCTAGACATGTTTGAAACACAAGAAGCACCACATCTCTCTCTGATCGATTCGGAATGAATTTTATTCATTTGGGGTTCGTTCGTTTCACAGAAAATAAACCATTTTCGGAAAATATTTTTTGAGAAGTCATTTTCCAGGAAAATGACAATATTTTCAAGTGTTCGGCTAAAACTTGAAAATGTTTTGGAAAATATTTTCTGGTGTTCGGTAAGGAAAATATTTTCCGCTCATCAGATTGGCGAGCGTGAGCATCAAGCTCGAGGCTCGCCAGATCGACGAGTGTGAGTTTGAGATCGATGAGCTTAAAGTTCACTTGATCTGAAGATTAGCCAAAAAAGAAGATGAGAAACAAAAAAGAAATTAAAAAAAAAGAAAAAAAAAAAGATAAAAGATAAAGAAAAAGGAAAGAAAAAGGAAATTAAAAATAATTCGAATTAAAAAAAAAAAAAGAAAAAGAAAATTAAAAAATAATTTGAATAAAAAAAGAAAAGAAGAAAAAGAAAGGGGAGGTGGAAGTCGGGATTTGTAGAGATGTGAGATAAGAGAGATCAAGTGAGGAAAATGTTTTCCATTTTTCAAAAGTGGAAAACATTTTTCCCTACTTTAGAAGACTTTTTTCCTTTAATGGAAAACATTTTCCTCAAGGAATTCATTTTTCATGAAACGAACGCCGGAAAATCCGGAAAACGTTTTCCTGGAAATTATTTTTTGCGAAACGAACGGACCCTTGGATGAAAAGTTTGCACAAAGTAAAATAATAATTATGGTTTTCCTTTTCAAAGGAAAGTTCATCAAATGCCAAGAGATCATGTGCGCCGGTGTTTGGATACCTCTTCTAGAGGTGAGGCATTTCAACCTTGGACCCGAGGTTGGAAAGAAGTATTTTCAGATTTAGCACTAGGAATTTTCCAACAATTATATTGATCTCTGTTGAATAAATTGTAATGTATAGCAGTAATAACACGGTGGCTTGCATTGTGCATCTTTATAGATATGAGGGAAAATTACTAAAAGAGTTCTTTACCAAAAAGTTTTAAATTTTACTATACGGATGCCAATTTAGTTCTAATCTTTTCGATTTAGCCAACTTAGTCTTAAATTTTTTGACAATTTGTCAATATAGTCCTACTAATTTTGACAGTAAATTGGCTAAATCAGAAAGTTTATAACTAAATTGACATTTATACAATAAATTTAGGTATGATGATCACGAAGAACAAAATTATAATGTAACATTTCTCAATGATTCTTGCAACAAAAATATAGATCTCTTACTTCATCCACCAATACGTTGCATTTGCACAATTTGTCTCTTCACTAATAGGATTGCAAAGATAATATTAATTTGTTGGCACATTACTATACAAGATCTTGTTCATGCTTCAATATCTATGTGATTACTTTTTATTTGCTTGATATGTGCGGCCACGACGACTTCTGTCTTTGCCTCCTTCGCCCGCCCCTCCCTCAGAGAGAGAGAGAGAGAGAGAGAGAGAGAGAGAGAGGTGACGGTAGCATCCACGGCGGACTGCATGCGATGACAAAGGTGGTTGTGAGTGACACAGTGGGGTATGAAGACGGCTACGGGTGCACATCGGGATTTTCTTGGCAATTGATGGACATATGACATCAGTATCCAATGGTTGTGGGTAGGGTGACAGTACATGCAAACGAGGCGTGAGAACAAATACCTTTCCTTCCCTAAGTTGGGATAGGGTATCAGCATCTCCAAAATCATTGTTGCTTGGGCTATTATTATCAAGTCTGAAGTACAAAGGATCGCTAATCTAAGTGTCCTATAGCGCAAGGCATGTCTAGAGAATTCTTTACTCATTTAGGGCACATGATCGTAATGACTCGGCTATCTAGACTAAAACTAGCACAATAATTCCCTGCCCTTACTTAAATTTGAGTTCCCTAGGGTAAGAATTGAACCCACAACCATTAGTTCCCAAATTGAAAATATGGGATTGCTAGAGCAATTTTGGAATGTGTCATGTCCAGACAATTTAATATCTCTCATTCAAAATTTAATGGGAGTTTAGAATTTTCTGTAGAAATGAATATTAAAAGTACTTTACCTATTAGAAATGGTTGTCATTACTACAATTATCTCACTCATGAGATTATGTCTAGACACCATCTCAAGAAAAACCTCACCCAATTGCTCACCACATCGTTCTAGATCCATCCCTGCACCAAGAAACCTCTACCAAACATTCTTATTAAACCGCAGAACTCATCTGGAACGCAATCAATTTGCGACTAGCTGATGACTTCAAATGCTTGAAAGAAATATCTGGAATGCTTCGTCCTTTCAGAGTCACGCCTTCTACTTTTGATTTTCAATATTTTTCGAATCCCGCAGCACTCACACTTTGATTTTTCTTAATGTAATATGCTCGCAAGCATTGAAATAGTATGACAATGATACGTGGATTGATATAATGTTTTCTTGTACTTTCGGTTGAAATTTGATGAATAATCTATTAGTTCTGATGAGAAAGTTGAGAAATATTAATTTGACTTTTAAGAAGTTAGGACACAAAAGTCCTCCGCATGGGCACTTCAACAAACTTTCTTGCAAGTTGAAAAGCATCGTACCAAACAATTCCCGTGAGCAAACTTTATCTTCCCGCCAATGGCGGCCGCGAGGGTGTACATGTCCTGCTGCTGATGACCTAACATTCGCGTGGGTATATGCTGGTACGATGATAGAATACACTAAGAGCCTCCCTGGTTCATGGACAGAGATCTGCGACGAGGACTGATTTGACTTTTACATCGTCAGCAGTGTCTGCTCGCGCGGACAACTAACTTCCTGGTGCTGCTACTGGCCGCCTTTGTGGCCTTTCCTCATTCGCGATCCACTTTCAACGGCACGAACGGCTTGACCTGGAACGCAAGATGAACACCGGGGAAATTTCGCCGAAAATTAGCACATGCACGTCAGAACGATATCTGTATATCTACTCCTCGATTAGTTTGCACACTCGAATATGGAAAACATGCGTATTAACTATAATTCCCTTTTTTTTATTTGCTATTATTAGAAGGGTAGTGGAAAAGGCTGCCCATCTTACGCGTTGTTATAAGAATTCTACACGCGCGACAATATATTTGTTTTTGAGTAATAATACTGCTTGTTCGGAGCTAATCCACGGTCATAGCGGGAGTATAGCCTGATTATCTTATGCCACAGCATGGTCAAAATCACGTCACGGATAAATCAAGGCTTTCTAAGGTCGAGAAGCGACTAGTGAGTATCATGACCTGTGACTGGAGGACCCAAATCACTTGAGAGCAAGTTCTGCACCTTTAGGCCAACCATCATCGTGGTCCATTCGCATTTATCCTGTGGACTCTATTAACAAGTGGCCTTAAACACCAACGCAAAGAACCACCGTCTTACTTATGCACCACCGCCCTTTGTGTTACTTGCAATCAATGCATTGCAAATCATCACATTTTTTTTTTTTTTGAGAAAATTGTCCAAAAAGTTTTAAACCTATAGTACTTTTGCTAATTTAGTCATAAACCTTTCGATTTTATCAATTTAATCCTAAACTTTTTTACTTCTTACAAATTGAGTCGATTCGGCCAATTTTGATTGGAATTCGTTGATGCGGATGTTGGTCTTCCTACGTGGCACAGGCCACACAGCAGGCATTGACATGGACAAAATTTATTTTTTAAAATACTTTTTTCGATTTTTTTAAAACATTTTTTATTTTTTTATTTTTTCTCTCTTGTTCCTTTGGCTGATTGCCCAACCTCAAGCGACTGGCCAAAGGCTGCGACTAACGAGGATCGGCCTCACCGACCTCAGCTGAGGTCACCCTCGTCGGGATCTGACGAGGGCTGACCTTGCTAGCCTCAGGCAAGGCTCACTAGAGGCCAACAAGGGTTGGCCTCACCAGGATTTGGGGAGCAACGACCTCGTAGGCCTTGGCTGAGGTCACCCCTCGCCTACATCGAGTGAGAGCGAGGGTCGGCCTTGCCTAAGTCGCGCAAGGTCGTCCCTCGCTTGATCCTGGCAAGGTCGCCCCTTACAAAATCCCAATGAGGGTGACCTCGCTTGAGGCCGGCGAGGCCAACCCTCACCTATCACAACCTCTGGCCAGTCACCAAAGGCTGGGCAACCGACTAGAGGAAGAAGAGAGAGGAAAAATATTAATAGATTTTAAAAAATTAGAAAAAATAATAAATTTTGTCTACGTCGATGCCGGTCGTCGGTCATGCCACATAGGACGACCAGTATCCACGTTAGTGAATTCCGGCAAAAATTAACTTAATTGATTCAATTGACAATAAGTGAAAATGTTTATGATTCAATTGACAAAATTAAAAAAATTAATATTGAATTGATAAAAGTGTAATAGGTTTAGGACTTTTTGAATAATTTTTCCTATTTTTTTTACTTGGGGGTTTCTTTGTTAACAAGCGCCCGTAGCTAAGTTAAGTTAACTAACATTTGAAAATACAATGTTCAAAAGAGAGCTCCGAAGTTTGAAGAAATACACAAACTTTCAAGGGACCATATTTCCTTCGGATTGTAGAAATTTTTGCAATTTTTCTGAGCGTATTCAATAAGTGGGCGTCTTGATTCGACGAGACGGCCACGTGATGCGCAGGAAACATGTAAAAGTCTCTCTCTCCTCTCTCTCTCTCTCTCTCTCTGTGTCTAACTAAAGATTTGACGGGGACGAACGCCGGACCCTTGGTCTTCCCTGAGACGTCGAATCCCACAGCCCCAACCATATAGACCTTAGCCCCTTCAAAGCAAACCCCAAGCCCCGCATCTAACTAGAGATTTTTTTACGCATGCAACCCCCCTACTCCTCTTCCCTCATCTAACTTCTCTAACCAGAAGTCATCCCCAACGTGTGAGGCATGCTGGAAATGGAGATTGCAACACCACCTCCTCCACCTCGACCTCCCCCTCCCTGTATTTACATCAACCTACGTCCGAACCGGATAACATCGTATCCGACATAAAGGCCTCCCCCCCCAGCATTGTCGCCGTCCCAACACTCACATTCCGTGGTCCTCACGACCAAAATAGGGGAGAGAGATCCGATGAAGATGGAGGATGGCTGGACTCCCACTGCCTCGGCTCTGCTCTCTCTCCTCGTCGCCGCTGCCTTCCTCCTCGGCGCCGCCATGGCAAAGTCCACTACTATGATTTCGTCGTAAGTGACAATCCAATCCCAGATAAGGCATGCATGCGCATCGCTCCACGTTTTAGCGTCCGTGTCATGTGTTCCGAACTGAGCATTGTTCACTCTGTTTCCTTTCTCCGTTTTTCTGGTGCTCTATTCTTCGTACCATATATTCACGTCGAATGACGTCATGATTGCTTGTCTTTGGTCTGTGGTAGCTGAGAGAGAAGAACTACACGAGGCTGTGCAGCACGAAGAGCATGCTGGTGGTGAACGACAGCTTCCCAGGGCCCGTGATTCGAGTCCAGAAAGGGGACACGGCGTTCGTGAACGTGCACAACCAGGGCGATTACGGAGTCACCATCCATTGGTACGTACCTCCGCCTATGAGATTGAATGACATAATTGAAGAGGAAAATATTGAACAAGCAATATTTCGAATTATTGATATGGTGCGGTCTTGATGTTTGGTCCCAAAGAAACTAGGATCATCAGACCTAGCGGTTGTGTTTTGATGTTGTATGTGAATTCAACCGTACAACAAGCCAGGATGATCGGTTCGGTCATTTCACTGAAAATATTATCCTTTTGCGAAATGTTACTACTGGAAAGAATTCCTTGTAGAATATCACTTCGAGATTGAATATCATTATTTGGCAATTGAGTGCTAAAGATCTTTGAATTCTGTTGCCGTCTCGACCGGAACACTCATATACCATCATGGATTAGACCGTTTGAGGACCCCGGTCAAGGCGTCGTGGAGTGGTTTCTGGTTGTTTGGGACTTGGATCAATCCGTGTTATAGACCATATAGGGCTTAATTCCACCGGTAGGATGTGGATCCATACCTTGGAATGGCCTAGCTTGATTTACATGAGCTGACCTCATTTCCGTACGATTTGGCATTAGGGTGTCGTTAACTTTGTCTAATTATGCCATTGACGTCATGGTCACTGACTGTCGGCCCAAAACTAAGATCGTGCAATTCTAATGATGAACTGGCGGGTTCAAGAGGAGATGATTGCTACCATGCAATTTATATTCCATCTTTTATTTCGATGACGTTTCTCATTTGCAAACATTTTCATCCAAAAAATAAAATTCTATATGGAAACTACTTTGTCTAAAATGACATCTCTCGTTACTTTATAATTTTTTGCAAGAAAATCTAGGAATATTTTTTAGTGGCCCGACCAATGGCTACCGGGGTTCGATTAGAAATGTCCTTATTGAGCTTTCCAACATGATAAAAGAAATTCATGTACTTGTTAACACGAAAAACATGTGTGTGGGTGTCTGTTCAGCATTAAATTCAAGTACAATGATTGAAGTTAGGCATAAGTATCAGCGACGAAATTAAGATGGAGTTTCCCAACCGTTAGTCAGACGAAATTAATATCGTTGACCAACAATATGACACTTTATAACATTATGTTGGTGATGACTAACTTATGTCACTTTCAATTTCCACACGAGAGTGAAAAGACCTACGTTGATTAAAAGTTATAACCCCTCGGCTTTTTCAATTATAATTTCGTTCTTTTTCTACGTCAATTGCACTAATTTTCATTTTGTCAAATTGTTCTCAGGCATGGCGTGAAGCAACCGAGAAATCCATGGTCAGATGGCCCAGAGTACATCACCCAGTGTCCAATTTTGCCAGGGACTAACTTCACGTATGAGGTCATATTCTCGAAAGAAGAAGGGACTCTCTGGTGGCACGCGCATAGCGATTGGACCCGATCGAGCGTTCACGGAGCCATAGTGATGTATCCGGGCGAGGGAACCTCCTATCCCTATCCAACGCCTGACGACGAAGAGGTCATTGTTCTCGGTAAGTCGACTTAAGTTATCGAAAAGCTTGGGATATCTTAATTATGAAATCTTTCTTGCATTCTTGACTGTGAATCCTCTTCTGTCCTTGTCCATAATTTCGCATATCTCTCAGGATCATGGTACATGGCCGATGTTAACCAAGAAGTCGCTGAGGACCTAATAACCGGTGCAGACACTCCTCGTTCCACTTCTTATGTGATCAACGGTCAGCCCGGCGATTTTGCCAATTGCTCCAGAAGTAAGCCATGATATCAAACTTATAATGTCCTCATAGCTACGAGGGGCACTTAATTGGAAACCAAACTAAGCTACCAATCGGCTGTTCTTTTTTTTTCTTTTTTTCCCTGGCTCGCAGATTCGACGTACCGCAGGGTGGTCGATTATGGCAAGACCTACCTCGTCCGCATTGTGAACGCGGACATGAACGCAGAGCTCTTCCTAGCAATTGCGGAGCACAACATGACCGTGGTCGGGATGGACGGCAACTATGTCAAGCCCGTGACAGTGGACTTCATCATGATAAGCCCCGGACAGACCATGGACGTGCTGGTCACGATGAACCAGACCCCGGGCCACTATTACGTCGCCATCAGACAATATGACTCGGCCAGGCCGGACGTCACAGACTACGACAAAACCAACGCCACCGCCATCTTCATGTACAGCGGCAACTACACCGCGCCGGCCAGTCCAGTCTTCCCTCATAGCTTGCCAACATACGAGGACTTCATCGCGGCAGACACGTTTCTGGGGAAGCTAAGGAGCCTGGCCAGCGCCGAGCACCCGGTAGACGTGCCGATGAACGTAACCAGGAAAATGTACATCACGGTCGAGATGAATCAGATCCTCTGCCCGAACGAATCATGCGAAGGGATTAACGGGAATCGGCTCTCGTCAAGCTTGAACAACATTAGTTTTCTGAACCCCTCGACTGATGTCCTTCTTGCCTACTACAGGTATGGCTCCACCATCGCTATAACTTTAACACTTTCATTTCCTTCCAACTTCTTGTACGGTGGATTCTACGAGCGTATGAATCGTTAACAAAATGCACCAGGAACTTGAGCGGATACTACACCCCGGATTTCCCCAATTGGCCGCCTACTATGTTCAACTTCACGGCATCGGATCTGCCATTCAACACGACGGTACCGATACAGGCGACGAAGGTGATGGTGCTGGAGTACAATGAGGAAGTGGAGATAACATTCCAAGGGACCGAGGTGCTGAACGCCTCAGAGAACCATCCGATGCACGTCCACGGGTACAGCTTCTACGTCATGGGGTCGGGCTACGGGAACTTCGACAACGAAACTGACCCGTTGACGTATAACTTCGTCGACCCGTTGGAAGTGACCACAATCGGGGTACCCAAGAACGGATGGGTAACCATCAGATTCAAAGCAAACAACCCCGGTGAGCTTTCCATCTCGCGACATTTCTTGCCCAATAGAAAATCGAGTATCGAAACGAAATGCTCATTTTTATTCTTGACAAAATGCGACAGGAGTATGGTTTTGGCATTGCCATCTGGACCGGCACCTCAGTTGGGGCATGAGCACAGCGATGATAGTGAAGAACGGCGGGACTCCAGAGACGAGCATCCGGAGCCCTCCGCCTTATATGCCGCCTTGCCAAGCCTCTTTCATGACGTATCTGGAGCCATTCGACGACCAAACGGATCAAATACAACTCTTCTCCAATTGAATTTTGTACACCTCGCCCTCCGCCGTGTGATATAGTTGCATAGGAGATATCTCGCCCTCCGCCGTGTGATATAGTTGCATAGGAGATATATCCGTATGTCAGTAATTACGAAAATCTACCTGAAACCTAGCCACATGGAGTGTCCATTGGTATGCGATAGCCGGTGACTGGTATATACAATTTGTTGTGCTAAGAATGAGGATGCAATAAGTTCTTAAGGATTGTGTTTGCCCAAACATCATTGACGTTATGATTATCGAACCATGACAGTAAAACTGCAAGACCATTTTGCACCCATGGGACTATTGGAAAACTGCCGTTGGCTCTCTATTCCGACCAACGTCGGATCGCCACCTGCATCATTAATTGAACATCGACTATCCACAGCAAACCTTCACTACTATCTCGCCATTTTCAGCCATCACTGAAAGCCATCGTATTAATACCATCAAACAATGCCTTGAGCATTAAGAACAGTTGAGATGAGTCTGGAGATTCAAATACATTACCGGAGAATGATATGCACACCTACGATCGTCATTCATTTTCCTCATCGAAGACAGCCATTTAACCAACGTGAGATTATACGGTGCCCAGAAAGAACAAAAAGAAATGGTCAGATTTGGCTCTCGTGATGATGAATATGAATTAAATCGAATTAAATGGACAGCAAATCAATCGTTTGTAAGCTATATTATTCACACATCCAGCAAATCCTGCACTGACTTTTACTCATATTCTCATAGGCATACAATCGAATAGGTTATGTGCAACTGGTTGAGCGAGAGATTTTAACCATTGTGAGCTCAGATTCCAAATTAAATTGAGACTATGACGAATGTGGGTTATTCACACTTGAACGACCAATCCAGCACGCTCAATTTCACATCATTGGAGAGGGCATCATTCTAGATAACCATTCTACAGAGCCAAACCGAGTAAAACTAAATGGAAAACAATTGAAACTACCTGGTTTATGACGTTTGTATTGTGACGGACAATCGAGTCGGCTACGATTCACCGACGAACGAAATCTTGGCTTCTTGAAGAATTTTCGAACGAAACCTGTTTTCCGCTGTCACATGATGTATGGGTTAATACCTCTAAATCTATTTCCCCCAATAGTAGTCACGCCACCCTCGAATCTGCTCGGCCAAGAGCAGAATCAAACCGAGACCAACGTGAGTCCGCCTCTTCGGTAAACACAACTAAGATGAGGAACGGCGAACTCCAGGAAACAGCGCTAATGGCAGTTACCGAATGGTAACTTGATTATCTAACAAAAATAAGGTGTCGACAAACGTGAAACTACTAGTGTGGGTTGCCCTCACCAGATAGGGAGAGGGCAGCCCATGCCCCGCCAAAGAGGGCGTTCCTTGCCAGCACAGGTTAAGGCATCCCTTGCCAGAGAGCGGCGCTCCTTGAGGCTGGCGAACTTCTACTAGCCATCAACAAGGTTAGTGATGGCCGGCGGAAAGCGAAAAAGCCGAAAAAAAAAAAGGAAAGGAAAGGAAAAAAAAAAAGTTTAGAAAATTAAAATATTATAAAAATTATTCACGTTAACATTAATCGTATCATGTAGGATGGTTAGAACTGACTATGTACCGCTACATCAATAATTTTTTGTTGTCATTAAAAAGTTTATGACTAAATTGACAGATAATCAAAATGCTTGGAACTAAATTAGTACAACTAAAATGTTCATGATTAAATAGATAAGTTGTCAAAATATTTATGCTTAAATTGGTACAATAAAAGGTTCAGAGTCCAACATAAATTTTGCTAAAGAATTTGATTGATATGATTATCTGTCTACTTTTAAGTGAAGTTGACGTGGACGACAACATTTACAATAATAAAACTAAAATAGTCTTAGCACAGGTACAATTAGTACATATATAGAAATGGTAGTACCAGAGCTTGAAAAGATGAAAGTACAGAACCGTCTAATACTATTGTTGACTCTTTGATTACTTGAAACTGAGATTACTCTGATGCAATCGATTGGAGAAATTTGCACTTTGGCTTAATCTCTCATGACCGGTAAAAGAACGAGTTCAAATTCCGACATTACTCTGTATAATCCAACCTGAATTTGACCATGCTGTCCGAGATCGTCCCCCGACTTGCAGTTGGAGTCCATGACAAAACATGTCAATAATCACACATGTAATCGTTTGAGGACGGATCGACGAGGTTAGATCAAAATCAAGCAATGCCGAACCCAGTCTGATATGCGAAAACTGATCCAAAACACGGTATCATAGGAAGCAAAAGACAGAAGGAAAAAGAAAAAGAAAAAGGAACCTTCAATACCCACCTCAGCGAACCCAGAATGCTAAACTTCTGAAAAGATGATAGATGACAAGTTTGTGCAAGGCTCAAGGCAACGTCCATTGCACAAGCATACTCACTTCACTCAGAAGAGACAGCTCTTGTAATGGACATTGCCCTGAGCCTTGCGCAGACCCTGCCAACGCAGAAACGACTCCAACGAGAGAGAGCTCGAACCCTCGGGGAGACTGGAGAACTCTTTCGGGCTTTATTCGAAGGCTGTGTTGATGGGTTCACAGGATCTGACCTGGGAGAAAGGTTGCGGAGTTCACTTATAAGGGCTGGGCCATTGTACTACCGCTGCGGGGTTCGGTACTATCACATGGAGGGGACCGTGTACTATGCTCAAGCATCGGGGATTCCACGGGACGAGGGTGTTGATACAGAGAGTATGAGTATGATTATGAGTACTTCACGTTGCGGTATAGATATACTGCATTTGAAATGCACGAGCAGGTCACGGGGCACCCCAGTCTCTCTCGATCCAGATCGAATCGCTCGTCTTCTATGCACGTTAAAGAAATTGGGTCCTCACATGGGTCCCACCTTGGATGACAAGTGTGAACTGCATTCCGATCCGTTTAGGATTTTCTTGAGCACCCCAGATTAATCCGTTTAGGCTCAACTTCTTCTCCAGCTACGTTCATCATACAAAAAAGAACATAAGAGATGACCCAACGAGCAGCTGCGGCCTCAAAAGGTCCGAGCCGGGCTTAACAAGTGGCCCTTCGGGCCCGGATCCCGGCCTGCCATACTACTGCTCATGTCAAGGCGCAGCATATTTATAGAGTTTTTACGTGGAGTTTAGTAGTAAGCCACGGAGACAGTGAGCTTCAGAACAAAAGGGAAAGAGAGTCTGGCAATGTCAGAGAAACTTGACGGTATAATAAGGGGGTGTGTGACAGATCAGAATTTCTGGTCTAGAAACAATTTTTCTATTACAGACCTATTTCTGGAATAGAAATCTATTTGATAAATTTATTCCGTTTTTTTATTTCTAAAATAGATTTTTATTTCAGAAATAGGTTTGGAATAGAAATCAGAAGTAGAAATTTTCTACTTCTCTATTTCTAGAACAGAAATGAGAAATAAAAAATTTTCTCATCGTTCGTCAACCAATCCTTCATCCGTTGCCGCTGACCACCGTCCATCAATCACCGGTTGCACGCCGGCCCCCCCGCCGCCGTTGCCGTCCATCGCTGCTATTCGCCGTCACCCCAGCTGCCACTGTCTATCTGCCGCCATTTGAAAGGAAGAAATTTTGTGTCGTTATCAAACGAATTTCTATTTTTAGAGTAGAAATTTTGTGTTGTTATCAAAAGGTTATTTTTGCTTAGAAGCTCTTATAGAAATAGAAATAGAAAAATCTATTTTTGTTCTAGAAACTAATTCTGGAATAGAATGATTGTCATGCGCGCCCTAAACAGCCGGGCCCTTTTTTTGGGAAAAAAATAAACAATTTAAAAAATGTTTTCTTAAACTTAATCATTTTCTCTCTTAAAAAATGAGTCAATGAGAAAATATTCCCATTATTAAAAAAAATTCCTACCTAAATATTTGTGTTGATAGTGAGAATATTCGCCATCCCTTTTTTTCCTAAGATATATAAATGATCAAAATGAGGAAATTTCTTTTCCATGTGATTGATTTTTCAAGATGGGAATGGAGCCTTAGAGAGTTTGTCTTTATATGAGCTAGTTTGCCACAAGTGTTTGGTAGTGGTGTGAGAAATTCAATCGTAATAGTGAGGTGCGGTCTTTTGCTACATATAGCGTATACTAGTTGTCCGAGACAACATTTTGTTTGAGTGTTATGTTTGTATTGGTATAAGTATGTCTTGAATTACATATTGCAATTTTATCGTATTACTAGCACCACGCTTTCGCACCCATCAATTGGTATTTGAGCCACACTTCACAAGTAAGGCCAAATGTCAGGGAAAAATTTTTCTCTCCCCTACATGCTCTCTCAGTCTCTCTCTTGCCGAACTCTCTCTCTATCTTCGCTGCCCCTCTTTATCCCACCGACTTGTCCGATCGACAAATCACCACACCGCTCCTCCAATTCCGGCTTGTCCTATTCTCTCTCTCTCTCTCTCTCTCTCTCTCTCTCTCTCTCGCCCCCATCTCCCAGCCCATGCTCTCGACTCTACCCCCCTCTCTCCCTCTAACAAACCACTGAGCCCTCGTCCGACCAATGAGCCACTGTGCCGCCCCTCTCTTCCTTCAAGTCACGACCAAACCTTCGTCTAACAAACTACTGTGTAGCCTCTACCTCTGCCTTGAAAAGTACAACACATGTCGCAATCTCAATGCCCTTTCAATTTATTGCGCTGCCACATCTCATGTAGCCAATATTTTCTTGATTGACCAGAGTAAAAACATGCGCACTGTATTGAGTTACTTACATGTGGCTATGACGGGCTAGTGCCACATTTCTCTCAAGTGTCTAGGTGGCCCGTTGGATGATGAGCTGGGAACATGACAAGCTCTTCTTCTAGGATATTGGGTGGTCTTGCTCCTTGCTCCACCATATTGGTGGATCCGATACATACAGCATTTCCCGGCGCATAGCCTCTGCTATTGTTTGGCTGGTTGGAGTATGGCAACAATAAGTTCCGCACTAGAACCTGCACTGGTAATTCTGTATTGCACTCCGAATGTTTGCACCATGACCTCTTTGCCTGTTCAAATCTGGATATGGAGTTTTGTCATGGGGGTTAGACGGGTAAATTTTTTGAGTGTTGAGCTAATTGGCAAAACGAAGCAAATGGACATGTTAGTTTGATTTGATTTGGTTTGCAGACGGTTGTGAAAACCCCACATTTGAAGAGAAGTTGTGTTCACACTTGTTAAAGGGCTTAGGGAGTTGAATCTTGTGGTGTGGATTGGCACCATCCTCACTTTTGACAACCTCATCAGCGGTGGAAAGTAATTGCTTCCTACCCTAACTCCATTTTGCTAACAAAACTATTGTTGAGTTGTTTTGGATTTTGATCCTTGAGATGCTAGTGTTCTTATCTTAGTTGTGTTTTACATGATCTCAAGTACACCTATCCAAATGGGTTATAAACCCATTTTATAACTCATATATGATGAGTTAAATTGTTATATGCATTAGTTATATTATGTATGTGTTTAACCATAGCATGAGTTTCATGTACATTTACAGCTTACTTAAACCTAACTTAACTTTAATACTCTTTTTTCATTATCTCTCGCCTTCATTCTATCTCGTGCTCACTTATTCTTCACTCTCGACTCAACTTGGGTCTGAATTTTCCTAGATTGGATATATAGGTTGAGTCAAGAGTGCGGAGTAAGTGAGCACAAGAGATTTTTGGCAATATAGGCTGAGTTGAATATAAGTTGAGTTGATATGAGTCAATATATCTGCATTTCCTAAAAATGTGTCAAAATTGGTTAAATTGGTTTATTTTAGTCGGACCGGTCCATCTTACCCGTTTGATGGGTGTAGTTTCAAGGTTTCGGCTCCATAAGGTTCTTTCTTAGAGCTTCAAAAATACAGCTTGACCTCTTTGGACTAAAAAACGGGCAGATTTGATTTGTTGAATTTATTTCTCTTTTCTTATGCATGAAGAATTATGCATTAGGTTCAAAAGAAAAATAAAAAACCAATGTCAGAGGATGGAGTTTATAAGATTACCTTTGTGTAAGAATAGCGATATAATTTCTCTAATTCACTTGGGCTCCTGGCAAAGTTCTCGGTAGTACTATTCACGCACTTAGTTTCATGGAACGATATAGGCAACCAACCATTTGGCCTTCCACATAGACAGCAGAATATGCTTCTCTTCATGAGTCACTATAACCAATTTCGGCGGACCTCATCAAGTATATGTTCAAATGAACTCAGTCCCCCGCAACTCTTTAGTAATAGAAAGAAGAAACATGAGCAATAATCCAAACGAGTCATATTTTGGAAGTGTAACACTATCTATGTAAACATAACCCCGGCCTTTGCTTCGCCTATAGTACTATTACATATTGGCTAAAGTTCCACATTCTGGCCACAACCTGACTGTTGTCGGGATGGACGGAGGGTATATTAAGCCGATTGCCACGACTTACATCATGATAAGCCCGGGACAGACAATGGACGTGCTGCTCACGGCTAACCAATCTCTCGGAAGGTACTACATCGCCACGAGGCAATACTCTAGCGAAGACGCCGAGGTCACTGGATTTGACCATAGCATCGGATCGGCCATATTCCAGTATAGAGGGAACTATAGCTTGTCATCACTACCGGTCTTTCCGAACGCCACACTCCCACTCTATTTGGACCATGGAGCGGCGCTGAGATTTACGAATCAGCTGAGAAGCTTGGCAAGTGAGGATCATCCGGTTGATGTTCCTCGAGATATAAGCACGAGGATGTTCATAACTGTGTCCATGGGCGAGATCCTTTGTCCCAATGGCTCTTGCACTTCGGTGAGTGGCAACAAGCTTGGCTCAAGCTTGAACAACGTAAGTTGGGTCAACCCATCCCTGGATGTGCTATCGGCCTACTATAGATAACATCATCCGCTCTCTCTCTCTCTCTCTCTCTCTCTCTCTCTCTCTCTCTCTCTCTCTCTCTCTCTCGATCCCTCGATCCCTCGATCCATCTCTAGATCGAACCCTCGATACTAATGTACATGTCGCAACACCCGCCCTGCCACCTGGGGTCAGGCAAATCTACGTACCAATGTTTGTGTATAATGACTAATAGGTGAATGCACATGGAATTCTCATTAATGGGTTTCCTTTTATTGTGCAGAAATCTTAGTGGGACTTATACAACGGATTTCCCAGATTGGCCTCCTTCCATGTACAATTTCATGGGAGATGATTTGCCGATAGTGTCGACATGACGTATCAAGGGACCAAAGTAAAAGTGCTGAATTACAATGAAACGGTAAAAATCGTTTTCCAAGGTATGAACGTGTTGAAAGGCTCCGTCAACCATCCCATGCACATGCACGGTCACAGCTTCTACATCGTCGGAATCGGTCACGGGAACTTTGACAAGGAGACGGATCCTGGCACGTACAACTTGGTCAACCCGCCCTATGTGAATACGTTTGGGGTCCCTAAAAACGGTTGGCTGGCGATAAGATTTACTGCTAACAATCCCGGTGCGTACCTCCTTTTTAATTTCAATACCCGTGCAGGACACCTATGCATCATCAGTTAACGTTAATCCTATGGTTGGATTGGACAGGCGTGTGGTTTTGGCACTGTCATCTGGACCGGCACGTGAGCTGGGGGCATGGACACGGCCTTCATAGTGAAGGACGGAGGGACTGCAGAGACGAGCATCAGTCCGCCGCCTGCCTACATGCCACCATGCATGGACATGGGATCTCCTGGCATATCGATGCAAACATCAAGCATCGATCAGGTGGAAACGCAGCAGCTATGATATCGTTTCGTTCCATTGCACTTATTCTCTTGAGTACCTAGGATCACATCTTGGGGGCTTCATCAATTGATGGTCAAATTTTGGGAAGGATGGATTTTGGTCATATTTTTAGTATTTTCCTCCTATATTTACTCATAAACTATACCATTCTTATCATTGCTCTTTTAATTAACAATCCTCTCGACTCGTAAAGAATTATTTTGGGCATTTGTTGACCTTGTTATTGACGAAGCGAATGCCAATCGAGAAAGGAGCTCCGCTGGATCAAGAGTTCGATTAGTTGAAGATATCTACCCAAGTGTCCTTCAGCCTTTGTTCATCCGTCTTGCCTGACGCCGGATGGGGCCCCGAAATTTTGCTTACGCGAACTACCATGAACTCGTTTTGAAGTGGCTTAATTGGATGAATAAAACCCCGTGTGATAGAAAAATCAAGGATAACCTGAAATTTGGAGGGCAAAAGCTCGAATATTCTTTCGCAAGTTCTAAATCTTGACGACGACGGTGTTGATACGAACTCGGCTCAAATGCTCGTTTCTTTTAAGCCCGAGATCTAATAAAGAATCGATTGACTCGGGTGTTCCTCATGTTTTGAATTTTCTTCTGGGCCATAGGCCGAATCACGTATTTTTCTCTTCTTCCTCGCCCCGACATCAACCCAAAATAAAATAAAGAAACTCGTTATGTCAGTTACCCTTCTAATCTATAATTATTATTCTCAATTTTTTATTTAATTTCAAGGTGCATTTGCCCCCTACCCATAATTTGCAAATTGTCACTTTCTTCCCCAAATTGTCCCTTCCCAAAAAGAAAAAATCAAATCTTTATTTTTGTTAGGACTAGAATTAGCATCTAGAGGGGGGTGAATAGGTGTTTAAAGCGATTTTAATAAATTAAACCGAATGAGATATAAGTAACTTAAAACCAACAATTGCAGCAAATGAAAACAGTTAACGATATAAAGGATTAGGGATAGAGAATTAAGACTCCAGATTTATAGTGGTTCGGCTTAGATCAAGCCTACGTCCACTCTCCCGCACGGACAGCCCTTGGTTGGATTTCACTAAGAATCAATAAGAGTGATTACGGTCTCACGCTCTTGAGTCCACAGTGTAGAAAACTCTACTACACTTCCTCAAGGTCTCACTACAATATGATCTCTCTTTTGATTACAAATATCGCTCGAAGAATGATATCGCAAAATAGAAAAAGGAGATTCGACTTTGGAATTCTTCTATCCGCACCCTTCAACAACTAGAGCATCTCTCTTATATACTTCTTTATGCCTTCAATACCGTTGGCACCTTCCAAAGAAGTTCTTCCAATCAACCCGTTGGACAGAATCAATTAGAGAGATCTCGAGCTCTTTAAGGTAAGTGTTGATAGCCCATCAATCCTGCTCGCCCATACAATCAGGATCTCGGTTTCCATAAGTAGATCCTTCCAAATATAAGTTGCGAAATCTTTAGAATAAGATCGTTTAGTGCTGAATCCAGTAGAAAGATATCCACTAGTCGTTAGAATAAAGATCATATAAGATCATAATAAACGTCGTCCTGGAAACTGTCCATGTGAGTAGACTTTGAAATATAAGTCTTGAGTCTTGCTAGCTTCGGACTTTGATCTTCGAGACTTTGTCAATAGAGTCGTAAGTCTTCAGACTAGACGATAAAAATGTTTTGTCAATTTCAAAATACTTTAAGAAATTTCATCCAACAATCTCCCCTTTTTGATGGTGACAAAACTTTCCTGCAGATTTGAATATTATCGCCCTGCAATACAACTTTTAAGCAAGCATCATAAAAGATTTAAATAAGATAGTAGAAGTTATCATGTACACAGATATCCTGTACACAGACTTTCCCTGTACACAGATCTGCATTCACCGAAACCTCATTAGTCATAAACAGACAGTACTATCTAATTTACGAAGCTTAAAGTATTGCCATAGTGAGCACACATTCAAAAACTGCACACGTTAAAAAAAAAACTCAAGTCAAAGTCAAGATAGCAAAAATATAAAAAGATAAGATTTGGTTTGTTTTGAAAACAGAAAATCTTCAAAAATCTGCAAAGTCTTCTCCCCCTTTTTGTCAGCATAAAAAAAAATCATGGAGCTCGAGGAATGCGAACAAGTTGAAAGTCCTCCATAGACTTGACAATGTCTTCCAACTTCCTCAAATCTTCCTGTACTTGGGTGAGAGTAGTGCCCTTTGCAGTATCTTGAATTTGACGCTGAACATCTTTAAGCTGATCATGCAAAGTGATGAACATTGCATGATTTTCATTCGGCAAGTTCTGAAATTCATATCCCATGACATAAATTTGACCTTTAAGTTCCAAGATGAGCTCAAGCAGCCTTTGAAAATCTCCAGAGTTGTCAGTCTGAGTGCTTGTTTCAGCTCGGTCGATGGTTGAGTCAAGCCGCATGAATGTCGGTAGGAAGTTCGGTGTGTGGAGATGATGCCTCTCCTTCGAGAAACGTGCAGCATGAATATCCTCGGCATCGTGGTGGTGATCGACTAACACCTGTTTGTGCATCCTCTTCTCTAAAAGTCAGCGAAGAGGTGTGTGTTCTCTTTCTTTATCTCCCCCTGTTTCCATGTCTTCGGAGGAGAAAAGAACTCTTCTTTCCGAGGAGTGTCCTCGGTGACGGCTGTTGTAGATCCTCCTTTTCGCTGGAGAATCATTTCGTTACGGTTCATCTGCTTTTTTCTTCTTTTCCTTCTTCCTCTTCCTCTCTTTCTTCCTCTGTCTTCTCTTCTTCTTTCTCTTCCTCTTTCTCTTCTTCTTTCTCTTTCTCTTTCTCTTTCTCTCGCAACTTGATGTTCTGGAATAGTTGGAATAGATGCAGCAAATTGAGAAATCGAGTAGAGATAGGTATAGCATCCTCATCATCTTCATCTTCTAGGATGATTGCCCTTCTCTTCTTAGTAGAACTAACCGCGTTCTTTCCCTTTCCTTTTGGCCGCCGATGAGTCAGGTCTCGAGCTTGATAGGAGTCTTTTCCTTGAATTGCTCCAGCTTCTTGCTAAGCTCTTTCAGACGCATCTTAGTAATCATCCTCAACCCGATGACCATTTTATCAATAGTCTTCACTGTGAGAATATGAGGAGGTTGAATGTTTAGATGTCTCGAAGAGACGAGTAATGAGAGCAAGATAAGGAAGTTTTCCTTTGTCCTTTGCCATGCATCTGTACATGTGAAATATGATGGTATGCGGCAAAGAGAAGTTTAGACCAGTCTTGATGGCAAACATCAACTTAGCTTCAGAAATTGATACATCTGTCTTGGATGTCGATTTGGGTCTCAGACAGTTGATCACAATCTTGTACAGCAAAGTATTTGTTGCATTCATTCTGGAGTAGGAGAGTCAACCTTCTGCAATTCTGTCCCTTGTTAGTTCAAGAGTAGCATGGCTTACGGACACACTGATTGATTGGAAAGCCCCTCTTTCTACACCAAGTACATCAGCTAAAATGTCCTTATCAACGACATACTCTTTATCCCTCACGCTGAAAGTAAAGCTGTTTGCATTAATGAAACTGAGATTGGAGTAGAAATACGCCGTTAATTCAGAATGTGCCATGTCACAGTCTGTGCAGAACTAATAAAGTTGCAATTTTTCAAATTTCTCTCGCAGATTTATGCTCAATAGGTCCAGAAAATCGAAATCTACAGTCCGTGGGTTCATCACCCCACGTTTCAGCAATTTTTCATACTTCTTTCTGTGTCCGTCTGAGCGGAACAGTTCATCCTTCTTCCCTCGAAGGTTTGCAGCCACACCCATCCATGGTTTAAAGTGTATGAACATCTTTTCGTTATCATCCTTTCCCTCAAGCTGATTCATACTACCAAACCTAGGGTCACTAGGAAAATTTGCAAATGCTTTTGCAGCCGTTCCCTCAGGAACAACTCCTGACCTTTCCATGACGGTGAGAAAATGAGTCTCATTTCTGTAACCCTTTTCTTTCAGAAATTCATCAATGAAGGTCATCGCAGAACCTCCTTCCTTTAATACAGAGTAGAGCCTATAAACAAAGGTAGGCTTGAGAGTTCTTACTGGTTCAATATCTTCAAAAACTGTTTCTGCATTTTGAGGACGATGTTCTTGAGGTCTAGTTGGGGAAGACCGCAGTTGAGGTCGTTGAGGAGTTTGCTTAGTAGGAATGTCGCTTTCTTCAGTGAGATCAAAGTGCGTAGGCCCCTCACCAAATCCTTGTTGTCCCCTGTTTGCTATTCTGGATGACTTCCTTTGATACGACATTGTGCTTTCTTTGGAGAAGCTTACTCACTTGTGTCGCAAGAAAGTTGAGAATTTTGAAACGAAGAAGTTTTGGAGAGAAAAAGTACGGAGCAAGAAAAGCTTTTGATCTAGGGTTTCGGGTAAAGTGAAAACGAAGGAGAAGAGGTGTATAAAAGATAACATGTACGGGGGATAAACCAAGCGTCGTATATTTTGGAAATCTTAAAATTTCCTTTTTGAAAAATAACTGCCTTAATAAATCGATAACCACTCTTTTTAAATATAACCGCCTTAAAATAGACAGATAATCTTACCTTATCAATAAGACAGTTTCAGTAAATGAACTTACAAACGTGTCGATTTGTATTCTCGGACTTTAACCTTTGAGTCTCGATGCTCGTCGACTTTAGTTACCGAGTCCGAGCTTCAAGATTCTTCAAGAGATAAAATATTGAGTCTTGAGCGAATAGACTCAAACAAGCTTTTCTCAAGTGGCTTTGTGAAGATGTCTCGCGTTGATTCTTTGAGTCTATGAACTGTATCAAGACTTCTTTGTTCTGAACATGATCTCTTATAAAGTGATGTCGAATCTCAATATGTTTTGCTCTTGAATGTAGGATAGGATTCTTTGTAAGATTGATTGCACTGGTGTTGTCACATCTTATTTCTGTGCAAGAGTCTTCAATGTCAAAGTCTTGCAGTTGTTGTTTTATCCACAGTATTTGAGAGCAGCAACTTCCAAGGGCTACGTATTCTGCTTCAGCCGTTGAAAGAGCCACAATACTTTGTTTCCTTGAAAACCAAGATACGCCCGTTTCCAAGCAATTGACAAGTACCTGAAGTGCTTTTTCTTTCAACTCTACAACCTGCAAGATCTACGTCCTGAATAGCCAAGAAGTGTAAAGTCTCCTTCTTTGGGATACCAAAGGCCGATCTTAGCGAGTAGCAACATATTTAATAATACGTTTAACAGCACTTAAGTGAGATTCTCTAGGATCGATTGAAACCCGGCACATATGCAAACACTAAATAATATGTCGTCCGGATGCGATAAGATAAAGAAGTGAACCAATGATACTCCTGTATAACTTTTGGTCAATTTTCTTCCATGGTTCATCTTTGTCTATCTTCAAGGAACTTGACATCGGTATGTCCATATTTTTGCAATTTCCCAGACCGAACTTTTTAACAAGTTCTTTTGCATATTTCTCTTAATGAATGAATATTCCCTCCTTTAGTTGTTTGACTTGTAGACCAAGGAAAAATGATAGTTCACCCATCATGCTCATCTCGAATTCATCCTGCATAGACTTAGAAAATTTCTTGCACAGAGTCTCATTAGATGATCCGAATATGATGTCATCAACATAAATCTGAACAAGTAGAAAGCTTTTACCTTCCTTTTTAATGAACAAAGTAGTGTCTACCTTTCCTTTAGAAAAGCCACTATGAATTAAGAAATTACTTAACCTTTCATACCAAGCTCGAGGAGCTTGTTTCAATCCATATAAAGCTTTCTTCGCCCGAACATAGAGTCTGGTTTCTTTGAATCTTCAAATCCGGAGGTTGTTCCACGTAGACTTCTTCTTGAATAAATCCATTCAGAAAGCGCTTTTGACATCCATTTGAAACAACCTGAAATTCTTATAGCAAGCAAAAGCAAGTAGTAATCTGATTGCTTCTAACCTTGCTACTGGAGCGTAAGTCTCATCATAGTCTATCCCTTCTTCTTGCGTGTATCCTTTAGCCACGAGTCTTTATTTGTTTCTTGTTACTTTGCCTTTTTCGTCAACTTTGTTCCTGAAAACCCATTTAGCTCCAATAACTGATTTACCTTTTGGTTTGGGAGTCAATTCCCATACGTCGTTAATACTGAATTGTCTGAGCTCTTCTTGCATTGCTTCAATCCAGCTTTCATTAGCTAAAGCTTCTTCAATATTTTTGGGTTCTATTTCGAAATAAGAGCAACAAAGACTAGACTCTTCTCGCCTTTTGGATCTTGTTCGAATTCCCTCATTAATGTTCCCAATAATGAGTTATTCAGGATGACTAGACTTGTGCTTCCAGTTACTGGTTAGTCTAATAGATTGTTGATCTTCTACTTGAGTAGATTCTTCATCAGTAGATTGTTGTACTGATTTCGATTTAGTAACTGCTTCAGTAGAGTTAGATCTATCAGTGTCTGGAGCATTCTGAATCTTCGATCAGATTCTGCTGAACTTGTGGAGAGTCTTGAAATTTGACATTCATTGATTCTTCCACGCCTCGAGTCTTTTTGTTGAACACTCTAAAAGCTTTGCTTGTAGTAAAGTATCCAAGAAAGAATCTTTCATCTGATTTTTCTTCAAACTTACCAACACGATCATTTGCATTCTTTAGAATAAAACATTTGCAACCAAATATTTGAAAATAAGAAACTATTGGTTTCTTCCCTTTAAAAATTTCATAAGGAGTTTTCTCAAGAATTGGCCTTAAAAACACTCGGTTTATAATATAGCAAGCGCTTGAAACAGCCTCTCGCCCAAAACCTTGAAGAAATTTGATTTCCAATTAAAAGTGTTCTTGCCATTTCTGGTAAAGACCTATTCTTCCTTTCCACAACCCCATTCTGTTCTGGTGTATATGGAGAGGAGAATTTGTGCTGAAAACCAAATTCATCACAAAATTTAGCAAAGTCTTGATTTTCAAACTCACCTCCATGGTCTGTACGAATGCTTGAGATAGTGTGACCTTTCTCATTCTACACCTTTTTAGCAAATTTTGAAAAGAGAGAGAAAGTCTCTGACTTACTTGTAAGAAAGTAGACCCAAGTGAATTGTGAATAGTCATCCACTATTACCAGACAGAACCTTTTACCACCAATGCTTTTCGTTCTGGTAGGTCCAAACAAATCCATGTGCAAAAGCTGCAATACATGATTAGTGGAAACTTTATTTATTAATTTGTAAGAGTTTCTCACTGTTTACCCAAAATGCATGGTGTACATAGATCGAGACTTTGAATAATTCAGAATAGGCAATCCTCGAACAAGTTTCTTTGTAGAGATCTTGTTGATTTGCTTCATATTGATATGGCCTAGCTTTTTGTGCCATAAATTTGCTTCATCTTGTACTGATATTAAGCATTGTGATCTTTCTTGATTCACATCCGTAAGATAGATATTTCCATGTCTTCGACCGCAAAGGATTGAGAGAAGTCTTTACCGATTCCGAGCACGTTTCTTCCCGAAAGTTGATCTTGAAACCCGAATCACACAACCGACTTATGCTAAGCAGGTTGTAATTTAATCCTTCAACTAAGGAAACATTATTGATAGACAAACTTCCAATCTTCACTGTTCCTCGACCAAGTAATCCTTCCTTTGTTGTTACCACCAAAGGAAACTTTTCCTCCGTCTATCTGGATAAGTTTTATGAAGCGGCTTGAGTCTCCTGTCATATGTCTTGAGCAGCCACTATCAAGATACCATTTTATCTTCTTTTTGATAGTAACCCGCAATTAACGTAAATCAAGCTCTTTTGGTACCCATACCATCTTGGGTCCGTAAGTGTTAGAACAATAGACAGTCTTAGCCCAGCTCTTTTTACAGTCTCCAAACCAAAGGACATTCTTTCTCAAAGTGTTCTAAGCTTTTACACTTGGAACATCTCAGAGCATTTCTACCAACAGGTTTTACAAAAACTTTCTGGAAATGATTCTTGTAAACAATTCTAGCTGGTCTTTGTTTAATTCCTTCTTTTACCTTCGGAAAATCAATCAGTGGAATAGTTTCAGAAGTCATACCAAGACCTAATTTATCAAAGTATGGTCTTTGTATCGAAAGAATCTTATCCAACTTTTCAGAACCATTTGAAAATCTTTTTGATATGTTAGAGATATCATTTTTCAAAAGATTATTTTCATTTGAAATAACGTCTGAGTTTTCTTTCACAGCATCAAAATCTTTTTCCAGCTTTTCAAACTTTTCTTTCAAAAGTTTATCCTGTTGTTTCAAGATAGAATTTTCCTTTTTAATTCGGAGATCCTCTTAAGAGAGGTTTTCAGAAATAAAGACAAAGTTCATCAATATATTTAGAAACCTTAAAAGGAATTTTCAGGTTACTAACCTCGAGTTCGCTGTCTGAGTCTGTGTCTGAATCAAGGTCTGAGTCTGAGTCTGATTTTGCCATCAAACAGATATTGGCATAATCATCGTCACTTTTTTCACATTCAGTATCACTCCAAGTCTCTACTTTGAGTGCCTTCCTGTTTTTCTTAGTCTTTCCTTTTCTCTTCTTTAACGAGAGGACAGGTTAGGTCTGATGTGTCCCTTTTTCTTGCATTCAAAGCAAGTCACTTCTTTGTTCGAACCATCTTCCTCTGTTGACCTGTTTTGAAACCTTTGAGAATTTTGTTTTTTCCAATTGAATTTCCTTCCTTTTCTGTTCAACTTTCCGAATCTCTTTATCATAAGTGCCAATTCTTCATCATCTAGATCTTCTTCGAGTCTCGTAACATCGAATAGTCATTAGACTTTAAGGCAATAGATTTCTTACCTTTTGAATCTTCCTCTTCGTTGGTCCGTTCTACTTCATAGGATTGAAGAGTCCCAACCAATTCGTCTACGTAAAGTGGAGCAATCCTCTCGTGTGTCTCTCTTATTGAGGTTTTTATATAATTCCGCCTCTTTTGAGAGTCCTCGAAGAAGTTTGTTGACCTTCATATGTCCCGAGATTGGATGTCCCCGATATTCAAGACCATTCACAATTTCAGTAAAGCGACTAAACATGTCGGTTATTGATTCTCCCGATCTCATCTTAAAGACTTCATATTGTCCCAAGAGAATGTTGATCCTTGTTTCTTTCACACGATCGGTTCCTTCATAGGTAATGTGAAGCCTATCCCATACTTCTTTTGCTGTATCACAAGAAGATATTCTGTTATACTCAGTAGGGGATAAAGCACAATATAAAGAGTAAAAAGCTTTGGCGTCAAGAGTCTGTCTCTTGGTGATTTCTTCTTGAGTCAGACGAGTAGGAACATCAGTTTCTTTTCCTCTCTCTAATTCTGATGCAGCAGCAAAAATGATTCCCTTATCAACCACTTCCCATTCCAAAGGATCTTTTGATCTTAGGAATGCCTTCATCTTATTTTTCCATATGCTGTAATCTTTTCCATCAAAGTATGGAGGTCTGGTATTGCTTTGACCTTCAACCAACCCTGTATGCAACATACTAGCCATAGATTTTTTACTTAGAAGTAAAGACACTTCTTATAAGCAAGTACATAAGCTCTGATACCAATTGTTAGGACTAGAATTAGCACCTAGAGGGGGTGAATAGGTGTTTAAAGCGATTTTAATAAATTAAACCGAATGAGATATAAGTAACTTAAAACCAACAATTGCAGCAAATGAAAACAGTTAACGATATAAAGGATTAGGGATAGAGAATCAAGACTCCAGATTTATAGTGGTTCGGCTTAGATCAAGCCTACGTCTACTCTCCCGCACGGACAGCCCTTTCCGGGCTGGATTTCACTAAGAATCAATAAGAGTGATTACAGTCTCACGCTCTTGAGTCCACAAAGTGTAGAAAACTCTACTACACTTCCTCAAGGTCTCACTACAATATGATCTCTCTTTTGATTACAAATATCGCTCGAAGAATGATATCGCAAAATAGAAAAAGGAGATTCGGACTTTGGAATTCTTCTATCCGCACCCTTCAACAACTAGAGCATCTCTCTTATATACTTCTTTATGCCTTCAATACCGTTGGCACCTTCCAAAGAAGTTCTTCCAATCAACCCATTAGACAGAATCAATTAGAGAGATCTCGAGCTCTTTAAGGTAAGTGTTGATAGCCCATCAATCATGCTCGCCCATACAATCAGGATCTCGGTTTCCATAAGTAGATCCTTCCAAATATAAGTTGCGAAATCTTTAGAGAATCTAAACATATTCCATATGAAAGTAAGATCGTTTAGTGCTGAATCCAAAAGAGAAAGATATCCACTAGTCGTTAGAATAAAGATCATATAAGATCGAATAAACGTCGTCCCCGAAAAACTGTCCATGTGAGTAGACTTTGAAATATAAGTCTTGAGTCTTGCTAGCTTCAGACTTTGATCTTCGAGACTTTGTCAATAGAGTCCGTAAGTCTTCAGACTAGACTGATAAAAATGTTTTGTCAACTTCAAAATACTTTAAGAGATTTCATCCAACAATTTTCGTCCAACTAGCTTCAGTGGAGTTGCCAAATAAGTATCGGTTTATTGGAATTGATTGGAAAAGAGGTGAAATCGACCACTCTTTCATTCATGTATTTGATCTTGACAAAGGAAAATGAGTCGATGTCCATTTGCCAGGCCATCTGCCTAAACTTGAGGCAGCTATAAACGCTAATAAAATTTCGTAAGAAAATAGCCAGAGAAATCTATGAAAATCTAGTTAGGTCTCAAGAAGAAAATCAATATTTTACTAGCAATCACAAGCTTCATGTTGGACGTAGTACCGATTTAATTCGATGCAAAGTGAAGAGCCTTATCAAGGATAAGGTTTCAACATGCTGCGAATAATCTTGAAAGAGTGATGTACCTTTGGAAATGTGAACACTAATGGTGCACGGTTGTATCCTCAGCAATTGTTCGAATTTTAAAATAAAAGGTGTCCTTGCTCTTTTTATTCTTTTGAGCTTGACCATCATTACGCACCGCACCCCCCCCTCTCAAGACCCACTCGACAAGCTCAGACTCAAAAACGCCTCTCTGCCATGCATGCTACCTACGACTGTACAAAGGGCGTCGCGAGCGTCACCACCCTAACATGTAATGTAATAGCTTCTATTGTGACTAGATGTAATGTAAGTAAATTTGGTGAGGGCAAGGCCCTCACTAGCGGTCGGGATACAATAGGCTTTGCGATGCCAAGAGCTTTGCTTGGTCAGTGGCCATATTGACAGAGAAAAAAAACAAATATTTGTAAATTTTTTCCACATCATCGAAGGCCATGCCACTTAAAACGATTGATGTCCACATCAATAATTTCCTAAAGTAATAAATTATTAAAAGAATAGAAAATTTTAGATTTGAATTGGTAGTCAATATAATATATTTATGACTTTTTTGGTAATTTTCATCCAATTTGAGTGTGTGAATTAGGGATGGGCTGCTTTGACCAAGGAGATATCCATTAAGGATTTCTTTTTAGTTTAGGAGCCCGTCAGTCTTTAGAAGGAATTGTTAGACCTGTTAATAGCCGATGCGTTGGCTGCTCATTGTAATCCTTTGGTGCGTTGAATGAAATTTTCTTTTCTGACCAAAAAAAAGAATTGTTCCAAAGGACTCACTTCTTGCAAAAGCTTTCCTCGCAAGGAGATGTTACAGGGAAAAGTGCTAAAAAGTCCTAAACATTTTGCATTTGTGTCAATTTAGTCATAAACCTTTCTTGGTACTAATTAAGTCCTAAATATTTTTACGTTGTGCCAATTCCGTCATTTCCAGCCAATTTTGACCAGATTTTACTGACGAACGTCGACCGACCAAGTGGCGTGGCGCCGCTTGACGCTGACGTGAACAACTTTTAATAATATTTTAATATTTTTGAATTTTTTTCTTTTTCTTTTTCTTTTTTATTTGTATACTTTTTTTCCTTTTCCTTTTTATTTTTTTCTTATCCTCTTCTTCCTCCAGCCCGATCGCCGGACCTCGGCGAATGGCCGAGGCGATGGCCGGCAAGGTCAAGGTCGACCTCGCCGGCCACCTCGCCAGTGGCCACGAGGGTGGCCTCGCGTGGGGCGGCGAGGCTTGACCTCATCAGATTCGGCGAGGGCGAGGCTTGCCTGCCCAGCACGAGGCCGCCCTCGAGGCCTGGGCGACGAGGGCGAGCCCCGCCAAAGCGAGCGGGGCTCGCCCTTGCCGGCCATGGGCAAGGCTCGACCCTCGCCAGATCCGATGAGGGTGAGCCTCGCCACCCAGGCCTCAAGGGTGGCCTCACGTTGGGCGAGCGAGCCTCGCCCTCGCCGGCCATGGGCGAGGCTTAACCCTCGCCAAATGCGGCGAGGGCGAGCCTTGCCGCCCGCATGAGGCCGCCCTCGCGGCCATTGGCGAGGTCGACCTCGACCTCGCTGGCCATCGCCTCTGGCCAATCGTCGAGGTCCGGTGACTGACTAGAGGAAGAAGAGGATAAAAAGATAAAAATAATAAAAATATTAAAACATTATTAAAAGTTATCCACGTCAGCCCGCCGACATCCAGTTTAGCCGAAATGACTAAATTGGCACAACATAAAAAGATTTAGGACTTAATTGGCATTAAAAAAAAAGGTTTAAGACTTTTTTAGCATTTTTCCCGATGTTAGGACTTGGCTGTCTTGAATTAAGGAGACCACACTTGAAATGAGGTGCCATATACTTCGTATCCGTACACAATATTAGGTACATATCCTTCTCCTCGTTGAAATAAACAGTACTAATTTCTTGGTGTCTTCTCATGGCTTTCTAAACTAATTTTATTTTTAACCACTGGGATTCGCCCTAGTGGCCACCCTTCCAACATGGAAGGGGGAGGTGAGGGGTTCAAATCCCCACCTTCTCAGGAGGGGATGGGGTGGGGACGCGTAAGTTTCAAGAGTAAGTTTCAACTCCCACGCCCTGCAAAAGGTAGGGCAAAAGTCTGAGAGTAAGTGTAGAATAGGAATAGAGTAAGACTGACAAAAAAAAAACTAATTTTATTTTTTCTTTCTTCAAAAAGCTCACATGGTCGTACATGACAAAATTGAAGAAGCTTCACTTATGGACCGCAAAGCATTAGATGTCTCTAAGGTTGATGGGGTCACTGGAAGCTGACAAGTCATACATTATGTCCTTGCACAGTGACAAAACATTAACTGTTATAGTACTTTGTACGAGGGGGACAAGCAATAGTGGCACGACGCAATTATTGAACAATGTCACTTCTGCATGATTGGCCTTTAGTCACATCCATGCTTTTTGTGAATTTATTGAGCAAGCTGGAGGCAAACCAAGATGGAGTTAGATTGGTCTTATACGGTATCAATTCAATGTTGATGCTGTTAACTCAGCACAATCACTAAACAGTGACCTATACTGGAGTTCCCAACTTATTATTTAAGACATTAAAGAAATTATTCAGTAATTTTTAAAGAAATTTTCTGCTAGTTTCGATTAATCGAAAGGCAAATATGAATGTGGCGATTGAGTTGCTAGCCAAGCATAAAAGGTCACACGTGTCGTTTGAATAATCGAGCAACTTCACATCCGTCCTCCTTGCCTTCGTTTTTGCTTGAGGATATTAAGTCTACTCCACCTTGAGTTAGATTGGTCTTAATTCAATCTTGATGCTGCTAACTAAGCACAATCACCAAATAGTGACCTATACTGGAGTTCCCAGCTTATTATTCAAGAAATTAATAAACTTATTCAGTATTCTCTTTAAGAATTTTTGTGCTAGGTTCGATTCATCGAAAGGAAAATCCAAATGTGGCGATTGGGTTGCTAGCTGAGCACAAAAGACAACACGTTGATTTGTATCCGTCCTCCTTGCCTTCGTTTTTGCTTGAAGATATTAAGTCTAATCCTCCTTGAGTTTTACAGGTTGAAAAAAACTTTGTTTCGTGAGATAAAGTCAAATTTTCATGGTGCGCTAAACTATTTAAATCTTCGGTAGATTAATAACCATCATTCCTTAAAAAGCGATAGGAGGCGACAACGTACAGGGACGGTCAGTGAAACCTGTCTTTAATTCTTAGGGTTCTTCTAGTTTCGTATTGTGTCCAGTTGTTTGATTCTGTGAAGGATGGGAGGCATTTGCGTTTTCATGCTAGATTGAGAAAACAATTATTTTCACTAGAAAGTGAAAATTATTATGATTTTTGGCCTACAGAGATTAATCTGCAGTTATCGTGATGTCTTCTATTCACGGATTAATTACTCAGATTTGCTTATGCACTCTTGCACTGGAGATTGGCATTAGATTGGCTAGACATCGGTGTTTTTCTGATCAAGGGAAATTGGCATAATCTTCGCAAAGGCACAGGACAAGTGACACAGGATATCTAAGTACTAGATTTAGCAGTCGGGGCTTCCACGACTAATAGTACTTTAAGTTAATGTGAATCTAATTGCTCTAAATATACACACACGTGAGATAAAAATTATTAAGATATACATATGAAAATGTTAAGTGAAAGACCCACATCAAGGATGTAGTGTAATGCTGAGCAATTAATATATTATGATCAGTCTATCATTCATTGATCAAATTTTTAAGTGAAGGCGAATCTAACAAATACGTGGACGGTTTTGGATAGGGGACTTTGATTGTGCTTCTTCATCGTAAATAAAACAAACATCATTGCATGGGGCATGCTTTTCCGATAGAAGTGCCATCCCAAGCTAACCCGTAGTGTGGGATTTGAATGGGCGGCTTCCAATACTCCAATTGACCGAGCCAGTCGTGGGCTAAGTTGATCGCGATTTTCTCCTTAGCAAGGAGAGATGGAAGGTGAGGTATGCTCGATCCGAATAGACAATGACATTCAAACACGCTTTGCTGCAAAACGTTTAGTCTGCTCTATACTTGCGCACGTCGACTTGACTGGAGGATGGCGAATGCTTACGAATCTACGACCGTTAGGTCCAATGGGGGCAATAAGATAGAGCTACGCAACGAGGTAGTGACGGATCGGCTTTTGGCATAACCTGGACGTTCACAGACAGGTGTCGACCGCATGATTTGCACAGGTCGGTCCGGTCCCTACCTTTAAAATGTTCCTTTCGGTCAATTTTCCTTTTCCAGACTGGTGCAACTTGGCCATCTTCTCGTACTTGCATCGGAAGTGCGTATTTGCTCTTGCTTTAAGCCCATTCTCGTGCGCTGAGTCATGAAACACGTCGAGGTCTTGGTATTCTTCCAACAGAAGATCGTGAGAAAATGGAGGGGAACTGTTGGGATATAATACGCAGAATTACCAGGATCTTGCAATTTACGTTAACGCGAAATCACTAGAGAAAATAAATGAGAAAAATAAGGACACCAGAAATTTACGTTGTTCGGTCCGAGATCGATGCACCTACGTCCACGGAGAGAATGGAAGAAATAATCCACTAAAATCGGAGAATCGAGTTCTGACAATCGCTCAATCGCCATCAAGTGTTTCCCACACCTAAATTTAACCCGAAACTCAAAGTGTTTATAAATAAACAACTCACTTGGGTATAAACTCACGGTACAAAATTACCACGCATACAAGTCCAAAACCAAACGCCGAAGACAAGAACTCCTTTTCTTGATCGCGTGGGTGGCTTCACTTGACGTTATGCGGCAGCGGCTTCACGTAGGGTTTCAGCAGCTACACTTCTACGTAGGGCTTCTTTTCCCTTTTATATGCGTGTGCTCAAAGAGGAAATTCTTCTTTATCTTTTATTTTCTCTTTTGTAATCCTTCGTCGAGTTCAACTGGATTTCTTTTACTTGGGAAATCTTTATCAATAAAATTCGATTTAACAAATCGTTATTCGAATTCAAACTCGAGACATTAATTCAACAATTCTCCACCTTAGCTCGATGTTTGAAGCCAAATTATAGTGCTCATCATCCGTGCTGCTCTCCCAACGCCTCGACGGGCGCTCACTCTCCACAAACGCCAATAGAGCTCAAGCAGAACTTGAGCTTTGCCAAAGGAACAGACTTAGTTATCATGTCTGCCGAGTTATTTGCTGTAGCAATCTTTTTAACAATAACAATACCCTTAACTAAGACATCTCGGATGAAGTGATACCTGATGTTGATATGTTTCATTCGCTCGTGATAAACTGGATTATACGTCAAATATATCGCACCTTGGTTATCACAATGTATATCCACACTTTTCTGTTCTAACCCAAAGTCCGAGAGCAAACTCTGTAACCATATCGCCTCCTTCGCTACAAAGGTTAGTGCCATGTACTCTACCTCAATCGAAGACAAGGCAATGTGATCCAATAAGGATGCTTTCCAACTAACTGCACCACCCGCTAGCGTAAACACGTACCCTGCTAAAGATCTGCAATCATCCAAGTCACCGGCATGATCCGAATCCACAAAACCAGTGGTCTCACTGCCATTGCTGTCCCTCTAGTATACTATACCCACGTCTGTTGTCCCCTTCAAATATCTGAGGATCCACTTCACAGGTTCCCAATGAGCTTTACTAGGGTGCTTCATATAGCGACTAACCACGCTCCAGCTTGTGAAATATCAGACCTAGTGCACACCATAGCATACATAATACTACCCACAGCACTAGAATAAGGAACACGGGACATATGCTCATCCTCCTCCTCAGTCTGCGATGATAATTTATCTGAAAGTTTAAAGTGCTTCGCTAAAGGTGTACTTATAGATTTTGCCGACTGTATATTAAAACACAACACGATATTCTCAATATATTTCTTTTGAGATAGACGTAAAACTCCTGTAGTCATGTCACGCAAAATCTCCATACCCAAAATTTTCTTTGCTGCACCTAAATCTTTCATCTCAAATTCAGCATTTAACTGCTTCTTCAGCACATCAATATCAGACATATTCTTAGCTGCTATCAGCATATCATCAACATATAAGAGTAGATAAATCAAAGAACAATTCTCTAATCTCCTATAGTAAACACAGCTATCCATCTAACTTTTTAAATAGTTTTGACTAGCCATGAAAGTATCAAAACGTTTATACCACTACCTAGGAGATTGTTTCAACCCATACAAAGATTTATTTAACAAGCAAACATGATCTTCCTTACCCGGAATAACAAATCCCTCTGGTTGCCTCATGTAAATCTGCTCCTCCAACTCATCATGAAGAAACGCAGTTTTCACATTTAGCTGCTTTAACTCGAGATCTTGCGAAGCAACTAAGGCAAGTAAAACATGAATAGAAGTATGTCTTACCACAGAAGAGAACACCTCATTGTAGTCAATGCCCTCACGATGTGTATACCCCTTCGCCACAAGTCTCGCCTTATACCTCACTACCTCGACATCGGGAATGCCCTCTTTCCGTTTGAAGACCCATTTACTTCCAACAATCTTTTGGCTCTTTGGTACTTTGACCAACTCCCATGTCTGATTTTGGTGAAGAGATTCCATCTCTTCACTCATAGTCCCTAGTCACTGCGATGACTCCGAACTAGCCATCGCCTCAGAGTAAGACGAAGGCTCATCTGTCTCCACCTCATCACCTACAATTAATGCATAAGTAATATCTGTATAACCATAACGTACCGGTAATTTAATGTGCCTTTTCTGTCTATCTGCGGCTATATTTTACTGCGGCTTTGCTGGTTGTTCACTATCACCGACTTCAAGAACTGCGGCTTCATCTGCAGTCTCAACTTCCGTTACCTTTGAGATCCCTGGAGTCTCCACCTGAAGCTCCACCTCACTAATGACAATATGATCTATCTTCTCTGCTGGTTGTGTCTTAGAACTCCTCCTTTAAAGCATTGCAGTTTCTTTGAAGATTACATCTCTGCTAATTAGAAAACCGGGTGATCTGGGATCAGTGCACTACAGCCGGTAGCTTTTCACCCCATGTGCATAACCCAGAAATATGCACTTCTTCGCCTTCGGCTCAAGCTTACCATTACTCGCATGAGCATACACAGGACATCCGAATATACGTAATCCGGAATAATCAACAGGTTTCCTCGACCATACTTCCTCAGGAGTCTTCCACTCGGTAGCAGATGATAGAGATCAATTAACCAGGTAACATGCCATGTTTACTGCTTCGGCCCAAAATTCCTTGCCAAGTTCTGCATGCGAAAGCATGCATCGAGCTCGCTCAAACAAAGTTCTGTTATTCCGTTCTGCCACGCCATTCTGCTGTGATGTCGCAGGTACTGTGCGGTGTCTTACAATACCTTCTTTCTTGCAGAACTCGGTAAAATCTTTACCACAGAACTCAATGCCATTATCGGTTCTCAAGCACTTGATTTGCTTATCTAACTACTTCTCAATCAATGCCTTAAATTTCTTGAACCGATCAAGCACATCAAATTTGTGTTTCAGAAAGTATACCCATACCTTCCTTGAATAATCGTCTATAAATGTCAGCATATATCGGGCACCTCCTTTTGAAGGAACCGAAGACGGGCCTCAGACGTCTGAGTGAATATATTCAACTGGTCGTTTGGTCGAATGAATAGCTGTAGTAAACTTAACTCGATGCTGCTTCCCATAGATGCAATGCTCACATAAGTCCAGCTTTCCTGTCTTCTGACCCTTCAACAACCCCCTTTCACTTAGCATCGTCATACCTACCTCACTCATGTGCCCTAAACGCATATGCCATAATTGAGTCAAGTCAGAATCTAACTCACCTGATGAAATTACAGAGGTTCCGGTCACGGTCTCTCCCAGTAGATGATAGAGAGTATTTACTTTCTTCCCCTTCATCACTGTCATGGCACCTCGAGAGATTTTTAGTACTCCACCTTTAGCGGTGTTGACACCTAAATTTTGGCGATTTAGTTTATTTATTTTATTGCATAGAAAATTAGGAGGTTAATTTTATTAATTTCATAGCATATAGATTTAGGTTGCATTTATTTTTTATTTGCATTTTTTGCTTTTTATTGAATCGGTGGCGGATGGGTTTAAATTAGTTGGCCAAACCTATTTTTAAATGATCAGAAATTATCTTGTGAGAAATTAGAAATTCAAAATTTTTCCGAGATATGATGAATTTTTAGGTAGATATGACTAAATATTGCGATTTATCTGGGCAAGATTTAGATTTAGAGAAAAATTTTATCAAAATCTTGAATCCTTATCAATATGGGATAAAATTGGTGAAAAAGTGTTACCGATGTGGATTCGGATTCGGAAAAAAATTTTGAAATCACTAGTCCTTCACCTATAAAGGGGGTATGCGTAGGTTTTATGGGGGCTTTTCTTTTTTTTCACTCGGTTTTGGGAGAAAAGTAAAAAGAGAGAAGTGAGAAAGAGGGGTTCCGTCCGTGGGTTTTCAAAGTGAAGGGAAACACAAGAAGGAAAAGTTGGAGGAAAAGTAAAAAAGAGAAAAGGCAAAAGGGGGGTTGATTGGACTTGTACTGTTCATCATCTCTTTCACTTGCTACTTGCCTCTTCTTTTTTTTCTCCACCAGATCTGATTCTACTTCCCCCCTGCGACGATTAAATTTGTTTCTGCTCCTTCCCGTGATTCTGGCCTTCCATGATCGTTGCTTCACCCGTGCCCGCGCTCCGCCTCAGCCACCGCGACCCGGACCTTCCGCCCAGCCACGACCTGCTTCCGCTCCGCCTGGTGTGACCCGGAGTTTCGCCCCTGCACAAGACCGCCGCTCGCACCTCTTTCGGATCACCGTTGCAACAGCCATCTCGCCCGCGCGCCTCCGCCCCTGTTCCGGTCACCTACATCTCCGACTCCTGTAGATCCATTCCGAGCCCCCCTGCTTCCACTCGGGCTGACCCGCGACGCCTCTTTGGTTTCGTCCTTTGCTACTTCCGGCGACCCGACGCTATGCAGCTCGCGAATTGTCCCTTCCGCAGCTCCGCCTCTCCGTCGACAGCCGCCCTTGCCGTCCTCTTGCTGGATCGGTGGTCCTCCGATCAGCCCCGTAGAAACCCACTACATGAGCAAACTGTGTGTGGGTGGAGGAAAAAGACAAAAGAAAAACAAAAAAAGAAAAAAAGCAAATCAATTTAGGTAGTTTTCTTTAATTGTTTACTTTATTTTATTTCTTTTATTTGTTTATCTTATTTGATGTTTTTTTTTAGAATTAGTCTTTAAGGTATGATTGAGATTCCAACATGAAAGTGCCCCTCATATTAGGGATTGACAGTTCGATTTTCGCGCCCGAAATCCGACTCGCAATCCCTTGCAAAAATCAACAATCCGATCTCATGCTCGAGATTCGATTCACGATTTAATTTTAAATTTGGACAACCCGATCTCATGCGCGAGATATGGTTCGCCAATTTTTGAATATCAATTTTATCTTGTTTGATTTGATGTCGTGCTATTTGAGTCAATTTTATTTTTGTAAAAGAAAAATCCAAAAAAATTTTGAATTAGGATTAGGTTTGTTTTTTTTTTTTTTTTTTTATCTTGCATGATTAGATAGGAATTTTATTTTGAGTCATGAAAAAGAAAAAGAAAAAGTGCGCTAATTTAGGATGTTAGTTTTTTTTTATTTGAATTGCATGTTTAATTTTAATTTCGAATTTCATTAAAAATTTTGGAATTAAGGCATTATTTGCATGTCATGGCATATTAGAATAAATCGCATGTTTTATTTTAAGTTTAGATTGATTTTTGCATCTTAAGTTAGAGCTTGCTAGGTTAAGATAATATCTTAGTTTAAATTAGGATTTACTCTGACCTAATCTTTAATATAAACTAGATAGAATCTTAATCTAGATAATTATGTTTTGCATTTTCCTTAATTTTGAATTTCATTAAAATTTGTCTTAGGATAAATTAGTTTCAATTTCTAGAATATATTGCATTTTTAGAATAGAAAATTCATGTGCATGTCATATAGAATTAGACCCACTGAATGCACGTCATTTAGGGTTTATTATTAGGTTCATTTAATTAGAAATTGCACGTCATTAGAATTAGGTCATTTTGAATAATTTAGATTGCATATTTAATTATTGCATGTTCATTAAAAATCATTAGTTTTTTTTTAATCATTCATATAGTTTAGGACATTTTGTCATGCCATATTATTTCATATCAGATTAGAAACATTGCATTGGATATTGACTATATTCTCATTAAAAAGTGAAGGCAAAAATTGAGTGATTGCTTGTTAATTAGAAATCATATCTAAGATTGTTGATATGAATTCTGATCTAATAAACGCAAATGCTTTCGTTGCTTTGAGGTAAGTCCTGCATTATTTTATTTGCTTTCTTGAGTGTTAAATTGGTGGTATGCGCATATGTATGATCACCTCACACGTTAGAAAAGTGAAATAAAATCAATTTAAACTGCTTGCAAAAACATTTTTTTTTCGAAATAAAAGAGAAAGGTACCGAAAGGGCGTTAGAGAAATCTAACGTAATCAAGTCCCCGTATCCAAAATCTTTGGTTCGTAGAAGTAAAATGATTCTCCCATTATTTTACTTAGGTGTCTAATCAACCTACCGTAAACTGATTAGTGGCAACTCCTTTTTGCATGCTAGATATTTGAATTTAAATCGCGAGTTGGTATGGGCTTGGGAGAGCCCTAGCTAAGTCTAGGCTTAGCAATCCATTAGCCTAATTTTAGGTGGTGCACCCGAAAATCGGTCGCGACAAGCGGTGTACTTACACCGGATGTCATCGAGTGTCCCTAGAGAAATAAGGTTCTTCTTGAGCTCCGGTACATACCTCACATCTGTCAATGTGCGCACCACCCCATCATGCATCCGGATCCGGATTGTCCCTATCTCCACAGCCTTACAGACTGCATTATTCCCCAAAAGAACCCTACCACCATTTGTAGTTTGGTAAGTAGTAAACCAGTTCTTATGAGGTGTCATATGATAAGAACACCCCAAATCTAGCACCCATTCGTCTCCTGACGAAGTAGCAGTCACACATAAGACAGCTTCTGCATCACTAGTGCTCCCCTTAGCAATGTTTGCCACACTGCTTGTGGCATTCTGCTTGTCAACTTTATTCCTCCGCTTTGGACAATCTCTCTTGATGTGCCCCTCCTCATGACACTCAAAGCACTTGACGCGTCCCTTGGACTTCCTATGGTGTGATTTTGATCTGCTTTTACATCTGCTGCTACTAGGCTCTCGATGTTGTTCTCTACCCTCGAATCGTCAGTGTTTGCTGCTCCTTACGCTGGACTGTCATCTCGCAACTTTCTCTGCCACTCCTTAGAGAATAGGGCGAACTTTACCTCTTCTGAGGTAATTGTAGTATGCCCCTGCAACAGTGAATCAGTAAAGTGCTTCCATGACTCTGATAAAGAGGCTAACAACATCATGCCATGTTCTTCATCATCAAGTATCTTACCGACGTTCTTCAGATCCAACATGAGTTTATTAAATTCATCTAGGTGGGTTCTGATAGACGTACCTTCAGTATATCTAAATTGAAACATCTTCTTCAGCATGTACAAGCGATTATTCAAACCTTTCTTCACATAGAGTGCTTGAAGCTTTGCCTATAATGCTGCGGTATCCTTCTCCTCAGCAACCTCTATTAAGACCTCATCTGTCAAATTTAACAGGATTATGCTCTTTGCTTTTTCCATCAGCTCTACCATCTCTGAGGTTTTCATTATAATCAGCAACTCATCTTCACCATCCAGTGCCTTGGCCAAACCTTGTGTTGTCAATAAAGCTCGCATCTTGATGCTCCATAACACAAAGTTGTTGCTCCCATCAAAATTCTCAATCTCAAATTTCCTCTCAAACATAATTGCAATAACAGAATTTCCAGATAATAATCAGACAAGCAAAAGCCCCAAATCACAATCAAGAAATCCAACCCCAAGCTTTTATACCAATTGTTGGGATATAATACGCGGAATTACCAGGATCTTGCAATTTACGTCAACGCGAAATCACTAGAGAAAATAAACAAGAAAAATAAGGACACCGGAAATTTACGTGGTTCGGTCCGAGTATCGGTACCTACATCCACGGGGAGAGCCAGCAACAAATAATCCACTAAAATCGGAGAATCGGAGTTTACAATCGCTCAAGTGTTTCCCACACCTAAATTTAACCCGAAACCCAAAGTGTTTATAAATAAACAACTCACTTGGGTATAAACTCACGGCATAAAATTACCACGCGTTCAAGTCCAAAACCAAACGCCGAAAACAAGAACTCCTTTTCTTGATCGCGTGGGTGGCTTCACTTGACGTTGTGTGGCAGCGGCTCCACGTAGGGTTTTAGCAGCTACACTTCTACATAGGGCTTCTTTTCCCTTTTATATGCGTGTGCTCAAAGAGGAAATTCTTCTTTATCTTTTATTTTCTCTTTTGTAATCCTTCGTTGAGTTCAACTAGATTTCTTTTACTTGGGAAATCTTTATCAATAAAATTCGGTTTAACAAATCATTATCTGAATTCAAACTCAAGACATTAATTCAACAAGAACAGCTTGGGAAAATACAGCGAAGGGCAAAAAGAGAACAGAAAAGGGTACAAAAGACAAATAAAGGGGAAATAGGAACAATCGATTTGGACCGTATGAATATTGTCGTGCCGATGTGTTGATCTTTCGTGGTTTAGCTTTTATGATGTAAGATTACCCCCAGGGAATCACAAACTTCATTCATAATGGCTCCTGTGTTTGTTCTAAATCTATTGTATGGCTTCTCAATTTCATTCAATAAGGCCAGCTCTTTTTAAGGGGAAAATTATAAGGATGGTTAGTGGTCACTATAAGGATGTAAGTTAAACAAGTTGCTTCACATGAGATATAAAGGGTGAAGATTATGATTAATTTTGCATTCGGTGGCATAGCTACAAAATTTCCCACGCAACGGTGGTGTTGAATTATGGTAAAATATGTGGCTTTGAAAGCACTCTGCCAAAATCAAGATTTGAAACTCAAAACTAGCGGAATTAAGTGGAAAAGTTTTCTAAAAAGTCCTAAATATATTACACTTTGTCGCGACCGGGGGAGGTAACAAGTTTAGGGGTATTGCATAAAGGACAGACCTAAGGCCCATGATTAGGCGTGGGCTCTCCGAAGCCCACACCCCGCGTAACATTGGGATATTTTTAAGAATTTTGCACAAAAGGAGTTGCCACTAGCCTATTGGGGTCGGCTAGAAACCAAGCGAGGCATAAAAGTATACCTCGCTTCCTATGCAACCAGAGAATCTAGAATTGGAGACTTGATTACACTAATTAAACAATTAGTACCATTTCGGTACCTAATCCTGTTCATTTTATAAAAAGATGTTTTTATCAGGCAGTTTGGATTGATTTTATACATATCCACTAACATATGAGGTGATCATGTGGGTAACGTAATCATTAAAATAACAATTAGCAACCAAGATCCTAATTGCAGTAAATTGAGCACATGCAATTAAACATAATTAAATATGCGATATAATTAATATACGAGCAAATAAGGGCCTAATTACACTAAGAGTGCAAGACATGACAAATCCTCACCAAAGCCTACATTTTTTGGATTTGCGAAACTTTTTTTTTAAATAATAATATAAATAAATAAATATATTTTTTGGGGCTGGACCGGGTCGGGTCGGGTCTGATCCGACCCGAGTTCCGCTCGGTCGGCGCGAATTGGGTTCGATCGGAGACCGGACCCGGGTTCGGTCCGATTTGGGGGAGGGGGGCCGATCGCCCGCCCGAAGAAGGCAAGGCCCGACCAGAAGCTAACTGCCAAAGGGCTCCCCGCGGGCCCACGACCTAGACCGTCTCTGGGCCGTCGGCCTGCGAGGCGAGAAAGACTGAGCGAGCCAGATCCATGATCTAGCTCGCTTCATCCCGTCCCCTCTGGTCGCAACTTACCAACGGGGACAACACTGCGCCCCGGACGGTTCTCCGACTTAGGCACGACAATGCCACCTCAGTCTGACGAGGGGGGATGGCCTAGTCGCTAGGGAGACTATGGCAAGGCTCCGGCGACCGAACGATCAAGTTGAAACTGCGGGGCTGCAAGCTCGGTTGGGCAAATCAACAAACAGGTGGGGGGCGCTACCACTTAACGGCTTTTGTCTCGGCCAAGGCCGGAACATTGATCCAAACTCCAAAAAAAAACATGCCCGAACATCAAGCAAGGTAACAGGGATAGGTAAGTGGCCGGAGCTCGTCTCGACCCAAATTGGTTGGGACGAGCTTCGACCGGTTCATTTCCAAAGATGCACGCCAAGTGTTTAATGAAAGGCCTACCTGGTTTCAGCGACAATGGCAGTGGTCAATGTCGGCTGGGCGGCTCACCGGCGGTGACATGGCGTCTTGGGGACTCTCGGCTCCTCGGCTGAACTCCTTAGCACTCGCTTCTTCCTCCCTCCTCCTGTTTCGCCCTATGTGTTTCTCTCTTTCCTCCTCAGCTCTCTTGGCTTCTCACAGTTCCAAAAGAAGGGCGTCAGGGAGTGGGATCCTGTGCACAGCTAAGCCACTCTTTGGCTCTCTTCTCTCTCTTAAGAACCTCCGTCGCTCAAGCTCTCTCTCCGAGCCCTTCTCTCCTATGCTTCGTGTTTTTCTCTCCTTTGTGCTTATGTTTTTTTTTTTTTGCAGGTCGTCGTCCTGCCGGCCAGGTTGATCCCGACCCGTGGATCACGCTGGCCGCCTGCCATCCCGATTCGCCTGTTCCTCCATCACTGCTCCTTCTGCTGCTCTATTTTCTATTTTTACAGATCTGCAGCGAAGACCAGTCGAAGGGAGGAAGATGGGGCGCGGGCCGGGCCGATAGGGGAAGGAGGCTGGGCCACGAGGGAAAAGAAAAGGAAGGCAGGTGGGCCGGGCCAAGGCTAGGTCCGGCCCAACCTGACCTTTTTTTTTTAATGAGTTAATTTTTAATTTTTATAATAATTTCTCATTGTTTTTTGTGACTAATTCATAACCTTTAATGCTATTAAGTCTTAAATAAAACGGAAAAATTTTGGTCTCAACAGCTGCCCCTCTTTGATTAGGCACAGGCTCTCCCAAGCCCATACCCCGTGTGATATTGGGATATTTTTTAGGAATTTTGCACAAAATGAGTCACCACTAGCCTATTGGGGTCAGCTAGAAACCAAGTGAGGCATGGGAGCGTGCCTCACTTCCTACGCAACCAGAGAATCTAAGGTCAGGGACTTGATTACACTAATTGACCAATTAGTGTCATTTCGGTACCTAATCTTGTTCATTTTAACAAAATGATTTTTTTTGCAAGCAGTTTGGATTGATTTTATACCTATCCACTAACATCTGAGGTAATCATGCGGGTACACAATCATTAAAGTAACAATCATAGCTACCAAGATGCTAATTGCCATAAAATTAAACACGTGCAATTAAACATAACAAAATATGTAAACTAAACGTGCAATATAATCAATATACGAGTAAATAAAGACCTAATTATACTAAAAAGGCAATACATGACAATTCTTAACCAAACTCTACATTTTTTAATTTTCAAAATTTTTTATTTTTTAATTTTTTTAAAAAAATAATGATTTTTTTTTTTTTGGCCTAACCGGGTCGTCCGGCCCGATCGAGCGGGTCGGGCCAGACCCGCCCGGGTCAGGGTCAGGCCCACTATGGGGCGAGTC